>CM056052.1:376150216-376750216 GCA_029574335.1 Rana kukunoris
TTTGAGATGGACTTTGCAGGCAACAGTGGTTGTTACTCTGCCTTCATTGTATGGTCCCGTTCTTCCTTAAAGATGTTTGTTGATGCTTTTAGTAAACAGGTCTTTGATAGTAAGGAAAGTCTTGCCACTGCAGCAGAGTGTGTAAAAGTTGCCAAAGAGCACTGTAAGCAACTTGGTGAAATAGGTCTAGATCTTACATTCATACTCCATACATTTCTAGTGAAAGACATAAAGGCTGCTTTGCAGTATAACAAGGATATTATCATTGAGGCCACCAAGCATCGTAATTCTGAAGAAATGTGGAGGAAAATGAACCTGATGACCCCAGAGGCTCTGGGAAAGTTAAAAGAAGAAATGAAAAACTGTGGCGTAAGTAGTTTTGACCAATACACAGGCGAAGATTGTTGGGTCAACCTAAGTTACACAGTTGTGGCCTTCACAAAACAAATCATGGCCTTTTTAGAAGAAGCCCTTAAACTATACTTTCCTGAGTTGCATATGGTTCTCCTGGAAAGTTTGATGGAAATTATATTGGTGGCTGTTCAACATGTAGACTATAGTCTAAGATGTGAACAAGAATCTGAAAAGAAAAATTTCATCAGACAAAACGCGTCCTTTTTATATGACACTGTTCTGCTTGTTGTTGAAAAGCGATTTGAAGAGGGTGTTGGAAAACCAGCCAAACAATTGCAGGATCTGAGAAATGCCTCTAGATTGGTCCGCGTTAATCCTGGCACTACATCAGTGGTCTAACAATAAAATAAGTTCTGAACCGTGCAGTCTTTTAATTAGCAGAGCTTTTGTTTTTTTACAGGTCCCCTGAAGAAAAGTTTTTTTATTTTATTTGACATTCTGATTTTGAGCTGCCATATTGTCTGCTTTGTTTGAGGAGAATAAAATCTCTCTACTATCCAGTACTGCTATTAGTGCTGCCTTATATACATTGATGTACCGTATTTCAGTGATATTTTAAACACTCCAACTATGTGGAATAGGTTTTCAGACAATCTTTTGAATAGTTGCTAAAATTTTTGTCTTACGTTTTTGTACTTGGCGTATTAAACAACAAAAACTTGGAAAATACAGAATATCTGCACTTTAAAAAGTATATTAGTTTTGCTGTGGCTTAGAATTAACAATATATAGCAGGCTGGCTAAAAATTGAAACTAGCAGCCCATAGGCTTCATGCACACTGAAGCTGATAAAAGCTATAAAAAAACGCCAGTAGCTTTGCAGGGAGCCTTGCAACATTTTTTAGCGTTTTCTCAATAGCTTTAATCAGCGTTTTTCAGTGTAGCTTTTATCAGCTTTTTTTTTTATGGATAAAAAAAATGCTAAAAAACACTGGCGTTTTTCAGAGTTTTTTTAGCGTTTTTTTCTTGCTGAAAAACGGCACTTTGAACGCAATTTTCGGGCGTTCAGAAAAAAGCCAATAAACTCCAAAGCTCATTTACACTGAAAAACGCGCAGGTGTGCATGGACACATAGGCTAACATAGAGTTAGGTTTATGGGCTTTAAAAAAAAAAAAAAAAAAGCCAAAACGCCAATAAACTGCAGTTTATCAGCTTCAGTGTGCATGGAGCCTTACTGTAGAAGCTACTCTATAACTGTACATTGTATACTTCCTATGGTTTATCTATTCTAGTCTAGATTTTGGCTAGAGGGCTAATCAATAGGAAACCCAATATTCATTGTAGTTTGTTTGAAACTTAATTTGCTAAATGTTCCATTTAGGTTCTCTTCATCTAAAAATCAAAGCTTTAGGCAAATGGCTAAATGCACAGTTGAAATACAGGTTTACTGTTCTACATGTCAAGTGACAAGCTACAAGCCATACATCTCAGCCAAATTTACACACCTTTATTTTGTGATTTGGCAATTCATCATTGGTTCAGCAGTTCAACGTCTTGTGTCCCTCTCCACCACTAGTCTCCACACTGAATCAACTTCATCACTTAAACTGGGTATACATGTACCAAAAGCCGGGCGGTTCGGAAGGATGACCTTCTGAGGCGTCTGTTGAATGGTTATGCTGGAAAACCATTATTCAATCAGTGTATACAGCCAATGGCTGAAAGCATTGATCTGTGTATTCTGACCGGGGAGGTGCCCTCGCTGTGAGAATACAATATAACAGTGGGAAAAGATCCCTGAATAAACATCACTTGTGTTGATGTGGGAATCTGAGTTCTTTTTCATTTAACCCACATGGAAGCTCACCTGGGAGGTGGTAAAGCTGACCCAGGAAGCAGTAATGCTAAACTAGGAAGTATGAGTAGTACAAGAATACTTGGCCAAGATTATAAACGTGTTTGCAGTTTAAACAGTAACAGTGTGTTTCAGTTGTGCATTTAGTTGAGCAGTATTGTTTTCTATTTTTTATTTTATTTGTTCAAACAGCAATAAGATTTTTTCTCATTAGGTGCCACAATATTAATCTTTTAAAAAAAAAAATAGATTTAATAAAAACACATTTGACATAGCAGAGCTAATAATGTAGGCCTCATACAGTATAGGACAGTGTTTCACAACTCCAGTCCTCAAGGCTCCCCAACGGGTCATGTTTTCAGGATTTCCCTCCGATGAAACAGCTGTTGTAATTACTAAGGCAGTGAAACTGATCAAATCACCTGTGCAAAATAATGGAAGGCCTGAAAACCTGACCTGTTGGGGTACCTTGAGGACTGGAGTTGAGAAACACTGGTATAGGAAACAGTAAAGATAATGTGTGTTTATCTTTAAATACTGGCATTGGTTTTCAGGTAACGTGCGTAATTTCGAAGCCATTATTCATATTTGTTTATATACTTTGTGTTTAATTGTCAATATGGCAATTCTAAGATATAACAATGTCTTCTAATAACTGAACAATGCCTGACATACTATATCTGAAGCTTTTATGACCTATTTTTGTGTAACATGTTACATATTTAGTAAAATAAACATAAGAAATACTTGTCTGCTGTGTACTGTGAAAATATGCTCCTTTTAGTCTATTTACATACACTGGTCTAACCACACAGCACAGTAGAAACCTGGAAGGCCTTTACAGATAGCAGACTGCTGTGTTAAAGTGATTGTAAAGTCATGTTTAACCACTGGGCACTTGAACACCCTTAATAACCAGACCAATTTTCAGCTTTCGGTGCTCTTACATTTTGAATGACAATTGCTCAGTCATACAACACTGTATCTATATGACATTTTTGTCCTCCCCTCCCCCCCCCCCACAAATAGAGCTTTCTTTTGGTGGTATGTGATCACTTCTGGGTTTTTAATTTTTTGCGCTATAAAAAAGAAAAAACTGAAGATTCTGTAAAAAAAAAAAAAAGAATTTTTCTTTGTTTCTGTTATAAAATGTAGCAAATTTGTAATTTTTCTTTATAAATATTGGCCAAAATTTATACTGCTACATGTTTTTGGTAAAAATAAGTACAAATTGGTGAATATTATTTGGTCTTTGTGAAAGTTATAGCGTTCACAAGCTATGGTGCCAATATCTGAAAACTGTTCGGGGGTATTGCAGCGTATTGCGCCGGGGGTATTGCAGAGTATTGCAGGGATGGCTGGATTTGTGACTGAAATACAGATCGGTACAGAGAGAGGAGGGAGGAACCAGCATCATCAAATGACGCTGGTTTGTTTACATGTGATCGCTCCGTCATTGGACGGAGCAATCATGTGGTAAACGGCCGATATCAGTGGCAACTTACCAAGATCCATGATGCGTGTGCGCACCCCAGGGGGCGCGCGGGAGCGCGATTCTGGGAGGACGTCCTTCTAGAGTTAACGAACCGCCTTGTAGCCGTAATTCGGCTATGAGGCAGTGATTAAGTGGTTAAAAAAACAAAAACAAACTTGTTGTAATTATTTTCTCTATGCAGTTGGTATTGCACAGAGCAGCCTGGATCCTCCTCTTCTCGGGTCCCTTATTGCTGCTCCCTGTGAGCCAATGGCGCCACTGCTGTGTCTCAGCCAATCGGGAGGAGAGTTCCAGAGGGCTAAGACACTCGTGGATTCGCTGGAGAGAGACAGGGCTCAGTCTTTGCAGTTGGTTAGCAGCTCTACAGCAGAGACCAACTGCACCCAAATCGGGAGAGAAGATGGGCAGAAGGTTGGAGGAATTTTTAAACTAGAATGTGGAGGGGGTGGGATCAGAGGAAAGTATACAAGTGCAGTGAGGAAGGGTCAGAGTGTACATATGGGTGAAAAGTCTGGGAGTGTGGGTGGCTCAAACCAGATTATAGGGAAACTAAAGCTTCCAAGGCTAGCAGGCTTGCTAAATCCTAAAGGGAATAAAAAGGAGTGCAAGGATAAAATGTACATTAACCACTTAAGACCCGGACCAATATGCTGCCAAATGACCCCAGTTTTTTTTTGCGATTCGGCACTGTGGCGCTTTAACAGACAATTGCGCGGTCGTGCGACGTGGCTCCCAAACAAAATTTGCGTCCTTTTCTTCCCACAAATAGAGCTTTCTTTTGGTGGTATTTGATTGCCTCTGCGATTTTTTTATAGAGCGACATTTTTGAAAAAAAATCAATATTTTTTACTTTTTGTTATAAGAAAAATCAAACTAAATTTTAGTCAAACATTTAGGCCAAAACTTATTTAGCCACATGTCTTTAGTAAAAAAAATCGCAATAAAAAATAAATTAGCTACCTAGCGGGAACAGCGACACTAATACAGCAATCAGAAAAATGATCGCTTAGTGATGCTGGCAATAGGGAGTGAAAGGGTTAACTAGGGCAGTGATCAAGGGGTTAAAACTTTATTAGGGGGGGTACGGGGGGCTACCCAGGACCTAACACTAACTGACTGTCACACTGCCTGTCACACTGACACTAAATACAGTAATCATACATGTATTCAGTGACACTGTGACAGGGGGAGGGGGGGGGAGATCGGGGGGGTTAAATGTGACTATGTGTAGTGTTAGTGCAGTGTAGTGTTAGTGCAGGACTTACTGTGTTGTGATCTCTCAGTGGTGGTTGAAAAAAACGCAGAGGGAGAGATCACATCGCTTCCTCCTTCCTGTGTTTACACAGGAGGAGGAAGTGACGGGGCGGGCGGGCGCGCGCATTGGCTGGGAGCGATCCGGAGGGGGTTTAACTTGGTGGGAATGTGAGAAACCTGGTTTGAGAGCCATAAATGGCTTGGGACTGTCCAAGGGTACTCTCTGAATTGGAAGGACAGGGTGGGTAGAGGAGCGGGAGGGGGGGGTGCTTTTATGTGAAGAGCGATTTAATAGTAAATGTGGGGGATGAAATGGCTAACAGGGCTGGTTTGGAAATGCAGTCTTTATGGCTGAAACTTCAAACAGTGAATTAATTGTATGTTATAGGCCAGCTAACATTAAGGAGGAGGAGAAGATGTATCTACTTTCACAGATGGGGGGGAGGCAGGGGAGTGTAATAATCATGGAGGACTTTAACTATTCTGATATTGACTAGGCAGGCAGAACTGCTTACTCAACTAAGGCTCATTATTTCTTGAAAGTAATGCAGGACAATTTTATGATTCGGTGAAAGCCCCAACTAGAGATTTGCTCTGCTGGTCCTGCTAGCTACAAATAACACAGAGCTGGCTGCAGATGTTGAAGTAAGGGAAAATTTAGGTAACAATGATCACAGACATAACATTTGCCATACATTCTAGGAAGAATTCACATGGGGGTAGGGCAAGAACACCTACTTTTAATAAGCTGCCACCATGGCTGAGAGTAGTTTTAGTTGATTGTGCATTGACAGGAAACAATGAATGAATGATGCAGCCGCGTGGACTCGCATGGCAGCGTTATTTTCAAATGATTAAGGCGGGCGAGGCTAAAAGGTCACTGGGAGATTCCACTTGTTTCATCAGTTCAGTACATTTTTCCAATGAAAAAAAATGCATTCAGTTTTTACATCCCCCTTTTTCTTTTTTTTAACATCCACTACCAATGCAAAAATTGATCATTTGTCCGTTTACTTCTGTTTTTATCTGTTCTGTTTTTTATTTTATTTAACTGAACAGAAATAGGGCTTTGCATGCATTGATGTCTGTTTTTCATCTGTCAACAGATGGATGAAAAATAGACAAAACGGAATGCCCATGTGAAAGAGGCCTTAAATCGGAGTTCCATCCATTTAAAAGTCGGTAGCTACAAAACGTCTAGCTGCTGACTTTCAATAATCAGACACTCACCTGTCCCACGATCCAGTGATGCGTGCGCACAACGCCCCGCTCCTTTCCATAGTGCCGGCATTCTAACTGAGGCTTCACAGCTGTGTGCGCGATGTGATTGGCCGGGCAATCTTCAGGGACCTGTGAAGTGTTCTTGAAGATTGCAGGGAGGGGGAGTGGTGTTCTTTAGCTGGGTGGCTAAATACTCATTTAAAAAGCCATATTTACGAAAAAAATAACTTTTAATAAACATAAGGCAGAAGGGTCATCATCAGCATTCCAAAACGTCAAAGAGTGCAATAAGAGATGCAAGAGTGTGATCAGGGCAGCTAAAATAGATTATGAAATACACCTTGCTAAGGAGAGTAAAAAAAGGAAAAAAAACTATTTTTAATATATTTTATATATATATATATGTGTGTGTGTGTGTGTGTGTATAATCAGTAAAAAGGAAAATATTGGCGCCATAATAGATAATTGGGGGAAGTTGGTCACAAGTGTTAGGGAGAAGGCAACTGTATTACCCACTTGCCCGACCGCCTTTCCGCATATATACTGTGGCAAGGCGGCTCGGCTGCACAAACTGACATAGCTGTTTGTCAGTCTGTGGGCCTGCGGGTCCAGCAGACTCTATGTCCGCCCTCGATTGCAGTAAAGAGAGGCAGAATGGTAATCTGTAAACAAGGCAGATCCCCGCTTTGACAGGAGGGGAGATGGATCAGCTGTTGCTAGTGATCAGAACAGTCAGTCTGTCCCCCTGACAGTTAGAAACCACCTCCCTAGGGACCACATAACCCCTTGATCGCCCCCCTAGTGTTAACCCCTTCGGGTCAGATTTGTTCACCGCAATGTTGCAGTCCCACTAAAATCGCTGATCCCCGCCATTACTAGTAAAAATAATAAAAAGTCCCTAAATCTTTCCCCTATTTTGTAGATGCATTTGCGTAAACCAATCAATATACGCTCATTGTGATTTTGTTTACCAAAAATATGTGGCAGGATACATATTGGCCTAAACTGATGAATACATTTTTTTTTTATATATATCTTTTTTGGATATGTATTATAGCAGAAAGTAAAACATATTCAGATACACTTAATATTGCGCTGCGTAATCGAAATACTCTACGCTGCCGTATTTTACCAGGCTCTACACCGAATTCTGGTAGATGTTTGCCCGTACGCTACGGCGGCGTAGTCTATTTCTCGCCGCGTAATCGAAATACGCGATTAGGGGGCGTGAAACATTTAAATTAAGCGCGTCCCCGCGGCGATCGAACTGCGCATGCTCCGTTCAGACATTTCCCGCCGTGCATTGCGCGAAATCACGTCGTTACGTCATTCGTTGTTTGAGTAGCGTCGTTTACGAACATTCCTATTCCCGGACGACTTACGTTTAAAAATAATAAAAGACGTCGGAAAACGTAGAAATTCGACGCGGGAACGACGGCCATACTTAACATGGGCTGTCTAATATTAGACCAGCAAAAAGCTGGTATAGTGAAACGCAAAAAAAAGATGACTAAAGATGCCGTAAGAGATTGCGATTGAAGATCGTAATTTCTGGGATTGCCGGCAAAAGCTCATTAGCATACCCCGACGCGGAAAACGACGGGAAGTCCACCCAGTGGGCGCAATTTTATTGCAGCGTAGATCCGAAGGCGTACGAACACGTAAATGTAAACAAGAAGGACATGCGCCAAACTAAGTGCAGTAAATAAGGATTTAATGAAGTAAATTAATAAACAGTAAATTGGCTACTCACAAGACAATAAGAGCATAGGCACATAGGGGGTTAATGACTGGTCCGGTGTCACACCTATCGTCCACAGCTGCAAAGGTCCAGGCAGGCTGACTTGGCCAAGTCATGGGAGATGTAAGAGCCCATCCTGGGGAAGCCTAGAAGAAGCAACAGGGGGTCCAGGAGCCGTGTATCCTAGTTAGGACGCGCTGTGCGTTCCAGCATGAAGCGCCATCCGTCGCCGTACGACCGGAAGTGACGTCGAACCTCGGGCCAACCAATGGGATGACGCGTCTCTCAGCATCCGCTGGTTCATTACGGCGACGGATTGCGCTTCATGCTGGAACGCACAGCGCGTCCTAACTAGGATACACGGCTCCTGGACCCCCTGTTGCTTCTTCTAGGCTTCCCCAGGATGGGCTCTTACATCTCCCATGACTTGGCCAAGTCAGCCTGCCTGGACCTTTGCAGCTGTGGACGATAGGTGTGACACCGGACCAGTCATTAACCCCCTATGTGCCTATGCTCTCATTGTCTTGTGAGTAGCCAATTTACTGTTTATTAATTTACTTCATTAAATCCTTATTTACTGCACTTAGTTTGGCGCATGTCCTTCTTGTTTACATATACCTTTCAGAGTCTGCTTCTGCTTCAGGATTGTGCTGCCACTAGTGTTGTTGGACTAACACTGAACTTTTGGGACTTTTTTGACCATATTTGTATGGTCACTCATTGGACTATCATTATATGGTCATTTATTTATCCATTTGTTTATTTTCCTTTGATCATTTTCCTTTGATATTGACATGGACCTTATGATCTAATAACTATTAATTGTATTATTGATTTTCTGATTGCACTTTTTAGTCGTGCGCCATCTACCTATATTTTTTAGTACGAACACGTAATCCAGTCGAATTGAAGCCCGCAGCCGTCTATTCATGGTTTGAGGTTTCCGACTAGCTAAAAAACGCGCGTAATTTGAAATTACTCCAGTCTAACACCAGTTAGACAGGAGTAAGTGCTCTGTGAATCTGGCCCATTTGTTTTTTTTTTTTTTTTTCAAAATTGTCAGTCTTTCTTTTTTCTTATGGTGCAAAAAAAAAAAACACAGAGGTTATTAAATAACTCCAAAAGAAGGCTCTATTTGTGAGAAAAAAAAGACATTCATTTTGTTTGGGTACAACGTCACACGACCGCGCAATTGTTAGTTAAAGCGACGCAGTGCTGTATATTAAATGTACCCTTGTGGCTGACAGAGCCCAACTTCAAAAAAGACTAAAACAACTTAATGTGAACAAATCGGCAGGACCAGATGGCTTGCTTGTGAGAGTTATTAAGGAACTTAGCCAAGTTATAGCCAGACCATTGCTCCTATTTTTTTTAAGGACAGCTTACTGAATGGAATGATGCCAGCAGATTAGCGCAAAGCAAATGCAGTACCAATTTTCAAAGAAGGGCCACGATATATACCTGTAAACTACAGACCAGTCAGGCTAACATCAATAGTATATAGCATACAAGTATCGCTTCACTGTGAAGTAAATGAAAGACGGGTTTCAGCGCAAATCCCTGCCTATCGGACATGCTTCTCTCACATGTTACACCCACATTGGGTTCCATCAAAGATTGTGGGTGAAACATGTCAAAAAGGGCATAACCACTGAGCAGAAATTTAGTAGAATCCCGTCATTTATCACACACCGCAGTCAAATGCTATATTGCAGGGCTCAAAATTTCAAGTCCTAAGCTACTAGCCAGGCCTCAAGAGTTACTCGCCACCTAATTCATACACTGCCCTGCGCCTAATTGCACCTGTAAACACGCCCTCGTAGATTATCTTATGGAATGACAATGTTTTATGCAGAATCAAGTTACAAAATTAAATATTACCAACAACAACTTTAACAAAATGGGACAGGGCACTGGGGGCAGACCAGAGAGACAGGGCACTGGGGGCAGACCAGAGGGACAGGGCACTGGGGGCAGACCAAAGGGACATGGCACTAGAACTGGGTCTCTTCCCCATTCTCTTGCTGTCTCCTCTGCAACTCCCGTCCATCCTATCTCTCTCTCTCTCCCCCATTCATTTCTCATTTCCACGCTTGCATGTCCCCACTTCCCCCTTTTATTCAGGCTGGCAGAGAGAAGAGGAGCTGCAGCACAGCAGGAGGGAGTACAATCCAGCGCTGAGATCCACACAACTGCACAGCCATTGACACCATAGCACAGCACACACTGACACCGCACAGCACACATTGAGGCCAGTCTGTTTACAGTGCTCAGGCTGAACTGTTGGACACTTATGCCTCGTTTCCACTGAATGGAACAGTTTGCGCCGGTACAGTTTGGAGTGATTATAATGATTTGGTCTATTCTGCTGAGCGTTTCCACTGCAAATCGGACCTTCCGGGACCATACAAGGTTTAGAAAAAATGCCTAGCACTTCCACCAATCAGTGAGATGCATTGTAGGTCTGCCCTAACCGAACCATTTTCTATGGCCCCACATCTGAACCAGGACCCAGAATGGTCCGGTACGGTTCGCTTTTATGGCCCGCTTTCATAATGGAAGCACCCAAAATAGTGTACCGTACCGAAACGATCCGCTCAGTGGAAACAAGGCATTACATAGAGCACAAGGAGAAGAAAACTGCACAAACTGGAAGGCTGCCACTCTCATGTCAGGACAACTTTCAGTGAGCGCTGCACCGGAGTGGTTATTTTCGCAATCCTCCACCTCACTCATTACTTTCTGCTCTCCAGCTACATTGGTCGGGACCCGGGGGGAGAGGGGCAGGCTCAGAGAGGTCATACTGTTAGGTCCCATGGCTTAATGAGAATTGTAAGGAGAGCACCTGTGTACAGCTTTGCCTGTGCACGGCTCATCAGACTACTTTTCCTGAGCATGCACCTTTCCTCTTTGGCCGCCAATCTCATCGGGACTCTAAGTGTAGGCACAGATTGCAGGGAGATTAGTCATGCAGCCCTGTCATCACTCGCCCCCAGCCTAAATCCACTCGCCAAATGCTAGTAGGCGAGTGGAAATTTTGAGGGCTGCTATATTGTATCTGGGGAGTAAGATGTGCTCAGGGAGATTTATATTGTGGGTATCGAGTAGCACCAATCTGTTACAGCAGCAATAGTATATAAACTGTTGGAAGGAATGATAGGGAAGCATATCCATGAATTTGCTGATGAAAATAGTTGTTGCCAGACTAACCTTTTAATAGAATGTTAACTATGAGGAAGTGAGGTATAATTTGCATAGAAGAAGGCCTGCGGACGTGTATCTAGATTTTGCTAAGGCATTTGATACAGTCCCCCACAAATGGTTAATTTACAAATTAAGGTCTTTCGGCATTGATGATATGGTATGCACCTGGATAGAATTTTTTTTTTTTTATTATGCCATTTCTCGAATGATACCTTTAATCATACATGCATTTAAACATCCCATACAATTTAATTGAAATACATTATTATAATTAAATTTTTATAATATGGCAGTATCCATTTATATTTTAACTGTACCATTTTCTTCCCTTTCCCCGCCCCCTCCCAACCTTTTCTCTAATCTCTACATGAGGAGTCTATCTGTCACGAATTTTGGTGGGACAAAGCTCGGATCTCCCAACCAGGATTGCCATATTCCGTTGAATTTACCCACTGCCTTTCTACGTTTATAGGCCAGACATTCTCTGAACAATAGTGAATTAACATATGTAATCCATTGCTTCCCCGTGGGGACCACAGGTGCCATCCAATATCGCTCAATAAGCTTTCTAGCTAAGTACATCAGTCTTGTTATCATATAGTACCTTCCTTTCGTATATTTTTCGACATCAATGGCCCCCGAGCAGGTATACCAAGGGGTCCAATGGAACTGGTACCTGTGCCACTCTGGTAATACACTGAGAGACTTCCTCCCATTTCCCAGCGAAGCTTTGGGCATCTCCATAATAAATGTATAAAATCCCCTTCATGTACCCTGCACTTTGGGCACATGGGGGAGTCCCTTCTTCCCCACCTGTATATCTGCACTGCTGTTCTATAGGCCTTATGAATGCTAAAAAGTTGCGACAACTTATGAGATGCAGAGACGGATACCACTGGAAGAGATTCAAGAGCCCTATCCCACTGATCCCCGTCTATCGCCCCAATGTCTTCTACCCATTTGCTGCGACATCTAAAAGAGGCATGGTTCTGGACTGTAGTCAACAATCCCTCATATATTTTTGTTATTAGTCCTCTCCAGATATCAAAGGTGATGACGATACTACCAGTGAGTGTGTCCGTTGCTGTGCCTGCAGAGCATGCCGGAGCCAGAGATATTGATAGAAGTCCCTAGGGGCTAGTTGAAATTCCCTACACAGCTGTTCATATGTTTTCAGTACCTCGCCTTCATACAGCTGCGAAAAAAACGAAATCCCCTCTCTCTTTCCAGGAGGTAAAGCCCTGTAAATCCTGTAACTCTATGTATCTAGTATTATGCCATATTGGAGTGAAGGGTAGTGGGCCCTTTATCCTCCGGGCCTTCCTAATCTCCCCCCACACCTATTTAAGTAGAGTACCTATAGGTGCGGAGTGTGGTATACTAGGCAAGTCCATCTCCATATGGAAAGCCGCTTTTAATAAGGGGGCCGACGTAGTCACCAAGTTACTAATAGGGTCTAGGAAAAAGATATCCAATCACTAAGTGAAAGAATGGCGGACTTTGAGGCAGTGCGGAAGTATGTTAAAAAATATATATTTTAATACAAAAATAAATAAAAATTATACAATTTTACAATATATAGAAAAATATACTTGACATAGGTGGAATAAAACCATATGGATTATAAATTTTAAGTACTGGAACAAATCCTTTGAAATCGCCTGCGCGTTTCGCCGTTGGGCTTCTTCAGGACGAGACAAAAAGGATTTTTTTGGGGAGGGAAGAATGTATAATCTGAAATAACATATACAATATTAGTACAATCTGAAAACTTTAATTTTGAAAAATATGAAACATAAATAGAGATTTAAATGCAAAATTTAGTAATAAAAATCGTAGGGTAAGGAAGTTACATGTATATATATGCATAGGGTGGTTACGTCACCTAGTAAAACACGAAGGGCCATATTCTCTAAGAAATCCGGCCACGTAGCGTTAGCCATTTACACTACGCCGCTGCATCGTACTAGAGCAAGTGCCGTATTCCCTAAGCATTTGCTCCATAGTTTGCGTTGGCGTAGCGAAAATGGCCCAGCGTAAGCCCGCGTAATTCAAATGGGACGGCTTGTATTTAAATTAAGCGCGCCCCCGCATCGAACGAACTGCGCATGCGCCGGCCAGGGAAAAAGCCCAGTGCGCATGCTCCAGCTCACGTCGGAAAGCGTCGTTTGAAACCGACGTCAAAACGACGTGATCGTCACCATACGCAATGCCCTATTCGCGAACGAGTTAGTAAAACGACGTAAGCGATGGAAAAAGCCGACGCTGACCCGACGCCATACTTAACGTGGCATCCGACGGGACTTCGTAAGGTTACTCCTCATAGAAGCAGGGGTAACCTTACGAGTTCGTAAACGACATACGCAATGACGGGGCGGCGTAAAAGCGATCGGGAATCGGCGTAGTAGCCTCATTTGCATAGGCAAATGAGAAAACAACGTAAAGGCCACCTAGTGGCCGGAGTTGTCATTACAACTACGATCCGCAAGTGTAATGGTATTACACTTGTCGGATGTTGAAGCGTATCTATGCCAAAGTGATGCTAAGCATCACTCGCATAGATACGAGCCAAAAAAAACGGCGATACGACGGGGTATCTGAGATACTCCGTTGTAGCGCCGCTGAGAATCTGGCCCGATAAGTGTATTCGTGCACCGAGCTCCGGGCATCAAAAAGGTGCCGGGGTATTCAAATGTAGGTGTAGTCACCTGTTATGACTTCTTGGGAAAATCTAATAAAGATAGAGTACAATTTCACCCACAAGGCTATAAGGCCTCGTACACACGATCAAATCTGTCTGCTGGAAACGGTCTGCTAGACCGTCCCAGCAGACAGATTCGATCGTGTGTACGGACGAGCCGACGGATTTGGCCACCCGACAGATTTCAAAGCATGCTTTGAAATCTATCAGGTGGGAACCCGTCCGCCCGACATGTCTGCTGGTTAGTACACTTACCAGCAGACATGTCGTCTCGCACCGGCGCCGAATGGATTCTGCGCATGTGCGGAAGTGTTTTACTTCCTGGTGCGGTGACGTCAACGTCACCGACACGTCAGCGCGCCGTCTGCTGGCGGGGATTTTGGCTTGCTCATGTGTACACGCGAGCAAACCAAAATCCAAACAGACAGATTTGTTCAAATCGGTCGGACAGACCGTTTTGAACAAATCTATTTCCTCGTGTGTACGAGGCCTTAAAGAACATAAAATTGCACATAGGGAGAGAGTATAAACGAGCATGCATAGTGTGGCAGATGTTATTAGTAGATATACCAATAATCCATATAGGAGCGTCAATAAAGGCAATCCCCAAGTATCAGGAACTATATGGTACAGCAAGCCATTCCAATAGGTACCAAGAGCTGTGTCACGACAAACAGTGAACAACAGTTCCTTCTCTGTGGATAGATATAGCGTGGATGAATGGCCTATCCATCTATCAAGGTCTCCTGCTATAATAGTATACTACACTAGCAATCAAAGCAAAAAGTACCTGCGTAGTCCTATGGTGGCGTTATAACTGGGGCCGGTCCGTATACACAATCAGACAACCAAACAGGGAAAGGATCCAAAGTAAATTCTGGACAATCTCTTTCTTTCAGCAGTGTAACCTGCAGCAACCTAAATGGTGCTAGGAGAGCAAAAGCAAAGCTGTATCATTATCCATCCAATAAGTCCTTAAGTCGGGTGCAAGAAGGCATGCTTACCATATGAGCAGTTCGTCTGTGTGTGCCCCAGGGTCACAACCAGCGTTGTGTACATTGTGGATCGTAGCAGCTGGGTTTAAATAAGCCGCAGTATTGACGTGATGACGTCATCTCTGTGCGTCACGTTCATAGCGGCGCATAAACAAAGGGACAAGTTAAGAGAGAAATACAGTGGGCGGGTTGGATCCAACATAGCCGCCCCTTCACGTCTCCGATTGGTTGGGGGGCGTGTCAGCGCTCGTCTAAGTGAGCACAGGGTCATGGATTGAATTGAATGACCCCGCATATCAGTGTCCCACCCATATGGGCATGACAGCCAATCAAAAACTGCTCCATACCATACATGTAAGACAGAGACGGAACATCAGCGCAGCCAGTGACACACACAACAGAAAATATGGTTAAGAAGCTCCAAAATGGCTCGAAGGGCATAAACCGGAATACATAGCCATACACTATGTTCACCACATATTCCAGTATTATAACCTGCAACTAGGTCCCCGCTGTCAGCACACCATATATGGCACGCACCTCAAAGATCTACCATGGCCGTTAAGCACCACATATGGGGGGTAAATCAGCAAGCAACATTCTCCAAGATAAATATATATTTTCTTATAGCCAGGCAAACGGTGAAAGAGACTAGAAATAGGTACTTTCTTATAACCAAGCAAATGGTAAAAAAAAAAAAAAAAAAAATTAAAATGGGTAGATGAACATTGTTTTTTTCTCTCTCTGTAGGTGATATAATCATGCTTAGCCACATCTATACAATATAGAGCAGGGGTGGGCAACCTCGGCCCTCCAGCTGTGATGAAACTACAAATCCCATCATGCCTCTGCTTTTAGGAGTCATGTCTGTGATTGTCAGGGTCCTGCAATGTCTCATGGGACTTGTAGTTTCACCACAGCTGGAGGGCCGAAGTTGCCCACCCCTGATATAGAGCATATAACTTCCCGAACGATTTAAGAATAAAATATCTACATACAAATACATTAAAATACTTCCTAATTAGCATAACACCAATATATGGGTGGTATAGTACAAAAAAGAGTGATCTATCAAAATCAAAGAATGTCTCTATGTAAGTCACCCAGTGTTTGTAGACCTCTATGGGGGATATATCTTACTAATGGATCTGATCCTTAGTTTTGTCAAGATCCAACTCGGAACTGTCGCATCTATGGCAGACTTTCAAAAGAAGGGGTCTATAGGGTTACTAGGTAAGCTTATGGTCTGATCATGGCCTCAATAAATCAGGTATTTAGGAAAGATTTGAAGCTGATAGCTTCATTCAAACCCGGAAAATAGTTTGCCCGGAGGCGGTAAATCCATTTCGTTTCGCATTGTAATACCCTCTGGTCGCCCCCCCTTGAGTCCTCAGGAAGAGACTCAAGGGCAGAAAACTTGAATAAAGAGGGTTCATATTTGTGCTTAAATGCAACATGGTAACCTATTGTGGTGTTAAGGAGACCATTAGTAGCATAGTAAACATGATCTTTTATTCTTTTCCAAAAGGGGCGTATAGTCTTTCCTACATAAAAACTGCTGAATTGACACAAAATAATATAGATGACCCCTTTGGTTTGGCAGGTAATATGTTGCCGTATTTTATGAATTTGACCATTCGGTAGCTTGATGGTAGGTCCTTCTAGTACCATGTAGCAGAAATGACATTGTCTGCATTTAGATAGGCCTGGGTCATCCAGAAATTCTGTGTTGGCTCTACAATACTTGCTCCTGACCAGTCGATCACGTATAGAGGTGGCACGTCTATAAGTGATTTCTGTTTTTTGACCTATATATTTAGACAGGGTCTGGTCTACCGTCAAGAGGTGCCAGTGTTTGTCCATGATTGCTCGTACTTGTTTATGTTGGTCAGAGTAAGTAGTGATTAACCTAGTGGTTACTTATATATGTTTTTTAATAGTTTTGGAGAGAATCTCTTCTCTCCGCTTGCCCATAGTTCTATTAAAGGCCTTTTTGAGGCATGTCCTACTATAACCCCTGTTAAAAAGTCTAATGTAGAGTTGGTCTGCTTCTATTTTACATTTTTCATAATCTGTGCAATTACGTCGCAATCGCATATATTGCCCATACGGTATACTCCAAATTAGGGGTAATGGATGGGTACTATCGGCGTGAAGGATTGTATTGCCAGCCGTGGGTTTTCGATAAAGGGAGGTATTGATCATTCCCATCTCATTGACATAGATCAAGATGTCAAGAAAAGCGATTTCCGATTTGCTTGAGCACATCGTAAATTTTAAATTGTACTCATTATGACTCAGTAACTGCATAAAGGATTGTAATTCTTGACAACTGCCCGTCCATAACAGGAGTATGTCATGTATATATCTGAACCAGCCCAACACAGATGAAAGTAGGCCATTGGATTTCTCAACAGAAAATAAATCTCGTTCCCACCTCCCCAGGTACAGGTTTGCATACGAGGGTGCACAAGAAGTGCCCATAGCAACACCCTGTACCTGGAGGAAGTGGGACCCATCAAAAGAAAAATCATTTTTGCTCAAAATGTGAGCGAGTATATCCAATACAAATGTGTTGAGCTGGTTCAGTTTGGGGCCTCTTTCAGCCAGAAAACCAGCTATTACATCTAGACCCTTGGAATGAGGGATAGATGAGTACAATGCCTCTACATCAATTGATACCAAGATGCACTCAGGGGGCACATTAAGGCCGTCTAGAGCCCTTAGAAGGTCCGGAGTGTCCTGAATATAGGATGGTAAGGCTGTGACATGAGGTCTCACGTATTCATCAACGAATTTGCTGGCCCTTTCTGTTTTGGAGCCCATCCATGAAATTATCGGGCGTTCCGGTGGATTTGTCATGCTCTTGTGCATTTTTGGAAGCGCATAAAAGGTGGGTATTTTTGGGCATGGGACTTGGATTCCCTCGAATATAGGTTTGGTGATCAAGCCCTCGGAGAGGGCACGTTGTATCAAGTCGTTAAATTGTTGGTTGTATCTAGCAACTATTTCATTAGAAACTGGTTTGTACCAATTGCGATTTTTCAGAATGTCCCAGCACATATTTCTGTAGTCGAGGTCATTCATTACAACGACATTACCGCCCTTGTCCGAGGGCTTGACCACCAAATTAGAATTGCGACTTAGTTTGTTGAGGGCTAATCTATGTGAGATACTAAGATTTTGGTTAGTAGATCTCAACAAAGAAAGCGATTCAATGTCCTTTACAGTCTGCATCAAAAAAGCCCAGACATTTGAATTAGTTTGTAACGGAGGGAAGGTCAATTACCTTTTTTTTACAGCTTTTTCCAGGCTTTCAATGTCCTGTTGATATTGGGACTAGGGTTGTCCCGATACCACTTTTTTAGGACCGAGTACAAGTACCGATACTTTTTTTCAAGTAGTCGCCGATACCGAATACCGATACTTTTTTTTAAATGTGTCCCCAAATGCAGCCATTTCCCCCCACATATTGCAGCCATGTATGTCCCCCACATATTGCAGCCATGTATGTCCCCCACATATTGCAGCCATGTATGTCCCCCACATATTGCAGCCATGTATGTCCCCCACATATTGCTGCCATGTATGGTCCCCCACATATTGCAGCCATGTATGGTCCCCCACATAATGCAGCCATGTATGGTCCCCCACATATGCAGCCATGTATGGTCCCCCACATATGCAGCCATGTATGGTCCCCCACATATGCAGCCATGTATGGTCCCCCACATAATGCAGCTTTGCATGGTCCCCCACATAATGCAGCCATGTTTGGTCCCCCACATAATGCAGCCATGTATGGTCCCCCACATAATGCAGCCATGTATGGTCCCCCACATATGCAGCCATGTATGGTCCCCCACATATGCAGCCATGTATGGTCCCCCACATAATGCAGCCATGTATAGTCCCCCACATATGCAGCCATGTATGGTCCCCCACATATGCAGCCATGTATGGTCCCCCACATAATGCAGCCATGTATGGTCCCCCACATAATGCAGCTATGTATGGTCCCCCACATAATGCAGCCATGTATGGTCCCCCACATATTGCAGCCATGTATGGTCCCCCACATATGCAGCCATGTATGGTCCCCATACCTGTATATATGATGCCACCGCCGTTAATCCCCTGCATTACAGCGTAGCGTAGCGCCGCGCACACATTACAAGCTTCCGTTGTGAATACTTGTAAAGCGCGCGCCGCCATGTATAGACACTCCCCTTCTCGGGATTGGACGGATCCGTGTTTTTTCTTTTGATGGGTCCCACTTCCTCCAGGTACAGGGTGTTGCTATGGGCACTTCTTGTGCACCCTTGTATGCAAACCTGTACCTGGGGGGGTGGGAACGAGATTTATTTTCTGTTGAGAAATCCAATGACCTACTTTCATCTGTGTTGGGCTGGTTCAGATATATACATGACATACTCCTGTTATGGACGGGCAGTTGTCAAGAATTACAATCCTTTATGCAGTTACTGAGTCATAATGAGTACAATTTAAAATTTACGATGTGCTCAAGCAAATCGGAAATCGCTTTTCTTGACATCTTGATCTATGTCAATGAGATGGGAATGATCAATACCTCCCTTTATCGAAAACCCACGGCTGGCAATACAATCCTTCACGCCGATAGTGCCCATCCATTACGCCTAATTTGGAGTATACCGTATGGGCAATATATGCGATTGCGACGTAATTGCTCAGATTATGAAAAATGTAAAATAGAAGCAGACCAACTCTACATTAGACTTTTTAACAGGGGTTATAGTAGTACATGCCTCAAAAAATGCCTTTAATAGAACTATGGGCAAGCGGAGAGAAGAGATTCTCTCCAAAACTATTAAAAAACATTTACCAGACACCACTAGGTTCATCACTACTTACTCTGACCAACATTGTCAGGGACCTACCTGTGGGCTCCGACGAGCCCCTGTTGCTCGCGCTCGTGCTCCAATTGCGCGCGTCTGCACGCCGCGCGTGCGCGCGCGTGCACCTATCGTGCGCGCACGTGCACGGCGCGCGTCTGCGTCTCGGGGGCGCGCACGTGCCCTTCTTCCCCTTTAAAAGCTCAGTAGCAGCAGTGACACCTTGCTGTCTGATCTACAGCTTTGTGTCCTAAAAACCCTGAAACCTGATGTCTGTTGAAACCTGATACCTGCTTACCTGATACCTGTTGAAACCTGATACCTGCTCTACCCGATACCTGACCCGGCTCCGTCTGACTACCTGAATACCGCTACCGACCCCTGGCTTGATCCGACTCCGCTCTACTCTGCTGCCCATCGTTACCAGACCTATGCTTGAACTTTGACAACGCTACCTCCGCTACAGAGTGACTTTCGGGTGATCCGCCCATCTGACCCTTGTTGACTGCATACCCGTTCCTGTCTTGCATCTGACCAGGCTCGTCCACCAGTTCCCGCTATCCGGTTCCGTGGCCCTCCAGAGACGCTGTCTCCTACACTGCCTGTCCGCAAGATTTCCATTCCGACCGGTCTGCTGTCATCCCAAGCACTCTTACCCCACCCGGACTTGCTGTCCCCACTCCAGCAGTCCCTGAACCCGGGCGGTAAGAGGGGCTCTTTCCTGCATACGAGGCTCTATCCATGAGGTACGTAACAGTATCAGACAGCCATGTCAGAGCCTGCGGGAATAGCCCCTGCCATAGACGAAATCTGCAAACACCTGGCGTCCCTCACAGAAGCAGTAAAGAACCTACAGGAAGGCTACGTTAGGCTAGAAGGACAGGTACACAGCCTGGCTGCCCCCAGTGATCCAGCTGCTCCTTCAACCTCCAGATCCGCATCAGCTGTTTCTGCTCCTTCGGTGGTAATGCTCCCACCTGAACCAAGAGTTCCAGTGCCAGAGCGATTCGCTGGCGACCGCACCAAATTTCGAGCCTTCCGTAGCGCCTGTGAGCTCTACTTCGCCCTGCAACCCCGGACATTTTCCTTGGAGGTCACCAAAGTGGGATTCGTAATCTCCCTACTACAAGGGGACCCTCAGACCTGGGCCCACCGGCTGCTCGAGGAGAATGGTGACCAGACGCGGACCCTGTTCGCTTTTCTTGAGGCCATGGCTCTGCTATATGATGACCCTCAACGAGCCGCTACCGCAGAGTCTGCCCTACTCACGCTGCAGCAAGGCCGCAGAGCGGCTGAGGACTATGTCACGGACTTTAGGCGCTGGAGCGCGGACACTCAATGGAACGATGCAGCTCTGCGGCACCAGTTTCGCTTGGGCCTTTCTGAGAGTCTGAAGGACGAACTCGCTCGAGTGGGGGTGCCCGAGACCCTCGAGGATCTAATTACCACAGCTATCCAGATCGACCGCCGGCTTCGTGAACGCCGGGCTGAGCGATCTTCTCAACCGAACCGTCCCACCTGGATGACTGCAAAGGTACCTATGCCAGCTTCTCGCTACCTGCCTCCTACCTACCCAGATCCCCCCAGCACCAACCAGGACTCATCTGAACCCATGCAACTTGGCCTCATGCGGCCAACACTACCACCTGAAGAGCGGGCACGTCGTCGCCAACTCAACCTTTGCATGTACTGCGGCGGGACTGGCCACTACGTTCGCAACTGTCCTGTTAAGACACGTAAGTGCCTCATCTCAGCTCCTGTCAACTTCTCAGCCCTGTCAGGCAATGCAACCCACCTTGCTCTACCTTTTTCGTTACAGTGCCAGGGAAGGACTATTCCGGTCAACGCCATCCTTGACTCCGGCGCATGCAGCTGCTTCATCGATACCGCTTTCGTCAACCTGCACAGCATCCCCTTACGAAGAAAGACCCATGGACTCTCTGTTTTTCTGGCCGACGGCTCCCGCATCAGTTCTGGACAGGTAACCCAAGAGACTCTACCTCTACCTGCTTTAATCGCTCCTCAGCACAAGGAACTGTTGGTCCTAGATGTGATTTCTTCTCCTCTGTTTCCGGTAATCCTCGGCCTACCCTGGCTTCAGGCTCACAACCCTCTGATTAATTGGGCGTCTGGGGAGGTGTCTTTTCAGTCCCCTTACTGCCAGCAATACTGTCTACCCGGGCCCACCAGTTCACCTCCCACCTTACTATGTATGGACTCTGACCCAAGCCTGCTTCAGTGCATTCCTGAACCCTATCATGACTTCCTGGACGTTTTTAGTAAACGGGGGGCCGACTCCCTTCCGCCCCATCGCCCCTATGACTGCCCGATCGAGCTCCTCCCAGGGGCCGAAATTCCTTTTGGGCGTATCTTTCCGTTGTCAGAAAAGGAGCAGGAGGCCCTAAAAATATATATAGATGAAAACTTACATAAGGGGTTCATCCGGCCTTCTACCTCCCCAGCAGGCGCTGGAATATTTTTCGTTACCCAAAAGGATCAGTCCCTCCGTCCGTGTGTGGATTACCGGGAACTAAATAATATCACAGTGAAAAACCGGTACCCGCTACCCCTGGTACCCAAGCTCTTCCAAAAACTGAGGTCGGCTACCGTCTTCACCAAGTTAGACCTGAGAGGGGCCTACAACCTGGTCCGTATTCGGGAGGGGCACGAATGGAAAACAGCTTTTCGTACCCGATTCGGTTATTACGAATACCTAGTCATGCCCTTCGGACTGTGTAATGCGCCCGCCACCTTTCAGCATTTTATTAATGACGTACTCAGAGACTTTCTGGACATCTTTGTAATTGTCTATCTTGATGATATCTTAGTCTTTTCCAGATCATTAGACAGACACCGAGAGCATGTTCGTAAAGTCCTCCACCGGCTCCGACTACACAGATTATACGCCAAGGCAGAGAAATGCGAATTTGAACGTCAGACCATCCAGTTCCTGGGCCTGGTAATCTCTCCCACCGGAATTAAGATGGACCCTCAGAAGGTGTCTGCTATCCTCGACTGGCCAGTACCCCTGGACAAGAAGGGGGTACAACGCTTCGTAGGTTTTGCAAACTTCTATAGAAGATTTATCAGGGGGTTTTCTGCAATAATTTCCCCCATCACACAATTGACCAGACAAAACCTACGTTTTCACTGGAACCCAGAAGCTCAAAAGGCCTTTGACCGACTCAAGAAGCTTTTCACGTCAGCCCCGATCCTCAGTCACCCTGATCCTGCACTACCCTATATCCTCGAGGTTGACGCATCTGAAGTCGCAGTGGGAGCTGTTGTCTCCCAACGCCAGGGGAATAAAGACCTAATGCATCCCATCGGATTCTTTTCCCGGAAACTTTCTCCTGCGGAAAGAAATTATGATGTCGGAGATCGTGAGTTACTTGCCATCAAGACCGCATTGGAGGAATGGAGGTACCTGTTAGAAGGCGCAGCCCACCCAGTATTAATTTATACCGATCACAAGAATCTTGAGTACCTAAGATCTGCTAAAATGTTGAAGCCCCGTCAAGCCCGCTGGGCGCTGTTTTTCTCACGCTTCTGTTTTCACATCACATACCGGCCAGGTTCAAAGAACGTCAAACCAGACGCACTATCCCGGATGCATGATAACCCCAAGGATATACCGGTTCCTGACACTATTTTACCAGCAGGTAACTTCCTACTTCTCCAGTCTGGTCTACTCTTCGAAATTAGAGAAGCATCCACAGACGCCTCCAAACCTTCCAGCATCACTTTAACATCTAGGGATGGACTGTTTTGGAGAGGCAGCCAAATTTTCGTTCCAGAAACAAGCCGTGTGGAAGTCCTGAAACTCCTTCACGACCACCCGTTGGCGGGACACTTTGGGGTTCGGAAAACCCTCGAACTGGTACGTCGTACCTTCTGGTGGCCAGACCTGGAAAATTTCTGCAAAACATATGTTAACTCATGCCCCACGTGTAATCGAAACAAGACCACAAGAAGCCGAGCTTGGGGACTGTTGAAGCCCCTACCTGTGCCCAATAGACCCTGGGAAATGATTTCTATAGACTTTATAGTAGAACTTCCTCGTTCGGAGGGGTGCACGGCAATTTTTGTAGTCGTGGATCGCCTATCCAAAATGGCTCATTTCCTTCCCTTAAGGAGTACCCCAACGGCCACAGAGACTGCTCGTATCTTCATCAAGGAGATTGTTCGGCTACACGGAATTCCCTCCGACATCGTGTCTGACAGGGGGGTTCAGTTCACGTCCCGCTTCTGGAGATCCCTATGTGAAACCTTGAAGATTAAACTCTCCTTTTCCTCAGCTTATCATCCCCAAACCAACGGGCAAACAGAGAGGACCAACCAGACTCTTGAACAGTACATTAGGTGCTTTACGTCCTTCTCTCAGGACGATTGGGTTTCCCTGCTACCTCTAGCGGAGTTTGCGTACAATAACGCCAACCACTCAGCTACCGGGCAATCCCCCTTCTTTGCCAATTATGGTTTTGATCTAACCTTTTTACCTGACCTTTTTTCAGAATCCCCAGTCCCGGCAGTGCAGAGTACGATGGAGTTCCTCAGCCACAACAACCAGGTATTACGGGAAGCGGTGACTAAAGCTCAAGCTGCCAGTAAAAAGTTCTTTGACCGGAAGAAGAGAGGCGAATTGAATCTTCAGCCAGGTGACCAGGTATTGCTATCCACAACCAACCTCAAGTTGGCCTGTCCTTCAAAGAAGTTGGGACCAAAGTTCATAGGACCTTTTCCAGTACGAAGGAAGATCAATGAGGTATCGTATGAACTATCCTTACCTGATTCTTTGAAAATTCATCCAGTATTCCATGTGTCATTGTTGAAACCTGCAGTTCTGGATCCCTTTCCTGATAGAGGGACCAGTCCCCCAGAACCTGTTTTTGTTGATGGGTGCGAGGAATACGTTGTGGAGGCCATCCTCGACTGCAGGAAGCGGCAAGGGCAAACTCAATTTTTAGTAAAATGGAAAGGGTATGGCCCAGAAGACAATTCCTGGGAACCCGAAAACAACATCCATGCACAGAGACTGATTCGCAATTTCTTTTCCGCTCACCCTGAAAAAAGAATCCAATTTGGCATCCGGAGGCTGCCCCTTGGGGGGGGGGCAATGTCAGGGACCTACCTGTGGGCTCCGACGAGCCCCTGTTGCTCGCGCTCGTGCTCCAATTGCGCGCGTCTGCACGCCGCGCGTGCGCGCTCGTGCACGGCGCGCGTCTGCGTCTCGGGGGCGCGCGCGTGCACGGCGGGAGCGCGCGCATGCGCGCTAGCCCTTCTTCCCCTTTAAAAGCTCAGTAGCAGCAGTGACACCTTGCTGTCTGATCTACAGCTTTGTGTCCTAAAAACCCTGAAACCTGATGTCTGTTGAAACCTGATACCTGCTTACCTGATACCTGTTGAAACCTGATACCTGCTCTACCCGATACCTGACCCGGCTCCGTCTGACTACCTGAATACCGTTACCGACCCCTGGCTTGATCCGACTCCGCTCTACTCTGCTGCCCATCGTTACCAGACCTATGCTTGAACTTTGACAACGCTACCTCCTCTACAGAGTGACTTTCGGGTGATCCGCCCATCTGACCCTTGTTGACTGCATACCCGTTCCTGTCTTGCATCTGACCAGGCTCGTCCACCAGTTCCCGCTATCCGGTTCCGTGGCCCTCCAGAGACGCTGTCTCCTACACTGCCTGTCCGCAAGATTTCCATTCCGACCGGTCTGCTGTCATCCCAAGCACTCTTACCCCACCGCGCTCCCGGACTTGCTGTCCCCACTCCAGCAGTCCCTGAACCCGGGCGGTAAGAGGGGCTCTTTCCTGCATACGAGGCTCTATCCACGAGGTACGTAACAAACATAAACAAGTACGAGCAATCATAGGGCCAGATTCAGGTAGATGCGCGCATCTTTTCGCCAGCGTAGCGCAACGCATATACGCTGCGCTGACGCAAACTAGCGAGTGAAGTACAGCATTCACCAAGCGCATGGCCGTTACTTTGCGACGGAGTAACGAAGATGCGTTGGCGCAACCCGACGCAAGTGGAAGTAGGTGTGATCATATGTAAATGATGGGCGGAGCCCAGCGCAGAGGCTTACTTTCAGCGCATCATCCACGGAGCATGCGCAGTGAGTGAGGCTTCACTCGGCCCCCTGTGCGCATGCTCACAACTTCCGTCGGCACCACTTCACGGGAAACATCAGCGCAATGTGTTCCGTTGCGCGTATAAAAGCGTCAACGGAAGCGCTATTCCGGCGCAAAAGTATTTCCGTTTCCCCCCACCCCAGGGAAGTTACTTTTGCTTTGTAATGGCTGTCCCGCTCCCCCCAAAGAGAGGAGGAACCTCAATTTCAATGCCCAGGAGGTCTCTGTGGTCATCTCCGCTATGGAGACTTATAACGATTTTCTCCATGGAAAGAAAAGTCGGAATGCCAGCCGGGAGAGGAAGCAGGCCAACCTGGACACCATTGCTGGCAGGGTGAATGTGTTGGGGTACTCCACCCGCACTGCTGGTGATATCCAGAAAAAAAATGACCTGCGGCGCAAGGTCCGTGGCAAGGTGGCCACTATTCGGACCCATGAGCGGGGCACAGGTGGTGGACCCCCATGTCCGGTCAGCCTGACCACAGAGGAGAAGGTGGTCGCCCGCTGCCTGGAGAGGGAGCAGTTGGAGGGGGTACCAGGCTATGATTCTATGGAGGAAGGCTCCAGGACAGGTAAGTGTTTTTTATCCCCTATTTGGTGTGTTGCATGTGGGGGGGGGAGGGTACATGTGCCAAGTGTGTGGGACCACCAACATGTGTCTGCTTTGTGTCATCCACAGATGACGGAGCTGGGCCATCATCTGTTGCCGGCCATTCCACCCCAACCCCCCAACGGGATCCTGAGGACGAGCCCCTGGGTGCTGAAGACACCGAGGTGGAGGAGAGTGCCCACACCACTTCTGCAGAGATGGTTGAGGAGGAGCCTGTTCCTCAGCAGGAGTTTATTTTGGTTTTATCAGAGTCCTCCCCTTCTGCAGGCCCCTCTGTCATCCCCTCACCCATCCTCGGTAGCCCCTCAAGCGCGACTCCATCCCCACGGGGACAACCTTCTCCTGGCCCCAGGAAGGCGACCCGTGAAGACCAGGGGGGTGTCTGATCTGGTCCAGGACCAGGTGGCGATGGACCACGCCCGGCAAACCCAGCAGATGGGGGAGATTGCTGGCCACTTGGACCGGCTCGCTGACAGCCTGGGCTCCGTATCGCAGCTGCCCAGTGGTGTGCAGGACGTTGTGACCAGCCTGGGGGAGGTGCAGGCTGATGTACGGCACCTCACAGCAGCCGTCCACGCCAACACAGCTGCCATCAGGGAAGAGGGGAGGCAGCGGCAGCGTGCCCAGCGGCATAATATCACCCGCCAGCTGAGAATGCAGGCCCAGACCAACCTCTATCTGAGCCGGATTGCCGTGGCCTTGGAGGGCATGCAGCCAACAGCTGCCAGGAGTGACCCACCCGGGGATCAGCCTCCTCCAGATGCCCCCCCACCCCCACCCACTCCCTCCAGGCAGCTGAGGAGCCCGAGAGTGCCCACAAGGAGGAGCCCCTGTCATCCCAGATGAGGGATTTATTTTTTTTGGGTTAATTTTTATTTTTTTATTCTTGCTCAGGTTATGAGTTTATATTTTATTTTATTACTCAGGTTATGAGTTTATATTTTATTTTATTACTAAGGTTATGAGTTTAAATTTTATTTTATTACTTAGGTTATGAGTTTATATTTTATTTTATTACTCAGGTTATGAGTTTATATTTTATTTTATTACTCAGGTTATGAGTTTATATTTTATTTTATTACTCAGGTTATGAGTTTATATTTTATTTTATTACTCAGGTTATGAGTTTATATTTTATTTTATTACTCAGGTTATGAGTTTATATTTTATTTTATTACTCAGGTTATGAGATATTTATTTTATTTTTAACTGCACACGGTCAGGAGTGCAGGGGACAGTGTGAATGGTGTGTGAATGTGAGGGGGTGGCACTCCTGCCAGTAAGGGGTGTCACCCTCGGCCGTGGTGGAGAAGTTATCCCCACGGCTGTATGAATGACGTGTGAAAGGTGTATGAATGGACAGCGACATCATTGGGGCCTTGACGCTGGCGTTGCTGCTCCCAAGTCCTACATGCTGGACTTGGGCTAATCCAATGTGATGTGGATGTGGTGTGTGTGATCTAGGGACATCAGTGGTGTGCATGCATGCATTGTCTGTGTGATTAATGTTTTGGTTTAGTGTCCAAAGATGCCTACGGCGAGGACCCTCCTGACTGCTCTTCCATCAGCAGACTGGTTCTCCTCTGGCAGGTGGGGACTGTGTGGGTCGGGGGGGGTCAGGTCATCACGCATGTCAATCTGCAGGCCTTTTCTCATAGCAAAGTTGTGCAGAATGCAACATGCACCGATGATCTGACACACGAAGGTAGGGGAATACAATAGGGTCCCCCCGGACTTATCCAGGCAGCGGAAACGGGACTTCAGGAGCCCAAATGTTTGCTCCACCACTGCACGGGTTTTGATCTGTGCTTCATTGTATTTTCTTTCTCCTCTGGTTTGGGGGTTCCGGAAAGGAGTCATTAGATGGGGTCCTAGTGCATATGCAGAGTCACCTGGAAGGGAAAAGACAGGAGGATGTTAGTCATGCATGTGGCCCTTGTGATGTGTGCATCATGGGAGGGGATAGTCATTCCTGCCACCCATGTCACTCACCAACCAGCCAGCTGTCACCATACATGTTCTGCTCGAATTCTGCTGGGATGGGGCTCTGACGGTATATGAAGCTGTCATGGCTGGATCCGGGGTGTTTGGCACGGACGTGCCATATGAGGCGTTGGGCATCGGCTATCACCTGTACGTTGATGGAATGCCAATGCTTCCGATTGCGGTATATGTGCTCTGTGGCACTGGGGGGCTGGAGTGCCACATGTGTGCAATCAATGGCCCCCACAGTGGAAATCTGGCAATGCTGTAGAAATCTGTCATTGTCTTTAGCCGCAGCTCCTCAGTGGTTGGTCTGATGAACTGGTTGGACATGCGTCTGAGGATTGCGGGGACAACCTGGTGCACACATCTGCTCATGGTGGACTGTGACATCCCAGCCACCACTCCACTTGTACGCTGGAATGATCCACTGGCAAGGAAATGAAGTGTTTCCAGTACCTTCACCAGTGGCTGCACTGCTTGTGAGCGGTGTGTCTTGCTGGTGATGTCATCCTGCAGGGTTGTGGTTAGTTCAAGTATTGCATCAGGGCTGAATCTGAAGAGGCGATACACCTCCTCATCCCCCATGCCAAAGAGGCTCATGCACATGCGGTATATCCTCTCACGTGCCCGCCTCCTCCGTACCGGGGGGACCCAGTACTAGTGCTAGGACCGCGACTGCCCCTGGCATGTTGGCACACAGAGGTGTTGTCCTTGCACGTGTGGTTGTTCAGCTTGCTAGTTTTGTCGGTAACGCTGCTGCTGTAGCTGCTCTCCTGCTGACCTGTGGCCGTCTGGAGTAAAGATAAAGCAGCTATTTGTAGAAATAACTTTGCGCCGGATGGACGAGATACGCGCGGCGCATGTAGCCAGCGTATGGTGCTAATCCGTTTGCGAATCGGGAAATCTCCCTCATTTGCATATTTGCAGGGGAAATCAATAGGCGCGACTGATGCGCCAAGCGAAATTATGCGCTGACGAGACTCTGGCGTCGGAAAGTTAAGCCGGTCGGGGAAAGCCCGTTTTCTGTCGCATCTAGTTTGGTGGGTACGGCCACATAGATACGACGGCGCATCTTCACAGTTACGCGGCGCATATCGAAATACTCCAGCGCAAGTCTTGCTGAATCTGACCCATAGACAAACACTGGCACCTCTTGACCAGACCCTGTCTAAATATATAGGTCAAAAAACAGAATTTTACTTATAGACGTGCCACCTCTATACGTGATCGACTGGTCAGGAGCAAGTATTGTAGAGCCAACACAGAATTTCTGGATGACCCAGGCCTATCTAAATGCAGACAATGTCATTTCTGCTACATGGTACTAGAAGGACCTACCATCAAGCTACCGAATGGTCAAATTCATAAAATACGGCCACATATTACCTGCCAAACCAAAGGGGTCATCTATATTATTTTGTGTCAATGCGGCAGTTTTTATGTAGGAAAGACTATACGCCCCTTTTGGAAAAGAATAAAAGATCATGTTTACTATGCTACTAATGGTCTCCTTAACACCACAATAGGTTACCATGTTGCATTTAAGCACAAATATGAACCCTCTTTATTCAAGTTTTCTGCCCTTGAGTCTGTTCCTGAGGACTCAAGGGGGTGCAACTTCGACCAGAGGGTATTACAATGCGAAACGAAATGGATTTACCGCCTCCGGGCAAACTATTTTCCGGGTTTGAATGAAGCTATCAGCTTCAAATCTTTCCTAAATACCTGATTTATTGAGGCCATGATCAGACCATAAGCTTACCTAGTAACCCTATAGACCCCTTCTTTTGAAAGTCTGCCATAGATGCGACAGTTCCGAGTTGGATCTTGACAAAACTAAGGATCAGATCCATTAGTAAAATATATCCCCCATAGAGGTCTACAAACACTGGGTGACTTACATAGAGACATTCTTTGATTTTGATAGATCACTCTTTTTTGTACTATACCACCCATATATTGGTGTTATGCTAATTAGGAAGTATTTTAATTTATTTTGTATGTAGATATTTTATTCTTAAATTGTTCAGGAAGTTATATGCTCTATATTGTATAGATGTGGCTAAGCATGATTATATCACCTACAGAGAGAGAGAAAAACAATGTTCATCTACCCATTTTTTTTTTTTTTTACCATTTGCTTGGTTATAAGAAAGTACCTGTCATGGCCAAACTCGGCCACTAGATGGCAGCAACGGGCCGTCGGCGCGCACGGGCGCGCGCATTCGCGGCAACGGCGCGCGTGCATTCGCGGTGACGCGCGCGGGCACGTGTGGACGCCATCTTGGCGCCCAGGAGGGGCTATTTAGGTGTGCTGATCCCTCGGCCTCTTGCTGCTGGATCTACAGCGCGTCCCTGGAAACCGACCTGATACCTGTTACCTGTTGACCTCCTGTTCCTGAAACCGGCTTACCTTCCGACTACTCTGATCTCCGCCTGCCCTGACCCACGGCCTGTCTGACCACGCTTCTGCTTGTCCCGCCTGTCTGTCTGCTGCCCGCCAGTTACCGACCCCCGGCTTGTTCACGATCCTCCATGCTCAACTCCTGCACCAAGATCCGCTCGCTCACATTGTTCCGGCTGGCCTGATCCTGCTATAGACTGTTGCACTATGGGACACCTCCCTCTGTGCTGGCCTGATCTTGCTATAGACTTGGTACTACAGAACACCTCCCTCTGTGCTGAACTCTGACCAGTGGTATCCGGTCCCAGCTTCCGGGCATCCTCAGCTCTGTTGATCCCGCCCAGGTGTACAGCGGATCCCTACTCTACCGGCACCAGCGATCCTACCAGGCGCTTGTGCGACTCTGCACTTTCGGGCTCCCTGTATCTTCTATCGGGGCCTCTGGAGTGGGAGGAGCACGAGCAGCCGTTCCCTGCGCATCAGGCTCCACCACCAGGTGCGTGAGAGTAAATATTTCTAGTCTCTTTCACCATTTGCCTGGCTATAAGAAAATATATATTTATCTTGGAGAATGTTGCTTGCTGATTTACCCCCCATATGTGGTGCTTGACGGCCATGGTAGATCTTTGAGGTGCGTGCCATATATGGTGTGCTAACAGCGGGGACCTAGTTGCAGGTTATAATACTGGAATATGTGGTGAACATAGTGTATGGCTATGTATTCCGGTTTATGCCTTTGAGCCATTTTGGAGCTTCTTAACCATATTTTCTGTTGTGTGTGTCACTGGCTGCGCTGATGTTCCGTCTCTGTCTTACATGCCTGGTATGGAGCAGTTTTTGATTGGCTGTCGTGCCCATATGGGTGGGACGCTGATATGCGGCGTCATTCAATTCAATCCATGACCTTGTGCTCACTTAGACGAGCGCTGACACTCCCCCCAACCAATCGGAGACGTGAAGGGGCGGCTATGTTGGATCCAACCCGCCCACTGTATTTCTCTCTAAACTTGTCCCTTTGTTTATGCACCGCTATGAACGTGACGCACAGAGATGACGTCATCACGTCAATGCTGCGGCTTATTTAAACCCAGCTGCTACGATCCACAATGTACACAACGCTGGTTGTGACCCTGGGGCACACACAGACGAACTGCTCATATGGTAAGCATGCCTTCTTGCACCCGACTTAAGGACTTATTGGATGGATAATGATACAGCTTTGCTTTTGCTTTTGCTCTCCTAGCGCCATTTAGGTTGCTGCAGGTTACACTGCTGATAGAAAGAGATTGTCCAGAATTTACTTTGGATCCTTTCCCTGTTTGGTTGTCTGATTGTGTATACGGACCGGCCCCAGTTATAACGCCACCATAGGACTACGCAGGTACTTTTTGCTTTGATTGCTAGTGTAGTATACTATTATAGCAGGAGACCTTGATAGATGGATAGGCCATTCATCCACGCTATATCTATCCACAGAGAAGGAACTGTTGTTCACTGTTTGTTGTGACACAGCTCTTGGTACCTATTGGAATGGCTTGCTGTACCATATAGTTCCTGATACTTGGGGATTGCCTTTATTGACGCTCCTATATGGATTATTAGTATGTCTACTAATAACATCTGCCACACTATGCATGCTCGTTTATACTCTCACCCTATGTGCAATTGTATGCTCTTTTATAGCCTTGTGGGTGAAATTGTACTCTATCTTTCCTGGTGCCTTTATAGCAGCATACATATGGTTGGTGGCTCCGCCCTCATCCAACCCACAGGACCAATTATAACTCTTTAAAAGAGAGCGACCGCCTCCCCTCTGACATTCTTTTTTCTGTCCTCAAACCTGCAGGATCATGGATCACCTGGATTCAGCCCTTACTATGCCACTGCGTTGGCCAGCCATTACAGGTTCATGCTCCCCTGTAGATGAAATCCCATATCTTAGGCTGCTAAATGCGCCAAAAATGTTTGGGAGCCCATTTTTCTGTGGATCTTTTCTGGGTCTGGAGTTCAGGTATTTTCCTCCATCCGTGACTGAAAACACTGCTCCAAGGTAAAAGACGACTTATTACAAGTTTTGCAGTGCTATTTTTCACTGCTGCTGATTGTGGCTTGTTGGAGACAGGTGGCTATTAGGCCTTCTACAGCTGCTTACAGGGCAAGTCTTGTTCAACTGTTTTAAAAAAAAAATGTGCCGGTTTGCTATGAGGGAGATTACATTCTATCCCTCACCTATTTTTCTGCCTTGCAGACTCCTGGGCTATAACGAGGTATGGCAGAGTTTATGGCTCTCGCAGCCAGACATGCGATCTTCCGCGGCAGAGGCCCCCCCCTGCTTCCCTGCTGGAGAGCATCTGCGGCGCGCCCTCTGCATTTGATTTATCCCTTCCTTGGACACTGTCATGTCGCAGGGTTATGACGTCACCGCGCGCATGCGCGGTAGTCTCCGGAGGCCAATGTGGCCATCTTGGTATACCCGGAAGTAGTCGGTATATATGTTTTTCCCTCATTATGTTTAAACAGCTCTTCACTGCAACACATCCTAGGTTGAGGGAAGATTATATTCTACTGTCTTCCTCCCTTTTTTTCCCCATATTATGGATCCAGCCCAAGGTAAATGTGGAAGTGGATCATGTTTTGTGCATATTTATATGGAATACATATTTTCATGTGCATATAATGGGTGAGGACGTTTTTTTCTGTACATATGGGTATGTACATGGATGTGTAGGTGCATGTGTATACGTATGTACTCAGGTAGGGTATCCTTGGTACCTCATGGATCTCAGCCTTGCCTGTGCATAAGCATGGATGTGTATATGTATGTATGTATTGTGATGGTTTGGATCTGTCTTGCCTGATGGATGGCTGGTTTTTGCCATATTTTGGAGAGACAGACACATTGATTGCACAGCTGGGTGGTCAGCTTTTTAAGTCTGACCTGAACAGCATTCAGGGCTCCACCCTCTCGAGGAGTCCAGGTCTGGAAGGCAGAACCCTGAGAGTGCAGGTGTGCACTAAATTAGCTGGAGAAGCTAGAGAAGCTGAAGAGTGCAAGCTGCACTATAATACCCAGAGGCCTGAGTCTGGGGTGGCTGACAGGAGTAAGTCTGGGGTGGCTGACAGGAGTCAGGAAGGCTTTACGAGGGAGCCTGAGCAGTGTGGTGCTACTGCTAAAGATAGCCAAGTGGCTCGGTATTTTCTGTTATACGTGTAAGACAGGAGGCTGAAGGTTCCATTTTGTATGGACTGTGAAATCCCCTGTATATTTTTCTGTTGGATACAATAAAACCGTGTTTTTTTTGCTATTTCTGCTTGAAGACCAGTGACTGTGCAACTCTACATTTATCGCTAATTTTGCGACTTTATCACAAGTGGTGGCAGCAGTGGGATGTTCGTTGTTGTACCGGCCAATTTACAGTTACAGTGGCCTTAAAGGTGCAGGACCCGGAAAACGGAAAAAAGTAAGTTCATCTGATATATGAACTGTTTGTGTGCCTGAGACAGCACAATCTGTGTGTGCAGCTGAGAGCTTGCATGAAGTGAAAAGCAACTTGCTTTAAAGTGACAGTGCTTCATTTTGCTGGACGGTGCCAATGTTTGGTGGAGTGACTGTGAAGATGATGCAAGAATTTGAGCCTGCTGCTCTGGGCAGTTTGAAACGGTTCCAGACCCATGCATACCAAAAACAGTGAAGAAAAAAGAAACTGGGCGTTTTTGCAACAATGCTGTGTCGCAGCCAGGCAAACTGCATTGCACAAGAGTTCAATTGATGGACTGTGTTGCATACAGGTGCTGTACCTGTGGAAGGGAGCTCAGCGTGGCCTGAGAAGAAGTATCCACTTGGGAAATTGCTGATTCAAGTGGAATCACAAAGAGTGAAGTCTGCATGTGAAAGTGTGCTGTTTGCAAGTCCTGGAGACAGTACGCCAAAGTTTTCCTGTGTTAAGAAGGAACTGTGTTAAAAAACGTTGTTGGCCTGATTGCAGAGATGGCGCGGTCAAAACGCAAAAAGGAAGCAATGTTTGCTGAAATGAGAGTTGGTGTTGTCCCTAGCAACACAGCTGAAAGGAATGCACAGGTGATTGCAAGGGTGGAGAATCCAGCTATCAAGGTGCAAAGTGTGAAGAAACACGTGCGTTGTTTGCGGTGCAGTGAGTTTCCAAATGCCCTTTGTCGCAAGCTTCAGCAAAGCAGATGGGTGCAGTTGCCCATAGCAACGCCTATGATGTCAGATCAGTGGACCACAAGACAAGAGTATTACCGACAAAGGATCATCGCAAGTTAAAATCAACAAAGCTTCAAGGATTGCAAAGTCGCTGTGTTTGGGAGAATCGCCGAGCACCGTGCCTGGAATGTGGTCAGCTGGGGCACGGCATATTTTCTTGCCCTAGATTTTGGGGTGCAGCTGGAGAGGGTGGTAAATAGTGGGAGTTGCCTACTGTGATTTCATCCTGTGGCCACCAGGGGGAGTTGGCCAGTAAAAATGCAGCTGAAAGACAACGCCCTCAAATGAAGATAGCGTTACCTGCTTCAAGATGTGGTAAGACTGTTGCAATTTGTGATTCAAGTGAAGTAGCAATGTGTCCGGGGAGGAGATCTGCAGAAGGTGTAAAGATGGACTTGCTGCAGTGTGCTACCCAGATCAGTGGGGAGACGCACGTTAAAACCCTCCTTGCAGCAAGATCAAAGACTGAAAGTGATATGTGGACTTTGTGTGCATTTAAGGTAGTCCAGCAGAGTGCTGAGAGTGATGTGTTAGGGGTGACCAAAACAGATGGCGTGTCATGTTCCCTAGCGATAGAGACAGGTGCTGCAGAGTTGCAAAGGGAAACCGCCAAGGAGCCTGTATTGGTAAGGCAAGTGGTGTCCCAGGACAACTGTAAAGCCGCCCTAGTGGGCAAAATAATTCCTTTAGAGAGGAAGGTTAATGTGTTGAGTCGCATGCAGGGTGCCATGCGTTCTGACAAAAGTCAATCTGATAGAGATTATAAAGCTGCTATGTTTATGAATACTGATGATGTTGATGATACCTCTATTTATGGTAATGTGATACTTAAAGGGTCACTAAAGTCAGGGATTTTTTTTTTTTTAAATAACAAACATGTGATACTTACCTCCACTGTGCAGTTAGTTTTGCACAGAGTGGCCCGGAAACCTGTCTTCTGGGGTCCCTCGGCGGCTGTCTGGGCTCCTCCTCGCAAAAGCTTTCCTTCTTCATGCGAGGGCGCTCGCATGGAGGAAAGCTTTTGCGAGCGCGCTCCTGTGATACAGCGGCGGCCATAGCCGCCGACTGTATCACTCGGCTCCGCCCCCCAGCGCGCCGCGTCATCCGCCCTGATTGACAGCAGCGCTAGCCAATGGCTGCGCTGCTATCAATCCGCCCAGCCTAGCCAATCAACGGCCAGGCTGGGAACCGAAGAGGACGACGTGGACGCGCCCGGGAGATTCGAACGGTCAGGTAAGTACAACGGGGGCTCGGGGGGGGGGGGCCGGTGCTGCTAGATGTTTTTTTACCTTCATGCATAGGATGCATGAAGGTAAAAAAAACTTGTACCTTTAGAACCCCTTTAATGAGCTAGGGCTGATCGCTAAGCAGGTTATGCGATTTCCCTTAGCAACAGTAGGTAAGGTTGCAGAGGTGTCCTTAGAAAGCTCCAGGGAGCTCTGTGTGTTGGAGCCAGAGGTTGCCGGGGACAACTGTGGTGCCGCTCTGATAGATAAGAGGGTCCTTGACCTTGCTGATGAGAAACATGGTAAAACTAAAATGTCTGAATTTGCTTGTAGTGATAATGTGTTACTACAGTCTGTCACTGCTGACAGAAAAAGTCCTCATGAGTTTAATGAAGCGCCACACAGTGGTCAAGTTATGTTATTGCAGCCTGCTGTGTTTGAAAATGTGTTTGCGGTGGACACAAATTCTGCTATGCAAAATGGAGAGACTGCAGGGCCGGTAGACATGGGTGCGTTGGCTTTTGCAGAAGTTAACCCTCTCCAGTTGGAAGGATCTGAAAAGGGCGCATACATGGCAGAGGTTTTGTCCTCAGCAAAAGAGATGAGGAATGTAGAGCTTCAGAATGATATGGTAATGGATAGCGATTTGGAATCGCTCAGTGTTGCTGAATGTGAGAGGATGAGTGTCGCACATGCGATTTGCAGTGCTCAAGGGGAGCCGCAAGTTTTGTCAGTTACCTCTGAGGTAGAGGTCTCTTTAAATGACTCGGCCTCTCACGCCTTAGCAAATGAGCCCCTCCACTTCGTTGGTAGAGGAAAAGTTCCTAAAGTTCTGTGCTTAGATGTGGCGTGTCTGGAAATAACTCAGATGTTGTTGGAATTGGTGAAAATATTTCCTATGTACACCTGCATGTATCCACAGGAGAGGGGCGACGTGGTACTGCGTAGTACCAATTGGTGGACACAGGTGGTGCTGGCATTAAGCAATATTGAAGAAAATTGGTTGCTCTACTGTTGGTTCATTTTGTGGAAAGTTGTCTCACAGTTCTCTTTGAGAGTGCTTCCAGCGGCGGTTGTGTGCAGAAGGCGCTCAGGAGAATTGTTAGAGAAATCAGAAATAATAGACAAAGTGGAAGTCTCTCCGTCTGCTGATGTGATGGAATGCATTCCTACTGGTGCGGTCCGAGGTACGGCTGAGCAGTGGTTGGTACATGGCGTGCGCACTGTCTCACCCTCTAGACCTCATGAAAAGGAAGGGCTCGGAATGGACATGACAGTAGTGGGAATTCAGTCCATCACTCACAGAGAGGTGCAGTTTAAGGTACCCGGAGACACTTTGATAGGAAATAACAGTAATGGTAACTGTAATGAAAAAGTGTATGGGAAGCACTGTAGAGTACTGTCTGACAACTCTTGGTGACAACTCAGCTATTGGTTGAGGTACCAATGGATACAGAAATGGTTAAAGACATTGGTGTGGAAAAATGTGCATTGGTAGGACAATTGCTATTGAAGTGTTGGACAACAGGGGGCAATGTGAAACTGCGGGACTGTCCCATAGGGAGTAACTGCTTGCCTGTAGGTGGTCCCTCCATAGACAATGTCCTAACAAACACGGGGACAAGAGGTCCCAATGACAATGTTGGGTTGAATAACTCCTTGTGGAAAATTTTTCTGTTGGATACAATAAAACCGTGTTTTTTTTGCTATTTCTGCTTGAAGACCAGTGACTGTGCAACTCTACATTTATCGCTAATTTTGTGACTTTATCACAGTATACACATTATATATATATATATATATATATATATATATATATATATATATATATATATATATATATATATATATATATATATATATAGGGCCAGATTCACAGAGCGATTACGCCGGCGTAACAGGAGATGCGCGGCATAAATCTAAATTTGCGCATGCGTTTCGATACTCCGCATCCCCAAAACGAGATACGCAAGAAATCTACTTTTTTTTGTCTAGCGTAATTTCGTTAGACAGGCGCATCCGTCCGCGCAAAACTGCGCTAGACACACCATTGATTTGCTAATCAAATATGCTAATGAGGGAGTTACGGGGATACACAAAAGAACGTTGGTGCAGCGCACGCTATGAGTTGTGCGCAACAGCTGAACGACCTGTCTAAAATTAGACCATATAAAAGGTGGTCTAAAATGAGACAATTCGTCTACATGTCAGAGAAAGCAACACCGTTAGTGAGGAGCAGAGCAGTCACACGTGTTGCCCAACAATCTGTATGCCAACATTCCAGGGACATCCTCGCTCATAGCTATACTACTGACTTCAGACGAGCAAAGAAGGAGGAGGGCACAGAGGAGGGCACGGGAGAGGATATACCGCACCCGCATAGACCTCTTTGGCATGAGTGATTCTGAGGTGTATCGCATCTTCAGATACACCCCTCATGCCATCCTGGAATTAACCATAACCCTGCAGGATGACATCACCAGTCCAACACAACACTCACATGCAGTGCAGCCACTGGTCAAGGTCATGACAACACTCCATTTCCTTGTCAGTGGCTCTTTTCAAAGAACAAGTGGAGTGGTGGCTGGGATGTCACAATCCTTCGTGAACAGATGTGTGCACCAGGTTGTCCCTGCAATCCCCAGACGCATGGCCAACCAAATCATCAAACCCACCACTGAGGACCTGCGGCTGAAGGCAATGACAGATTTCTACAGAATTGCCAGATTCCCACGCACCGTGGGGGCCATTGATTGCACACATGTGGCACTCCAGCCCCCCCATGAGACAGAGCACATATACCGCAATCGGAAGCATTGGCATTCCATCAACGTACAGGTGATAGTCGATGCCCAAGGCCTCATATGGCACGTCCGTGCCAAACACCCCGGATCCAGCCATGACAGCTACATCTACAATCAGAGCCCCATCCGAATGGAATTCGAACAGAACGTGTATGGGGACAGCTGGCTGGTTGGTGAGTGACATGGGTGGCAGGCATGACTGTCCCCCCCCCCCATGATGCACACATCACAAGGGGCACATGCATGACTAACATCCTCCTGTGTTTTTCCTTACAGGTGACTCTGCATATGCACTGGGACCCCATCTCATGACTCCTATCCGGAACCCCCAAACCCCAGGAGAGGAAAGATACAATGAAGCCCCCGCCCAAACACGTGCAGTGGTGGAGCGTACCTTTGGCCTCCTGAAGTCACGTTTCCGATGCCTGGATAAGTCTGGGGGGACCCTGTTGTATTCCCCCAACTTCGTGTGCCAGATCATTGGTGCATGTTGCATTCTGCACAACTTCGCAGTGAGAAAGGGCCTGCAGATTGACCTACGTGATGACCTGACCCCTGAACCAGACAATCCCCCCCTAACCGAGGTTACCCCGTCTTCTGAGGATAGAGCAGCCAGGAGACAGCTCACATTAGGCATCTTTGCACGTTAAACACACACATTAATCATGGCACAATGAGAATGCATGCATGCACACCACTGTGGTCCCTAGCACAGACACATCACATCCTCACCTAATTGGATTAGCACAAGCCCACCATGCTGGGCTTGTGAGCAGCAACGCCACGCCACGGCTCCAATTATGTCACTGTACATTCATACACCATTCACACGGACCTGGGAATCACCTTTCCCTGGTCCTGGGGAACCCTTCTCCACCAAAACTGAGGGTGACACCCCTTTGCCGGCAGGAATATCACCCCCACATTCCAAAAACATTCACATCACAAAAAAAAATGGGCAGCAAAAAAAAAAAAATTCCAGCAAAAAAAAAAGGGGGGCAAACAAATTAATTCAGTTGGCGTGAGCCACGCCTGGGGCACCCACGGCCACGGCCCCGGCTCCTCAGGGGAGACTCATGGGGAGGGGGGGTAATCTGGGGAAGAAGGAGCAGCCCCTGGTCTCTGCCCACCTGGCGGCCTGCCCTCCAAGGCTACGGCAATTCTGGTCAGGCCAGCACCTAGTGTTGCCGTGTTGTCCTGGATAGCCTGGGTGAGGGCCCTCACATCCTGCCCAACGTCTGCTGTTGTAGTCTGCAGTGCGTTTAGGCGGTTTGTAAGAGCCTGTGAGTGGCAGTCCAGGTCCCCAAGCGTATCCTTTATGGAGGACAGGCTCTCCTCCATCCGCCCCAAGGTCTGGCTGACCTGTCCCAGATGGCGGGTCTGAAGGGCCTGGTCCCTTCTCAGATTGGCGGGCAGAAGCTCGGCCACCCCCCTGGTCTTCTGGGACGACTTCCTGCCTCCAGCTGAGGCTTGTGCCCGGGGAGGCTCTTGGGAGAGGAGCCCTGTTGGGGGAGGAGTGGGAGGGGCTAGCCCTTATGGAGGGCTGTTTGCTGCCAGCCAGAGACTAAGACTCCTCCAAAAATAACAATCCACTGGCTGACATGACCTCCTCCTCCAAGGACTCTGGCCTTGTCGGGGGGTCCTCATCAGGCTGGGATGGTGCGGTCAGCCCATATGGCCCAGCACCCTCCTGCTCATCTGTGGATGACACAAAACATTCACAGGTTGGAGGATCCACACACTTGCCACATATTCCCTTTAACCCCCTCCCCCACACATGCTACACACCTGATAGGGAAAAAAAACCTTACCTGGCATCACGCCTTCATGACTTGAGTCATAGCCGGGCAGGCCCTCCACCTGTTGTCTATGAAAGGTCTGGGCCACCGCACGCTCCTCCACTGTCAGCCTAACAGGGCATGGTGGGCCCCCTCCTGTGCCCCTGGCATGGGCTAACATTTTGGCCAGCTTCTTTCTGACCAGACGCCGGAGGTCATTGATCTTCTTTTCAATCACCGACCGTGTCCGGGTCTCCCCCCCCCCGATGCATTCACCTCATCAGTAATGTTCTGCAAGATATCACGCCTCCTGCCCGGGGTGGTGTTGGCACTCTCCGGGCCGTGGAGGGAACGCCCATATTGGGAAATGGCCCGGGCAAGAATTTGTTTCTCCCCCAAAGTAAAATTGAACTTCCTCCTTTCTCTCCGTCATACTCATACAAAAACTCTCTCCCAAACAATCAGCAAAAATCACTCACAAAAACAAGCAGGAAAAATCACTCACAAAAACAAGCAGGAAAAATCAAGCAAGAAAACAAACGAACAAAAAACTATCAACCAAAAACTCTCACAAGCAGTCGCCAAAAATCACTTAGAAGATATTTGTAACAAACACAGGATCACACAGTCCACAAATATCACAAAGACAAACCACAACGCAGCTAACAACAGAGCAAAAGCACCTTGCTGTATAAGGAGGGATACAAAGGGTTGTACTTTTGCAAAGGAAGTGCGTTTCTGTCTGTCTATTTATGCTGTCTGCCTAGTTCACGATTTTGCCCTAGTCCACTTCCAATTTCACTAATTGCGACGTTCCCGAGTTGTGAGCATGCGCACAGAGATGCTGACCATGGTCTGCTTCAAGCGCGCATGTGCGAGCCGGCCGGCCCTTCATTTGCATGGGGTCACGGCTCATTTCAATGTAACACGCCCACGTCCTTCCCAATTTGTATTACTCCGCCTTGTGCCTCAGAAATAACGTTGCGCAGGTGCAAATTTCTGCGTAAATCCGACGAGAATAGGGTGATTGCGCCGCTACATTGCGCCAGTCTAACGTAAAGGCGGTGCCCTACGCCGGTCCAATAATGCGCAGATGTACCTGAATCTGGCCCGTGGTTTTTATGTATTCAGTATATATATAAAAAATGAAAATAAAAATCATATACGAGCATTTGCGTTCATGGGTGTATATATGTATATTCGTAAGTACGCTATACATATAGGTATGTGTTCCAAAAAAAATAAAAATATAAAATAATAATAATATAAAAAAAAAAATCATCAAACCACGCAGGTCAACCTTGTTGGTTTCCCTCTTTAACAGCCCTTCCCCGCAGCTCAATATTACAAAAAGATCCTCAACATACCACTAGGTAAGTGGCTGCAACTACCAGGTAAGTTCAAAATAAAAAAGAGCACGTGACTACCTTCTATAGAGGAAAAACAGAGTTTTTCTGTCCTTTTCCTTCTTTTCCAGCCCGCAACCTCAGCCAAGTCGCAGAGGGGCGCAGAAGAAGGGGTCCAAAGCTTATGGTGTCCCAAAGAGTGGTCACTCTGCTTCAGCCCACGCACCTGACAGCCGCAGGTCTTCCCGACATTCGCCCGGAAAGTATCCCTCTCCTTACCACCCTGCCACCCCCAAAGCCTGCTGGGTCTGCGGTGATGATGCGCTTCCAAAAAAATTGGTCAGCAGTTACTGCTTTCTGGGAGAAGCCAGAAATGAGGCAAAGGAGAAGGAGGAATACTGGGTCAACATTAGGAAAATAATTAAAGACGCTATCCATGAGTTGTCTCCATCTCAAGGTCCGGCTACCTCCTCATCAAAAGATATTTTTCAGGTGTCTGCCCCCAAGATCCCAGGTCAGCACGTAAGTGCAGGGGCCAGTTTAGATGACTCCCAAGATACATCCGAGAAGCAAGGGTCCCACTACGATTCTGGGGTACCTGATAATTTTCTGGCCGCCTTAATGCGAAATATGGTAGCAGGCCAGGTCGCCTATATCCATCCTCGTGGGCTGTCCCCTCCAGCTGACACTAGTGCTCAGTCGTTTGTTTCCTTGGCATCTATGGCTCACTCGGCTTCTGTAAGAAATGCAACACATTCCTCAAGAGGTGCAGCGTCTCAAGAAGACATATTGGGTCACAAGATTGTGAAACAGCCTCAAATCTATATATGAGACAGCTGAGAGAGCGCGAGAACCAGCAGCCGCTTTAGCTTCGACTACCGAGACAACAAAGGCATGGTCTACCAATTTTGAATTAGCCTTGACCCAGGGCCTCGAGCCAGAGGAAACTCTCAATTCTTTGGAGCAATTAAAATTGGCTTCAGGATCTATGGTCAAGGCAGCAGCAGAAACACTGAATTGTTCCTCTCAGGCCTTACTGCATACAGTAACTGCCAGGAGGTATAGAAGTAGGCAAAGGAACCTCCAGGCTACCCTCATGAACATAAGGAAAGAGGGGGACACGTCTAGTTCTCCCGGAATTCAGAAGCCCTTTTGACTTCCTGTTTACTCAAGCTGAACCAGCAGGTACTGCCATTCTGGTTTGACGGGAAACTGACGCCTCTACAATTCTCCTTGGTCGCACCAAAAAATAAAAAATAAAAATTTCCAGCTCAACAGGCTCCTATGTCCTTGCTACTCACCAAGGTCCGTTATGGGATAAAAAAAACGCAGGACTCTGCTTCAGCTTAAACAAAGCCCATACATGAGGGATTTCAGTTCCGAGTTTCCGGAAGCTGTTTGGGGGTGCATACCTCTCAAATCTTTTTCTCTTCTGGTTATCTGAAAAAAGGAAAAAATTTCTGTTTTCTTTTTCCTTTCCTTCTTTAAATGTACGAAATTCACCCCAGGCCTACAGCAAACTTGTCAACCTGGCAACCCTCGGGTGAGAATCCCTTAAAATAATGGGACTCATGGCAGTACGACCAGAAGATAAGATGGTCCCTGTAAAGCCTCAAGGGTTTCCACCTGCATTTTCATCAGGTTCTTCTGCCCCTTACGTTCCAAGACATTAGTGGACTTCATTTGCAATTTTAATGCCTGCCTTTGGGCACACCATGTGCCCTGGATCCCAGCAAAAGATCTAGTCTTAGGGCCAGATTCACGTATTCCAGAGCATCTTTGCTCTGGAGTAACGCTTCTGATTTGCGTTGCGCTGCCGAAATTTTAGGAGCAAGTGCTGTCATTCACGAAGCACTTGCTCCTAAAGTTGCGGCAGCGCATCACAAATGAGCCGGCGGAATTCAAATGTCGCGGGTACGGGGCGTGTAGTATGCTAACTACGCGCGATCCCGCCGCCAACGTACTGCGCATGCGTCGAGTGTCAAAACATCCCCGTGCGCATGCTCCAAAATCTGTGAATGAACGTCAATGACGTCACATTCCCATTCATGACCGTTTTACGCAAGCGACGTTTTTTTTTTTTTTTCCGACGCGATGACGACGCCTATACCTAACATAGGATACTCCAACCCCATGTAGGTATATCTATGCGCCGCGTATCCCGTCCGGAAACGTCGTATCGTCATTGCGTCGCGCCGGATTTCGATCGTGAATTGCCGATTTCCGCTCATTAACATATTTTTTGAGCGGAAATCGGCGGGAACGCCCCCGGCGCCATTTTTAAGTTGAAGTAACGATGCGATGGCGAAACTCAGTTACGCTGCTCGCATCGGAACTTCAACCCGGCGTTTCTTGTTTTCTGGTTACAGAAAACAGAAACGCCGGCTCAAAGCCACAGTTAGGCTGGCGGATCACTCGATCCGCCAGCGTAACCTTTCCTGAATCTGGCCCTTAATCTCTTCCGAAGGGAAAAGTTGCACTTTCCGCATGAGCAGGAAGATGTTCTATCTTAATTTCATTACAATAAGGGTTCCAATCTCATATACAAGAGGTGTATGTTCACCTTAGCATGAATGCATCTGGTCAGGTAGTTACCAGAAAAAAAAAAAAAAAAAAAATATATATATATATATATATATATATATATATATATATATAAATGTTTTAGTCTTTTTGCCTGTGCAAAGATTATATTCCTAAGGGACTGATGTCTCCCCTTAAAGAGAAGAAAGTCCACAGCCTAAGGTGGGAACATGACAATCGGAATCATATCGGGGTCCTCCTACATCCTCCCCCTAGGAACATCAACATCTCTACACCTCGTTGCAACAGACTTTCCTAACGGAAAGGTCCGGGTCTCAGAGAGTTCTACCTTTTAGAAGTAGTACTGGTCCTGCACTATAGTCAAGTCTTCTCAGTGGGCGGAGCCACTTCCAGTTGGTCTCTACTCCTTGGTCCATCCCTGAAGCAGCGGCAGTTCTTCTGAATTTCAGCAACCTTAGGGGACTCAGTTATCCAAGACAACTGGCATTTAAATAAGGACAGTTCGGTATCCAACATACGGGAGGCAGGTACCGCTCACATATCATTATTCTGCCAGAACATTACCCCTGAGAGACGAGGCCATTCCCACACAGATGAGCATCAGGTCGGCCCTAACCTGAGTCCAGTCCGAAAGGACGAACAAACGCACATAAGCAGATCATCATTCTTCAAAAACATTCCTGATATGGCTCAAGGCCAAGAGGATCTCACCAGCCTCAAGCAGTTGATGTTTTTTTTTTTTAAAAAAGGGAAGGGAATAAATCATTTGGCTGATCACCTAGGAAGGAAAATACCAGCTTCAATACGCAGCTCTTGGTTCAGCTGGCCGCCCAAGGGGCTGTCCTCATGGGCCAGTCTGCTAGTTAAAATCTCTTCCTTCTGGTGCATGTTTGTTTTTTACACTGAAGGCTCCCAGTTCCTTCACACAATTTCCCAATCTCAAGGGTAATATGGGAATACGCCCTCCTACCTGGTTAAGTGCCAGCGCCTAGCAGAGAATTGGTTCACCTCCCCAACTACAAATCCTCGGTTGGTTTAGGAAATCTTGACACAGGCTGCCAGGCGAGTGGGCCCTGTACGGTCCTTTTGCCGATTCCAGTTGCGCACATTTGCATATGCGAAAGAGTTCACTCCCATCCGTTTTCGGAAGTCCCTGGATTTAATCATCAGGAATGGAGCAGGGGGAAAAAACTAAAAGTTCACTCGCTCCCACAAGATAAATGGCTTTTACCCAGAAAAGCCTTCCTCCAGTAGCACCTTTTGACAGGAAGAAAAGCCTTTTTCAGCCCTAGAAGACAGCAGATGGAACCTGAATTCACAATAAGAACATGCCTCGAGGGCAATCATTCCTTTTTATTTTTTCCCCAGATAGAGTGACTACGTCTAAAGGGGGATGTGCCTCTGCGATTCAGTATACTCGCAGTCTTTCCTTGCACATACACAAGAATATTCTCTTTAAGATGCTACTCTCGAAGCAATTTTCCTTTTCTTTTTTCCATACTTCTAAGCACCGTCTCATCCGTTCAAAGGCCCTCAAATTCCAAGCCTCGGTATTTAGGACTCCGATGTTTAAATTTATTTAAACAAGTTGGTCATCCGGCAGTCTTGCCAGTTCAAGCCTAGAACTCCCTCTGCAAGTCAATTTATCTAAGAATTGGTAGTCCCAAATCTCCAATATGTTCCAACAACTCCTGACTGGCCAAACCAGTTAGAAGAAGACTTCCTCCGGCATCTTCGAAGCTGGCAGGCATGCTACCAGCTTACCTTGAAAAAAAAAAAAAGGGGGAGAAAGCTGTGGACACAGAGGACAACTTCCTCAAGTCGGATGGTTCATCTTATCCGGACAACATACCGGGCTAGTGGTCCTCCGCTCCAAAGGCAAAGAATACTTGTGCGGGGAATGGCGGCTTCCTGGACTACAGCAACACTAGAATCTTCCAGGCGCCCTGCTGTTGGGCAACCGGTCATTCTACACTGCATTCATGACCTAGTGGGGTCTACTCTTACTCATAGTGATGTAGGGGGGGAAAGTCTGTTCAGCTGTTTTCTCTTGGATAGAGATTAGAATACTTTTGCAGCAACCCTCCCTGTAAGCTAGTTATTTACCATATGTATGCTGCCATGAAGGCACCAGGAAAACGGAAAATTAAATACCTACCTTTCCGTAATTTTCCTTTCCTGGTGCTTATCAATGGCAGCATACGCCCTCCCTTTTCTTAAAATCCTTAATTGTTTGAGTCTAGTTACAAGAATGTCAGAGGGGAGGCGGTCACTCTCTTTTAAAGAGTTATAATTGGTCCTGTGGGTTGGATGAGGGCGGAGCCACCAACCATATGTATGCTGCCATGGATAGGCACCAGGAAAGGAAAATTATGGAAAGGTAGGTATTTAATTTTTCGTTTTATTCGATTTTCCCAAAAAGTCATAACAGGTGACTACACCTACATTTGAATACCCCGGCACCTTTTTGATGCCCGGAGCTCGGTGGACAAATACATTTATCATGTTTTACTAGGTGACGTAGCCACCCTATGCATATATATATATATATATACATGTAACTTCCTTAGCCTACGATTTTTATTTCTCAATTTTGCATTTGAATCTCTATGTTTCATATTTTTCAAAATTAAAGTTTTTAGGTTGTACTAATGTTGTATATGTTTCAGATTATACGACTGTTTACATTCTTCCCCTCCCCAAAAAAATCCTTTTTGTCTCGTCCTGAAGAAGCCCAATGGCGAAACAAGTAGGCGACTTCAAAGGATTTGTTCCAGTACTTAAAATCTATAATCCATATGGTTATATTCCACCTATGTCAAGTATATTTTTCTATATATTGTAAAATTGTATAATTTTTATTTATTTTTGTATTAAAATATATATTTTTTAACATACTTCCGCACTGCCTCAAAGTCCGCCATTCTTTCACTTAGTGATTGGATATCTTTTTCCTATATCCATTATATTCGGATGTGGCTAATGTGAGTGCTTTCCCTGTGTGTCTCGTTCTACGTGTTTTCACCCCTTCTTACCCCTCTTTTCCCCCCCCCCCCTTTTCCTTCCTTCTCTCCTGCTTTTTATTTCCCCCTTCCCTTCCAAACCCCTTCCCATTTTTTGATCCAATTACTAATAGGGTCCTCTCTTTCATCCCGCCAACTGTTGAAACTGAGAGGCCAGAAAGTACATTTTAGGGTGGTTAGACTGATCCTGGCTACATTTTCCTTACATACTGTATCAACTCCCGCATCAATGTATCAATTCTTTTAAACCATTTTTTCGATATCCACATAGGAGAGTTATGGAAGACATATAAAAGCTGTGGAGCCTATACCATTTTTATTAGGTTTGCCCATCCTACCACAGATAAAGGAAGCTTACACCAGCTATTACATTTCACTCTCTGCCTTTCCCGCAATAGGCCCAGATTCAGCCGTAGATACTCAGTTGTGTCCGGGGATACCACCACTCCCAAATAGCCAAAACTATTCGTTTTGGTAATCTGCTCCGCTCCTACTGGCAACTGTTCCCTCAGTGGATCTATAGACATTCAAATTAATTTAGACCAATTTATAGTGAAGCCGGAAAGCCTCCAAATTTTCCTATAATTCCCATCGCTGTTCGCAAGGAGGCTGCCGTGTCCCCTAGATATATAGGTGTATCATCTGCGTATAGGGAGATTTTGTCTTCCCTCTGGTCCCTACGGAATCCGACCACCTCCGGTGTGGTACGGATCAATATAGCCAGGGGCTCAACTGTCAAGGCGAACAGCAATGGGGATAACGGGCACCCCTGCTGGGTGCCTCTATATAGCTCAAATGAGGAGGAGAGATTGTTATTAATACAGAGTATGGCTCTAGGTTTGGAATAAAGCACCTTTACCCATGCTATGAACCTACTCCCCAGTCCGAAGCTTGTCAGAGTTTTCAGGAGGTAGGGCCACTCCACACTGTTAAACGCTTTAGTGGCATCCAATGACAGAATGGCCCTACCCCCAGGATTATCCACCGGCACCTGCAAGTTCATTTTCAATCGTTGTGTATTGTTAGCCGTAGATCGAGTAGGTATAAAGACAGACTGGTCTCGATGAACCAGCTTGCCAATAACCTGAGATATCTCCGAGCCATAATTCTAGCCAGCAATTTTAACATCCGCATTTAATAGAGAAATTGGTCGGTAAGAATCCGGTAAGAGCTTATCTTTACCTGGCTTGGGTAGTACTATGATTATAGCCTCCTGCATGCTATCAGGTAAGTTTCGTGAATCAACTGCCTCAGATAAAGCTTTCAGCAAAGGCAGAAAAAGAACCTCACCATAATGAGAATATACCTCCCCGGTAATCCATCCGGACCTGGGTATTTATTTTGCGGGACCCCTTTCAAAGTTTCCTTCAATTCTGCCAGTGTGATGGGGAGATTTAGCAGAAAGCTGGGAGAAGGGACAACCTTGTAGAAACAAGGCAATATCAGACTTGGCATAACTAGTTTTAGAGGAATATAAATCTTTATAAAAACAATAAAAATTGTTTAAAATATCAGAGCTAAAGGTATGCGTCTCCCCAGACTCCACCCTTATGGCTCGAATATTAGAGGAATCCCGTTGTTCCCTGGCTACCAGGGCTAAAATATGTCCCGTATTTTCCCCTTCCTCAAAATAACTCTGCTGATGAAAATATCTCTGCTGCAGTCAACAAAACCGAATTGTACATAGATTGCGCCTCACTCCCAAGAGTCATGGTTAATTTGGGATGGGTCTGCTACCAAAGCTTGTTCTCTGGCCTTCATTTCATCCCGTACTTTATTATCCCATTCCCTAGAACAGGTTTTGATACCTGAGATCTCTCTGATCAGACATCCCCTCAAGAATGTGGATGGTAATGTAGTGCTAGTGCTATGTGTGAGCCCAATGGCAATATGCACCTAGTGAGGTGTGACCATATAATGTGACACAAAAGATGTAATGACAAAAATTACACAACAACAAAATGCGAAATACGAAATCAATAGAGTGAACTATATAAAATATACATAAATGTAATATAGTGTCCATAACAAAATATGAAACAATGAAGATGTCATGAGATGGTAAGGAACTTCCCAACATAAATCTTCAAATATGAGGTGGAATACATATGTGCTTACCGCAACTGTTGGACCCAAATGTCGTACGACAGTGGATCGATCGAGCTTGGGCTGTCCCACAAAGATGTCACTGGAAGTCCAGAAGAAAATGGAGTCTGCCTCATAGGCAGTCAGATGTCGTCAACCCAGGAAGGGGCAGGAAGACCAGATGTTCATCGGCCACCGACTACTCCAATACTTAAGAGGGTCTTCAGTATTGGTCTTTTTTCACTACATACTCTGTACAATCCAGACAGATGAAGGAGATCCTCAAGAAACACTGGGGGGTACTCCAAAACGACAGGTTTTTGGAAACCGTGCTTCCCGAGAGGGCAGGTGTGATCTTTAGAGGAGCACGATCAATTCAGGGTCAAATAGCCCTCAATGTGATAGATCCACCCAAGAAGATTTCATTATTTTAGGATTGCAAGTGTTATTTCCCTTGCCGTAAGTGCAACGTATGTTCAATAAACATCAGTGGCAAACGCAAAAGTGATACTTTTCAGTCATCTGTCAATTTATGCACTTACTAAATGAAGCGATTCACAACATGCGCTAGTCAATATATTGTATATCTCCTGACATGTCCTTGTAAACAACAATATGTGGGACATACCATCAGGACTTTTTCCTCCCTTGTTAACGAACATATTGCTAATATCAAAAAAGGTAAAATCAATCACAGTTTTTTCTCGTCATTATTTGCAATGTCACAATCGCGACCCTACAGGGACACAGTTTTTGGTGGTAGACCAGTTTGTTCCGCACTGAAGAGAGGAATCTCGGGTGTGGGGTGTCTCCCATTCAGAAACCTATTGGATTTTTGAGTTACGCACCTACACGCCATTTGGTATGAACATTGAGTGGGACGTTAACTCCTTTATTAAAGGAGTTGTAAAGGAAAAAAATGTTTTGCCTAAAATTAATGTCTGCAAGGTAGACAGACAGAATAGTGTAATGATTCTGTTAAAAAACGAGTAAATACCTATTAAATTCCTTCATCTATATCACCTCCGGCGTTCCAGTTTCTGTTCTCTCATTCACTTCCTGGTTTGCGGCGATTGTTCATGTAAGAACTACACTTCCCAGTATGAATTGCGGCAGGCCCAGTAATTCTCACATTTTTTCTTGAAGTCTCTAACACGTAGAGAGCGTCCTGCCGCACACATGTAGTTCCCAGGAGGGGGGCGAGCACGTCGCTGACCAACGCAGTAAAGCCTCCCTTCATGGTGGTGAGTAACAATCAGGCAAGCAGGAAGTGAACAGAACAGAGAAGAAATAGAGCATCTTCTGAGCAAAAACGAACAATGAGGAAGTGAAAAGAGAAATGTCTGCAGGTAAAGAATGCTTATTATGAAAAAAAAAATCCTTTACAACCCCTTTAACCACTTAATCACCGCCCTATAGACGAAATACGGCTATAGGGCGGTTCCTGTACTCTAACAGGACGTCCATGGACGTCCTCCGTTAGAGTCAGGTGTGCGCGCCCAACCGGGCGCGCACACGCGATCACCGGTGCTCACCGGGTCCACGGGACCCGCAGCACCGATGATCGCGGTAAGGAGCCAATGGCGGCGGCTCCTTACCACGTGATCGCGCCGTCCAATGACGGCGCGACCACGTGTGTAAACAAATCTGACGTGCGTCAGATCCGCGCGCCCGAGCGGGCGCGCACACGCGGTCACGGCGCTCGGCGGGTCCACGGGACCCGCAGCGTCAGTGATCTCGGTAAGGAGCCAATGGTGGCGGCTCCTTACCACGTGATCGCGCCGTCCAATGACGGCGCGATCACATGTAAACAAACCGCGTCACTTGCTGACGCCGGTTCTTCCCTCCTCTCGCTGTACCGATCGGTACAGCGTGAGAGGAGAGCGCGGATGGCTGCAGCAGTGTGGGATGGATCTGTGACTATTGCAGTCACAGATCCATCCATCCCTGCTCAGCCATCCCTGCATTAACTCCTTCCTTCCCTGCGCAAAACTCTGCATACCCCCCACAATACTCTGCATACCCCACAATACTCTGCATACCCCCCAATACTCTGCATACCCCCCAATACTCTGCATACCCCCCAATACTCTGCATACCCCCCAATACTCTGCATACCCCCCAATACTCCGCAGTACCCCCCAATACTCCGCAGTACCCCCCAATACTCTGCAATACCCCTCAATACTCTGCAATACCCCTCAATACTCCGCAATACCCCGCAGTACACCGCAATACCCCGCAGTACCCCGCAGTACCCCGCAATACCCCGCAGTACCCCGCAATACCCCGCAGTACCCCGCAATACCCCGCAGTACCCCGCAATACTCCGCAGTACCCCCCAATACTCTGCATACCCCTCAATACTCTGCAATACCCCTCAATACTCCGCAATACCCCGCAGTACTCTGCAATACCCTGCAGTACCCCGCAATACCCCGCAATACCCCGCAATACCCCGCAATACCCCGCAGTACCCCTCAATACCCCGCAGTACTCCGCAGTACCCCGCAATACTCCGCAGTACCCCGCAATACTCCGCAGTACCCCGCAATACTCTGCATACCCCGCAATACTCTGCATACCCCGCAGTACCCCCCAATACTCCGCAGTACCCCCCAATACTCTGCAGTTCCCCCCAATACTCTGCAATAATCTGCAATACTCCCGCACAATACTCCCGCACAATACTCCCGCACAATACTCTGCAATACCCCCGAACAATACTCTGCAGTACCCCCGCGCAATACTCCCCACGCAATACTCCCCGCGCAATACTCCCCGCGCAATACTCCCCGCGCAATACTCCCCGCGCAATACTCTGCAATCGTTTTTTTTTCAGGCTTCCCAGCCTAGAGGGGAGATGTGGGGTCTTATTGACCCCATATCTCACTGTAAAGAGGACCTGTCATGCTATATTCCTATTACAAGGGATGTTTACATTCCTTGTAATAGGAATAAAAGTAACCAAAACATTTATTTTTGGGGAAAAAGGTGTCAAACTAAAATAAATAAAGTAAAATGAACAATAAAAAAAAAAAAAATAATTACAGCGCCCCTGTACCCGTGTGCTCGTATACAGACGCGACCGCACACGTAAGTCCCGCCCACATATGAAAACGGTGTTCAAACCACACATGTGAGGTATCGCTGCGAACGTTAGAGCGAGAGAAATAATTTTGGCCCTAGACCTCCTCTCCAACTAAAAAGATGTAACCAGGAAAAACATTTAAAGCGTCGCCTATGGGGATTTTTAAGTCGCGTAGTTTGGCGCCATTCCACAAGCGTGTGCAATATTGAAGGGTGACATGTTGGGTATCTATTTACTCGGCGTAACTTCATCTTTCATATTATGCAAAAACATTGGGCTAACTTTACTGTTTTTTTTTTTTAAGCACAAAACTGTTTTGTTTCCAAAAAAAAACGCGTTCGAAAAATTGCTGTGCAAATACAATGCGAGATAAAAAGTTGTAACGGCCGCCATTGTATTCTCTAGGGTCTTTGCTAAAAAAGCATATATAATGTTTTGGGGTTCTATGTAATTTTCTAGCAAATAAATGATGATTTTTCCATGTAGGAGAGAAATGTCAGAATTGGTCTGGGTGTTCCAGAACGCCTGATGGTGCTCCCTGCATGTTGGGCCTCTGTATGTGGCCACGCTGTGTAAAAGTCTCACACATGGGGTATCGCCATACTCGGGAGGAATAGCAGAATGTGTTTTGGGGTGTAATTTGTGGTATGCATATGCTGTGTGTGAGAAATAACCTAATAATATGAACATTTTGTGGAAAAAAAATTAAAATAAAAAAATCTTGATTTTGCAAAGAATTGTGGGGAAAAAATTACAACTTCAAAAAACTCACGATGCCTCTTTCTAAATACCTTGGAATGTCTTCTTTCCAAAAAGGGGTCATTTGGGGGGTATTTGTACTTTTCTGGCATGTTAGGGTCTTAAGAAATGAGAGAGGCTGTCAGTACATCAGATGTGATCAAATTGATCAATTTTCAGTAATTGGTACCATAGCTTGTAGACCCCATAACTTTCACCCAGACTAAATATTATCCAATTTTTTTTTTTTTTGTTACCAAAGATATGTAGCAGTATACATTTTAGGCCAAATTTATGAAGAAAAATTACTTTTTTGCAAAATTTTATAATAGAAATGAAGAAAAATTCATTTTTTTACAAAATTTACGTTCTTTTTTCATTTATAGCGAAAAAAATAAAAACCGCAGAGGTGATCAAATACCACCAAAAGAAAGCTCTATTTGTGGGAAAAAAAGGACAAAAATTTCATTTGGTTAGAGTGTTGTATGACTGAGTTATTGCCATTCAAACTGTGAGAGCACCGAAAGCTGAAAATTGGTCTGGTTATTAAGGGGGTTTAAGTGCCCAGTGGTCAAGTGGTTAATTCAGCCTACACAGTTATCCATTTACGTTTATGGTTTGTTTAATTTTTGTATTCATTATTGCTTCCATCCTGCTCCACTTTTAGATTTATGTATAGATAGGGAAATGTAGCACATGTTCTGGCCACATTCATAACTGTACATGTCCCTTTATTTCATTATTGTTGGTTTATTCAGGTGTATTCCATTCACACACCTCTGGATGGCACTGTGTAGCTTTTCAGGTTTATCATACATAGGGCTTTGATGTAGGTTATTGTGTTTTAGATGTCTGACTAGTTTCTTTATTTTTTAGGGTCAGTTTTTATTATAATGTTTGTGGTATGTATAGAATCTGCTCTGGCCTCTGTGGCTTTTGTTTCACTTGCTGTTCTATTTTGAGACAGTGGGTGAGAATTAGTGTTGCTCACGAATATTCGCATTGCGAATATTCGTTACGAATATTGCATATTCGAGTATTCGCGATTAAATCGAATATCGCGGTGAATATTCGCTATTCCGAATATTCGTATTTTTTCAAATTTATTTTTAAAACAGATCACATCCTAGTGATCTCCATCGACGTCTAAAAGCATTGCTGGTATGATTAGAGACACTGGGCCGAGTAGCTGATGCGATCCTTCTATGCTGCCGAATATTCGCAATGCGAATATTCGGCAAAAGGAATATTGCACGATTATTTTCTCCGCCCTTCTTTTGCATCAGAGCCAATCAGAGTTCTCCTACCACAGTTGTCAGAGGTTAGCAACCTCCATAGCAACCAATAGGAACCTGCCTGCACGACCATTATATAAGATCACTCCCAGCTGTATTTCAGTGCAGATTCACAAGGTGGCTGGCTAGAGAGAGTGGAGTGTTTCTGTGCGATCTTAGAGCTTAGAGCATCAGCATTGTGCTTCCTATAGTGCTTTCAGTTCTGTGGTTCCTGCTTCTAAACTGCTTTTTTCAAAGCAAAAGACCCAACAGCTTTTCTAAAAGCTCAGATTTGTGTTGTTTTGTCCAGGTTAGTTTAGCTTAGTGTTAGATTTCTGTGTAGTTTGTGTAAGTGTACATTTCTTTTTAGGTAGCTTAGTTTTAGTTTAGTGTGTGTTTAGTGTCTTTTTTTTTGTGTTTAAAAAAAAAAAAAAATTAGCTTTAGTTTTATAGTTTAGTCATATAAGTTTGTGTAAGCAGAGTTAGTGTTGCATATTACTTATTAGTATTAGTATTTGTAGTCCTCGTCTTTGTCCTTGTCAGTCAGTGTAAAAAAAAAAAAAAAAAAAATTAGCTTTAGTTTAGTCATATAAGTTTGTGTAAGTTAGTGTTGCATATTACTTTAGTATTTGTAGTCCTCGTCCTTGTCTGCGTCCTTCAGTCTAAAAAAAACAAAAAAACCACAAAAAAAACTTGTAGGTGTAGTAGTTTTATTCTAGTTTAGTAGCTGTCTACGTCTTTGTCTGCGTTTTTGTCTGCGTTTTTGTCTGCGTCTTTGTCTGCGTGCCTGTCTTGCTAAAAAAGCAAACACTCCTTTCTCACATCCCCCCCCCAATAAAGTTTACACCCCCCCCACATCAGCAAGTATAAGCAGCATACGTGGCCGTGGCAGCAGGGGTAGGGGAGTTACTCCCAGTGCTGGGTCGCTGCCAGCACGGGGTACCTCTCGCGCCCCTACTAGTGGTAGAGGATCAGGTGGAAGGGGAGTCCGCCTCATCCGTGAGTTTTTTCCTTCGGGCAGCCGCCCGATATTGCCTTCTCAGGCTCCAGTAGTGGTGGAGTATATGGGGCACAGCAGTGCCACTGACTCGTCAGTCCCGACTCCCAGTAGCACCACCAGTACACCGGTGCCTTTAGGACCCGCCCCCAGCCCCCAAGGGTCCAGCCTCTTACTGTTTGATGACAGCGACAGTGAGAGGGATATCTTGGGGGAGGCCCTGCATCAGGCAGACATCCAGTTCTGTCCTGATGGTCAGGACCTTTTTGAAGGGTTGATGGAGGAGGAGGATGGGGTACCTGCTGTCAGTATCCCAGAGACATCCCTTCAAAGTGGTGCTGGTGTTTTTGTGCAGGAAACACCCGCACCTTGTCAGACCCAGGCGTCGGTGAGGGGACAGCGGAGCCAGGCTAGCGGCTCCATGTCGGCTGTTTCCCGCAGACCACCACATTTCAGCCCTGGGTCTGACATATCTGGGGGCGAAGAGGAGGGTGACCCAACATGGGTGCCACCTAACTTGTCGGTTCACAGCAGCAGTGACGACGAGGAAGGTAGGCACCCTGGGGAAACGGTGCGCCAAGTCACCAGGGAGACCAGCGTCAGGGTCTCCACTGGTGATGGCAGCAGGAGGTTCAGCAGCAGCAGCAGCAGCAGCAGCAGCAGCAGGCAGCTCCACCTGTGCGCACCAAGTCCCAGCAGGTGCAAGTCAGCGTCACCCCATCTGACAGGAGGGCGGCGCTGAAGTCACCTGTCTGGGCCTACTTCACCCTGGTAGCAGATAACCAGACCATAGCCATCTGCCATATCTGTCATGCCAGGGTGAAGATAGGGAAGTGCTTGGCTCGGGTGGGTACCACAGCTCTGAACCAGCACCTGAGAATTAACCACTGGCGGGAGTATGACCAGATGAAGCATGGTGGTGGTAGCAGCGCCACCACCACAAGTGTGCAGGGTACAGCAGCCCCTGCCACAGCTTCATATGTTCCCAGCAGGCCATGCCCCCCCGCTCCCTCTAGTAGAGGTACTGGTACCGGCAGCCAGACCTCTACTTCCACAGCACCCTCCTCTTCGGTGTCCTGCACTGCCGTACGGCTCCAGGCATCGCTTTCCGACGCCTTCGAACGCACCACTCCCTTCCCCCCTGGAGACCGACGTGTGCGTTCCCTCAATGGGCTCCTGGCAAGGGTTATTGCCCAACATCTGCTTCCCTTCAACATTGTGGACTGCAACCCCTTCAGGCAGATGTTGGAGCATGCCCAACCCCAATGGCGTGTCCCCAGCCACCATTTCTTTGCCAGGACTGGTGTCCCTGCTCTACACCAGCACATTTCGCAGAATGTAACCCTGTCGCTGGATCACGCTGTCAGCGACAGGGTGCATCTCACAATGGATGGCTGGACCAGCAGGCATGGGCAGGGCCGGTACATCAGCTTCACGGCCCATTGGGATTCCCTCCGAGGCGCGGGGGAGGGATTGGCGGCATCAGATTTTGTGGTGCCGCCCCGGGGGGGCCAGGCGAGAACTGCTGGTCTCCCTCAAGCCACTGTCTCCGCAGCTGCTGAGCCTCCCAGCAAGCGCCCCCGTAGCTACTCAAGTGTGGGGCACGTGCGCTGTCAGGCCGTGCTCCAGCTTGTTAGTTTAGGGGACCGGAGACACACTGGAAAAGAAGTGCTGACCGCACTTCAGGCTCAGGTCCAGAAGTGGCTGACACCCCGAAGGCTCCAGGCAGGTATGGTTGTCTGTGACAACGGCAGCAACCTACTCTCCGCCCTCCAGGCTGGCAGTCTGACCCACGTGCCCTGTCTGGCACATGTCCTCAACCTCGTGGTGCAGAAGTTCCTGCGCACCTATCCCGGGTTGAGTGACATTGTGCTAAGGGTACATAGGATTGCCAGCCACTTCAGGCGCTCCCCAACCGCTACCGCGTCCCTGTCCAAGTTGCAGCGGGACAACAGCCTGCCCCTTCACAGGCTGATTGTGAACAGTGTGACGCGGTGCAACTCCACCCTCCACATGCTGGAGAGGTTGTGGGAGCAGCGAAGGGCGGTAAGGGAATACCTGCTGGAGCAAGGCACTGGCGGGCCATCACAAACACTCCCGTACATCACCAGTGCGGAGTGGGGGCAGATACACCAGGTCTGCCATGTGTTGGCCCCTTTCGAGCAGGCGACCAAGATGGTGAGCAGGGAGCATGTCGGCCTCAACGACGTGCTCCCTATAGTGTTCCTGCTGGACAGGGCACTAGATCGCCTGCTCGAAGCTGGGGAGAGTGCCTTGGTGGAGCAGGAGGAGGCAACACTGCTCCACCAAGACCAGGCCCAGGACGAGGAGGAGGAGGATGATGATGATGAGGAGGTTACTGGTGACGTCCTGGAGTCAGGGCCTGGTCAGGAGGGAGAGCCGGTGTTGGGGGCACCGATAGTCCGGGGGTTGGGCATCTCTGAGCGCGAGTAGCAGCGCCTCCAGCATGAAGAGTCGGACGTCATGGACCCGGGCAGCCATGAGGAGTCACAGCGGGCTGTGCTCTTCCCCATGGCTGCCCACATGCTGAGATGCCTCAAGAGGGACCCCGGGGTTCAGACTATCAAGGAGAGGGATGAATTTTGGATGGCCACCCTTTTAGATCCAAGATGCAAGGGGAAACTGGAGCAGTTCCTCCCAGCCAGCCGGAGGCAGCACCAGATGCAGGAACTGCAGGCACACATAGTCAGCCGGTTGGAGCAGGCAACTCCCCGGCCTCCAGTTGTCCCCCCTCATCTCACCCAGCAGGTGGCTGCACTCAGCAGCAGCAGCAGCAGCCGAGCAGGGGACCTAATGGGTGAGATGAGGGTGGTTCTTCCAATCTGAGCGACCCAGTACCAGCAGCAGCAGCAGCAGTCGCCACCAGCGGCTGGCCCACATGGTGGCAGACTACATGGGGTCCGTCGGTGCAGTATGAGCACCGTCGACCCCATGGAGTACTGGGTTGCCAGATTGGACACCTGCCGCGAGCTCGCTCAGTATGCGCTGGAGTTATTGTCTTGCCCCCCCTCCAGCGTACTATCTGAGCGGACATTCAGCACGGCAGGTGGGGTGGTCACGGACAAGAGGACCCATCTGTCCACAGACTCCGTGGACAGACTCACATTCACCAAGATGAATGAGTCCTGGATCGGCGGTGACTTTCTGGCATCCGCCGTCGGTTCAGGGCGCTGAATGGTCCCTTGTCATTCATTACCTCTTTGATGTTTTTATACCTTTGAAACTCATAGTGGGCAGGTAGTGTTAAGGGCATAAATATTTCCATGCTGTGTCATTAAGCCACTATAAGGAGTAATGATGCTGCTGCCACATTATTTTGAAATGTAATTGCTCAATGCTCATCATGAATTTAAAAAGTCACGTATAGCATAGAAATAACGTTAATCAAACTTTTAAATTATGAGGCACTATGGTATAGTCAGGCTACAGCTACTTAAGGCCTGTGTCATTCTGCTTTTCAAATTTAATCACCATGCTACTGCAACTTCAAGCTTTTGTAATTTTGCCACGATATGGGCTCCTACTGCTAATGCCAAAAGGCTGAGTGATTATGTACCGATATATTACTCATACTGCTGCTGTCACCTTTTGTCTGAGAGATTTGCCACTTTCTATTACTACTGCTGCTGCTGATGGCACCTCTTGCCCGAGCTATTTGCCATTTTTTTTACTCTTACCACTGCTGATGGCACCTCTTGCCCGAGTGTTTTGCCATTTTTATTACTCTTACCGCTGCTGCTGCTGATGGCACCTCTTGCCCGAGTGATTTGCCATTTTTATTACTCTTACCGCTGCTGCTGCTGCTGATGGCACCTCTTGCCCGAGTGATTTGACATTTTTATTACTCTTACCGCTGCTGCTGCTGATGGCACCTCTTGCCCGAGTGATTTGCCATTTTTATTACTCTTACCGCTGCTGCTACTGCTGCTGATGGCACCTCTTGCCCGAGTGATTTGCCATTTTTATTACTCTTACCACTGCTGCTGTTGAGTGTTAATGGCACCTCTTTCCCGAGTGATAAAACACTATATTGTCTACTATTACTACTACTGCTGCTGCTCAGACACCTATGTCACGAGTTATTTGCCACTATATACTACTATTTCCACTGCTACTGCTGCTGTTCATGGCACCTCTTTCCCGAGTGAGAAAACACTATATTGTCTACTATTACTACTACTGCTGCTGCTCAGACACCTATGTCACAAGTTATTTGCCACTATATACTACTATTACCACTACTGCTGCTGCTGTTCATGGCACCTCTTTCCCGAGTGACAAAACACTATATTGTCTACTATTACTACTACTGCTGCTGCTCAGACACCTATGTCACAAGTTATTTGCCACTATATACTACTATTACCACTACTGCTGCTGCTGTTCATGGCACCTCTTTCCCGAGTGACAAAACACTATATTGTCTACTATTACTACTACTGCTGCTGCTCAGACACCTATGTCACGAGTTATTTTCCACTATATACTACTATTACCACTACTGCTGCTGCTGTTCATGGCACCTCTTTCCCGAGTGATAAAACACTATATTGTCTACTATTACTGCTGCTGCTCAGACACCTACTGTATGTCACAAGTTATTTGCCACTATATACTACTATTACCGCTGCTGCTGCTGTTCATGGCACCTCTTTCCCGAGTGATAAAACACTATATTGTCTACTATTACTACTACTGCTGCTGCTCAGACACCTATGTCACAAGTTATTTGCCACTATATACTACTATTACCACTACTGCTGCTGCTGTTCATGGCACCTCTTTCCCGAGTGATAAAACATTATATTGTCTACTATTACTACTACTGCTGCTGCTCAGACACCTATGTCACGAGTTATTTGCCACTATATACTACTTTTACCACTACTGCTGCTGTCGAGTCTTGCCCAAGTGTTTAGATGCTATCTAGTACTATTACCACTACTGCTTGTAAATGTTGGCTGTGTGATAATTTCATTATATTTTAATACTACTGCTGCTGCCTTCATGCTGAGTAATGCTTCATGACCTCTCTGGCACAGCGGATCCACCAACAGCCTCCGCTACAAGCTACCAGACCGGATCGTAACAGCAAGTGTGACTAAAACACTGAACTTTGTTTAACCCTGGTTTGCGGCCTTTATACTGCAACCATTAGCCTGTCTGCAAGAGCAAATCTGCACTCTCTCTCTCTCTTTCTCGCTCTCTCTCTATATCTATATATATATATATATATATATATATATATATATATATATATATATATATATATATATATATATATATATATATATATATATATATATATATATATTGTAGCTTTTGTTATATTCATTTTTCAACAGTTTAGTTTGTGTTAGTAGTGTCTGTGTCCGTGTATTTTAGTTTGTCTTAGGTTTGTGTTAAATAAAATAATAGTATAAAATGTTTTTGGTTATTATGAAGTTAGATGTGTTGATGTTGATGTGTTAGATATGAAGTTAGATGTGTTGAAAAACCTAACAATCTCAATAAGAAAGGAAACATTTTAAAAGAATAACATTTTTAATTAAAAGAAAAAAAAATTAAATGTGATTTTGCATGAGCTTCTGAAGCTGTCATCGCCTCCAAATTCTTTATCACCTGTTGCTCCAGCTGTTGGTTTTGGAGGTCTAATATGCGGATTTTCCTACGATTTGATAGGATTTTCTGAATGGTCCTCTGGGTCAGAATGTGGTTTTCTCCCATCTTTTTTAAAACTGTTAGGATATAAGAAAAAAAAATTTGGATTTCAAAGACCGTTACCAAATAAATAAAATATTTATGTTGCTTATTAAACAATCATTATCATATTATATACAATTGTTATGTGTCTAGCACATATACTTCTATCATATATACCATATTATTGTTCTGAAATCTGACGGGTGCGCTTTAAATGCTGTCCATTTTTATATCTACATCTTATTGTTGAAATGTTATTAATCTTTGTGCACATATTTACCCTCCTGACTGAGGCTCACAGGAACCGTCTCATCCTCCTGCTCCTCTTCTCCATCACCCGATTGACCAGGAATTTGGGGGGGGGGTTGCAGCTCATCCTCTTGCTCCTCAACAAGAGCTGGGGGTAAAGACTGGGAGGGCCCTGGCTGCTCCTCATCCCTCTCCTCCTGTGCATCCTCCTGCTCCTCCTGCTCCTTCTCTTCATCCTCCTCCTCCTCTGCGGCCTGTCGCCTTGTGCGCTTGGGGCGCACAGATGGTAGAGGAGCTCCTATAATAACACAATGTTCATATATGTAAAAATGATTTCTAATAACGTATGCAAATTCTGTGTACTCTGCTGTATTGTATATGAATACAAATTTATTTATATAGACAGTTAACCAATGGGATAATGTTATATTAAAGGGTCTTGCTGGCACTATAGGGGACTGAGTGTGAGCTGGGCTGCCACCATGGTAAAATGAGCTGTTTGTGTTTCCTTTGTATTATTCTGACGATCTCATGTTAAAAAAAGGGCCTGATGGAGTACACAGGATTACTATGATAACCCTACGCCTAGCACAGGAATTTAGTGGTAATTCAGTTATAAAATACCACCCCTTCCCCTTTAACCCACAACACCACCACTTTAATTCCATGGTTTAAATTGATGGAATAATGATAGAAAAGGGGGAGAAGGTTTCAATTCCCCCTTTTCTCATGGGAAAGCGGCAGGACTTAATAAAATTAGTAGTGACGGTTTAAAGTTCCCCTTTTGGGAACATAATAGGGCTCTTTAGGTGTAAGCTGGTCCTCACGTGGCCTAGTTAGCTGCAAAACGTGTTTTTCCCGGTTTCTTGGTGAGCACGAGGTGATCACACGGCCTACACGTGCTTTTCCCGCACTTTTTAGGCCTGTGGGCCTGGTACCAGTTGGTTCTGGAAAAATCCAGTGTTAGTTAGGGGTATATAAGTAGGGTTCCGTCAGCCATGCTCTCAGTCGCCTCAGTAGACAGGACTTTTTTTCTTTTCTTTTTGTCGCGGCTGCTAATTATGTGGGATGGTCACCTTTGTTTAAAAAAATTAAAATAAAAAAAATTATACCAAGGGGGACAAATCGGTTTAGTTTAGTTGTTGTTGGATACATTTTAAAGTTGGAGTATATTTATGTACAGCCCGAGCCGTAGTGACTAGGCTGTTTTTTAAGTTATTAAAGTATTTATTTAAAATATATGCCTGAAATCCAATAATAAAGCAGCCTCGGCCAGTATTAGTACATTATTGGTGTGTCTTGTTTATTTAGTTTAATTATAGTTAATAAGTGTTCCTGTCTGCTGTCCCATGTCTTTTTTCAACAGTACTATGAATACCTTGGGTGGTGATATATGTTACCACAACATGGCGTCTGGGTTAACAACTTCTGCCCTAAGGTTAATTACATATGACCTTACATAACTGTCACCAATAACTTACCTGGATGAAATTCATCACGGAACTGTGTGACTCGGGCCATGTGGCGCCTCTTTAGGTCAGACCACGTTTTTAACCACTTAAAGACCCCCGCACGCACATATACGGCCACAACATGGCTCGTACAGGCACAAGGGCGTAAATTTACGTCCCCGCCTGAGTGCGGTTCGGGGGTCCCATCGGGACCCCCTCCGCGGCGTGCGGGGGTCTCCCTACCTCTGGGAGCGATCCGGGATCTGCGGGCGGATGTCCGTGTTTTCCGCCCCCCCCCGCGATCGCTCCCAGCCAATGGGAGCGCGCTCCCAGCCTGTCACTTCCTCCTCCTGTGTTTACACAGGAAGGAGGAAATGATGTATTCTCTCATCGCAGCGCTGTTTCCCAGCGCTGCTGATGAGAGAAGACATGCCAAGTAAGTGTGCACCAACACAACACTGACACACACTCACATAGGCATATTAACCCCTTGTGATCGCCCCCCCCACCCCCCTGTCACAGTGTTACTGAATGCAGTGATTTAATCACTGCATTTAGTGTCAGTGTGACAGGCACTGTAAAAAACAGTTAGTGTTAGGTTCAGGATAGCCCCCCCACCCCCCCTAATAAAGTTTTAACCCCCTGATCACCGCCCTAGTTAACCCTTTCACTCCCTATTGCCAGCGTCACTAAGCGATCATTTTTCTGATCGCTGTATTAGTGTCGCTGTTCCCGCTAGGTAGCTATTTTTTTTTATTGCGATTTTTTTTTTTTTACTAAAGACATGTGGCTAAATAAATTTTGGCCTAAATGTTTGACTAAAATTTAGTTTATTTGATTTTTTTTTAACAAAAAGTAAAAAATAGTGTTTTTTTTTCAAAAATGTCGCTCTATTTTTGTATATAGCGCAAAAAATAAAAATCGCAGAGGTGATCAAATACCACCAAAAGAAAGCTCTATTTGTGGGAAGAAAAGGACGCAAATTTTGTTTGGGAGCCACGTCGCACGACCGCGCAATTGTCTGTTAAAGCGACGCAGTGCCGAATCGCAAAAACACCTTGGGTCATTTACCAGCGTATTGGTCCGGGTCTTAAGTGGTTAAGATGGCCATGTGGTCATGTGTGCGGCCATGCACCTTCCGTAACTCCCCCAATAGGGAGCGGACAATTTTTTTTTGTCCTGCTGGCTCCGGGTTGCGTCATATCCCTGTTGCAGGAACCTCTGCAAGATGAAGAACAAAGTATATTATAATACTTTTGTTTAAACCCTTATGGATATATGACGTAAATGTATGGTATTCAACAATTGGAAGCATTCTCGCCTTATTAATCACTGACAGGGGTAACATGACAGATTTTATATCTTGTAATTTTGGTCGCCACCTTTTTTGCATAAATATAGCAGCCATTATCATTTGCATAATTATGTATATATGAGTAACATCACAGGATACACATATAGGGGGGAGATTAGTTGCTATTCATCTGACCGCTATAATTATTTTTTGACCCTTATACAGGCCGTACAATAGATTTTTTTTTTCCATCCCTATCTTTATATATGAACAATAATATGTTTGTTTCTTTTGACTTTTTGATGAATTAATTTTGAATAAATAATGGAGTTGATGTTATTTAAAAACTACAACTACCAGCATGCTCTGATACACCATGTAGCTCAATGTCACCAGCTGTACCACAATTATACTTTAACTCCCAGCATGCCTGGACAGTCAATGGCTGTCCGGTAATACTGGGGAGTTGTTTTGCAACAGCTGTAGGCTCCGTTTAGGAAACAGTGCCGTACCAGACGTTTTTCTTTTTTATTGCGGAGGGGAGGGTGGCTATGTAGGGGTATGTGTATATGTTGTGTTTTTTAATTTTTATTTTGTGTGGTGTAGTGTTTTTATGGTACAGTCAGAGGGGCGTGGGGTTCACAGTAGTTTCCCGCTGAGGGTTTGAGCTGCAGCGCCAAATTTGCTTCAGCTAGAAGCACACTGTAAGCCCCAGCCCATGTGAATGTACCCTGTACATTCACATTGGGGGAGAGGGGGGGGGGGGTTATTGCAGCCAGTTGCATGCAGGGAGTTGTAGTTTTGCAACAGCTGGAGGCACAATGGTTGCAAAACACTGCGAGTTTGTTACCTAACTCAGGGTTTCAAGACCAGTGTGCCTCCAGCTGTTGCAAAACTACTACTCCCATCAGGCACGGTCTGTCAGTGCATGCTAAGAATTTTACTTTTGCTGCATCTAGAGTGCCACAGTTTAGAGACCCTTGTATAGTGGTCTGAAAAATGTGGGCCTGCAGAACTTGCAAAACTAGAAGTCCCAGCATGCCCAGGCATGCTGGAAGTTGTAGTTCTGCAACATCTAAAGGGCAATATATATTCGAACGTCCTTGGGCCTTAAGGACCCTGAAGTCAGGACGTTCGCATACGTCCTATGTCCACAACATGTTGATTATGCTAAATAGCAAGAAAAGTGCCTAAATACACATTTACCAACCAGGGTGTCTGCAGCTGTCCAGGCATGCTGGGAGTTGTAGTTTTGTAACAGCTGGAGACACACTTTTTGGGAAATACTAATATCTGATCTTATATCCTCACTTTTTATATAGTCTAAAATGCAGTTAAAGATAATGAAATAACAGTGGTGAAATTACTTACACCAATCAGCAGGTTTTCCTCACTGGATGTAAAGTTACTTCCCACCATCTTCGCTTCGCAGGGCAGCACAAAAAAGCGATCTGAAAATAGACTGGCAAAGATCCAGGAAATGATCTCTGTTTTTGCGTGTTGTTCTCGCGCATGCGCGGACGAGAATTTCGCAATCAATTTGCATTAGCGAAATTTCCCAATATTGTTTTTTTTATAAAATATCACGAATATTCGATATTAGCGAATATTTCACGAATATTCTTCTATATATTCGTGAAATATTGCGAAATCGAATATAGCGTATTCCGCTCAACACTAGTGAGAATGGCCATTTGAGTGCATAGCAGGAAGTGAGATGACTCCCATTGGCTCTATTTAGATAGTGTTGGGTGTCATTCCTATCACGTGATAGTTGTAGAGGTGACTGCATCCGCGCTGTTTTCTTCCATGTCGTTCTGACATGATGGGCATTACTTTTGTTACATGATTTGCGCGCTGACAACTTCATCCAAGTCATGTGATCGCGACACCCGTACACCATTGGCTGTTGTTTAATCGCTGTGGTAACGTTGTGCGCGACGCTAAGTTTTGGGCACACGTCCGATTTCATTCGGTCGGATGTCCTTCCTGGGTACTTTGGGTCACATGATCATCGCCTTAGTGACGTCATTTGTGTCCCGTGACTGCGGCATTTGTGCACTATTGGCCATGTTTGTGGCAATATAGTATACAATGCCAGGCACTGGAGTGCGTATCAGATTGGGATCTAATCGGACGCCCCCCTTGTCTTTTTCTCTCAGATTTGATATTTGACACACAGTTTGTTGCTGACATGTCTACCTGAACTAATGGTGATTGGGCACCTCATTTTGGCGTTTTTTTGGCAGGTTGTTTGCCATGTGCTGCTGTTGTTACTTCCTGGATCGATTTACTTTGAACCAGGAAGGACTTTTCTTTTTGTAGTGATTGGTTCGTTAACAGGAAGTTGGACCATGGTCACATCACGTCACTGAGCTCTGTCCAACCACATTGTTCCATTTACCACATCCTGTTTGATTGGCTGGCCATTGAGTATGGCCTTTTATATTTTAGTATAAATATATGGCAATATGGGGGAGCAGGTTAATGCCCCTGTAGACGTCCTGTTGGATTGAAATGCATCGGACTATGCATTTTGCTCCCCATATTGCTTTTAATACTCATGAATTACATAGTTAGTCAGGTTGAAAAAAGACACAAGTCCATCCAGTTCAACCACAAAAAAAATAAACAAACAAAATAAAAAACGTAGTACAATCCCATACATCCAACTCCATACCCACAGTTGATCCAGAGGAAGGCAAAAAAAACAGCAGAGCATGATCCAATTTGCTAGGAGGGGAAAAAAATCCTTCCTGATCCCCCGAGAGGCAATCAGATTTTCCCCGGATCAACTTTACCTACAAATCTTAGTTATATTATGTACATTTCGGAAAGTATCCAGGCCTTTCTAAAGCAATCTACTGAGCTGGCCAGAACCACCTCCTGGAGGGAGTGTGTTCCACATTTTTACAGCTCTTACTGTGAAGAAACCTTTCCGTATTTGGAGATTAAATATCTTTTCTTCTAGACGTAAAGAGTGCCCCCTTGTCCTCAGGGTTGACCGTAAAGTGAATAACTCAACACCAAGTTCACTATATGGACCTCTTATATATTTGTACATGATGATCATATCCCCCCTTATTCTCCTCTTCTCCAGAGTGAATAAATTCAGTTCCTCTAATCTTCCCTCATAGCTAAGCTCCTCCATGCCTCTTATCAGTTTGGTTGCCCTTCTCTGCACTTTCTCCAGTTCCCCAATATCCTTTTTGAGAACTGGAGCCCAAAACTGAACTGCATATTCCAGATGAGGTCTTACTAATGATTTGTACAGGGGCAGAATTATCTCTCTCTCTCTCTCTCTCTCTCTCTAGAGTCCATACCTCTCTTAATACAAAGCAAAGTGGGGTTCACTGCTCCAGGGAAATCCCAAGTGCACTCGTGGATCAGTCCAGGTATATGCAGGTGCTGGCAATGCACTAGGCAATGGAAATAACAAAAAACGGATGGACGGAAAACTCTTGAGTTGTCTTTTATTGAAAAAGCATAAGCAGGCACCACAGATACACAGCGAGAATCATAAAACAGCCGACGCGTTTCACACTTGGTTAGTGGTTATTCATGGCCTATGTACAACTAAAACACACACAAAAAAAATAGTGCTAACAAAAGACATGTGACCCGAATTGGCCACTAGTGGAGGAGAGCCTATGAGTAGAGGCAATGCTTCAGCTGTGGCAAAATCAGAGTGCACCTGTGTGAATGAAAGGAAGCAATGAAATTCAAAAAATCATCAAGTGCAAGTGCATCAATAAAGACAACTCAAGAGTTTTCCGGTGTGCGGCCGTCCATCCGTTTGTTATTTCCTCTCTTAATACAAGAAAGAACTTTGCTCGCTTTGGAAACCGCAGCTTGGCATTGCATGCCATTATTGAGCTTATGATCTACCAAAACCCCCAGTTCCTTTTTCACTACAGATCCCCCCAGTTGTACTCCCCCTAGTATGTATGATGCATTCATATTCTTAGCCCCCAAGTGCATAACTTTACATTTATCAACATTAAACATCTGCCACATAGTCGCCCAATTAGACAGAGCATTGAGGTCGGCTTGTAAATTAGCAACATCCTGTAAGGACGTTATTCCACTGCATAGCTTAGTCTCATCTGCAAAGACAGAAATTTTACTTTTGATCTCAGACCCAATATCATTTATAAAGATATTAAAAAGTAAGGGTCCCAGCACCGAACCTTGGGGTACACCGCTGATAACCTTAGACCATTCAGAGTAGGAATTATTAACCACAACTCTCTGAATATTGTCTTTCAGCCAGTTTTCTATCCATTTACACACTGATATTTCCAATCCTGTAGACCTTACCTTACACATGAGCCATGTGTGAAGAACTGTATCAAATGCTTTTGCAAAATCCAGGTATACCACATCCACAACCATGTCTCTGTCCAAGGTTTTACTTCCCTCTTCATAAAAATAAATCAGGTTTGTCTGACAGCTTCTGTCTTTCATGAATCTATGCTGTCTGTTGCTTAAATATTTTTTTTTCCCAGCAAGAACTCATCTATGTGGTCTTTTATTAATCTCTTCAGTATCTTTCCAACTATAGAAGTTAAACTAACAGGTCTATAGTTACTTGGTAAAGACTTTTTGCCCTTTTTAAATATGGGCACCACATTGGCCCTGCGCCAATCCAGTGGTACTATTCCTGTCATTAATGAGTCCCTAAAAAATAGATACAATGGCTTTGAAATTACAGAGCTCAATTTTTTTAGGATCCGTGGGTGGATGCCATCTGGTCCAGGTGCTTTATTCACCTTTATTCTTTCTAAATATTTCTGGACCATATCACTTTTGAGCCATTGCGGATTTGGGGCTTTGTCACTACAACCCCCATTATGGACATGACCTCCCCCATGCTCCATTGTATACACAGAGCTGAAGAAAGTATTTAATAAATTAGCCTTCTCTTTGTCCCCAGTTACCCACTCTAGATTATTTTGTAAGGGGCCTACATGCTTAGACCTGACCTTTTTACTATTATTATTAGGGGTGCACCGAAATGGAAATTACGAAACCGAATTTAAAAAAAATTCAGTCCGAAACCGAAAATGACTTTTCTTTTTTTTTTTTCTATTTCAATATTTTTTTTTAAATAATTGTATGTATTACATGAGACATTTTAATTAGCTTTATTGATTTAAAATAACCAGAATTGAAAAGCTCCAAGTTAATATAATAAAATCCAAACTTTTAATTAAAAATTGGACACAAATAGTATATAATTAGGGTTGTCCAGATACCGATACTAGTATCGGTATCGGGACCGATACCGAGTATTTGCGGGAGTACTTGTACTCGCGCAAATGCTCCCGATACCTAAATAGAATACTTTTTTTGTATTTATCAACATGTTCTGTAAAAATTCTTTGAGTTTTTTACTACTGTGTGACAAGCAAATAAAACATTTTTATTCATTTTTACAAATTTGTATTCTTTTATAATGTCTTGAGTTATGCCGCGTACACACGATCACTTTTTGCGATGAAAAAAAACGACGTTTTTCAAAACGTCATTTAAATTGATCGTGTGTGGGCAAAACGTTGTTTTTTGTCTTCAAAAAAACGACCAAAAAAAAATTCCAACATGCTTGAATTTTTTGTGTCGTTTTTCAAAACGTCGTTTTTTGTGTCATAAAAAAATGATCGTGTGTGGGCAAAACGACATAGAAAATGACGTTTTAAACCCGCGCGTGCTCAGAAGCAATTTCTGAGATGGGAGAGGTCGTTCTGGTAAAACTACTGTTTAGAATGGATTAAGCACATTCGTTATTTTAAATCTAATGAAGAAAACAATGCGCTGTATTTGCCACAATGCTTTTTAAACCATTTCCAAGCTACCCTAAACTCCTAGTTTGTTGTGGCTCATCTTGTTTGACATATTTCTGTCAACCTTTTGACTTTATTATTTTTTTGGGCCCTTTTTTTTATTTATTTTTAGTTTTTTGGGACACGTAATTTTTTTGGGGTAATATCTTTTAACAGATGTTTTGAACTAAAAATTTTTTTTAAGGATTTTGGAGGGTGTGAAGTGACCACAGCAGCTTATTTTTTGTGGTTTAATTTACCCACAAGGAGGTTGTTCCTTGTTTAATGTCGTTTTAATTTTTAAAATGTGTCTGCCTACTCACTATAACAATCTCTATATTTGTTTGTAAAAAAATACACATGGTCAAAATTTGCAAACCAACCAAAATATACCTTTATTCAGGTTAAAAAGGTAAATAAATAAAAAGTACAACCATCTGGCAATCCAAAAGCAAAACCAAATAAAAACAAAGAAGCCTGGATAAAAACAAAGGAGACCCTGCTTGAAGTTGTAAACACAAGGGTCCACCAAGAAAACAATGAAGGCTGTGAAGGCCAAAAAAAATTCGCTTCGGGGCACCATCTCCTCACTTCTTCCTCCCTGCAGTCTTCCCTGCAGCCTTCCCTGCAGCCTTCCCTGCAGCCTTCCCTGCAGGCCGAGTCCTCAGGGGCTGTGTTCCTGGAGCCGACGTGCCAGGAGCCAGAGCAGGCTCAGGAAGAGGAGGAGCAGGAGAAGGAGCAGGAGCAGGGGCTGGAGATGGAGCAGGACCAGGAAGCGCAGTAAGGACAGGAGTGCGAATCAGCCCAATGCCAATATCGTCATTGAGCTGTCCCAGTGTGGCCATGCTCATGACCTGGAACATAAGGGATTCGCAGCGCACACGCTGGCCCAGCTCTAGATTTTTAAGCTTGGCAGCGATCAGCGCTGCGAATCCCTCTTCCTCACTGGGCTGCTCTCTGATGGCCAAAGTTGCTTCACGGAGCATGGCCTGGGTCTCCTCCTCCATCTGCATGAGCCTTCTGGCCCTTTTTGCTGGGTTCCGGATAGGAGGGATTTGGGAGATACAATCACGCTGGCGTGACTCCTGTCTCCCACTGGGGCCTGCCTCCTCCTGGCTCCCAGTGGGGCCTGCCTCCTCCTGGCTCCCTGCGTGGCCTGCCTCCCCCTGGCTCACTGCGTGGCCTGCCTCCCCCTGGCTCACTGCGTGGCCTGCCTCCCCCTGGCTCACTGCGTGGCCTGCCTCCCCCTGGCTCCCTGCGTGGCCTGCCTCCTCCTGGCTTTGCTCTGCCTGTGTATAATAAAAAAGGGACATATTTTATTTTTTGGCTTCATTCATCACACACATTTCTAACTTAATGACATATCATAATTGAATGCTAAAATATATTTATCACAGGCCCTCCATCCCTAATTCTGTGGCCCCTTACACAGCTTTAGATATGTGCCCCCTGGAGCTGGGGGCCGGGGGGGGGGGGGGTTGATGTTGACTGAAATTCCAAAGTAGGGGGCCTTTACCCAACCGTTTTTTTACTTTAGGGTGGACAAAATGTTAATGGGCAAAAAGGGTGTTTAACATCTGCGGCCACTGTATGGTGTACCTAATGGCGTACAAGAAAATGACACACATTCATTATGACCTCTGCATTTATGTATCTTGTCCCCATTCTGTTTTGCCACTATTGCTTAGTGATATGTTCCAAATTTTTTGGCCAATCATTTATATAATTTCGATCACTTGTAACATAAATTACTCATCATTATTATACTTTGCATTACAAAAATGAATCTGAAAATGCAATACCTGGCTCCATGGGTCACAATCTGCCTCCTCCATGAACTCAGGCTCTTCCTCTGAGCTTGCCTGCTCTTGCCTGCAGGGAACACTGGAGGGCTGACTGCAGGGAACACTGGAGGGCTGACTGCAGGGAACACTGGACTGCCTCCTTGGGGGAAGGGTAGACATGGATGGCCTGGACTCTATGTGATCATCCAGGAACTGCAGCTGACCATAATACCACAGGTTAGGCTTGTAGACGCTGTCAGCTGCAGCCCCAGACCTCATCGAGGCCAGGACTTGTGACCGTTGGGTCCTGTAGGTGCCCCGAAGCGAATTGATTTTAGCCTTAACAGTCTCCAATATAGCGTTGGGGACCCTTGTTTTTACATATTCAAGCAGGGCCTCCTTTGCTTTCTTCCGGGCATCTTTGTTTTTATTAATTTTGCTTTTGGATTGCCAGAGAACTGGATGTTCCTTCCATCTCTGGATGAATTCGGTCAAAAATTCGGGATCCTTAAAGGCCTCCATTATTTCTGCATGTACAAAACAAAAAACAAAGCCTACTGTCAGTCAAGCCACTACTACTAATTAGCTTTTACACACCATGGGGGTTATTTATGAAAGGAAAATACACTCTGCACTTCAATAGCACTGAAAGTGCACTTGGAAGTGCAATCGTTGTATAAATCTGAGAGGGGTAGATCAGAAATGAGGGGAAGCTCTGCTGATTGTATCAGACAATGATGTGCATGCTAAAATGCTATTTCTAAATTTATCCTTGCATGTCCTCCTCAAGATCTCCAGCGACTGCATTTCCAAGTGCACTTGTAGTGCAAAGTGTCTTTTCCTTTAAGTAAATCACCCCCCATATCTTCTAGCCCACACAATCATCCACTGTTCCCTAATATTTGTAATGTCCATAATCCAGATACATACCGTCCTATGATCCGATCGTCTCTTCCGCCTTGTCCCGCAGGTTGTGAACGGCGCTTGCAATGAACCCCCCATATCTTCTAGCCCACACAATAATCCACTGTTCCCTAATATTTGTAATGTCCATAATCCAGATACATACCGTCTTATGATCCGATCGGCTCTTCCGCCTTGTTCCGCAGGTTGTGAACGGCGCTTGCAATGACGTGGATCCCTTTTAAACGGCGCGAACGTGTGACGCGATGCACGAGATCCCGCCCCTGACGTTCGGTCTCGTCTTTTCCACGCCCCTTTCTCGATCTTTCTTTGAGGGTGTGTTTTAGGCAAGAACAAGATGGAGAGTAATATGGCAAGCTCAAGCCATCAGGCAGGCCAGGCCCAGCCAACCGGACAATCCCGGCGGAGGTACAAGGCCTCAAACATGGCCTTCCAAGAGATGGTGGAGATGGTCACCATCTTACAAAGGGAGGATTATGACGGGAAGCATGGCCCTTACCTGCATCCAAACAGGGTGAAGGCCGACATCATGGAGAAGGTGATCAGGAGGCTGCATCAAAAATTTGGCCAACGCAGGACTCGAGAGCAATTAAGAAAGAGGTGGTCAGACCTCAAAAACAGAGAGCCTGAACAACTCCAGCATATCAAGAGGCTGATTCGGGGAAAAAGTAAGTTTTTTTATTTTTTGACACATTTGTGGTGTTTGTTAATTGTGCCATGTGATTTTAATTTCAGGTTGTACTGTATCTGTTTGTGGGCACAAAAAGTGGTCGGAGAAGTCGTCGTTTATACGTTGTTTTTCGACCTACTAAACGACAATCATCATGCGCCTAGTTCGCATGGACAAAAAGGAGTGTATTCCCAAAAAACGTCTTTGTATTTGTTATTATTTGAACAAACGACGACTCCTACGACCAATTCATGTGTCCCCAAACAGGAATCTTGCCATTTTTGTTGTAATGTGACTTCACTTGTGATCTTTTGTAATGTAGATTTGTACCTAAATTAAAGTCGATGTGAAAAGCTTAGTAAATATGACCAATAAACAGAAAAAGGAGAGTCTGCTCAGCAGTGGATTCTGCACATGTTTATATACTCTGTACTTGTATTTTTAGTTCTCACTCATATCTCTTTATAATCTTTTACCTTTCTTTTTTCCCTATCTTCAATCTCGTAGGGCGCAGTGAAGCAGCAAGGCAGGATGGAACTTCCGAAGCCCCACCCCCGAGGGATGATGACGCTGCCACCACATCCGGTAAATTTCCTACATAACACTCATACCCAGGTAATCTAGATCAGGGATCCTCAAACTACGGCCCTCCAGCTGTTGTGGAACTACACATCCCATGAGGCATTCATTGTAAAACTCTGACATTCACAGACATGACTAGGCATGATGGGAATTGTAGTTCCTGAACAACTGGAGGGCCGTAGTTTGAAGACCCATGATCTACATGTAGGTCTTCCGAATTTTAATACCTTTTTTGTTCCCACATTTCAGGAGCAAGTCGTGCAGCGACAATGGACAGGGATACTGCCAAATTTGTGCTGTCCGAAATATGGTCCTTCAGGGAACAATTAGAGGACATCCAGGACACTGCACGAGAAGTGGTAGAAAAATCAAAAGGGCTGGAGACACAAATTAAAAATTTAATAGATTATTTGGGTAGGTTTTGATTTATTTAGTGTTTATTTTGTAATAGAAAAAAGGTTTGGTTTATAATTAAAAAAAAAAAGTGATTTTATTTTTTGAATAATGTAAAAAAAAAAAAAAAAGTGATTTTAGTTTTTGAATGTAAAAAAAAAAGTGATTTTATTTTTTGAATAATGTAAAAAAAAAAAAAAGTGATTTTAGTTTTTGAATGTAAAAAAAAAGTGATTTTATTTTTTGAATAATGTAAAAAAAAAAAAAAAAAGTGATTTTAGTTTTTGAATACTGTAAAAAAAAAATATAAAAAAAAAATGTGATTTTATTTTTGGAATGTTAAAAAAAAACAAATAACATTTTTTTTATTTTTTGAATAATGTTATAAAAAACTGATTGTTTTTTGAATAATGTAACAAAAAAAAAAACAATATTTGTTTTGTAACTAAAAAAAAAATATTTTAAAAATGTTAATGTCAAAAAGTTATGTTTTTCAAGATGCAAAAAATAAAAAATTGACAGTAAAATATGTGTGTCTTGTTATTTAAGCTCAATGATTAATCGAAAATACTAGGGTTGTCCCGATACCGATGCCGAGTATTTGCGGGAGTACTTGTACTCCCGCAAATACCCCCGATACCTAAATAGAATACTTCCCCCCCCATATTGCAGCGATGCGTCCCTCATACCTTTTTAGATATGCTGACGCCGCCGCATACCGCCTTATCCCCCTGCACAATCGCATAGCTTACATTACAAGCATTCATTCTGAATACTTGTAAATGGCCGTGTATTGACACTCCCCCTCTCCGGATTGGACGGATCCCTCCATCCGGAGAAGGGGAGTTTTAATACACGGAGCGCGGCCATTTACAAGTTTTTAGAATGAAAGCTTGTAATGCGCTACGCGATTGTGCAGGGGGATACGGCGGTATGCGGCAGAGGCGGCATCAGCATATCTAAAAAGGGATGAGGGACGCATCGCTGCAATATGGGGGACATACATGGCTGCATATGTGGGGGACATGACTGCATTTAGGGACACATTTAAAAAAAAGTATCGGTATTCGGTATCGGCGACTACTTGAAAAAAAGTATCCGTACTTGTACTCGGTCCTAAAAAAGTGGTATCGGGACAACCCTAGAAAATACCTAAAAAAAATGTATGCTGAGAACATTAAACAATGAGGGATAGTTATTTCAGTCCATCACAAACACATGGCACTATGATAACCTAGGACAGTGACGGCGAACCTTGGCACTCCAGATGTTTTGAAACTACATTTCCCTTGATGCTCCACTATACTGCAGAATGCATGAGCATCATGGGAAATGTAGTTCCAAAACATCTGGGGTGACAAGGTCGCCATCACTGACCTAGGAGATAAAATAAAAACACAAACCTTATAAATTAATTAAAGAACAAAGAAAAGACTGTTTCAGGCAAAAAATAAATTTAATGATTCAGCCAAGATCTGGCATTGGAATGGCCCCCCTACCCATAAAGTAGTCCACATATGCCTGACGCACAGCACGTGCGTTTCGGGGGGCCAATTGGGGATGGGCAGCCTCACGAGCCGCCTCTGGAATGTCAACAGGGTCATCAGGCAAAAGGGTTAGGTAAGTAGAAGAATGTCTTCTTAAATAGTTGTGTAAAATGCAGCAGCATGTAATTATATAATTCAACTTGTATTCGGCCATGTTTATGGCAGTCAGAAATAGCCGGAAACGGCTGGCCATGATGCCAAAGGCATTTTCCACCACACGTCTGGCTCTGGCCAGCCTGTAATTAAACACCCTCCTCTCAGGGGTGAGGGCGCGTTGGGGAAATGGCCTCATGAGGTGAGGACCCAAGGCGAAAGCCTCATCTGCAACTAAAACGAAGGGCAGACCCTCTTCATTCTCCTCCGCAGGCGGCAATCCCAGGTCCTCGGAAAGAAGCCGTTGGGCGAACTCCGTCTCGGCAAAGACACCACCGTCCGACATCCGCCCATTTTTCCCAACATCCAGATACAAGAACTCGTAATTGGCAGACACCACCGCCATCAGAACAACACTGTGGAACCCCTTGTAGTTATAATAATGGGATCCACTATGGGGTGGTGGCACGATGCGGACGTGCTTGCCGTCAATAGCTCCTCCGCAGTTTGGAAAATTCCATCGCCGGGAGAAGTCCGCTGCCACAGTCTGCCATTCCTGTGGCATGGTGGGGAACTGTAGATACCAAAAAAATATCAAACAAACATTCCTAAAAGAACATCCCAAAACATTTTTTGATACCAAAAAAACAAACATTAATTTGAAGTATTATTAACCACTTCCTTACTGGGCATGTAAACCCCCTTCCTGACCATGTGAAATTTCAGCTTGCGGCACTGCGTCGCTTTAACTGACAATTGCGCGGTCGTGCGATATGGCTCCCAAACAAAATTGGTGTCCTTTTTTCCCCACAAATAGAGCTTTCTTTTGGCTGGTATTTGGTCACCTCTGCGGTTTATATTTTTTGCGCTATAAACAAAAAACGACGACTATTTTGAAAAAAAATACAATATTTTTTACTTGTTGCTATAAAATAAAAAATTCATTTTAGGGCGATACGTATTCTTCTACATATTTTTGGTTAAAAAAATAAATTAAAAAAAATCGCAATAAGCGACTGGTTTGCGCAAAAGCTATAGCACCTACAAAATAAGGGACAGAATTATTATTTGTTATTTATTTTTTTACTAGTAATGGTGGCGATCTGCGATTTTTATTGCGACTGCGACATCATGGCGGACACATCGGACACTTTTGACACATTTTTGGCACCATTCACATTTATACTGCAATCAGTGCTATAAATATGCACTAATTACTGTATAAATGTGACTGGCAGGGAAGGGGTTAACACTAGGGGGTGAGGAAGGGGTTAATGTGTATCCTGCATTGTGTTCTAACTGTGGGGGGAGGGGGGGGTGACCGATCTGTGTCCCCATGTATAAGGAACACTGATCGGTCTGCTCTCTCCAGTGACAGGACGCTGTCATTGTGAGAGCCGGCAATGAGAAATGATCTCATATGTTTACATATGAGATCATCTCTCATTGGCTGCACAGATCGCATCGCAAACGGCCACTCTGATTGGTCGTTCGCGGCGAGCTGTGATTGGCTGTGTCCAAGGGACACGGCCAGTACACAAGTTCCCCGCTGCGCGCTCTGGAGCGCACGCTGGGAACACAGAAAGAGGCTGCCGTGAAAACACGGCAGCCCAGAGATTTAGAACCACCCTGCGGCCGCATATAGTCGTACAGCCGTAGGGATGTGGTTAAAAATTGGAAAAATAATAAGGGATCACTAAAGCAGATTAATCACACCCTCTGATGGTCACAATCCTACAAAAAATAAGGGGAGTGGAGGCCCAAGATGAGTTTGAGACCTCTAAAAAAATTTAAATACTACATTTTTTTAATTTATACAATTACAAAAAAAAGAGGGGGGGGGGGGGTTGTGCGTGCACTACAATATAGGACAAAATATAGGGGGATATAGGGACTTCTATACACAGCACTACAATATAGGACAAAATATAGGGGGATATAGGGACTTCTATAGACAGCACTACAATATAGGACAAAATATAGGGGGACTAGGCTAGGTGGGTTTGGGACACAAAAAATAAAAAAAAATAAAAAAAAAAGCTGGACAGGTTGGCAAAACAAAAGATGCATGTAGGAGCAAATATAAAATGAATACAGCATGCATGGAGATGAAAGGGAACATTCCCAGCAGATCACACACAGGTTAATTAGGGACTGTTTAAAACCAAACAAATTGAAACAAATACAAAAGCCTAAATAAAACATAGTTTGTGCATTTAAAGGGCGCCACTTACCTTAATATAGTCCTCCTGCAGAACATGAATGATGGCAGAACAGGTCTGGGGAATTATGAGGCCCAGAGCCTGGGGGGAGATGCCCGTCGAGAACTTCAAGTCCTGAAGACTTCTCCCTGTTGCCAGGTACCGCAAGGTAGCAACTAGCCGCTGCTCAGCAGTGATGGCTTCCCGCATAACGGTGTCCTGCCTGGTGATATAAGGCGACACCGAAGCCAAAAGCTGCTGGAATACGGGGTCAGACATCCGAAGAAAATTCCTGAAATCATCAGGGTTATTTTCTCGGATCTCCCGCAGCAGAGGCATATGAGAGAACTGGTCCCTGCGAAGAAACCAGTCCTTGGCCCACAAAGTCCTTCTCGCCCTCCTCAAGGACCGGAGCCGGGATGCAGCACACATCCTAACAAGAAGCACAGCACGATCTCGGCGACGAGAACGTACCCGCAACATGGCTAGAAAACGGTCGTCAAATCAGATCGCACTAAAACACCGCTCTGAAGTACAGAAATGCCTTTGAAGAACGGACCTGCAAAACAGGAACGTGTAGACAAGAACGCACTGCCAAAACAGATACGATCGGAAAACAAGCACTGTATCACAAATACGACCCCAAAAGCACAAACTGTACGACAGTAAACGATATTAAAGCACGAAGACTGAAAAGCGCGAATCGTCTCTCACCAAACTTTTACTAACACGCAGCAACACGATATCAGCAAAAGAGGCCGTCTTCCGCATGGAAATGACCCTTTATAGTTCCGTCGTACGTGATGGACGTCACGGCGCTTTGCTAGACTCAACGTCGTTTTGGAAAATGAAGTTTGAAAAACGTCGTTTTTTTTCATGAAATAAAACGTCGTTTTTTTTCATCGCAAAAAGTGATCGTGTGTACGCGGCATTAGAGTTCTTCATAATTCTAAAGAAAATATCCTTAGTCTGTATTGTGGTTTGAAAACTGTCACATGACATTTAAAAAAAGTATCGGTATTCGGTATCAGCGAGTACATGAAAAAAAGTATCGGTACTTGTACTCGGTCCTAAAAAAGTGGTATCGGGACAACCCTATATATAATATAAGATAATATAAAGTTGGCCATTGCACTGACTGAGGCATTCTGCACTGAACTGATATAATTGATATCATACCTTACTCAGCACATCTTCATATACAGATTCAGTGCCTCATCATGCAATATGTTGTATATATGTGTAACATTATTTGTCCCTTTTAATTTGACTGCCTCATACCTCACCTAGTGCAATACACAGACGTCACATCTTTTATTATATAATATATAAAGATGTAATTGTCTGTGTATTGCCAGACATCTTTATATAATTAATTAATGATATCATATAATATATAAAAGATTTTAGATGTCTGTGTGTGTACTGCACTAGCTGAGGTATGAGGAGGATAATAACGAGGCATTTATTCATATATTTAAAAAAATGGTACATGACATAGACCTAGTCAGCACCTTGCAGGCTTGCATTTAAAAAGGCTGAGGCGCGGGGCACATTAATCATACAATTCCACTATAGTCAAATACAGTCAGGGACTGTTGGTCTGTGACAGTCGGTCACAGACCTTACCTTAACTGCTGGCATAAGCAAGTCCCACCGTCGGGTGATGAGGTGAGCAGCTTGCTCGGAGTCACGCAGGGTTGGATGGTGCCCAGCCCCCACAGAACGCGGACTGTTGACTGAGTCTGAGGGGAGCCGCATGGACAGCCGATGGTCGGACTCGCACCCGTCAGTGACTGGCTGTGACGTCACAACGCTGGCAGTGGCAGAGCCAAAGGGCAGGGGAAACAGGAAATGAGCCGTATGGACGGTAATTAAGTCCGGCGCTGAGGTGGGTCATTATCGGCCATTATTTCTGTTGTTTCGGCATGACCCCAAGAACACGATATGTATCGGCACCGATATATCGGTGCACCCCTAATATATATATATATATATATATATATGTATATTTATATATATATACCGTTGCAAGAAAAAGAACCCTTTTGGAATGATATGGATTTCTGCACAAATTGGTCGTAAAATGTGATCTGATCATCATCTAAGTCACAACAATAGAAAATCACAGTCTGCTTGACCTCTTCCATACAGGGCACTTGCGCACCTTCCTGCCCAAGCCAATTTTCAGCTTTCAGCACTGTCGCATTTTGAATGACAATTGCGCGGTCATGCTACACTGTACCCAAACAAAATTGGTGTCTTTTTTTCCCCACAAATAGAGCTTTCTTTTGGTGGTATTTGATCACCTCTGCAATTTTTTTTTTTGCACAACAACTAAAAAAAGACTGAGAATTTTGAAAAAAAAAAAAAAGATTTTCTGATATTTTTTTTTAAATAAGTACGTTTTCTCGTTCAATTACGGGCACTGATATGGCGGCACTGATGGGCACCGATGAGGTGGCACTGATGGGCACCGATGAGGTAGTACTGATGGGCACCGATGAGGTGGCACTGATAGGCGGCGCTGATATGCGGCACTGATGGGCACTCATAGGCGGCACTGATAGGCACTCATAGGCGGCACTGGGCACTCATAGGCAGCACATATGAGCACTCATGGGCGGCACATATGGGTACTTATGGGTTGCACTGATGGGTACTTATGGGTGGTACAGATGAGCACTGATAGGTGGGCACTGGGCATGGATTGGCACTGTGGGTGGCACTGATGGACACTGTGGGGTGGCACTGATGGACACTGAGGGGTGACACTGGTGCATCCATGTTGCCAATCAGTGCCCATTTGTGGGCACTGATTGGCATCTTTTTTTTTACTGTAATTTTTTTAATTTTTTTATTTTTACGATTTTTTTTATTTTTTATTCCTTTGTGGTCTAGTGTCGGCATTCCCTGGTGGCCCAGTGTAGCGATCTGAGGGGGGGCTGCGCTGATAAACAATCAGCACAAACCCCCCCTGTCAGGAGAGCCGCTGATCGGCTCTCCTGTACTCGCGTCTATCAGACGCGAGTGAGGAAGAGCCGTCAATGGCTCTTCCTGTTTACATCGTGATCAGCCGTGATTGGACACGGCTGATCACGTGGTAATGAGGCTCCGCCGGAGACTCGTTACCGAGATCGGGGATGCAGGGTGTCAGACTGACACCCCGCATCACCGATCGCTCAATATCCTGGCGACATCATATGACGTTAAGTCAGGAACTAGTAACCACTTTGCCGCCGTCAATATGTCATTGGCAGGCGGCAAGTGGTTAAACTAATAACACAAAAATAATTAAATGTTACCATGTTTTTATTGAACACACCATGTAAACATTCACAGTGCAGGTGGAAAAGGTATGTGAACCCTTGGATTTAATAACTGGTTGAACCTCCTTTGGCAGCAATAACTTTACGTTTCCTGTAGTTGCAGATCAGACGTGCACAATGGTCAGGAGTAATTCTTGATCATTCCTCTTTACAGAACTGTTTCAGTTCATCAATATTCTTGGGATGTCTGGTGTGAATCGCTTTCTTGAGGTCATGCCACAGCATCTCAATCAGGTTGAGGTCAGGACTCTAACTGGGCCACGCCAGAAGGTGTATTTTCTTCTGATTAAGCCATTCTGTTGTTGAATTACTTCTATGCTTTGGGTCGTTGTCCTGTTGCAACACCCATCTTCTGTTGAGCTTCAGCTGGTGGACAGATAACCTTAAGTTCTCCTGCAAAATGTCTTGATAAACTTGGGAATTCATTTTTCCTTTGATGATAGCAATCCGTCCAGGCCCTGATGCAGCAAAGCAGCCCCAAACCATGATGCCCCCACCACCATACTTCACAGTTGGGATGAGGTTTTGATGTTGGTGTGATGTGCCTCATTTTCTCCACACATAGGGCCAGATTTAGCAAGACTTGCGCTGGAGTATATCGATATGCGCTGCGTAACTGTCAAGATGCGCTGTAGTATCTATGCAGCCGTACCCACCAAACTAGATGTGACAGAAAACTGGCTTTTTCCGATCGGCTTAACTTTCCCTTGCCAGAGTACCGTAAGCGCATATTTTCGCTTGTCGCATCCGTCGCGCCTATTGATTTCTTATGCAAATATGCAAATGAGGGAGCTTTCCCGATTCGCGAACGGATTAGCACCAGACGCTGGCTACATGCGCCGCGCGTATGTCGTCCGTCTGTCGCAAAGTTATTCCTACAAATAGCTGCTTTATCTTTACTCCAGACAGCCACAGGTCAGCAGGAGAGCAGCTACAGCAGCAGCGTTACCGACGAAACTAGCAAGCTGAACAACCACACTTGCAAGGACAACACCTCTGTGTGCCAACATGCCAGGGGCAGCCGTGGTCCTAGCACTACTAATGGGTCCCCCGGAACGGAGGAGGCAGGCACGTGAGAGGATATACCGCACGCGCATGAGCCTCTTGGGCATGGGGGATGAGGAGGTGTATCGCCTCTTCATGATTCAGGCCTGATGCAATACTTGAACTAACCACAACCCTGCAGGATGACATCACCAGCCCAACACACCGCTCACAAGCAGTGCAGCCACTGGTGAAGGTACTGGCAACACTTAATTTCCTTGCAAGTGGATCATTCCAGCGTACAAGTGGAGTGGTGGCTGGGATGTCACAATCCTCCATAAGCAGATGTGTGCACCAGGTTGTCCCCGCAATCCTCAGACGCATGTCCCACCACTTCATCAGACCAACCACTGAGGACCTGCGGCTGAAGGCAATGCAGGATTTCTACAGCATTGCCAGATTCCCACGCACCATCGGGGCCATTGATTGCACACATGTGGCACTCCAGCCCCCCAGTGCCACAGAGCACATATACCGCAATCGGAAGCATTGGCATTCCATCAACGTACAGGTGATAGCCGATGCACAATGCCTCATATGGCACGTCCGTGCCAAACACCCCGGATCCAGCCATGACAGCTTCATATACAATCAGAGCCCCATCCCAATGGAATTCGAACAGAACATGTATGGGGACAGCTGGCTGGTTAGTGAGTGACATGGGTGGCAGGCATGACTGCCCCCCCCCATGATGCTGACATCACAAGGGGCACATGCATGACTAACATCCTCCTGTCTTTTCCCTTACAGGTGACTCTGCATATGCACTGGGACCCCATCTAATGACTCCTTTCCGGAACCCCCAAACCAGAGGAGAGAGAAGATACAATGAAGCACATATCAAAACTCGTGCAGTGGTGGAGCAAACATTTGGGCTCCTGAAGTCCCGCTTCCGCTGCCTGGATAAGTCTGTGGGGGCCCTATTGTATTCCCCTACCTTCGTGTGTCAGATCATCGGTGCATGTTGCATTCTGCACAACTTTGCCATGAGAAAAGGCCTGCAGATTGACATACGTGATAACCTGACCCCCCAACCAGACAGCCCCCCCTGCCAGAGGAGACCCATTCAGCTGATGGAAGAGCAGTCAGGAGGGTCCTCGCCGTAGGCATCTTTGGACACTAAACCAAAACATTGAAAACACGGACAATGCACACATGCACACCACTGATGTCCCTAGATCACACACACCACATCCACATCGCATTGGATTAGCCCAAGTCCAACATGCAGGACTTGGGAGCAGCAACGCCGGCGTCAAGGCCCCAATGATGTCGCTGTCCATTCATACACCATTCACACGTCATTCACACAGCCGTGGGGATAACTTCTCCCAAACGGCCGAGGGTGACACCCCTTACTGGCAGGAGTGCCACCCCCTCACATTCACACACCATTCACACTGTCCCCTGCACTCCTGACCTTGTGCAGTTAAACTCAAAATAAAAAGCTCATAACCTGAGCAAACTTCAAATAAAGAATAAATACTCATAACCTGAGCAAAGTTCAAATAAAATAAAAAACTCATAACCTGAGCAAACTTCAAATAAAGAATAAATACTCATAACCTGAGCCAAAAAAAAAATAAAAAAATAAAAATAAATGCCCTCATCTGGGCTGACGGGGGCTCTTTCTTGTGGGCCCTCTCTGGCTCCTCAGCTGCCTGGAGGGAGTGGGTGGGGGTGGGGGGGCATCTGCAGGTGGCTGATCCCCGGGTGGGCCACTCCTGGCAGGTGTTGGCTGCATGCCCTCCAAGGCCACGGCAATCCGGCGCAGATAGTGGTTGGTCTGGGCCTGCATCCTCACCTGGCGGGTGACATTATGCTGCTGGTCACGCTGCCTCTGCCTCCCCTGTTCCCGGATGGCAGCAGTGTTGGCATAGACGGCTGCAGTGAGGTGCCGAACATCAGCCTGCACCTCCCCCAGACTGGTCACCACTGCAGCGCAGTTGCAGCTGACATCCTGCACAGCGTTGGTCAGCTGGGACACGGAGCCCAGGCTGTCAGCCACTCGGTCTAGATGCCCAGCAATCTCCCCCATCTGCTGGGTCTGCCTGGCCTGGTCCCGGGCCATTTGGTCATGGACCAAATCAGACACCCCCCTGGGCTTCCGGGTCGCCTTCCTGGGGCCAGGAGATGGTTGTACCCGGGGGGATGGAGTCGCCCTTGAGGGGCTTCCTAGAATTGGGAAGGGGATTACAGAGGGCCCTGCAGAAGGGGAGGACTCCTCCAAAATTAAAAAAAAAAGTCCTGATCTGTAAAGCCAGGCTCCTCAACCACCTCAGCAGGTGAGGTGTGGGCACTCTCCTCCATCTCATGGTGTTCACCACCCAGGGGGTCGGGCTCAGGATGCCGTTGGGGGGTTGGGGTGGACTGGCCGCCGGCAGATGATGGCCCAGCTCCGTCATCTGTGGATGACACAAAGCAGACACATGTTGGTGGTCCCACACACTTGGCACATGTACCCCCCCCCCCACATGCAACACACCAAATAGGGGATAAAAAACACTTACCTGTCCTGGAGCCTTCCTCCATGGAATCATATCCCGGTACCCCCTTCAACTGCTCCCTCTCCAGGCAGCGGGCGACCACCTCCTCCTCCGTGGTCAGGCTGACCGCACATGGGGGTCCACCACCGTGCCCCTCTCATACCTCCTCATGGTGGCCACCTTGCCACGGACTTTGCGCCTCAAGTCATTTATTTTCTAGCTGATATCGGCAGCAGTCCGGGTGGAGTAGCCCAAAGCATTGACCCTGCCAGCAATGCTCTCCAGGATGCCCTGCTTCCTATCCCGGCTGGTCTTCCGACTTTTCCTGCCGTGGAGGAAGTCGTTGTAGGTCTCCATAGCGGAGATCACTACGGTCAGCTCCTCGGCATTAAAATTGAGGTTTCTCCTCTCTTTGGGGGGAACGGGAGCAGCCATCATACAGCAAAAGTTACTTCCCTGGGGTGGGGGGAACCGGATATACTTTTGCGCCGGAAAGGCGCATCTGCGGCCGCTTTTATAAGCGCAACGGAACACATTGCGCTGGCGTTTCCCATGAAGTGGTGCCGACGGAAGTTGTGAGCATGCGCATAGGGGAGCGAGTGGAGCCCTCCCTCACTGCGCATGCTCCGTGGATGATGCGATGAACGTAAGTCACTGCGCTGGGCTCCGCCCATCATTTACATATGATCACACCCACTTCCACTTGCGTCGGGTTGCGCCAGCGCTTTTTCGTTACTCCGCCGCAAAGTAACGAACATGCGCTTGGTGAATACTGGACTTGACTCACTAGTTCGCGTCAGCGTAACGTATATGCGCTGCGCTACGCCGGATAAAATATGCGCGCATCTACCTGAATCTGGCCCATAGTGTTGTGTGTTTCTTCCAAACAACTCAACTTTGGTTTCATCTGTCCACAAAATATTTTGCCAGTACTGCTGTGGAACATCCAGGTGCTCTTGTGCAAACTGTAAATGTGCAGCAATGTTTTTTTTTGGACAGCAGTGGCTTCCTCTGTGGTATCCTCCCATGAAATCCATTCTTGTTTAGTGTTTTACGTATTGTAGATTCGCTAGCAGGGATGTTAGCATATACCAGAGACTTTTGTAAGTCTTTAGCTGACACTCTAGGATTCTTCTTTACCTCATTGAGCAGTCTGCGCTGTGCTCTTGCAGTCATCTTTACAGGACGGCCACTCCTAGGGAGAGTAGCAGCAGTGCTGAACTTTCTCCATTTATAGACAATTTGTATTACCGTAGACTGATGAACAGCAAGGCTTTTGGACTTATTTTTATAACCCTTTTCAGCTTAATGCAAGTCTTAATCAATTCTTAATCGTAGGTCTTCTGAGAGCTCTTTTGTGCGAGGCATCATTCACATCAGGCAATGTTTTTATGGGAAAAGCAAACCCAGGACTGGTGTGTGTTTTTTTTGTAGGGCAGGGCAGCTGTAACCAACATCTCCAATCTCATCTCATTGATTGGACTCCAGCTGGCTGACACCTCACTCCAATTAGCTCTTGGAGATGTCATTAGTCTAGGGGTTCACATACTTTTTCCACCTGCACTGTGAATGTTTACATGGTGTGTTCAATAAAAACATGGTAACATTTGATTTTTTTTTGTGTGTTATTAGTTTAAGCAGACTGTGATTGTCTATTGTTGTGACTTAGATGAAGATCAGATCACAATTTATGACCAATTTGTGCAGAAATCCATATCATTCCAAATGGGTTCACACATATATACAGTACAGACCAAAAGTTTGGACACACCTTCTCATTCCAAGAGTTTTCTTTATTTTCATGACTATGAAAAGTCTCACTGAAGGCATCAAAACTATGAATTAACACATGTGGAATTATATACATAACAAAAAAGTGTGAAACAACTGAAAATATATGTCATATTCTAGGTTCTTTAAAGTAGCCACCTTTTGCAGCAGACACATCTCTAGAACAACTGTTAAGAGGAGACTGTGTGAATCAGGCCTTCATGGTAGAATATCTGCTAGGAAACCACTGCTAAAGAAACGCAACAAGCAGAAGAGACTTGTTTAGGCTAAAGAACACAAGGAATGGACATGTGAGCATTGAGGATCAATGTGAAACGCGTCAGCTGTTTATTTCCCACTGTATGCTGTTTTTTGTAGTGCATTCTTTTTTACCCTAATAAAGGGCACTTTGTTTTTTTCACACTTATTGGAGTGCGGCTGTCCATATATGTTCTCTCTCTTCGTTTGCTGGTGACACTGTTGGGTACACCAGCATGGCTACCACAGCATCTTGCAGCGGCATGCTATTCCATCCGGTTTGCGTTTAGTTGGACCATCATTTATTTTTCAACAGGACAATGACCCCAAACACACCTCCAGGCTGTGTAAGGGATATTTGACCATGAAGGAGAGTGATGGGGTGTTGCCCCAGATGACCTGGCCTCCACAGTCACCGGACCTGAACCCAATCGAGATGGTTTGGGGTGAGCTGGACCACAAAGTGAAGGCAAAAGGGCCAACAAGTGCTAAGCATCTCTGGGAACTCCTTCAAGACTGTTGGAAGACCATTTCAGGTGACTACCTCTTGAAGCTCATCAAGAGTGTGCAAAGCAGTAATAAAAGCAAAAGGTGGCTACTTTGAAGAACCTAGAATATTACATATTTTTAGTTGTTTCACACTTTTTTGTTATGTATATAATTACAGATGTGTTAATTCATAGTTTTGATGCCTTCAGTGTGAATCTACAATTTTCATAGTCATGAAAATAAAGAAAACTCTTGGAATGAGAAGTGTCCAAACTTTTGGTCTGTACTGTAGAAGTGTCCAAACTTTTGGTCTGTACTGTATATATATATATATATATATATATATATATATATATATATACTTCCAATAGTATTTCTCAATATCTGAGTATCCTCTAGATTTATTCTTTTCACACATAGTATCCACTCATATGAGTTGGTGAGCGGGGGGGTGTTTACCGCAATTCGCGGTATTTAACGCGAATCGCGGGATGTAACGCGAATCGCGGTTATCGGGGGGGCGGAATCGCGGGACTTTAGTCCTGATCGCGGTAATACACTGATATATTGTTCATGCCCAAATACCCTATACCAGTGATGGCGAACCTTGGCACCCCAGATGTTTAGGAACTACATTTCCCATGATGCTCATCCACTCTGCAGTGTAGTGGAGCATCAAGGGAAATGTAGTTCCATAACATCTGGGGTGCCAAGGTTCGCCATCACTGCCTATACCGATGTTAGGTCCTTTTTAGTATTTCGATATTTAATCATATTATGTCATATACTAGTTTTTCTATAAGATTACAACATTTATTATTATTTTTTCTTGATATGTTCCTGTCCTTTAAACTCCCCTTTTCCTGCTTCAAATTGCTGCTATGGTCTCATATCAGCAACATACAAGAATGGATTTTAATTATTTATATAGTGTATGCTATTCATATTACTCCTATCACTAGCGTTACTTATATGTATTTATATGAGCCTCTATTTATATTTCCTTCCCTCCTTTTTATATATCCGATTTCAAATTTGTTTGTTTCAGATTGCCATCAATGTCAATTATTTGTTATATGTGTTGTTTGTTGCTATGTGTTTTCCATACCCACTTAAATCGACAATTGATTCAATTCTATTTAAATATGCCTCCTCTCTACTCCCATTACACTTGATAAAGGATCGCGCCTGCTCAGCGTGGGTGTCACGCATGCTGTGAAACACGTTGTGTTTTCAGGCCTCCCGGTGATGCCACACGCCAACTTCCACGCTTCGCTCCATGCTGCCATCCACACGATCATAACCGGAACCACACAGACTTTAACGGCTTCCTTTTCTGTGACACCATGGTCTTGGCTCCCCTGCAGCGGCGCACAGAACCCCTCTCATCGGGACGCTTTCATCATACAGATGAGCCGATACCACATCTTCCTCCTGTAAGTTTTGAATATTATCTTTGCCATGTCCAATAAATTCTGCACTTAGAGGCTTTTTGTTCTGTCTTTTTATCTACTACAGAGTTGACTCTGCTCCTGAGAAAAGCCTTAGCCCTGAGTATACAAGCGTTACAGACTTCCACTTATGGCTCAGTCCTTTTCCATTGGTCCTGCATGACCTTTTTTTTAACTCCTTATGGACCTTGTTGGATATCACATAAACTTATACTGTACTTTGTGATAAGTACTTAGAGTTTATTCCTGCACAGCCCTTTATAGGGGTTTACCCTGAGTCATATATGTCTCATAAAATGTAGCTTAACTGCAATATACTCTTTCCTGGATAAAGTGGAAGAGGGGCCACACCTGACAGAGCTGGAGTGAGTTGTCTCGAGAAGTGTCAACTCACTCTTCAAGTAAACTTTAAAATAAAGCTCTGAGAGTTGCATTTAAATGGAAAAGCACGTGGCGTAGACTAGTGCTGTTACCAGTTTGGGATCCAAAGGCTGTCAAAACATTAACAATACACTCCTTACTTCAGCCTGTTTTATATGGAGACTGGGATACTCCTGACACATTTCTCCCACATGATTTGCTGATGATCTAGGCCATAGGTGTCAAACTCTGGCCCGCGGGCCAAATTTGGCCCGCAGTGTAATTATATTTGGCCCGCGAGTCTATACCAAATGACTACTAGAGCTAGCCCGCCGGTATTATACAGCACATTCATTCATCGCTAATACTACAAATCCCATAATGCCTTGCTGTTGTTTTGGCGCGTCAATCAGGACAGGTCCCAGAAACGCCCTCTCCTGTGTGACAGAAGTCATAGCGATCTCAAGCTACAACTGTCACTGTGGAACTCCTTCCCAAAAATGGCAAAAAGAAAGGCAGACAACAGGAACTTTCTGGACAGGTGGGAGACAGAATATCTGTTTACATATGTAAAAAACAGACCTGTTTGTCTGATTTGTGGAGTCAACGTGGCTATAACTAAGGAGTACAACATTCGACGACACTATGAAACAAAACACCATGACAAGTACAAGGACCTGGACATGACTCAAAAGAGCCAGACAGTGGAGGAGATGAAAAGAAGTTTGGTTTCACAACAGAATATGTTCAAAAAAGCCACATCACAAAGTGAGCCTGCTGTAAAGCCTAGTTATATTGTAGCAGTAGAGATGGCAAAATCAGCCCGGCCCTTTAATGAGGGAGAGTTTGTGAAAAAGTGCATGTTGAAAGTTTGTGACATTGTGTGCCCAGAGAAAAAGCAAGCCTTTTCAAACGTGAGTCTGAGCAGAAACACAGTAGCTGATCGCACATGTGATCTTGCCACCAATCTGTATGACCAGCTTTTGGAAAAGGGAAAAGATTTCGTTGCATTCTCCCTTGCTGTGGATGAGAGCAGCGATGCATCTGATACTGCTCAGCTGTCAGTCTTCATCCGTGGAGTGGACTCAAATATGTGTGTTACGGAGGAGCTATTGGGATTCAAATCAATGCATGGCACAACCACAGGAAAGGAAATCTTTGAGGAGGTTTCCAAATGCGTAACTGAAATAAAGCTGTCGTGGGATAAACTCGTGGGATTAACGACAGATGGTGCGCCAGCGATGTGCGGTAAAACAAGTGGACTGGTGGGCAGGGTCCGGGAGAAGATGCAGGAAGAGAACTGTGCAGGTGAACTAACTGTTTATCACTGCATCATACATCAGGAATCACTGTGTGGCAAAGCCCTAAAGATGGAACATGTTATGACCACAGTAACACAAGTAGTTAACTTTATAAGAGCCAAAGGTCTGAATCACCGCCAGTTTAAGTCTTTTCTGGAGGAGTGTGGTTCGGCGTATCCAGACGTGCCGTATCACACAGAGGTGAGATGGTTAAGCGGAGGAAAAGTACTGAATAGATGTTTCGAGCTGCATGAGGAAATATGTCAGTTTCTGGAAAGCAAAGGGAAGGACACAGCAGAGCTTCGGGAGAAAAAGTATCTGTGTGAGCTGGCCTTTCTGTGTGACATCTCGAGCCATCTCGATGCGCTGAACCTGCAGCTTCAGGGGCGGGGGCGCATCATCACAGACATGTACGCTGCAGTGAGGGCTTTTAAAACTAAACTGTGCCTGTGGGAGAATTAGATGCTGCAAGGAAACCTTGGCCATTTTCCCTGCTGCCAAACCATAAAAACGCAGTTCTTTACCAACTTGTTCCCATCCGCACAGTTTGCTGAAAAACTCAGTGTACTCAGTGTAAATGTAGGTTTGAACTGCTCAGTAATCCCTTCGCAGTTAATGTGGAAAACGCACCAACCAACCTCCAAATGGAGCTAATTGAACTCCAGTGTAATGACACGCTGAAGTCAAAGTATGATGCTGTGGGCGCCGCACAGTTTCCACAGTTCATCCCTGACACAATGCCTCAGCTCCGCACCCAAGCTGCTCAGATGCTCTCCATGTTCGGCAGCACTTATCTATGTGAGCAACTTTTCTCCTCGATGAAGATGACCAAAACATCTCACGGGAGACGTCTGACTGATGAACACCTTCGCTCGATACTGAGGATTTCCTCAGCTCAAAGCCTGAGCCCAGACATTGATGAACTATCATCCAAGAAGAGATGCCAGGTATCTGGCTTGGGCACATCAGATTAGATCAGTGTGCAGCAAACTGAGCAATAATTAACGTTTTCTTTATGCACTTTTTCTTGCTACTCCAAGACATGGGCTTGAATGGTTGATTAATTTTATTATTGTTATTTTATTTTAAAAATGATTATTATTTAAATCTTATTTAATAAATGAATATGCTTGTTCCATATTCAATGTTAAAGCAAATCTTGGTTGGGTCCATGTTAAAAGGTTCATTTGTTCAATGCTGGCCCGCGATTTTGTTCAAGTTTTACATTTTGGCCCACTGTGTATTTGAGTTTGACACCCCTGATCTAGGCTGTCAGGACCAGGGCCGGCCTTAGGTCTTTAGGCGCCCTGTGCGAGAAAGCTTTACAGCGCCCCTAGTGACCACGCCCATTCGTAACCACACCCCTCCGTAGCCACACCCTTTCAGTGTCCACACCCATTTCTCCAATACTGGCTCCATTTAAAGCCTTCCATTCCTAAAAAACAGATTACAAGCTATGATAAAAATACAACTTTTATTCACATGCTATAATAACGCCACCTATACTGCAAATCACACGCTATAATAACGCCACATGAAGTAAATCACACGGTATAATACCACTACCTGTAAATTTACAATCAAATATCAAACATAATTACAATAAAGTATTTTTTTACTTTTGTATTTACTGTTCCTAGGAAACACCCTATATAAATAATAAAATACAAGACAGACATTAATCAGTACACTGCATTTATAAAAAAAATAAATTACCTACAGAAAAAAGCTTTTGCCACCCAGGGCGGATCCTATATCTGCCCCCCCCCCCCACGGTAAAATTTAAAAACCCCACTGTGCCCCCCTGCATCCTTCAATATCTCTGTCACTACTGTGTATCCCCTCTCCACAACTGCACCTCTGGACCCCTTTACATTACATAGCACCCTGCAAAACTGGACACATTTACATTACACAGCACGCTGCATCACTTTACATTACACAGTCTCCCACTGCTCTAGACACCTATATGTTACACAGACACCCCCTAACAGTTCTGGACCCCCTGCATGTTACGCAGACCCCCCTACAGTCTCCCCCTACAGTGCAGACCCATCCCCCTACAGTCTCCCCCTACAGTGCACACACCCCCCTTACAATACAGACCCACCTCTACAGTGCAGACACCCCTCCCCTACAATACAGACCCCTCCTTACAATACAGAACCCCCTCTACAATACAAATTCACCCCTACAGAGCAGCCCCCCTACAATACAGAACCCCCCTCCTATAATACAGACCCCCCCCCTACAATACAGATCCACCCCTAAAGTGCAGACCCCCCTACAATACAGAACCCCCCAAAATACAGAACCCCCTCCCCCCTACAATACAGAACCCCCCAAAATACAGAACCCCCTCCCCCCTACAATACAGAACCCCCCTACAATACAGAACCCCCCCACAATACAGACCCCCCCTACAATAGAGATCCACCCCTACAGTGCAGACTCCCCCACAATACAGACCCCCTCTACAATACAGAACCCCCTCCCCCTACAATACAGAACCCCCACAATACAGACCCACCCCCTACAATACAGAACCCCCCTACAATACAGAACCCCCCACAATACAGACCCCCCCCTACAATAGAGATCCACCCCTACAGTGCAGACTCCCCTACAATACAGAACCCCCCACAATACAGAACCCCCCCACACAATACAGAACCCCCTCCCCCCTACAATACAGAACCCCCCCCACAATACAGAACCCCCTACGATAAAGAACCCCCCTCCTATAATACAGAACCCCCCTACAATACAGATCCACCCCTACAGTGCAGACCCCCCTACAATACAGAACCCCCCACAATACAGACCCACACCTACAGTGCAGACCCCCCTACAATACAGAACCCCCACACCCATAATACAGAATCCCCCCACAATACAGAACCCCCCTACAATACAGACCCCCCACAACACAGAACCCCCTCCAATACAGAACCCCCCCAAAAAATACAGAACCCCCTCCCCCACAATACAGAACCCCCCACAATACAGACCCCCCACAATACATAACCCCCCTCCTATAATACAGAACACCCCCTACAATACAGATCCACCCCTACAGTGCAGATCCCCCTACAATACAGACCCCCCCCACAATACAGAATCCCCTCCCCCCTACAGTACAGGACCCCCCTACAATACAGATCCACCCCTACAATGCAGATCCCCTACAATGCAGAACCCCCCCCCCACACAATACAGACCCCACCCCACAACACAGAACCCCCTCCCTCTACAATACAGAACCCCCCAAAAAATACAGAACCTCCCTCCCCCACAATACATAACCCCCTCCTACAATACAGAGCCCCCTACAATACAGAACCCCCTGCCCCTACAGTACAGAACCCCCCTACAATACAGAACCCCCCCACAATACAGACCCCTCACAATACAGACCCCCCCAGAATACACACCCCCTCCCCTTACAATACAGAACACCCCCCCACAATACAGAATCCCCCCCACACTACAGGACCCCCCTCTCCCCTACCTTCAGACCTGGCAAGCTGGTCATCTGAGCCACGTGCTGCACACACAGCACAGGACGGAAAAGGGGGAGGCGGCTTCACTGCTCTGCTGCCTGTGACTGTGAGACAGTCACAGGCAGCCGAGACTCATCAGACCCGTCGCGCTGCACAGGCCGGGTCCCTGGTGTGCCGACGGCTCACTCGGGTGCGGCTTGCACCCCCCCTGCAAAGCCAGGCTTCAGCCTGCCGCTGCCTCCCTGTCACCACGCACGGCATGCCACCCGGCACCCACTAATGGCGCTAAGCCCTATTTAGTCGTGAAGGGGGGAGGCACCGAAACTGTGCCGGTCAGAATCTGTGCAGGTCGCCAGGCGCCCATGTTGGTATGGCGCCCTGTGCGACCGCACACCCCGCACAACCCAAAGGCCGGCCCTGGTAAGGACCCTGAGGGGGCTCACTGTTGCCCCAGAACTGTTAGTGGATCTTGAGCTGAAAAGACCTGATACAATGGGACTGCTCACCCTGGAGCTTGGGATCCAACAACCAATTGTAACATCAGTTAAAAACCTTGATTTACACACAACCAACTGCTTAAACAGAAGAGATTAATGGTTAAGGTGACTAGGTCACTGTAGGTGGCAACGAGGACTAACTGGAGTGTTAACTATCTTTGGTGGATAGGAGCAATGTTGGGAAGAAGCTGCATTACACAGCAGAAAAAAAGCAGGAAGAGAGAGGGGAGCAGTCACATGCTACATTTAACTAATGATGCAGCATATGATTCCTGAGCATGTTAGGCCAGCCAGTTTTTTGTTCGTTTTTTAGCCAGCCAGCTGACTAACAAAAAAGAAATTCCACATCTACACATTCAAGATGGATGAAGGAATACTCTTTGCTGCACTATTGTAAAGGCAACGAGCCTTTAGCATGTACAGTACATGTCTTGATTAAAGAAAAAAAGCATCTAATCTTGATAAAATAAAATAAATTAAGAAACAAGATGGCTTGTAAAAAAGGGAATATACTTTTCTCAATAGGGAAAAGACATCCATTCTCCAGGGACACTATCAAGAAACTAAAACTTGATTGTTGAAATTACTGTGAAATCAATCTGCTTCTTGAAATCCTTTAAGGGACACATTCTTTGTAATCTACTCATATGAACTACTTTCTACAAAACTGAAGCATGCTGGGACTGGAAGCGTATACTTGGCTTGCCAATGGGGTTTTTGTTTGCAAATGTTGAAATCCTCCTGTAGGTGACAGTATAACCCAATTGTCTATAATCTACTACTGATCATGTGTTCCCATAGCCCAGATTCACACTGAAATCGTACGAGTTCAGCTTTCAAACCGGCATTGCAGTCTGACTTCGGGGGCAATTTGAGAGTCTATTGAAATCGTCCACAAAGTTGCCAAAAGTAGTGTAGGAACTACTTTTGGGAATCTTTGTTGCACCGCACAAATTCGGATGGTGCCGTTGCCAGCAATAGGCTCCGATTTGGCATGCAATTTGACATGTCAAATCACATGTCAAATTGGCCCAATGTGATTTATTTTTATTTTTTCTGTTTTAATGTTTTTATTGTTTTAAACATAGAAACAACTGTGTTACAAGCAAGCCAGCTTGATATGCTCACAGTCAGAGAACAAAACATAAATCAATCTTACAAAACATAGTTATGGGATTATAAACCAATATTACGAAAAAACCCAGGAAAGAGCATTCATCTCAGGAACAATTCCAATGTAATGGCTCCTGGAGGTTTAGAATAGATTCTCTATCTACATGGAATATAGGTGGTCAGGCACTAAAATGGTCAACTGATTTACTGTAAATTTATTGGCATAATACTTGCTGTTCGAACCTCCATCATGTGCTCTTAAATTGTGAAAGTTGGCACAAAATAGTGATAACATAAGAAGAAGAAGAAGAAGAAGAAGAAGAAGAAGAAGTAGGGAGAAGCAAAAGAGAAAGAAAAGCAGGGAAAGCAGCAAAAAAGAGTAAAGGGAAAAAAGGAGAAATAAGGACTGGGATCAGCTCAGTCAGGTGGTTGCAGATAGAGTAACCAGGGATATAAGATCTTTTCTAACCTAATCTGTTTGCCTAGCTAGAAGGCTAGCTATTTTTTCGTGTAGCATTTTCCAAGACAACTTATTTTTTATCGTAACTAGATCAACAGCAGCGGTTTTCCATGCCTTGCAATAGTTATTTTAGCCACCAGTAAAAAGTAGAATATTAATTGTGTATGTGTGGGGGCACCCTCCAGCAACGGCGGATCCAGGGGGGGGCAACAGGGCAATTGCCCCCCCCCCCGAGGCAATCATGTCACATTGGCTTTAACCATTTTTTTTAAACTGCTTTGCAGTGCCTGCAGCCAGGCCCGGACTGGCCATAGGGCAAACCTAGCAAATGCCTGTAGGCCGCGGGCCGGCTTCGTCCCGCGGGCCGGTTGTGGCCCGCAAGCGGCCCTCGGTGGCCAGCGGGCCGTATGTCACGTCTCCCCAGGGGTGTACACCACCAACACAGCGCCAGATAGAGAGAGAGATCAGCTGGGGTATCATAGCCAGCTCTGACACTTCTCCCCTTCCCTTGCTGCCCCCACGGCCAGTTAGAGGAGAGGAGCTGATTCTACTCCTCCCCCTCTTCTCTTCTTCTCCTTCCGTGTCTGCCCCGCCCACTCTCCCAACGGACACTGTTCTGCTGCCTAAGGGATGTGGGCGGGAAGATTCAAGCCCAGCAATCAGAAAGGAAAGATGGAGTTTGATATCCATCCATCCATCCAGTCAGTCCCTCCTGCCTCTGAGTGAGTACTGAGAGTACTGTACACTGATGTATGGGGTGCCCTTCATTCCCTTCTCTCTCGCTCTCTCTTCACCTTTCTTTCTTTCTCTCTCTCTCTCTTTTTTTTTTTCAATTGCACCCCCCCACCAGCTGCCACTGTAGATAGATAGATAATAATCTATCTAGCTATCTATCTACAGTGGCGGCTGGTGCTCAAAATTTTTGGTGGGCGCAAATGAAAAAAAAAAAAATTGCAGTCTCACTGTGCCCATCAAACTCAGCCACTGGGCCCATCAATTGTCACCACTGTGCAATGCCATCAAACGCAGCCACTGTGCCATCAAACACAGCCACTGTGCCATCAAACGCAGCCACTGTGCCATCAACTGTCACCACTGTGCCATGCCATCAAACACAGCCACTGTGCAATGCCATCAAACACAGCCACTGTGCCATCAATTGTCACCACTGTGCCATGCCATCAAACACAGCCACTGTGCCATGCCATCAAACACAACCACTGTGCCATCAATTGTCACCTCTGTGCCATGCCATCAAACACAGCCACTGTGCCATCAATTGTCACCACTGTGCCATGCCATCAAATGCAGCCACTGTGCCATCAATTGTCACCACTGTGCCATGCCATCAAACACAGCCACTGTGCCATGCCATCAAACACAGCCACTGTGCCATCAAGTGTCACCACTGTGCCATGCCATCAAATGCAGCCCCTGTGCCCTTCAATTGTCGCCACTGTGCCAATTGATGCCCCTGTGCCCTTTAATTGTTGCCACTGTGCCCATTGTCGCCACTGTGCCCATTGTCGCGGCTGAGCCAGAGGGGGTGGCGCTCCGGCGTCCTCTATAGACGCACCGCCACTGTCTATCTCTATCTATCTATCTATCTATCTATCTATCTATCTATCTATCTATCTATTTATCTTTATCGTCCTTCCTTCTCTTCTTTCTTTCTATCTTTATCTATCTTTCTTTCTTTATCTATCTTACTTCCTTCCCTTCTTTATCTATCTAGCTATCTATCTATCTATCTATCTATCTATCTATCTATCTATCTATCTATCTATCTATCTATCTTCCCTTCTTTCTTTATCTATATTTCTTTCTTTATCTATCTTCCTTCCTTCCCTTCTTGCTTTCTATCTTTATCTATCTTTCTTGTTTATCTATCTATCTTTCTTGTCTATCTATCTATCTATCTATCTATCTATCTATCTATCTATCTATCTATCTATCTATCTATCTATCTATCTATCTATCTATCTATCTTCCCTTATTGCTTTCTATCTATCTATCAATCTATCTTCCTTCCTTCCCTTCTTTCTTTTTATCTTTATCTATCTTTCTTTCTCCCCCCCCCCCCGGGCTGCTCAGTCTAAAATGCCCAGGCCTATTTTTTGTCCCAGTCCGGGCCTGCCTGCAGCTGCCAAGTCTCTCACTCTCTCTCTCATCACCAGGGCCGGTAGGCTGCCTGTCCTGAGGCTGCTTTGAGCTGTAGCTGACTGCAGCACTCCCCTCTCTCCTGAGTGTATGACTGGATCTGTGTTTGGCTGTGCTGCCTGTGCTAGACCTGCTCGTGTGATAGTAGATGGAGATGGAACACTGATTGAATCAGTGTTTTGTCTATCACACAAGCCTGTCTAGGTGGGACCTTACTAGAGCACACTGCCCTGCCGAACACAGACCTACAGCCCCTGTTTGTTCCATGACACACGTCGGGAGAGGAGATACCTGCTGTGTGTGATCGAGGTAATGCCATGGTGAGTGCCATGCACAGTGTGGCTGCATTAATATACAAAAGTGGGGATGCATTAATAGACAAAAGTGGGGCTGCATTTATATACAAAAGTGGGGCTGCATTTATATACAAAAGTGGGCCTGGATTCATAGACAAAAGTGGGACTGGATTCATAGACAAAAGTGGGACTGCATTCATATACAAAGGTGGGACTGCATTCATATACAAAGGTGGGACTGCATTCATATACAAAGGTGGGACTGCATTCATATACAAAGGTGGGGCTGCATTCATATACAAAGGTGGGGCTGCATTCATATACAAAAGTGGGACTACATTAATAAACAAAAGTGGTTCTGCATTAATATACAAAAGTGGGACTGAATTTTTATACAAAGGTGGGTCTGCATTCATATGCACAGTGAGGCTGCAATGATGGGCACTGATGAGGCTGCACTGATCTCTTGTACCATGTCTTCAGTCTCTAAACATCCCTTGTACCATGCCTGCAGTCTCTGACCATCCCTTGTACCATGCCTGCAGTCTCTGACCATCCCTTGTACCATGCCTGCAGTCTCTAACCATCCCTTGTACCATGCCTGCAGTCTCTGACCATCCCTTGTACCATGCCTGCAGTCTCTAACCATCCCTTGTACCATGCCTGCAGTCTCTGACCATCCCTTGTACCATGCCTGCAGTCTCTGACCATCTCTTGCACCATGTCTGCATTCTCTGACCATCTATTGTACCATGTCTGCATTCACTGACCATCTCTTGTACTATATCTGCAGTCTCTGACCATCTCTTGTACCATGTCTGCAGTCTCTGACCATCTCTTGTACCATGTCTGTAGTCTCTGACCATCTCTTGTACTATGTCTGCATTCTCTGACCATCTCTTGTACCATGTCTGCATTCTCTGACCTTCTCTTGTACTATGTCTGCAGCCTCTGACCATCTCTTGTACCATGTCTGCAGTCTCTGACCATCTCTTGTACCATGTCTGCATTTTCTGACCTTCTCTTGTACTATGTCTGCAGCCTCTGACCATCTCTTGTACCATGTCTGCAGTCCCTGACAATCGTCTAGAAACTATGGGATAGACTTATGGAATTTATATTTAAATATTTTTTACTAGTAATGGCGGCAATCATTGATTTTTTAGCTGTATTGCAACATTGCAGCGGACACATCGGACACCTAATTGAGTTTTGTAAGCAACACCTTATTTTCTGGCAGTGCCCCTCCCGAGACTAGACTCTGGATCCGCCCTTGCCCTCCAGAGGCTCATTTATGGCTGGCTCACACCTAATACAGCAGCTTACAGCAGAGGTCCGGTTCCACCCTGTTCTCTGTTTCAGGGCTGAATAAGGCCCGGATTTGTGCCCTGAAACTGAGCCAAAAATGCAAAGGCCCCCTGTGAAATCCGTTTTGCAGCGCCCTGGATATATGTGAACCGACTCTATTCAGAGAGAGGGGAATCCCGCATCCAATTCGCATAAGTGTGAATCCAGCCTAAGGCCGCGTACACACGGATGGACATGTCTGATGGAAACGGTCCGCGGATTCAAAATCAAAATCCCCGCTGGCAGACAGCGCGGTGACGTGGCGGTGACGTTGACGCCGCCACGTCACCGCACCAGGAAGTAAAAAATGTCCACGCATGCGTCGCATCCATACAACGCTTGTGAGGGCAGATATGTCCGCTGGTTAGTGTACTAACCAGCGGACATATCCGACGGACATGTCGCCGGCGGACAAATTTTAAAGCATTTGTCCGCCGTTCAGACATGTCTGCTAGCCCATACACACGATCGGATTTGTCCGCTGAACTGGTCCTTTGGACCCGTTTTAGCGGACAAATTCGATCGTGTGTACGCGGCCTAAGAGTACAATTTTGGCAGATTTAAGGACCTTCACATTTGTGCCATGTGGATCAGAGTGAAGCGTCCAGAATCGGCTTACTTTGGGGCAGGTCCACCAAATGTGGAACATAGTTTCCTCCTGTCCACATTCCCGAAAAAATACAAAGGTTGCCTCAGGGTACCTATTGGCTATCCTGGAGGAGACCAGGTACCATCGAGATACCACCTTATAATTTGCTTCCACCAGGGTCATGTTGAGAATTTCACAATGTATTCTAGCTGTCCAACTGGACCAATTCAATTCTCAGGCAGGATCTCCTCCCCCAAGTCCGTTTTCTATGCCTGTTAGTAAGACCATTTGTCTGGTAAGGTGTAAAAAATAAGTATAATATTAAAATGCCTAAGTCTAGAAAACACCTAGTCTTGTGAAACATCTGAGGCCGCGTACACACGATTGGTCAAAACCAATGAAAACGACTGAAGGACCGTTTCATCGGTCCAAACTGATCGTGTGTGGGCCCCATCAGTCAGTTATTCTTCGGTCCAAAAAAAGAGAACTTGCTATAAAATTTGACCGATGGACGCCTGACCGATGGGTCAAAACCGATCGTTAGTATGCAAAAGCATCGGTTAAAAGGCTGCGCATGCTCAGAATCAAGTTGACGCATGCTTGGAAGCATTAAACTTTGTTTTTTTCAGCACGTCGTTGTGTTAAAACACGTAAACATCACTGCGTTCTAACACAATCGTTTTTTTAACCGATGGTGTGTAGGCACATTAGACCATCAGTCAGCTTCATCGGTTAACCGCTCTCATCGGATGGACTGATCGCGTGTACGTGGCCTTAATCATAATGTCCTCTGTAGATGATTTAAGAGACTGCAAAAAAATTGATCTGGTTTAGTCTGAAAGATTCTACAGGGACATTCCAAGTTTCTGGTGGAAGCACTCTGCAGGGCAGACGTGAAAAACTGAAAACATTTTAATTTCATTAGCAAATACCTACCAGAAACATAATTTTACTATGATTTTAAACGTGATAAATCATAGAATAAAGTGTATTTTTTTTTTGTTACAGTAAAACAACTTTACTAAAAATTACAAGAAAATTACAAGAAAAGAGAAAAAATGCACGTTTTCACTTTCTATGTCTTTTTGACTATAGATTACATAAAAAATATTTTTTTAAGACAATGGGCCAGATTCAGGTACAATTGCCCTGGCGCAGAGTATCAGAGTTACACTACGCCGCCGTATTTTACCTGGCTCTAAGACGAATTCAGGTAATTATGGTACGGCGGCGTAGTGTATTTCTTGCGGCGGAATTGAAATACGCGATTAGGGGGCGTGAAGCATTTAAATTAGGCGCGTCCCCGCGGCGATCGAACTGCGCATGCTCCGTTCAGAAATTTCCCGCCGTGCATTGCGCGAAATTACGTCGTTACGTCAGGTTTTTTTTGAGTAGAATCGTTTACGTACATTCCTATTCCCGGACGACTTACGCAAAAACAAAAAAAAAATTGAAATTCGACGCGGGAACGACGGCCATACTTAGCATGGGCTGTCTAACTATAGACCAGATTTTTGCTTCCCTAACTTTACGCAGCAAAAAGATGACTACAGATGCCGTAAGAGAATGCGACGGACGATCGTAACTTCGTGGATCGCCTGAAAAAGCTAATTTGCATACCCCGTTGCTGAAAACGACTCGAACTCCACCCAGCGGGCGGAAAAAGATTGCAGTGTAGATCCGACGGCATACGAAGACGTAAGCCTGTCGGATCGAAGCCCAAAGCCGTCGTATCATGGTTTGAGGATTCAATGGCTCTGTGAATCTGGCCCAATATTTCTAAAAGTAAGCCTAGGGGTACATAGGTATGAGAGCTGTAGTGGGTAAAAATCAGGGTTATTGTGAACAGGGTCTGTGTACTGGTATGAGAAGATAATCCCTTTTTTAATCATCTACATATAGAAAGGATGGGTTTATGTTTCAAGCACATTGATTTTAATATACATTATACCATACTTTGCTGTATTTAACCACATTTGTATATATTGTAGTCTTAATCTGTGGTAAAATGCCTTATAATATTGTGTCTATACTAGGCATTTAAGAAATGGCATTAGCCTGGTTACTATGCTTTTCTTTATTAGTCCCTACTGTTTGTCTGTTACTGGCCCTTACATTTTTTAGCAGATGGACCAGATTGCATACTACCTTCTGTGCTCCCAGTGTCGTTGTTGACAAAACCCTCAAAATCTTCAACACCATCTGACACTGAACTTTCATCACTGTCAGAACACAAAAGGCATATGCCTCCTTCACAATGAAAGAATTATGTGTCATAAAAAAATTATGTTAAAAAACTGATCAATCTTTGTAATGAATCAGTTTAGCACAACAAATATTTGGCTAACTTTAACAAGTATCCAATAGATGAAGCATTATAATCAACCTATACAAAAAAAATTATAAACCTTATCTGATTAATTAATAAATCATCCTTCCTAAATAATTAATAATGCAGTCAATTAACATACTGTATAAAAAACTAGTCTAAAAACGTTTTTATAAACTGATAAACTCTTCTTACTTAGATCTTCTGCTATAGGCAGCAAGATTTTTCAGTGTGTTCCAAATGTTTCTATTATTTGACAGTCTTTTGCCTTTGTCCATATAAACCCTGTTTGTGTATGTATTTGCTATATGTTATTTTTACATTGCCCTTTTCATGGACTTCCTGTATATTTTCAGTGGTCTTTGTAAGCTATGAAACTGTTTTTTAAAGCACTTTATGTATACAATTAAATTATATTTTTAAGCAGATTTAGTCAAATTTTTTAGCTCCTCATTCTGGTCTTTTTATTTATTTCTAGGCTACGTTATTTCCATTAATTGGATACCATGTCTAAAGATAAACTCATATTTAAAAGTGCAGAAGCGCACCACCAAATAACAGCATGAATGTTAACAACGCCAATATTCCAACTGGCTACTTAGATACTGCACTTCCGGGTTCCATGTAATGCGTACTGATGTCATCTTGGGGTAGAATACTGGCAATATTGGCATTGTTAATATTCATGATATTACTGTATATGGTGGTGCACTTTTGCACTTTTAAATGTGTTTAATTTAAATTAAAAGTGGTTTTATGTCAAGCTTTTGTCTTCATTTTGATTCTATATTTCGGAGGAACAGAGGACAAAACAAGCTTGCTGGTTGGTAGAGGGTTCCATTTAAAGGGACCAGACCCCTCTCTGAAACAGTGGAGGACAAATGGCGCTGGAGCATAGCGTATCCCATTTAAAGGGACAAGCTATTTATGACCTTATATTATATGGGGGTTATAAACATAAAGTAAGAGCACAACTGGTGTTGGTGAGTTTAAATGCACAATAGAAAATTATCTAATAAGGTACACGAAAGACTGTGGTGAATATGGACAATTTTAGTCATGTATAAAAAATGTATTTTTGTTTGTGGGAAATAACTGATTTAGGGATAGGGGATCATTAGCACTACACCATTTCCATTTAAATAGAAAAAAAATATTCTTTAAATTACAGTTTTGGGGACATCTTAAAGCTGTACGTGGTGCTCCAGAACAGTACAATTTTACACAAAACCTCACAAACAGCATACTCTGGCAGCGCATATTTGGAATGTTTTTTTGTTTTACAATTAGCTTAGATACATACAGTACATGTCATTTGAAGTAAAACACATAGCCAAGTATTTTTCAAATATTTTTTTTTATTTAATAGGGAGCACAAGAAGGTCATATAACAATCAAGAGGAACTTTCGGAATTGGTGAAGCCTTTGTACCCCAGGGCAGTAGTGATGTATAGAACGGTTCGCCGGCAAACAGTTCCCGGCGAACATCGCTTGTTCGCGTTCGCCGCCGCCGGCGAACATATGCGATGTTCGACCCGCCCCTTATTCATCATCATTGAGCAAACTTTGACCCTGTACCTCACAGTCAGCAGACACGTTCCAGCCAATCAGGAGCATACCCTCCCTCCCTGATCCTCCCACCTCTAGGGCAGCATCCATTTTAAATTCATTCTGAACCTGCAGTCTAAGTGAGAAGAGGGACAGTGTTGCTGCTGCTGATTTTATAGGGAAAGCGATAGCTAGGCCAGTGTACTCCAGTCCTGAAAGACTAATCTGATCCTGACAGCACCCCAAACAGCCCTTTTAGGGCTAATCAATCAGTCTGTTTTTTTTCTCTCTAATCTGTGTTGCGTGGTTTACAGAGAGAGAGAGAGAGAGTGTAATTTTTTGGAGTTAGATAGGGTAGGCAGGCAGGCAGGCTAGTCAGAGTTACAGTGTGTAGAGGATATATATGCATTCCAGGTTTTGTATATATATTTATACACTGTATTGAGTTTAGCTAGACTAGAGGTGCAGGGTGCTGTGTAATATAAAGGGGTCCAGTGGTGCAGGGTGCTATATAAGGGGGCCCAGAGCTGTGGGGTGCTGTGTAATGTAAGGTGCCCAGGCTCGTAGCGTAAACTGTGCCCACCTGTCCAGTGCCACATCTCATCTATATTTTGTTGGCACAGTTGATAACATATAAGAACAAAATTCACTGCAATACAGAATAGAAGTCATTTGTCTGCCAGGGTGTCTTTGGCTCATATAGCGTAAACTGTGCCCACCTGTCCAGTGCCACATCTCATCTATATTTTGTTGGCACAGTTGATAACATATAAGAACAAAATTCACTGCAATACAGAATAGTAGTCATTTGTCTGCCAGGGTGTCTTAGGCTCACAGCGTAAACTGTGCCCACTTGTCCAGTGCAACATCTCATATCTGGTGGCATAGTAGCTTGCACGCATAGTACAACTAAACTAATCTAAAAAAAATGACAGGCAGAGGCAGGCCACCCCGCAGGGGCCGTCGTGGTCATGGTGCTGTGATTCCCTTTGGCACTAGAATAATGCCCAGTGTTCAGAGGCCACGTACCCTCAACTCAAAAAGTTCTGAGGACATAGTTGACTGGCTAACACAGGACACCCAATCTTCTACAGCTTCCGCTCGGAACCTTGAAGCACCATCCTCCTCCAGCTCAGCTTCGGGCACCTCTCAAGTTACCACTTGCCCTCCTGCCACCACCACCAACACTAGCATCACAGCTGCTTCACTTGATCTGTCATAGGAGTTATTTACACATGAGTTGGAAGAAATGAGTGATGCACAACAATTATTGCCAAGGGATGTAGATAAAAGGGATATGTCTCAGTCAGGCAGCATTACACACATGGACGTATGGTGTGATAATGATGATGATGTTGTACCCGCTGCTGCTTCCTTTGCTGAGTTGTCAGATACAAGTGAAGCAGTTGATGATGACAATGTGTCCGTGGATGTCACGTGGGTGCCCGCTCCAAGAGAAGAAGAAGAGGGGGAAAGTTCAGATGGGGAGACAGAGAGGAGGAGGAGACGAGTTGGAAGCAGGGGGAGGTCATCGCAAGGAGCTAGTGGCACAGTCAGACAGCATGTATCGGCACCCGGGGTCAGCCAGACAGCACGCCAATCAACACATGCTGTTGCCACCACCAGAATGCCGTCATTGCAAAGGTCAGCCGTGTGGCATATTTTTTGTGTGTCTGCCTCCGATAACAGCGATGCCATTTGCAACCTGTGCCAACACAAACTGAGTCATGGGAAATCCAACACCACCTAGGTACAACTGCTTTGCAAAGGCACATGATCTCACAGGACAAACGCCTATGGGATCAACACATGATGACGAGTACAAGCAGCACACAAGCTCAAAGACACCATCCCTGTCCTGGTCCAGCATCTTCAGCCATGTCAACCACTGCTGTCCTCCTTGCCCCCTCTCAACTATCCGCCACTCCGTCTCTCACCTTGAGCAGTTCCTGCTCATCTGCCCACAGTCAGGTGTCTGTCAAGGACATGTTTGAGCGTAAGAAGCCAATGTCACAGAGTCACCCCCTTGCCCGGCGTCTGACAGCTGGCTTGTCGGAACTTTTAGCCCGCCAAGCTGGTGGAGTCTGAGGCCTTCAAAAAATTTGTAGCTATTGGGACACCGCAGTGGAAGGTACCCGGCCAAAATTTATTTTCACAAAAGGCAATCCCCAACCTGTACTCTATTGTGCAAAAGGAAGTCATGGCATCTCTGGCACACAGTGTTGGGGCAAGGGTCCTACTGACCACTGATACCTAGTCTGCAAAGCACGGTCAGGGCAGGTATATCACCTACACTGCGCATTGGGAAAAACCTGCTGACGGCTGCCAAGCATGTAATGCGTGGCTCTGCAGAGGAGTTGGTGACACCGCCACGACTTGCAGGCAGGCAGGCCTGCTGCCACCTCCTCTACTCCTCCTACTCCATCCTCTGTGATAACCTCCTTGGCTGAGTTCTCTTCTGCTGCTGCATCTTGCTCCACATCACCTGTACCCCCACAGCTCCCCAGGGGCTATTCCACATATCGGATACGACAGTGTCACACCGGACCAGCACTCCTGTTCGCCATGAACGCACAGGTGGATCAGTGGCTGACTCCGCACCAACTGGAGATCGGCAAAGTGGTGTGTGACAACGGAAGCAATTTGTTGGCGGCACTGAATTTGGGCAAGTTGACACATGTGCCGTGCATGGCACATGCGTTGAATCTGATTGTACAACGCTTTGTGCATAAGTACCCAGACTTAGGCTGCGTACACACGATCCAACATATCTGCTGAAACTGGTCCGCAGACCAGTTTCAGCGGACAGATTCGATCGTGTGTACGGCCTAGCGGACAGGTTTCCAGCGGACAAAAGTTTTAAAGCATGCTTTAAAACGTATCCGCTGGAAACCTGTCCGTCGGACATGTCCACTGGTTAGTACGACTAACCAGTGGACCGAAATCCCTCGCATGCGTCGAATGGATTTGACGCATGCGTGGAAGCATTTTATTTCCTGGTTTGGTGACGTGGGGGCGTCAACGTCACCGCGTTCTCTGTCCGAGGGGATTTTCGTCCGATGGTGTGTACACACCGCCGGACCAAAATCCTGCAGAAGACATGTCCGATGAAAACAGTCCCGGACCGTTTTCATCGGAAATGTCTCCTTGTGTGTACGGTGCCTTACAGGACGTCCTCAAGCAGGCCAGGAAGGTGTGTGGCCATTTCAGGCGTTCCTACACGGCCATGGCGCACTTTTCAGATATCCAGCAGCGAAACAACATGCCAGTGAGGTGCTTGATTTGCGAAACAGCCGGACACGTTGGAATTCAACACTCCTAATGTTCAACCGCCTGCTCCAACAACAAAGAGCCGTCAATGAGTATTTGTATGACCGAGGTGCTAGGACAGCCTCTGCGCAGCTGGGAATTTTTTTGCCACGTTACTAGGCGCTCATGCGCAATGCCTGTAGGCTCATGCGTCCTTTTGAGGAGGTGACAAACCTAGTCAGTCGCACTGAAGGCACCATCAGCGACATCATCCCATTTGTTTTCTTCCTGGAGCCTGCCCTGCGAAGAGTGCTTGATCAGGCCGTAGATGAGCGTGAAGAGGAAGAGTTGTGGTCACCATCACCACCAGAAACAGCCTTATCAGCATTGCTTAAGAGGGGTAGAGAAAGGAAGCGCCACCTAAGTGCAGTATTAAAGAGGTGCTTTTAATGACACATTGTTCAAAACACACTTACAAGAAGGTAAGGAATGAAGGCTCATCTGTAACATCCTGTAGTCCTCGTCCTGGATCCATGGGCTGCTTAGAAGTAAAGATAGCAGAATGTGTTGAGTCTTTAGGCTTGTCCTGTGGCCATCAGGATGAGGCCTGTTCCAGCCTCACGGGTCACGTGACAGGTCACGTGGTTACTTCCGAGGAACACTTCCAGGAGGAGGGTCAGACAGGGAGGACAAAGGCTGATTGGGCTACGCGCTCTGAGCCACTGCTCCTTCAATTGGCCTGATGGTGAGCTATAGAGGCTAGTGCTTTTATACCTATGTCGGTGCCGTGGGACTACAGGTCCCAGCGTGGCCCAAGATAGCAGCAAACTAACAAATAAATACGATGGCATATGTAAAAAAGCTGGATAAAATACTATAAAAGATGTGTAAAAAAAAAAGGCATTTTTACACATCTTTTATAGTATTTTATCCAGCTTTTTACTTATGCCATCGTATTTATTTGTTAGTTTGCTGCTATCTTGGGCCACGCTGGGACCTGTAGTCCCACGGCACCGACATAGGTATAAAAGCACTAGCCTCTATAGCTCACCATCAGGCCAATTGAAGGAGCAGTGGCTCAGAGCGCGTAGCCCAATCAGCCTTTGTCCTCCCTGTCTGACCCTCCTCCTGGAAGTGTTCCTCGGAAGTAACCATGTGACCTGTCACGTGACCCGTGAGGCTGGAACAGGCCTCATCCTGATGGCCACAGGACAAGCCTAAAGACTCAACACATTCTGCTATCTTTACTTCTAAGCAGCCCATGGATCCAGGACGAGGACTACAGGATGTTACAGATGAGCCTTCTTTCCTTACCTTCTTGTAAGTGTGTTTTGTACAATGTGTCATTAAAAGAACCTCTTTAATACTGCACTTAGGTGGCGCTTCCTTTCTCTACCCATCTTTTGTTTACCACAGAGTCAGCTCTCTGAGGACAGCAGCCGCCATTGAACAACCAAATCACCTGCATTTCTTTAACCATTGAACTGCCTGTTACTATTACTTCTAATGGACTAATCACCATACCCCTACCACACATGTACTTTGTATCTGCGCTGACAGTTACCTTTCCTATTATCAGCATTGCTTGCTGGACCTGCAGCAACGCTGGGAGAGGAGTCTGAGGAAGAGGAGTCAGAGGAGGAATATGGCTTTGAGGAGGAGGAAGAAGACCAACCACAGCAGGCATCCCAGGGTGCTCATTGTCACCTATCTGGTACCCATGGTGTTGTACGTGGCTGGGGGGAAGAACAGATCTTTGGTGAGATCAGTGAGGACGAGGAACTGGACATGAGTAGCTCGGCATCCAACCTTGGGTCTTTCATGCTGTCGTGCCTGTTGAGGGACCCTCGTATAAAAAGGCTGAAGGAGAACGACCTGTACTGGGTGGCCATGCTACTAGACCCCCGGTATAAGCAGAAAGTGCCTGAAATGTTACCGAATTACTGGAAGTCGGAAAGGATGCAGCAGTTCCAAAATAAATTAAAAAGTATGCTTTACACAGCGTATAAGGGTGATGTCACAGCACAACAGGAATCTAACAGGGGAAGAAGTGAAAGTAATCCTCCTCTACCACGACCACGCCGGCAAGGACAGGGCGCTTTACTGATATGTTTTTGATGGAGGACATGCAGAGCTTTTTAAGTCCTACGCATCGCCACAGCCCTTCGGGGGTCCACCCTCAGAGAATGATTTGACCGACAGGTAGCAGACTACCTCGCCTTAACTGCAGATATCGACACTCTGAGGAGCGATGAACCCCTTGACTACTGGGTGTGCAGGCTTGACCTGTGGCCTGAGCTATCCCAATTTGCGATAGAACTTCTGGCCTGCCCCGCTTCAAGTGTCCTTTCAAAAAGTACCTTCAGTGCAGAAGGAGGTATTGTCACTGAGAAGAGAAGTCACCTAGGTCAAAAAAGTCTAGATTACCTCACCTTTATTAAGATGAATGAGGCATGGATCCCGAAGGGACTGACAGTGGGCGATACATTTGACTAAAAGCGGCCTGATGAGATGAGCTGCCTTGGGCTAAAAATGGTCCACACGCTGCTGTATTTTATCTCTGCATGCCGGATGACTTGCGTGACTTATCCGCCACCAACTAGGGTTCCAGCCGCAATGTTTTAGTGCACTTTTTGCCTGGAAAACATACATTTTTCTAGCCGCTGCTACAGCAGCGGCTGCAACAATACCTACTTTTTCAGGCATGTGTACATGCCTAATTCTTCTGGCCTCTGGTGCTGCACTGTGGCTGCAAAAACAAATCCAAAAAAAAGGCACATACGTGTCAATTCCCCTTCGTGATCGTTACCTTGTTGTGGTGAAGGGGCTTGCGTATCACAATGAAGCGACCACCTCTATGAGTGTGTTGGCAATGGCAATGTTGGCACACCCCAGATGATAAGGTCGTTGCTTCATTGTGAACAGACCAAAAGCGATCGGCTGTATAATTTTGCATAGAAAAAACATTAATTTTCTTTGTGATTATCTAAGGTGATCATTAAAGCCTACTAGGCCACCATTGGGCCCACACTGCAGAATCATTGTTTTCTGAGTCACTTAACTGTCAATGAACTACCTGAGCATGACCATAGGCTTTGAAAAAAAAACATTGCCTGCATTTTCCCAAATGTGCGCACGAGCACAGTCATCACTACACCAAGATTGACGCATAGAGGAATACAATTTATGTCATGAGTGTGTCAACTATTGACAACTCTTTGCAGTTGTCTAAATTCTATTCCATACACGTCCCCTGATAGGGGACGTAGCAGGGATTAAACTGATAAGACTAGTACTACTTAACATACCAATCATATTTGGATTGCACAGTACACTACACGGCGCACGCGCAGTGCCCCAAATTGGAAGTAAGAGGACCGACCAAGCATCTTTTTCCATCTCCCCGTTCCTAAAATCTATTCCATACACCGGCCCCTGATAGGGGACAAAACAAAGATTAAGCTGTTAAGAACAGATTTTTTTTATTTAAAAAAAAAGAGGACAGCCTCTGCTGAGCTGGGTATTTTTTGGCTGCGTCACTGAACGCTCATGCACAATGGCTGTAGGCTCATGCGTCCTTTTGCGGAGGTGACAAACCTGGTCAGTCAAACCCAAGACAACATCATCGACCTCATCCCATACGCGTTTTTTCTGGAGCGTGCCCTACGAAGAGTGCTGGATCAGGCCATAGATGAGCATGAAGAGGAAGAGTTGTGGTCACCATCACCACCTGCGGCAACGCAGAGATAGGAGTCTGAAGAAGAGGAGTCAGAGGAGGAAGGTGGCTTAGAGTAGGTAGAAGAACAAACACAGCAGGTGTCCTAGAGGGCTTGTTGTCACCTTTCAGGGACCCTTGGTGTTGTACGTGGCTGGGTGGAGGAAGAGACATTCAATGATGTCAGTGAGGACAAGGAACGGGACATGGCTAGCTTGGTATCCAACCTTGTGTAAAAAGGGAATTTGCGGTTGTGCAAATGGACTGTTTGCGGGTGTTTGCTCTGCGTTAAACGGGGAGTTTGGTCTGTCAGAGTTTGGTCTGTCACTGTGAACCCTAACCCTAACCTTGTCTGTAACCCTAACCCTATCTGTAACCCTAGCCCTAACCCTATCTGTAACCCTAACCCTAACCCTGTCTGTAACCCTAACCCTATCTGTAACCCTAAACCTGTCTGTAACCCTAACCCTATCTGTAACCCTAATCCTTTTGGTAACCCTAACCCTATCTGTAACCCTAACCCTTTCTGTAAGTTACAGACATGGTTAGGGTTACAGTTATGGTTACAAATAGGGTTAGGGTTACAGATAGGGTTAGGGTTATAGCCAGGGTTAGGGTTACAGATAGGGTTAGGGTTACAGATAGGGTTAGGGTTACAGTCTGTAACCCTAACCCTATCTGTAACCCTAACCCTAACACTACCTGATCGATACAACATCATACCTGATGTTTTAAAGCACGTTATTCCAAACAATTTAGGAATGTTAGGTGATGTATGCCCTTTATGGATTAAAAACGGACTCTGCGACAACTACGTAATTTTCCATGGGAGTTTTGCCATTGATCCCCCTCCGGCATGCCACAGTCCAAGTGTTAGTCCCCTTGAAACAACTTTTGCATCACTATTGTGGCTAGAAAGAGTCCCTGTGGGTTTTAATATTTGCCTGCCCATTGAAGTCTATGGCAGTTTGCCCGATTTGCCCGTTCGCGAACATTTGCCGAAGTTCGAGTTCGCTGCTCGCGAACGCAAAATTTTAGGTTTGCGACATCACTACAGGGCAGACCTCAATTATGTGAAGAGCAAAATTGGGAACCTGAGGAGTACATTTCAAGGGTCACTAAAGGATTTTTTTTTTTAGCTAAATAGCTTCCTTTACCCTAATGCAGTCCTGGTTTCTGTTCTGCACACTTCCTGGTTGTCTGTTTCCTTATGAAAAAAATACTGGGAGCTTCTCTCTGTGGTCTCTAATCAAGAAGGTGTTATTACTGTGTGTCTAAAACCCCTCAGAACCAATCAGTTTCATTTTAAAAACAAACACTGCCCTCTATTGGCTCTGTGTCTCTGTCCTTCACAGAAGCATGAAACTAGATGAAAAACAAAACTGAAAGTGCAGGCACATTATATGATTGATTTTTATCTATTTTTAATCATTTTTAAAAGGAATCAGTTAACTATTATGGGCTAGATTCACGTAGAATCGCCTATCTTTGTGCGGGCGTAGCGTATGTTTTTTACACTACGCCGCCACAACTTTTACAGGCAAGTGCTTTATTCACAAAGCACTTGCCTGTAAAGTTGTGGCGGCGTAGCGTAAATGACCTGTCTTAATTCAAATTGGGCGGGTAGGGGGTGTCTATTATTTAAATGAAGCGCGATCCCGCGCCTAACGTACTGCGCATGTGCCGGCCGTGAAAGTTTTCAAGTGCGCATGCTCCAAATCACGTTGAGAGTTGTCAATGAAAGCGACGTGAACGTAATGTACGGACAGCCCCATTCTGAATCGACTTAAGAAAACAACGTAAACGACGTCTGTCTCGATGTCCATACTTAACATTGCCTGCGCCTCATATAGCAGGGATAACTTTAGGCCAGGCATAAGCCTAACGTAAACGACGTAAACAGATACGCCGGCCGGGCACACGTTCGGGAATCGGCGTATACACTCATTTGCATATTTTAGACAGGAACGCCACCTAGCGTCCAGCCTAAAATATGAAAATAAGATTCAACGGCGTAAGAGACTTATGCTAGTTGGATCCAATGAAAATCTATGCGTTACTGATTCTATAAATCAGTCGCATAGATAGGAGGGCTCAGACGCAGAAATAAGACGGCTTATCTGGAGATAAGCCGTCTTATCTCTTTCCTTAATCTGGCCCTATGTCTCTATACCCTGTAAACAGTCATTTCAGAAAAAAAAAATTTCCTTTACATATTAGGCTTCTTTAATAGGGAGCCTAATATGGTCCTGTACTCCGAGAGATCAGGAGCAGCAGCAGATGACCATACTGTCCCCAGGCTGTGGTCTTACCACAGCCTGCGGTTTTTGACAGACCAGACCGAACCTAGGCCATCGCTGTCAATGCTTCCTTCCACATCGGCTGAGGCCATTTTTTTAGTGCATTCTTAAAAAAAGAAAAGAAAAGAAATTATAGTTATCTGCCATCCAAATCAACTGAAACAAAAAGTGCATTCTATGCGCACAAAAAGAAAAAAAGTATAACAACTAAAATCATAATTAAAAAAATTAACAAAAAGAAAATTAGAAATTGTTGGGCTGAAAATCCCTAGGCAAACAGGATCATTGGGGGTCTTGGGGCAGGATTTGCCACTGTCCGCCATGCTGCTGTGATGGCTGTGGAGGTGGGGCATCCAAATCACAGATATGCTGTTGAGGAGCTGCAGGATTAGTTCCTTGCACATACTCCTTTGCTCCACATCCATATCTCTTAACTTATTAGCTGTCAGACAGCAAAATGCCTCAGCTGCATCTGGGGCCATGCTGATGACAGTTGTTGTGTGGCTAAGGAAGGCAGCTGTGGCCTCGTCCAGGTTCCTGCTCTTCCTAGTCCTTTTAGCAGGAGGGCATAGGGGAGGGATCTGGCACTCCGTGTGGCTGCTGGGCATGGGCTCCCCATGTCTTACACTTTCCTGTGAATGAAAATGGGACATAATTATTATTCTTTTTTTTTTTTGGTCATCAATTACACACAATTTTAAGCTCATGACTGTTACAAATTGAATGTGGAGAAATAGAAAAGACTATCATTCAAACCCCAGCATTTTTCATTCTTGTCCCAATCATTTTTGGCCACTGCTGTCTATTGATATGGAAACCACTTTATTAAGTCCAAAATGTTTGATCAATAACGTCTAGTTAATTTCATTCTGTTTTTGGATACAAATATGTTATGGGTCAAGCTGGTATCCTCCACATCTTCTTCCTGTGTAGAAGGACCAGGGAGGACCTCAGGAGCTGTGATCTCAGCTAATGTGGAAGCGATTGTTGAGAGTGATGGGCGTGGTTCGGTTTGGTCAGGCAAAAAATGCAGGCTGTGGTAGTACCACAGCCTGGGGACATAGATATCATCAGTTGATGCTCCCGATCTCTGGGATTTCAGGACCTTCTTGTGCTCCCAATTATATGTACTACAAAGGCTACCAATTTTGGTCTTTAAATAACTGATGTCTGCCCTGGGGTACAGAGGCTTCACAAATTTCAAGAGTATTTCCTGCACTGCCTTCCTCTTGATTTTATTAGTGTAATCCGTACTCTTCACCTTCCATAGACAGGGCAGCTCCTGGTACTGCTGTATAAATTGAGGCAAAAAGTCCGGCACATTAAATTTTCCACCATGGTCAATTAGCAGATGCCTGCAAGACAGAACACAAGACAGACCATAATGTCAGGCTTAAGGGTCCTTACACACTAGCGGACGAACGGTCCGCTAATTACAAGTCCGTTAACGGACTTGTAATGGGCCCCTATGGGAACGGATCCGTTAGCGGATGATGCATCCGCTAACGTCCGCCAGATCCGCATCCGTTTTTTCAGACGGAAGAATGTCCTATTTTTCTTCCGTCCGGCCAAACGGATCGGATGCAAACGGACAGACGGTCCATTTCCATCCGACTCCCCATAGGGGAGAGCGGAGGAGAGGAGACCACCCGCTGAGCTGACGGACACACAGAACGGACCGAAAAACGGTCCGCTCCGTGTGAAAGGACCCTAACTCATAATCTGGCCTCAATATAGGCCTCAATCTAAGCAATATAGGCTACTAACCACCGATGCCCCAATCTGCAATTGTACCTTTGTTTTATGGCTCCTTTTTGTGATGGCGATCATTCGTCCTCCATTCACAGATCGTTACTACGGCCGTTACATCGACCGCACATTATGGCTTTACACCGTACATGCGTGAAACTCTGCCCCTATGCTTCTTTCTAGTGTATTCCCTGCCTCTTCTGTTTCGGGGCAGTGGGAGAGTGAATGGTGGTGAGACATCAGGTGTGTGGTGAGAGCAGCAATGATGAAAACCCAGAGAAAGTGACTTCTAGATCCAGGAGGAGGTATAAGGCCACAAATATGTCCTTTAAAGAAATGGTAGAGATGGTGGACATCTTAGTGAGGACAGACTATGATGGGAAGCATGGACCTTACAGAAACCCAAATGCCAGAAAGGCCACGATCATGGATACAGTTGTGAGAAGTCTGCACAGGAATTTTGGGGTACGACGAAACAAGGATCAGTTGCGTGCTGAATTCACCACGCCGTCTCGTTGAGGAGGACGGGTGCTCGTATTGTAGTCAACCGGCTTCAAAATTTTATGTGAGATTTTATATTTCGACTGTAGGTGCAACTTTTTAAATTGTTTATTAAACCACAGAGTCAGACAGTATCACGCAATGGTCTATTTTATCCTTTCTCTGAGCTAATGTCGAATATGACCTACGTGACATACAGAGTTTATGGTTGTTTGCCTGGGAGGTCTTTTGTCATCCATCCACCAGTTCCATGCTTTTTTCTGTCAAGGAAAGACCCGGGTTTAAGCTATCTGCATCCTTTGGCTTGCTATCTGGTAAGCAGTCTCTCTGTGAGCTGGTGGTGCACTTGTCTGTGATATATTCACTGGGTGTTTTGGATTTACGCAATTTTTTATTTTTAACACCATCTATATTGTATATCCATCAAATTAGACAATATTACGATATGGCAGCCCTCAAAACATCCACTCGCCTGCTCACATTTTGCGAGTGGATTTTTGAGGGCTGGTGAGAAAGGGCTGCCTGGGAAGATGGGGGGGTGAGCACCGCCGGCATGCGGTGGAGGGGAAGAGAGGAGAGCGGGCGGCCGGATCATCAGAGCACAGGGAACATCACTGGCGGCTTTCATTTTAATTGCCGTGTGTTCCCTGCACTCGCTGTTACACACAACCCCACCCCCTGGTCCTGGGAATTTGATAGACAGATCACCCGTCCAATCTCGAGGGGGCGGTGCTGCATGTGACGGCGAGTGGCAGGAACACACGGCAATTGAAATGAAAGCTGTGATGTTCCATCATCCACCCGGTAATTAACTTCCTCTCCTCTGTTCCCTACATTAAGGACAAATATAGACAGCATGGTGGGCACAGATTGGCAGCATGGTGGGCACAGGTTGGCAGCATGGTGGGCACAGATTGGCAGAATGAAGGACACAGGCGGCATGGTGGGCACAGATTGGCAGCATGGTGGGTACAAATTGGCAGAATAATGGACACAGGCAGCATGGTGGGCACAGGCAGCATGATGGGCAAAGATTGGCAGCATGGTCGGCACAGATTGGCAGCATGAAGGACACAGGCAGCATGATGGGCACAAATTGGCAGCATGATGGGCACAGGCAGCATGATGGACACAGACAGTATGGTGCGCACAGGCAGCATGGTGGGTACAGGCAACATGGTGGGCACAGGCTGGCAGAATGAAGGACACAGGCAGCATGGTGGGCACAGATTGGCAGCATGGTGGGCACAGATTGGCAGAATGAAGGACACAGGCAGCATGGTGGGCACAGGCAGCATGGTGGGCACAGATTGGCAGAATGGACACAGGCAACATGGGGGGCACAGATTGGCAGCATGGTGGGCACAGATTGGCAGATTGATGGGCACAGGCAGAATGGTGGGCACAGGCAGCATGATGGGCATGGATTGGCAGGATGGTGGGCACATATTTGCAGAATGAAGGACACAGGCAGCATGGTGGGTACAGATTGATAGCATGATGGGCACAGGCAGCATGATGGGCACAGTCAACATGATGGGCACAGGTAGCATGGTGGGAACAGGCAGCATGGTGGGCACAGGCTGGCAGAATAAAGGACACAGGCAGCAGAGTGGGCACAGATTGGCAACATGGTGGGCACAGGCAGCATGGTGGGCACAGATAGACAGCATGAAGGACACAGGCAGCATGGTGGGCATAGATAGACAGCATGAAGGACACAGGCAGCATGGTGGGCACAGATTGGCAGCATCAGCGGACTCGGGCAGGCTGCATCGGGGGACACGGGCTGATTGCATTGGTGGGCACAGATAAAGTTGTTAATATTTATTTTTAGAACTTAATTCTGCATAAAACATTTTAAGTGTCATTTCATGAGATGATTTATGAGGGAGTGTTTAGGGCGGGGCATGGTAGGGGTTGGGTGGGGCAACTGTTGGTGAGTAACCCTTGAGGCTTGGCTAGTAGCTCAGGACTTGAAATTTTGAGCCCTGCGCTATGGTATATAATATTTTTCTCTTTTTGGGTTGATACTAAAATACCACTTACGGAGCCTACGAAACCTATGATAGGTGGTTTGTGAGGTTCATTAATATCCATACAGCAGTTCTGTCTTCTTGCAAATTAAAAGGCCTAGGCTTGGTTAAAGCCATCTGCTTACTTGGCTTAGTATCTGGTAAGCAGATTCTCAGTGAGGTGATGGTGCACTTGTCTGTGATTCAGTCACTGGGTGTTTGTATCCATCAAATCAACTATCTGTAAAAGCACTGGATCAATTACATGCTCTGCAAATTTTTTGGACTATAATTAGTGCAATTTCTCTCCTTCCTATACAGATAAGAAACAGCAGTTAAAATGAAATAGGTAATTATTTGGTATCAGCTACAGTTTACTGCCAAGCCACTGCCCCTCTACCCACAAAATAGTCCATGTATTTTTGCTGGATATCTCAGGCATTTTGGGAGGGCAATCCAGCACGGTCAGATTCAAGAGCCATCATCACACTCACCGACATATAAGCTGCAGCCTCTTCAGCTGGGCCTGACACTGTAGGGTCCACATTAGTTGGCACTGAGACAAGGTAGGTGCTAGCATTCCTCCGTAAAAAAAATGTGGAGGATGCAGCAGCACAATACCACATGGTTTATTTTATATTGTACCAGTTTAATAGATGTTAAAAATAGCCTGAAGCGACTGGAGAGGATGCCAAAGGCGTTTTCAACCACTCTTCTGGCACTAGAGGGCCTCTAATTAAATATTCTCTGCTTTGGGGTGCTGTTCCTCATAGAAAAGGGCTTAATAAGATTTCCCCTATAAGAATTCCCCCATTGCAAAGGCCTCATCTGCCACAAAAACAAAATTGAGGCCCTCAACATTGTCATTAGCATGTGGCAAATTTAAGGTGCCATTCTGAAGCCGAGGGTACAATGACACCTCCATCCGAGTTGCGGCTGTTCTTCACAACATCCAAAAACAGTAACTCATATGTTGCAGACACTACTGCTAGCAGGACTATGCTGGAAAAGCCCTTAAAGTTAAAAAAAATATGAGCCTGAGTTGGGTAGTGGGACAATCCTGACATGTTTGCCATCAATAGCACCACCAAAGTTGGGAAAATCCCACTGATACTGGAACTGGGCTGCAACATCCTGTCATTGCTGTGGGTTGGAAGGAAACTGTGGAGTTAAAAAAGAAAAAAATGACTACTTCTGCACATAACATTGCAAGCAGATTTGACACAAACATTCTTGGCCAACATAAATATAACATTTAAAGTTTTATTTAACCACTTAAGATCCGGACCTTTAGGCAGCTGAAGGACCTGGCCAGTTTTTGCAATTCGGCACTGCATCGCTTTAACTGACAATTGCGCGGTCGTGCGACGTGGCTCCCAAACAAAATTGGCATTCTTTTTTTTCCAACAAATAGAGCTTTCCTTTGGTGGTATTTGATCACCTCTTTTATTTTTTTTAGAGGTCCGGAGGTCCACAGGGACCCGGAGGCCCCCAGGGCACCGGATGGCAACCCCCCTTTTTTTTATTTTTTTTATATAAAAAAAATATATATTTTTTAATATATTTTTATTTTATTTTTTTTATTAAACGGCCATTTTTTTAGGGGTCTAGGGGCCCGTAGGCCACCAGGGCCCCAGGTGGCAACCCCCTCTTTTTTATTTATTTTTTTATAAAAAAATATATTTTTTTAATATATTTTTCTTTTATTTTTTATTAAAGGGCCAACTTTTTTTTAGGGGTCCAAAGGTCCCCAGGGGCCCGGAGGCCACCAAGGGCCCCAGATAGCAAGCCCTTTTTTTTATAAAAAAATATTTTTTTTTTATAAAAAAATATATTTTTTTTATAAAAAAATATATTTTTTTATAAAAAAATATATTTTTTTATAAAAAAATATATTTTTTTAATATATTTTTATTTTATTTTTTTAAAGGGCCAATTTTTTATCTTTTTTTTTTTAGAGGTCTGGAGGTCCCCAGGGGCCCAGAGGCCACCAGGGCCCCAGATGGCAAGCCCTTTTTTTTTTTATAAAAAAAATATTTTTTTAATATATTTTTCTTTTATTTTTTTAATAAAGGGACAATTTTTTTTCTTTTATTTTTTTTAGAGGTCCGGAGGTCCACAGGGGCCCGGAGGCCCCCAGAGCACCGGATGGCGACCCCCCCTTTTTTTTCTATAAAAAAAAATATATATTTTTTAATATATTTTTATTTTATTTTTTTATTAAAGGGCCATTTTTTTAGGGGTCTAGGGTCCAGTAGGCCACCAGGGCCCCAGATGGCAACCCCCTCTTTTTTTATATATAAAAAAATATATTTTTTAATATATTTTTATTTTATTTTTTATTAACTGCTTCCCGACCGCACACCGTCATATTACTGCAGGACGGTGGCGCGGTCTCGCGGGAGTACGTAGCTCTACGTCCTCTACTTTTCGGCCACTAGGGGTCCCAGTGCATATGCAGAGTCACCTGTAAGGGAAAAGACAGGAGGATGTTAGTCATGCATGTGCCCCCTTGTGATGTGTGCATCATGGGGGGGTACAGTCATGCCTGCCACCCATGTCACTCACCAACCAGCCAGGTGGCCCCATACACGTTCTGATAGAATTCCATTCGGATGTGGCTTTGATTGTAGATGTAGCTGTCATGGCTGGACCCTGGGTGTTTGGCACGGACGTGCCATATGAGGCCTTGGGCATCGACTATCACCTGTACGTTGATGTAATGCCAATGCTTCCGATTGCGGTATATGTGCTCTGTCTCATGGGGGGGCTGGAGTGCCACATGTGTGCAATATATTTTTCTTTTATTTTTTTATTAAAGGGCCATTTTTTTTCTTTTATTTTTTTTAGAGGTCCGGAGGTCCACAGGGGCCCGGAGGCCCCCAGGGCACTGGATGGCGACCCCCCCTTTTTTTTTCTATAAAAAAATATATATATATTTTAATATATTTTTATTTTATTTTTTTATTAAAGGGCCATTTTTTTTAGGGGTCTAGGGGCCCGTAGGCCACCAGGGTCCCAGATGGCAACCCCCTCTTTTTTATTTTTATTTTTTAATATATTTTCTTTTATTTTTTATTAAAGGGCCAACATTTTTTTTTAGGGGTCCAAAGGTCCCCAGGGGCCCGGAGGCCACCAAGGGCCCCAGATGGCAAGCCCCTTTTTTTATAAAAAAATATATTTTTTTATAAAAAACATATATTTTTTTATAAAAAACATATATTTTTTATAAAAAACATATATTTTTTTATAAAAAAATATATTTTTTTAATATATTTTTATTTTATTTTTATTAAAGGGCCAATTTTTTATCTTTTATTTTTTTTAGAGGTCTGGAGGTCCCCAGGGGCTCGGAGGCCACCAGGGCCCCAGATGGCAAGCCCTTTTTTTTCTTTTTTTTTATAAAAAAAATATTTTTTTATAAAAAAATATATTTTTTTAATATATTTTTATTTTATTTTTTTATTAAAGGGCCAATTTTTTTTCTTTAATTTTTTTTAGAGGTCTGGAGGTCCCCAGGGGCCCGGAGGCCACCAGGCCCCCAGATGGCAAGCCCTTTTTTTTATTTTATTTTTTATTAAAAAAAAAATTTTTATAAAAAAAATATATTTTTTTAATATATTTTTCTTTTCTTTTTTAATAAAGGGCCAATTTTTTTCTTTTATTTTTTTTAGAGGTCTGGAGGTCCCCAGGGGCCCGGAGGCCACCAGGGCCCCAGATGGCAAGCCCTTTTTTTTCTTTTTCTTTTTATAAAAAAAATATTTTTTTATAAAAAAATATATTTTTTTAATATATTTTTATTTTATTTTTTTATTAAAGGGCCCATTTTTTTTCTTTTCTTTTTTTTTAGAGGTCCGGAGGTCCACAGGGGCCCGGAGGCCACCAGGCCCCCAGATGGCAAGCCCTTTTTTTTATTTTATTTTTTATTAAAAAAAAATTTTTTATAAAAAAAATATATTTTTTTAATATATTTTTCTTTTCTTTTTTAATAAAGGGCCAATTTTTTTCTTTTATTTTTTTTAGAGGTCTGGAGGTCCCCAGGGGCCCGGAGGCCACCAGGGCCCCAGATGGCAAGCCCTTTTTTTTCTTTTTCTTTTTATAAAAAAAATATTTTTTTATAAAAAAATATATTTTTTTAATATATTTTTATTTTATTTTTTTATTAAAGGGCCCATTTTTTTTCTTTTCTTTTTTTTAGAGGTCCGGAGGTCCACAGGGGCCCGGAGGCCCCCAGGGCACCGGATGGCGACCCCCCCTTTTTTTTTCTATAAAAAAATAATATATATTTTTTAATATATTTTTATTTTATTTTTTTATTAAAGGGCCATTTTTTTAGGGGTCTAGGGTTCCGTAGGCCACCAGGGCCCCAGATGGCAACCCCCTCTTTTTTTTTTTATATATATAAAAAAAAATATTTTTTTAATATATTTTTCTTTTATTTTTTATTAACTGCTTCCCGACCGCCCACCGTCATATTACTGCGGGACGGTGGTGCGGTCTCGCGGGAGCACGTAGCTCTGCATCCTCTACTTTTCGGCCACTAGGGGTCCCAGTGCATATGCTGAGTCACCTGTAAGGGAAAAGACAGGAGGATGTTAGTCATGCATGTGTCCCTTGTGATGTGCATCATGGGGGGGTACAGTCATGCCTGCCACCCATGTCACTCACCAACCAGCCAGGTGGCCCCATACACGTTCTGATCGAATTCCATTCGGATGGGGCTTTGATTGTATATGTAGCTGTCATGGCTGGACCCTGGGTGTTTGGCACGGACGTGCCATATGAGGCCTTGGGCATCGACTATCACCTGTACGTTGATGTAATGCCAATGCTTCCGATTGCGGTACATGTGCTCTGTCTCATGGGGGGGCTGGAGTGCCACATGTGTACAATCAATGGCCCCCACGGTGCGTGGGAATCTGGCAATTCTGTAGAAATCTGTCATTGCCTTCAGCCGCAGGTCCTCAGTGGTGGGTTTGATGATTTGGTTGGCCATGCGTCTGAGGATTGCTGGGACAACCTGGTGCACACATCTGCTCACGGAGGATTGTGACATCCCAGCCACCACTCCACTTGTACGCTGAAAAGAGCCACTGGCAAGGACATGGAGTGTTGCCATGACCTTGACCAGTGGCTGCACTGCATGTGAGCGGTGTGTTGGGCTGGTGATGTCCTCCTGCAGGGTTGTGGTTAATTCCATGATGGCATGAGGGGTGAATCTGAAGATGCGATACACCTCAGAATCACTCATGCCAAAGAGGTCTATGCGTGTGCGGTATATCCTCTCCCGTGCCATCCTCCGTGCCCTCCTCCTTCTTTGCTCATCTAAAGTCAGTAGTATAGCTATGCCAGACGATGCCCCTGGCATGTTGGCATACAGATTGTTGTGCAACACGTGTGACTGCTGAGCTCCTCACTAACAGTGTTGCTTTATCTAACATGTAGACGATTTTTCTCTTTTTAGACCAGCTTTTATATGGTCTAATTTTAGACAGGACATTTTGCTGTTGCGCACACTGCGTCGCCTGCGCTGCCCCAACGTTCTTTTGTGGATCCCCGTAAGTCCCTCATTAGCATATTTGACTAGCAAATCAATGGTCTGTCTAGCGCAGTTTTGCGCGGACGGATGCGCCTGTCTAACAAAATTACGCTGGACAAAAAAAAAGTAGATTTGTTGCGTATCTCGTTTTGGGGATGCCGTGCATCGAAACGCACGTGCACATTTAGACTTACGCACGCGCATCTCCTGTTGCGCAGGCGTAATCACTCTGTGAATCTGGGCCATGGTCCGGGGCTAAAGTGGTTAAAGGGCCAATTTTTTTTCTTTTATTTTTTTAGAGGTCCGGAGGTCCACAGGGACCTCGAGATCCCCAGGGCCCCCGGATGACAATCCTCCTTTTTTATAATTTTTTTTTACTTTTTTTATATTATTTTATTTCTTTTTTTGAATATATAGATGCATTTTTATTAAAGGGCTCAGAGGTCCCCAGGGCCCCATGTGTCAACCCCCCTTTTTTTATAATTGTATTTTTTATTTTTGTTTATATATATTTTTTATATTTTTATTTTTTATTAAAGGGCCCAGAGGTCCCCAGGGCCCTGGAAGGAAATCCCCTTGTTTTTTTTATGTAAATATTTATTTCTTTTTTATATATATATTTTTTTCTTTTTTAAAGGGCCCAGAGGTTTCTTTTTATTAAAGGGCCCAGAGGTCCCGAATGGAAAGCCCCTTTTTTTTGTAATTTCCTTTTATATATAAAAAAATAAGGTCCCCAGGGCCCCAGTTGGCAACCACCCTTTTTTAAATAAATAAATATATATATATATATATTTCTCTATTTTTTTCTTTTTATTAAAGGGCACAGAGGTCCCCAGGGCCCCGGATGACTACCCCCCTTTTTTATATATATATATTTTTCTTTATTTCTTATTTTTGTAAATGGCCCCCCCGCTTCTCAATTCGCGGCAGCAGCCCCCGCTTCTCAATTTCATGCGGCAGCACCCCCCCCCCGGTTCTCTGCTCCAGGGGGCCCATGCCTGAAGCTGTGTAAGGGGCCCCAAAATTCCTGATGGCGGCCCTGGACGTATATGTGCAGGAGGCGGTCCTTAACCACTTCCCGCCCGGCCAATAGCAGATTTACGGCCGGGAAGTGGTTATGAAATCGTGACTAGACGTTCTCAGTCTGACACCCTGCATCACTGATCTCGGTAACGAGTCTCCGGCGGAGGCTCGTTACCACGTGATCAGCCGTGTCCAATCACGGCTGATCACGATGTAAACAGGAAGAGCCGCCGAAGGCTCTTCCTTACTCGCGTCTGACAGACGCGAGTACAGGAGAGCCGATCGGCGGCTCTCCTGACAGGGGGGGTTCACGCTGATTGTTTATCAGCGCAGCCCCCCTCGTATGCCCACACTAGACCACCAGGGATGCCCACACTGGCAGGACAAAAAAAAAACTTAAAAAAAAAAAAAAAAAACTAAAAAAAAAAAATATACAGGTAAAAAAAAAAGAAAGATGCCAGTCAGTGCCCACACATAGGACCCACACATGGGCACTGACTGGCAACATATACATCAGTGCCACCCCTCAAAGTACATCAGTGCCACCCCACAGTGTGCTTCAGTACCACCCCTCCATGCCCAGTGCCCACCTATCAGTGCCCATCTGTGCCACCCATAAGTCCCCATCAGTGCCACCCATGAGTGCCATTCTGTGCCGCCTATGAGTTCCCAGTGCTGCCCATGAGTGCCTATCAGTGCCGCCTATGAGTGCCCATCAGTGCCACCTATGAGTGCCCATCAGTTCCACCTATGAGTGCCCATCAGTGCCACATACCAGCGCCGCCTATCAGTGCCCATCAGTGCCACCTCATCGGTGCCCATCAGTACTACCTCATCAGTGCCCATCAGTGCCGCCATATAAGTGCCCATAATTGAAAGAGAAAACATACTTATTTACAAAAAAGTTAACAGAAAAAAATAAAAATGTATTTTTTTTCAAAATTTTCAGTCTTTTATTAGTTGTTGCGCAAAAAATAAAAACCGCAGAGGTGATCAAATACCACCAAAAGAAAGCTCTATTTGTGGGGAAAAAAGGACGCCAATTTTGTTTGGGTGCAGTGTAGCATGACCGCGCAATTGTCATTCAAAGTGCGACAGTGCTGAAAGCTGAAAATTGGCTTGGGCGGGAAGGTGCGTAAGTGCCTGATATGGAGTAGACATGTGCACATGTTCTGTTTCGTATCGTTCCGTTTTTTCGTTTTCGTTCGTTTTTAGTAAGACGCCCGTTTTCCTGTTTGTTCCCGTTCATTTTTCGTATGACGCGATTTTTTCGTATTCTGATCGTTTCGTATTTTCGTTACTGTTTTATTTTCGTACATGCGGGATGGTTCGTTATTCTGTTTAATTCATGTTCGTTACTTGTTAGACAATAATTTTTGTGAATTTTAGTCAATGATTTGCAGTATCTTGAAACCCTTTTCTTTTGCTATTTTCAGTCGTATGTTCATATGACATCTATAACAAAAGATTTGCATTCTGTATTTTAAATTCCCTTTTTCTGTTCGTATTTTGGATTCAAAATACAGCATGCAAATCTTTTGTTATAGATGTCATATGAACAATGAACATAGGACTGAAAACAAACAGAAAAAGTATTGAAACAAAATACAGCATGCAAATCTTTAGTTATAGATGTCATATGAACAATGAACATAGGACTGAAAACAAACAGAAAAAGTATTGAAACAAAATACAAAATGCAAATCTTTTGTTATAGATGTCATATGAACAATGAACATAGGACTGAAAACAAACAGAAAAAGGATTGAAACAAAATACAGCATGCAAATCTTTTTTAATGGATGTCATATGAACAATGAACATAGGACTGAAAACAAACAGAAAAAGGATTCAAACAAAATACAGAATGTAAATCTTTTGTTATAGATGTCATTTTTGTTCTTTTGCCGTTTTCGTTTTGTCGTTTTTTTTCGTCGGATCATTCGTTCGTATTTGCGGTTGTTCGTTATGCGGCTCATTCGTAATCTCATAGTTTTCGTATTTTGGTGCTTTAATTTTTTTGTATGTACACATTATCCTGCGGGTACGAAAATGAACATTTTCGTACGAAAATAACATTCGTACGAACGGGAATGCACATATCTAGTATGGAAGTGGTTAAGTGGTTAAAGACAAAAGTGTAAGGTCAACTTATCAGATTCCTTACCGCCTCTGGTGGCCCATTCTAAAAATGTTATAGTGGGGGGGAACACGGAGGAGAGATAGGTTCGTTCGTCAATCCTGCCTACTTAAGCCATCCATCTCAGATGATCTCTGCCTTCGCCTTGGTCAACATCACAGAGACTCCTGCATTCCTGTTAAAGACTTGTTTAGCTGACATCCCTTTTGGCTCCTGATCCTGCTTGCTGTTCTATTACGTTCTTCTTGGGTTCCCTGACGTATGGCTTGTCTATGTTTATCTTTTTATTATTATTATTAAACAAGTGTGATTTAACTGTACTTCTGTCTCGGTGTGATTCATGGTTTCTGACATCAGCATGGATTCATGAAGAATCGTTCTTGCCAAAGAAATATATATTAACTTTCTATGAGAACTTTCTATCTAGATAAAGGAAGGCCCATAGTCGTGGTATATCTGGATTTTGCAAAAGCATTTGACACAGTTCCCCGTAAACATTTACTCTACAAAATAAGGTCCATTGGCATGGACCATAGGGTGAGTACATGGATTGAAAACTGGCTACAAGGGCAAGTTCAGAGGGTGGTGATAAATGGGGAATACTCCGAATGGTCAGGGGTGGGAAGTGGGGTCCCACAGGGTTCTGTGCTGGGACCAATACTATTTAATTTGTTCATAAACAGCCTGGAGGATGGGGTAAACAGTTCAATATCTGTATTTGCAGACGATACTAAGCTAGGCAGGGCAAAACCTTGCAAGAAGATCTGAACAAATTAATGGGGTGGGCAACTACATGACAAATGAGGTTTAATGTAGAAAAAATTTAAAATAATGCATTTGGTTTGCAAAAATATGAATGCAATCTATACACTAGGGGGCGAACCTCTGGGGGAATCTAGGATGGAAAAGGACCTGGGGGTCCTAGTAGATGATGCAATACCAAGCTGCTGCTAACAAAGCAAAGATAATATTGTCATGCATTAAAAAAGGGATTAACTCCAGGGATAAAGTGATAATTCTCCCACTCTACAAGACTCTGGTGCAACCACACCTGGAGTATGCTGTCCAGTTCTGGGCACCAGTCCTCAGGAAGGAAGTACTGGAAATGGAGCCAGTACAAATGAAGGGCAACAAAGCTAACAAAGGGTTTGGAAGACATTAGTTATGAGGAAAGGTTGCGAGCACTGAACTTATTCTCTCTGGAGAACGGACCGACCGTTCGCGCGAATATTTAGAACCCCATTGACGTCTATGGGACTCAAACGTTCAAATTCAAAATTGCTCATTTTAAAGCCTAATATGCAAGTTATTGTCGTAAAACGTGTTTGAGAACCCAGGTCTTGCCCCAGGGAACATGGGCAAAATGCATAGAATTTAAATATTAAATTATATGCCAATTTGAGCTAATTAAAAATGATTTTTTATTTAATTTATCCAATTGCTTCTGTATGCTTCATACAAAGTCCCGCCCCTTGTTCTGCTTTTTTAAATACTGAACCGGGATGGATGAGGGGACCAGAATGCCCCCTTAAACCTCATTTAAAGTCCCAAAAAAACCTTTCTTCCTCCTTTTGTCACTAGTCAGTACCAGTGTACAAAGGTGTTTGCTTTGGAAGAATAAATTCCCACTAATGTTGGGTGTCCTATGCATATGGTTGCTGCATTATGTAAAACTATTTCTTTTTTTTTTTTTAGAATGCGGTGCCTCGAGATTGTGTGGAATTGTAAAGGGTGCCTTTACTGAAAAAGGTAGAGAAACACTGCTTTAGATGTTGTTCTGGGTTCTTTATGACCTGGATGAGTCGTTCTTATGCTCTTGAAGTAATTTTGGTAGGATGGCCACTCCTGGGATGGTTCAACACTGTTCCAAGTTTTCACTATTTGTGGATAAGGGCTCTCACCGTGGTTTGACGGAGTCCCAAAGCTTTACAAATGGCTCTGTAATTCTTTCCAGACTGATACATGTCAATTACTTTGTTTCTCATGTGTTCTTGAATTTCTTTAGATCGCAGCGTGATGTGATGCTTTTTGAGATATTTTAGTGTGCTTCACTTTGAGACAGCTTCTATTTAAAGTGTTACTAAACCCACAACAGTAAAAACAGTCTGTATATGCAGTAAAGCATTCTTGTGATACTCACTATGGAACCTGAGGGGTTAATCCTGCGCATTTTAGTAAAAGGATGTTTGATCCTGTCTTCTCTGCTCCTGCCCTTCTGCACAGTCCCCAAACAATCAGCTGATAGAACAGAGCCTTGGGAACAAGCTGCACATGCTCAGTTTGGTGTTTATTGCTAGAGAGTTTTTCTTTCTTGGGAGAGTGCATGTAATCAGCAGAGGGCCAACTGTTCAAACAGAGGGTCAGGGGTCCTGCAGCCTCATAGGAAAATCAGGGGAGAATAAAAACTGCTTCTACAAGCTTTAACTAGACACTGATAGAAGTCACAAGACTGCTCTAACTGCTCATGAGAAAAGGTATTTAGCAGTTTATATTTACTAAATGTAGCACTACCCCTGTAGGAGCTGCTGAGTTATTTTTGGGTCCCACCGTTACCCTACAGTGCACCGTGTCCCGTGTCCCGAACTTAGAGTCTATGAACAGCGATTATCAGAACATATGTGCGCAATGATCTCTTAGTCTTTCCAATGCTTTTTTATTAAACAACTTGCCGAAGTAGAGGAATGGAGGGTTAGGGGAGGTTCACATACCTTGTGCAGATCACTGAGGAACTTGCGATCCTTGAGGCCAGTACACTCGCTGTCAACAGATCTTGCTTAACCGGATAGGCCTCTCTCACCGGCCTAGCAGACGGAATGATGCACAAACAAGTCTCTGCCACAGACTCAATGATAGTACTAAACTGTTGAACAATCCTCTGCCACAGGATATGGTGATCAGTATATGACAAATGAAACACAGCTGCACAATACCAAAGTCCTTTAAGCCATCCGGCAGTACTGTAAGGTAGATTGGTTAGGGTGCCTTCAGCCTGGTCCTCTACAGGAAAGGTCCTCCCTTAGAACTTCTAATTGGTCGGCTTCTTCCCGCAGGCAAGACATTACAGGACCACCTCTGAACCAGTAGGCCTCAGACAGACTTCTGGGCCTACCTGCAGTAACATAGCCCCGGGCCAGCAGGCCCCGAGGTAAAAGAGTTGTCACATACCTTAGGCCAGGCGGGCCATGAGGTCAGAGAGAGAAAGAAATGGTGTCTGCCCCTTAAGTATCCTCTCCCAGAATGCCCCGCGGTAAAACACTCCCACTGGGCTGTTTCTGGGGAAGGGGACCCCCGATACACCTTAGCCTGTTGTACTTCCAACACCGGCCTGTGGTGACGACGACACCCATCGACGACAGTGTGGAACTGCACACAGCACAGCCAATGCTGGAGCAGAAGCTAATTTAGCCATAACATTAAATCTGAACTATGTACAGTTCAGATAGCACACAAAATTTACATGAGAGCACCTGGTCAACAGGAGCATGGCGCTACATAAAACTATTGCATTTCCATGTTCTGTGTACTGTGGGAGACCAGATATAAACCGCACTACTTAAGTGCTACGCTTGTGAGTATTGTTTTAAAGTTTTAATAAGCAAATAAACCATTTTAATATCCAGAGAGCACTAGATTTTGCATTTTCTATTCCTATGTGCACCGGACCCCATTGAGGGAATCTGTACTGGCTAGTATCCATCTAATCAGCTGGAGGCAGCACGGATGGAATAGGAGCTCCATGACCGGCTGATTTGTTTATATCCCTGAGAGGGAACCTGCTTTTTTTTTACCTTCTGGTGAAACGGGCCAGAATGTGAGGCGAGCAGCTAGGACAGGGATCCTCAAACTATGGCCCTCCAGCTGTTGTAGAACTACACATCCCACGAGGCATTGCAACACACTGACATTCACAGACATGACTAGGCATGATGGGAATTGTAGTTCCTGAACAACTGGAGGGCCGCAGTTTGAAGACCCATGAGCTAGGATATGGAGATGGAGGAGAGCACTTGCATTTTCAATATTCAGGCACTAGTTGTGTGTTGTGCGTTTTTATGCAGAAGACTCTGAGGACTATATTTGTGCATTTGGTCTCTTAATTTCCTTTGAGTGTGTGGACTTTATTGTATTGTTTATTGTTCACTATTCCCATTTAGGGAACATGTTATATTTCATTATTGTTTTGGATTCACTATCCCCAGTAAGGGAACACGAATATTTGATTATGCACCCAGTATCTTCCTACATTGCAAGTTAATCACTTATTCTCATTGAGGCCCCTTTCACACTGGGGCGGGAGGTGCGCTGACGGTATAGTACTACAGCGCCCCCTTGTGGTTAACTCCCAAACTGCAACTGTCATTTCCACAGAAAACAATGCAATTCAAATGCATTTGTTTGCTGTGAAAATGACAATTGTCTCAAAAATTTGTCAAAATTGTCCGAAGTGTCCGCCATAATGTCGCAGTCACCATGTCGCTGATCGCCGCCATTAGTAGTAAAAAAAAAAATGCAATAAAACTATTCCCTGTTTTGTAAACGCTATAAATTTTGCGCAAACCAACCGATAAACGCTTATTGCAATTTGTTTTTACCAAAAATAGGTAGAAGAATACGTATCGGCCTAAACTGAGGAAGAATTTTTTTTTATATATATTTTTGGGGGATATTTATTAAAGCAAAAAGTAAAAAACATTGAATTTTTTTCAAAATTGTCGCTCTATTTTTGTTTATAGCGCAAAAAATAAAACCCGCAGAGGTGATCAAATACCACCAAAAGAAAGCTCTATCTGTGGGAAAAAAAGGATGCCAATTTTGTTTTGGAGCCACGTCGCACGACCACGCAATTCTCACTTAAAGCGATGCAGTGCCAATTTGCAAAAAGGGGCCTGGTCCTTTAGTTGCATTTTGGTCCGGGGCTTAAGTGGTTAAATCACCCACTACACATATCACTATTTAGTGATTAAGGATTTTATTATTTGCTCTGATAAAAATTTGTTTTATAGTTTAATATAGTGAATGCGGGGTCCTGGGTTTAGTAACACTTTAAGACCCCTTTCACACTGAAGCGTTTTTACAGCATTTTAGCGTTAAAAATAGCGCTCTTAAAATGCTCATAAAACGCTCTCCATGCATCTCAATTGACATTTTCACACTGAGTTCTGCAAGCAGCATCTTTGGAGCATCTTTGGAGCAGCTTTTGAGCGCTAAAAAAACGCTCCAAAAACGCCCCTCTCCATTTAAATGAATTGAAAGCGTTGTAGAAACGCCTTACCCTTTCACACTGAGGCGTTGAACTGGCGGGGCGTTGAGAAAAGTCCTGCAAGCAGCATTTTTGGAGCAGCTTTTGAGCGCTGAAAATAACGCTCCAAAAACGCCCCTCTCCGTTGACATGAATTGAAAAGCGCTGTAAAAATGCCTTACCATAAAACTTTAGGGTCTTATCGGTGCTTTACCAACACATTGGGATTGCAGATAAGGCTTTGTTCGAATAACGCTGTAATAACGCTGTAATAATGCTCGAATAACACTCGAAAAACGCCCCAGTGTGAAAAGGGCCTATGCGATTCAACAGGTCTGGCAGTAATCAGGCCTGGGTGTGGCAAATTAAATTTAACTCAGCTTTCCAAAAATCACAGTTCATGATTTAGCAAGGAGGGGGGCAATTACTTTTTCAGTGTGGTTGCGACTCTATGCTCCCCAGCCTATGTGGATAGGACCGTGTTTCCATCCTCTTTACCTCATTTTACACTCCCTGTCCCTCCCTTCCGTCCTGGATCAGCAGGTTAGCATTCTTTGCATGCATTGGCAAAGCGATATTATATACATGTATTAACTTTGTTTTATATACGGTATTTTTATTAATTGTTTTCAATTTGTATTTTCTCATTATTATTAGAATTGGCTGATTTCTGATCTCAACTATACCCCTGAAGAAGCCACAAAAAGGCGAAATATATCGGGATGTACCATCTGTGTTGTGATCTCATGTCTACATAATCTGCTGTCCATATTACTAACGGGACGTTGCAATAATTTTGTATATGCATGTTTAACCATATGAGTTCTTACCAAACCATTTGGTTTCACACTGTACTATGTACTTTGATACATTTTTAATAAATTCTTAAACATATTTTTTGTGATATTGTTGTTATATATAGCACCGGGACTGACAGCCAGGGCGAGGGAGGAACTGGATGAGCCGCTGTCTGTGGAAGAGCTGTCACTTGCAATTTCACAGATGCCGGCTCATAAATCACCAGGATTGGACCCATTCCCAGTGGAATGGTATAGGCAGTTCCAGCATCTTCTTTCCCCTCTACTACTTAAGACTTATAATGCAGCATTAAAGGAGGGGGTGCTACACCCCTCAATGAGGGAAGCTTTGATTGTTCTACTCCTTAAACTCAGAAAGGACCCGTTGAAGTGTGATTCATACCGCCCTATATCCCTCATAAATGTGGATGCCAAAATTCTGGCTTAGGCCCTGGCGAATCGTCTGAAAAAAGTGATTGCTCGCTTGGTGGGGAGTGATCAGGGTGGTTTTATCCCGGGCAGGTCAACCAGAATGAACATACGTAGACTGTTTCATAACTTGTCATATGTACATGACTGCCTCCCGACTCGGATCGTGGTGTCCCTGGACACTTGCAAGGCCTTTGACAGTGTGGAATGGCCATACCTGTTCCGGGTCTTGCAGATGTATGGTTTTGGCCCCTGTATGGTCGCCTGGATTAGACTCCTCTATACCATGCCGCTTGCTTGTATTCGTATCAACTCACAAATTACGGAGACCTTCCGAATTACTAGGGAAACCAGGCAGGGGTGTCCGCTGTCACCCCTGCTTTTCGCCTTTGCCATGGAACCCCTCGCTATTAGGATACACATTTCCCCACTTCTTAGGGGATTGCCCATCAATAGTATAGAGGAGCGAATCTCGCTACATGCTGATGATACACTGGTGTATTTGGCAGATGCCCAGGACTCACTAGCTAATGTGTTGAAAATGGTGTCTGACTTCGGGGACTTCTCGGGATTCAGAGTTAATTGGGAGAAATCCATTATCTATCCCATAGATCAATCACCTACTCCTCACATTCATTCAGACTCTAAATTGATGGTGGCCACCTCGTTTAGATATCTGGGAATTGTGGTCCAGTTACCCCTGTCCCTGTACATTGCCAATAATCTGAGCCCTGTGCTACTACAGCTGCAGTCTCAGACTAAACAGTGGAAAGACTTACCTCTAGATCTAATGGGAAGGGCAAATGTCCTAAAAATGATATACCTACCTAAATTACTGTATGTCCTAGCTAATGCCCCATGCAAAATCCCCAAAGCATTGTTTAAGAGCATCGACTCAATCTGTATAACATTCCTGTGGAACGGTAAGGCCCCTAGAGTAGCATTGGAAACACTTAGACTACCCTCTCATTTGGCAGGACTGGCTTTCCATGACTTCTACCTCTATTACCAAGCTTCCCAACTGATAAATGTTCATGATTGGTTACATCCTGACTCCAATAATGCGTGTACTACCACTGAAGGGGCTATGGTCACATTGTTCGAGACCTTACACAACATTTTCTACCCCGGGCATACCCCCCCAGGACCGGGACTGACTGTGCTGCAAACATCACTGTCCCTATTCAAAACAGTGACTCTTAAACATGCCCCGGGATCCTGGGTGACCTCTCCAAATAATCCAATATGGTTCAATATATCACTCCCAGAATTTCATTCTTTACCTGACCCTCAGAGATGGATATCTAAGGGGATTAAGTACCTATGTCACCTATATACCTCAGAAGGCTTTAAGTCCTTTTCTCAGTTAAGGGATGACTTTAATCTTCCGCCCAATTATTAATTCTTTAATTACCAGCTAAGACATGCCGCGCGAGCCCAGTTTGGCTCCTTGAACAATCCACTTGCGATTCCTGACTTAGAAAAGCTCTTGCGTTCCCTGGACCAAACAAAACTAATTTCTACCTATTACTTAGCCCTAACGGTGAACTCTAATCCTAGATTTAAGGCAACGCAGAGCAAGTGGGAATCCTTAGATATTACCATGACGGAAGATGACTGGACTGAGTTCTGTGATACTTTTAAGACCTCTGTTATAGCCTCCAGAGACAGGGTGATCCAACTAAAATTTTTTTACCAATCGCACTTGACCCCGGCCAGTATGCGCAGAATGGGCATACTGGCCTCGGCGGATTGTTTCCGCGGATGTGGGCAGGTGGCTGATTTTATCCACTGCTTTTGGACTTGCCAAGCTATACGAGACTTCTGGAGAGATATAGGATCCTTCCTCTCTTCTGCCTTGGGACTCCCCAATATACTGGACCCTAAAAACTGTCTGTTGGGGGTCTTTGGTGACCTTGCGGTTCCCTCCCGGGTCAAAAAATTGCTTAGAATCGGCGACCCCGACAAGGGGCCTATGGTTGAAACTAGTCAATGACGCCCTCCCGCTTTACAAGCTCACTTTTGAAATTAGGAAAATAAATCAGTCCTTTGATAAGATTTGGGGCAGGTGGCTGGCTAGCCCCCTGACCCTATCTCCTATACAGCTGTAAAAAGGGGTGTTGGTGGTGCAGTGTCCATTTGCTAGAGTAACCTTAATATGCAATCCCACAAAGGGGTAATACTACCTTTATAATTTGTTGTATCTTTCTACTCTGACTTTTGTATAACTATGCTGTTGATAATAGTATGGAGTGATTAAGGAGCAAACTACTGCCGATGTATGTTCTGTGTTGTTTAAGTTTTGTTTTTGTATGTGTTGTATTGTTGGTTTTGTAAAAAAATTTCAATAAAAATATCTTTAAAAAAATATATATATATAGCACCGGGATAGTCCCACCATTGTCCATACTTTTTCCATGAAGCATGGTCACATTTCCCAAGCCCTGACCCTCAAAAGCCCCACGTGTCTGAATGGCTTGCTGGCTAGGTGGTTGTTATTGTTTGAATTCAGTGAAACTGTGACTGCCTCCATTCGCACAGCTGTGTCCATCATTCATTTACAGAGATCTATCAATGAACATACTCCACCGACAGACTGGGACATAATATATATAGGGCCAGATTCAGGTAGATGGGAGCATCTTTGCTCCAGAGTAACGCTTCTCATTTGCGTTACGCTGCAGAAATTTTAGGAGCAAGTGCTGTCATTCACGAAGCACTTGCTCCTAAAGTTGCGGCAGCGCATCGCAAATGAGCCGGCGGAATTCAAATTGGGCGGGTACGGGGCGTGTAGTATTAAAACGAAGCGCGTTCCCGCCGCGAACGTACTGCGCATGCGTCGAGTGTCAAAACATCCCCGTGCGCATGCTCCAAATTCTGTGAATGAACGTCAATGACGTCACATTCCCATTCATGAACGTTTTACGCAAGCGACGGTTTTTTTTTTTTTTCGACGCGATGACGACGCCTATACCTAACATAGGATATTCCAACCCCATGTAGGTATAACTATGCGCCGCGTATCCCGTCCGGAAACGTCGTAACGTCACTGCGTCGCGCCGGAATGCGATCGTGAATTGCCGATTTCCGCTCATTAACATATTTTTTGAGCGGAAATCGGCGGGAACGCCCCCGGCGCCATTTTTAAGTTGAAGTAACGATGCGATGGCGAAACTCAGTTACGCTGCTCGCATCGGAGCTTCAACCCGGCGTTTCTTGTTTTCTGGTTACAGAAAACAGAAACGCCGGCTTAAAGTCACAGTTAGGCTGGCGGATCACTGGATCCGCCAGCCTAACTGTTCCTGAATCTGGCCCATACTGTATATATATATATTTATATATATATATATATATATTAGTTTTTTCAAGGTTTTGGCAATAGCGACTCACTGCACATGTAGCAAGAAGGCCTACACAATTACCACATAGTTGAGGTTTGAATGAGGCAATTTCAAGCCTCACTTCTATAGCGAAGGGATGCTGCTGGTAAAGAAGAAGTTAGCCAAGAGGTCTTTATTGGGCCTGCTTCTGTGCGTTCCTCCTAATCTGGCACAGAGGTGAGGTTTGAAATCAACTCATAAAGGTGCTTTCTTCTGGTATGGTGGATAGGATTGCCACCTTTTCTTCAAGCTAAACCCAAACACTTTAGTGTCACTCTGCAATGTTTTGTTTTTGTAGTATATACTATAAAATTGTAAAAGACCTGGGACACCTGTAGATGCCTCAAAGAGAGTAGTAGCACCGTGGTGGATAGTGGGTGTGGCCAAATTTAGTTAACAGTGGGAAAGTCTTGTACCCATAAAGCATTCTTGTACCCATAAACTATGCTAAGATTTACAAAACTCACTGTAAAAATATGAACTTGTCTACCTTAAAAGTTGTCAGTGTCAGTCAGTAGAGCAGTGGATGACTGTGCAGTAGAGCAGTGGATGGGGTGTGGATAGTGTCAGTAGAGCAGAGGTTGGTGTCAGTAGGGCAGAGGATAATGTCAGTAGGGCAGAGAACGGTGTCAGTAGGGCAGAGGATGGTGTCAGTAGAGCAGTGGATGGTGTCAGTGGGGTAGTGGATGGTGTCCGTAGTTCAGAGGATGGTGTCAGTAGGGCAGTGGATGGTGTCAGTCAGTAGAGCAGTGGGCAGTGTCAGTAGGGCAGAGGTTGGTGTCAAACCCCCGATTATTATCACTGTTCCAGCCCTTGCAGCCCTTTTTATCTGTGCAACACTGGACACAGAGCTAACATGGGGTCTGGTTCATTATAATCACCTGGTGCACTCTTAGGCCGCGTACACACGACCAAATATATCTGTTCAAATCGGTCTGACATACCGATTTGAACAGATATGTCTGCTGGCTGTTTTGGTTTGATCGCTGTACACACGATCAAACCAAAATCCCCACCAGCAGACAGCGCGGTGACGTGGCGGTGACGTTGATGCCGCCACGTCACCGCACCAGGAAGTAAAACACTTCCGCGCATACGTCGAATCCATTCGACGCATATGTGGGCAGATATGTCTGCTGGTTAGCGTACTAACCAGCAAACATATCGGTCCGACGGGTTCCCAGCAGACAGATTTTAAAGCAGGCTTTAAAATCTGTCTGCTGGCCAAATCCGTCGGCTCGCCCGTACACACGATCGAATCTGTCTGCTGAGACGGTCTGTCAGGCCGTTTTTAGCAGATAGATTTGATCGTGTGTACGCAGCCTTAGGCCTCGTACACACGATCAAATCTGTCTGCTGGAAACGGCGTCAACGTCACCGCCACGTCACCGCGCTGTCTGCTGGCGGGGATTTTGGTTTGCTCGTGTGTACACACGAGCAAACCAAAATCCCAGCAGACAGATCTGTTCCAAACGGTCGGTCCGACCGATTTGAACAGACTCACTTATAAGTGTGTATACGAGGCCTTAGTGTTCTGATGTGAAAAACTGCGGTGTCTGCAACCCTTAATTTAATCCCCATAGATTCTCTCACCAAAACAAAAATTCTTAGTGCAAGGGATGCTTACACTTTGACTTGTATCTTAGTGACAACTTCTGGGAAGATCAGTGAGCCAATTACACAAGGAAAGAATATTTTTGACCACACTGGAGTGAATTGGATCATGCTTTGATGTTCTGTTTTTACCTTCCCCTGGATCAACTGTGGGTATAGGATTGTATATATTGAGGTTTTCTATTGTTTTTTTGCATTGGTTGAACTACATGTACTCGTGTCTTCTTTCAACCTGACTAAATATGATAAAATTACAAAATAATGACATTTCCTGGGGCATTTTGTACACCAACTGTGTACAAAACACTTCTAGCTTGCCATAATGCATTGCATTTTACAGAAAATTACAGAAGTTGTAGCTTAACCACTTCCCGCCCGGCCAATAGCCGGTAAGTGGTTATGAAATCGTGACTAGCCGTTCTCAAACGGCTTAGCACGATTTCAATGCCGCGCGCGCGGCGATCGGTGATGCGGGGTGTCAGTCTGACACCCTGCACCTCCGATCTCGGTAACGAGTCTCCGGCGGAGCCTCGTTACCACGTGATCAGCCGTGTCCAATCACGGCTGATCACGATGTAAACAGGAAGAGCCGCCGACGGTTCTTCCTCACTCGCGTCTGACAGACGCGAGTACAGGAGAGCCGATCAGCGGCTCTCCTGACAGGGGGGGTTCGCGCTGATTGTTTATCAGCGCAGCCCCCCCTTCGGATCGCCACACGGACACTAGACCACCAGGGTACTTACAAAAAAAAAAAAAAAGGACAAAAAAAGGACAAAAAAAAAAGGGCAGTAAAAAAAAAAAAATGCCAATAATGCCAATCAGTGCCTACACATGGGCACTGATTGGCAACAGGTGATCCATCAGTGCCACCCCTCAGTGATCATCAGTGCCACCCCAGTGTCTGTCAGTGCCAATCCATGCCCAGTGCCCACCTATCAGTGCCCACCTGTGCCACCTATCAGTGCCCACCTGTGCCACCTATCAGTGCCCACCTGTGCCACCTATCAGTGCCCACCTGTGCCACCTATGAGTGCCCACCTGTGCCGCCTATGAGTGCCCTGTGCCGCCCATGATTGCACATCAGTGCCGCCCATGAGTGCCCATCAGTGCCGCCTATGAGTGCCCATCAGTGCCCCATACCAGCGCCGCCTATCAGTGCCCATCAGTGCTACCTAATCGGTGCCCATCAGAACTACCTCATCGGTGCCCATCAGTGCCACCTCATCGGTGCCCATCAGTGCCACCATATCAGTGCCCGTAATTGAAAGAGAAAACATACTCATTTACAAAAAAATTAACAGAAAAAAATAAAAACTTATTTTTTTTTTCAAAATCTTCGCTCTATTTTTAGTTGTTGCGCAAAAAAAAAACCGCAGAGGTGATCAAATACCACCAAAAGAAAGCTCTATTTGTGGGGAAAAAAGGACGCCAATTTTGTTTGGGTGCAGTGTAGCATGACCGCGCAATTGTCATTCAAATTGCGACAGTGCTGAAAGCTGAAAATTGGCTTGGGCGGGAAGGTGCGTAAGTGCCTGGTATGGAAGTGGTTAAAGAGGAAAGGTAATTTTTAATAACATCAAATTACAATATGGCTTGTGTAGCAATTGTATATGCTATATTTTTTATGTGCTATATATTTTTTTACTAAAATTAGGGGAAAAAAAATAGTAATTAAAGTGTTTGTGAAGTCTTGTTTTTTTCCCCCTATAAAAATAACAAACATGTGATACTTATCTGCTCTGTTGCAGTGGATTTGCAGCTTGCTATGGAGGCACACGAGCTGAGTCACAGCTTCCTGTGTCCATTCAGACACAGAGCCCCAAACCGGCCCGCCCCCTCTCTCAGGAAGGAGAATCTCGGATGATTGAGACACTCGCTTGACAGAGAGTGACCTCAGGTAAGTGTTGGGGGGGGAGGGGCTGCTGCACACATAAAAATGGGGACAAGGTGCTTAGGAGGGGGGGCAGTAATGGTCTCCCAATGTAATCCCTGTGTTAAGGGCATGTGGCTTGGTATGGTTTCGAGGGGGGGGGGGGTCCCTCGCTAGTCCCCCCCATTTCCTGATCTGCTGGGCTGCATTCTGGACACCATTTTAAAAAAAATTGGGGAATCCCCTCAAATTCCATACCAGACCTGATTTTTTTCTAATTTTTTATTGCCGGCATTTTCTTTTTACATTTAGCTGTCAGTGAGGAACCCAGCTGAAGACTCATTTGTTCTTTAAGGATGCAGCAGTCACAAACTCCTTAACAACCATGACAGTTACTGGTAGTTAAGGACAACGGTGGCTGTCCACTACTTAACAACCAGTTATTTACAGCACGTGTTAAGAACGCCAGCTACTGCAGGCAGTAAATGACCACAGATTTTTTACTACTAAAATAACGCATGACTTCATAAATTAACTTGGTATTTCAGTAGCATTTTTTGCCATAAAAACTATATGCAGTCTCTTATAACATACGCGGATGCAGTAAGTTACTGCTTTGTAAATGCAGCCCAATATTCTGTGAAAGAGACAGGGAAAGTACAGTACATGTGTTTGACACAGGAAAAATTCCTATGATGTTCCAGCATGTGTTGTCTTGAAACCAGGCTTTTAAATAAGTCCTAAAATTTCTATGATTATCAACTTACTTAAATTTATTTAGAGATGTTGTATTTGTGTGCTTTTGTTGTGCAATCATTTTTAAGTGTGTACGGTTTAATTTGGGAAGTATATTTTTTGTGTACTTCTGTGTTATGTAATAGAACTACCCTAAATGAAAGTGGAGGATAAGGTATGATTTCATAAATGGAAGAGGAGCACCTAAACTGTCGAAGTATCAACTGATGGGAAAGACAACCGCTCCAGGTGAGCTCCAGGCAATCAATGTTCGTTTAGAACCCAGGCAGGTGCCGGCAATGCACTAGGCAATGAGGTTTTGGACAGCCGCACTCAAAAATAGGTCCAATTTAAAAAAACAAAGAAAGCATACAGTGGGAACAAAAAACAACTGACGCGTTTCGCATTGAGCTTCAATGCTTAGTCATAGCTATATGATATATAGCTATGACTAAGCATTGAAGCTCAATGCGAAACGCGTCAGTTGTTTTTTGTTCCCACTGTATGCTTTCTTTGTAGTGCATCCATTTATTTTACCACAATAAAGGGCTATTTTTGAATTTTACCTTTTTTTGAGTGCGGCTGTCCAAAACCTCTTCTTCTGATTGCAAAGTATCAACTGAATCTGGTAAACTTGGTGCAGAGTTGCTCAATTTAACCACTTAAGACCCGGACACATATGCTGCTAAATGACCCAAGGTGTTTTTACAATTCGGCGCTGCGTCGCTTTAACAGACAATTGCGCGCTCCCAAACAAAAGTTGCGTCCTTTTCTTCCCACAAATAGAGCTTTCTTTTGGTGGTATTTGATCGCCTCTGCGATTTTTATTTTTTGCGCTATAAACTAAAATAGAGCGACAATTTTGAAAAAAAACATAATTTTTTACTTTTTGTTATAAAAAAAAATCAAATAAACTAAATTTTAGTAAAACATTTAGGCCAAAATTAATTCAGCCACATGTCTTTAGTAAAAAAAAAAAAATCGCAATAAAAAAAATAAAATAGCTACCTAGCGGGAACAGCGACACTAATACAGCGATCAGAAAAATGATCGCTTAGTGACGCTGGCAATAGGGACTGAAAGGGTTAACTAGGGCAGTGATCGGGGGGTTAAAACTTTATTAGGGGGGGTACGGGGCTACCCTGAACCTAACACTAACTAACTTTCACACTGCCTGTCACACTGACACTAAATGCAGTGATTAGATCACAAGGGGTTAATGTGCCTATGTGTGTGTGTGTCAGTGTTGTGTTGGTGCACACTTACTGTGGATGTCTTCTCTCATCAGCAGCGGTGGAAAACACTGCTGTGATGAGAGATGACATCATTTCCTCCTCCTGTGTAAACACAGGAGGAGGAACTGACACGAAGGGGGAGCGCTCCCATTGGCTGGGAACGATCGCACGGGGGGGGGGAAACGGACATCCGCCCGCCCGTCGGCGATCGCTCCCACAGCCAGGGGGACCGCCGCACGCCGCGGAGGGGGTCCCGATCGGACTTCCGAACCACACAAAGGCGAGGACGTATATATACACCCTTGTGCCTGTACGAGCCATGTTGTGGACGTACATAGGCGTGCAGCGGTCCTTAAGTGGTTAAGGTCTCTGCAAATGACAATGGGCATGAGACAAAGAGGTTTAACTGCAATAGACTTTTTCAAGTCAAGACAAACATGTTATACTTACCTTCTCTGTGCAAGGGTTTTGCACAGAGCGACCTGATCCTCCTTTTCTGGGGTCTCCCGGATGTTCTCTCAGCTCCTCCTACATATCGAGTGCCCCCACATAGAGCTGAATTCCACAAGGGCACTCATGCAGGTGCGCTCCGGAGTCCTGCTGCTGTGTCCTTTGACTCCTGTGTCACTAGATTTGATTGAAAGCAGCGAGAGCCAATGACTCCCGCTGCGATCAATCTATCCAATGATAATCCAATACAGCAGCTGGAGCTACTGGGCTCGTTCTCATTGCTGAAATGATCGGGCTCAGGTAAGTAAAAAGGGGGCTCTGGGTGGCAGCTGCATCACAAAAGGTTTTTCACCTTAATGCATAGAATGTGGGGTGCCTCTATATACTTCCATTAAATGAAATTTTACATTTACACATGCTCTTCTTGGTTCTCAGAACAGCATTGGAGGAAGCAATAATGAAACAAAAAGACTGATCTGTCCCTCTTCTAAATGTATTAATTTGCACTTCTTTTCTGTCCTATGGCAGCAGATACACAATGAATATTAACTAGCACGGCTTGACAAAATCATAAAGCAGATTTAAAAAATGCTGTACATTGAGATGAAATTATTAAAGATGGTTTTACTTTTACCCAACACTGTCCTCAGTCTATGACTATAATATGGTGATTGTCATGAGCAATGATCATTCTCTTTTTATCAGCTAATTTTATTCAAACCCAGGAAGTAATGTAGTCATTTAGAATTATTTAGAAGTATTTAGAAACATAAATTATTATATTATTATACAGGATATATATATAGCGTCAACAGTTTGTGCAGCACTTTACAATATGGAAATTATCAAATACTTTCCTCAAAAATGATAAATCAGCGTTATGTATAACTTTGGGGTATTTGCTAAATATTCTAGGGGCATTCCACCAAATTTCACTTTCAGACTATTTGCTCCACAACCTCTATAACAAGCTAAGCAAACTGGAACTGTTTCTAAAGGATGTAAAATCCCAGAAAGGCTTGCTATAAATCTGTTTAGGTGTGGCCATAATAAAAGGGGGTAAGCTAACCATTTTGCTGATACAATGTCTCACTACAAGGACTACCTTACTATTGATTTTTCTCATTGGCATACCTCCAGTCTATCTTCCTTCTTGACTGCCCAGAACATGATACCTACCTACATTCATTAAATAGATCCGATTTCATACAGATACATATTACCAGTTGTTACAGGACGAGACTCTGTCACCATATAGGTGGTCGGTTAGGCCCCTTTCACACAGGGGCAGGAGCGCTACCGTCAGGTATTTGGCTGCTAGTGGTGTGGTTTTACCCCTCGCTAGCACCCGAAAAAGGGTTAATACAGTGCACAATGCGCCTCTGTAGAGGCGCATTACCGGCAGTAAAGCCACGTTTTCCCATTGCTTTCAATGGGAAGGAGCAGTGGAGGAGCGGTAAACACACTGCTCCTTTACCGCTCCAAAGATGCGGCTAGCAGGACTTTTGGAGCGGTCCTGCTAGCGCACTACGCAATCTCGTCTCAGCAACCTGACACCCATGCAGACTCTTGCAGCCATACAAAATTATCTCATTTGAGACCCTTGCAAAACACAATATCTTCTCAGCAACCCCTTGCTCATCGAGACCCTTGCAACCACGCAATATCATTAAAAAAAAAACTCATGCTCATCGAGACCCTTGCAACCCTGCAATATCATCTCACCAACCTGACTGAGACCCTTGCAACCACGCAATATCGTCCCACACAACCAAATACTCATCGAGACCCTTGCAACCATGCAATCCCATCTCAGCAAACTGACTGAGACCCTTGCGACCATGCAATGTCGTCTCAAAAACAAACCATTATACTCATCGAGACCCCTCCAACTAAGCAATATCGGCCCAGGAACCTGACACTGACACATCTTGCAACCCCACAATATTGTCTCCAGTAGTATAAAACACTTTGTGACGCACATCTATGTGCAAATCTGCATGAAAACTAACTTGCATACACACCTCAGTGGCAAACAATCAGCCACACAAACTCGCAGCGGCACCCAGTTAGCCATTCATCTCCAGTGGTACGCGGGTCACTTATCTTTTCTCTGTATTTCTCCCTGAGGATAGTTCAGGTTTCTATCCAGCACCAGGTTGGACTTTTTCTCCACAGGTATAAAAAAATAAAACTTAGAGGGGAAAATAGGGTACAGTTTGCATCTTCACCAGTCGCATTATAGGGGTGAGCCAGCTCTTTTCAGGTAAAATCACGCCAGGTCAACCATCAGATGGTTATCCACCACCTCTTTCACCACTTTCTGCTCATTGAACACTCAGGCACACCACCGGCAGATCTAGACAGGTTGAAAATAGTGTTCGGCAATCACAATGTGCCCATAGCTTAGCATAAAGTGGAAGGCCTGACATACTATTTTTTTCCCCTCCGGTAGCAAATTGGATCGTGCTCTGCTGGGGTTTTTTGCCTTCCTCTGGATCAACTGTGGGTATGGAGTTGGGTGTATGGGATGTACTGTGTTTTATTTTGTTTGTTTATTTTTTTTATGGTTGATCTGGATGGACTTGTGTCTTTTTTCAACCTGACTAACTATGTAACTATATCACCTTCATAGGTGTCACTCCGGACACGTGCACCATACAGGCTAGCATGCCTCCCGACAAACTAGCCTGTACCAGGACAGTTATCCAGGACTTCCCCCAGTCACAAAGCTGCACCATGAAGCAGCCGCAATCCTTACTAGGGATGCTGAACTTCACAATGAAGATTATTCCTCAAGAACGGTCCTTTTTATTACAGCTTTTAGTTTTTCTCACACCAGTACAAAATCCAGACCAAGTTCTCAAACTAGACCAAGCAGCAGTAGCAGACTTAGATTTCTGCTTTGACGCAGTCTTCATCCCTCTTTGAGATGTATACCATCGTGGCAGCTTCCCAGGTCTGGGGCCACACTTGGACAAGACAGATGGTGCAGGCCAGGGTCGACCTCATCAATAAAGGAAGATCCAAGTCAATCCCCATCATGTCCTTCCTGCGCAGCTACCACTCTGTCACCCGTTTAATATCTTCTGTAGACATATTCCAGGCAAATGCAAAAATTGCAGCTGACGCGCTGTCCCGTTTCAACCTTTGTTTTTCCAGCAGGAGCCTGAAGCTGACCCAACAACTACTTCTGTCCCATCCTGATCGTTGCCGACGATGGACTGAAGTCACACAAGGTGTTTTAAGAAATTGTGCCATCCAGCACATCTCACATACTGGTAGTGCGGCACCTAGCAGCGTGGACTTTCACTGGCATCTGGTCTTTTGGGGTTGGCCCCACCAGAACACTGTTCAAGCTGCTAATACAGTGTTGGGTTTTATATGTGGTTGCACTCATCCAAAGACCAGTCAAGATTGACCTTGATTTAAAGCCACGCCATGGCCCACAACTACCTCTGTATACATTGTATTTGAGATTTACCTGGTGCACCCCCATATCCTAAAACAATAGTGTTGGTCTGCTGCTGTGGGTTGGCGCCAAGGCCGGTGGTCTCCCCCTCATGTAGAGGTGGTTGTTCTGTTGCTGTACTAATTAAGTATGAGCGAGTTTTGATACCCTCTTTAGCATCTTTTATGAAGCTCCTGAAGAAGTGACTTTTTCATTTGTGAAACATGTAGAGCTGTTTTAATTCTTCAAGGACTGTTTTGGAATACCCAGGAGCAAAAACTCTATCTCAGTGAGTAGAGATGGCCTGCCGGCTCGCGGTCCGCCAAACCGGCGGACATCTGTCGATGTTTGCGGCGGTCCGCAATTTTACAGGGGTAAGAACTTTGACTTATGACACATCTATCAGGTGGTGCAGGACAGCCAATTGAGACATTTCAGCACATGGACATACCCCCTACCTTATAAATAGACCTGATCTGGCGGCCATCTTACATTCTGCTTTTTGTCTGGGTAGGGAGAGGGTGCTGTTTGGAGCAGGGACACAAAAGTCAGTTTAAGGACTGGTATAGGTGTGCTACTTGCTGTGCAGTATATAGGTGTCTAATACATTCATATATGTTTTGTCAGTATAGGGAGAGGTTGGTGTTTCCAGCAGGTACAGACTGTATTCAATCAAATAGCTATCTAAAAGGTCCATAAAAGTAATTTTAAGGACTGGTATAGGTGTGCTACTTGCTGTGCAGTATATAGGTGTGTAATACATTCATATACTTTTTGTCAGTGTAGGGACAGGTTGCTGTTTCCAGCAGGGACAGACTTTAGCGACACAAATCACTACCCAACAGGTCCACAAAAGTCCTTTCAAGCACTGGTATAGGTGTGTTACTTGCTGTGCAGTACATAGGTGTGTAATACATTCATTCATATACCTTTTGTCAGTGTAGGAAGTGGTTGGCGTTTCCAGCAGGGACAGACTTTAGCGACACAAATCGCTACCCAACAGGTCCACAAAAGTCCTTTCAAGCACTGGTATAGGTGTGTTACTTGCTGTGCAGTACATAGGTGTGTAATACATTCATATACTTTTTGTCAGTGTAGGGAGAGGTTGGCGTTTCCAGCAGGGACAGACTTTAGCGACACAAATCGCTACCTAACAGGTTGACAAAAGTCCTTTCAAGCACTGGTATAGGTGTGCTACTTGCTCTGCAGTACATAGGTGTGTAATTCATTCATATACTTTTTGTCAGTGTAGGGAGAGGTTGGCGTTTCCAGCAGGGACAGACTTTAGCGACACAAATCGCTACCTAACAGGTCCACAAAAGTCCTTTCAAGCACTGGTATAGGTGTGCTACTTGCTCTGCAGTACATAGGTGTGTAATACATTCATATGCTTTTTGTCAGTGTAGGGAGAGGTTGGCGTTTTCAGCAGGGATAAACTTTAGCAACACAAATCGCTACCTAACAGATCCACAAAAGTCCTTTCAAGCACTGGTATAGGTGTGCTACTTGCTCTGCAGTATATAGGTGGAATATACACTTATAATTAGGGTTGTCCCGATACCACTTTTTTAGGACCGAGTACAAGTACCGATACTTTTTTTTCAAGTAGTCGCTGATACCGAATACCGATACTTTTTTTTAATGTGTCCCCAAATGCAGCCATGTCCCCCCACATATTGCAGCCATGTCCCCCACATATGCAGCCATGCATGTCCCCCACATATTGCAGCCATGTATGTCCCCCACATATTGCAAGCCATGTATGTCCCCCACATATTGCAGCCATGTATGTCCCCCATATTGCAAGCCATGTATGTCCCCCATATTGCAGCCATGTATGTCCCTCATACCTGTAGCTATTATACCGCCGCCACCGCATACCGCCGTTAATCCCTGCATTATAGCATAACGTGCATTACAAGCTTTAGTTTTGAATACTTGTAAATGCCCGCGCCGCCATGTATAGACACTCCCCCTCTCGGGATTGGAGGGATCCGTCCAATACCGAGCAAGGGGGAGTGTAGACACTCCCCCTTGCTCGGTATGAGAAGGGGAGTGTCTATACATGGCGGCGTGGGCATTTACAAGTATTCAAAACGAAAGCTTGTAATGCACGTTACGCTATAATGCAGGGATTAACGGCGGTATGCGGCGGCGGTATACGGCGGCGGCGGTATAATAGCTACAGGTATGGGCGACAGGACATGGCTGCAATATGGGGGGGGGGGAAGTATTCTATTTTGGTATCGGGGGTATTTTGCGGTAGTACAAGTACTCCCGCAAATACTCGGCATCGGTCCCGATACCGATACTAGTATCGGTATCGGGACAACCCTACTTATAATATACTTTCGAATATAGAAAGCATATTATAGTGGATTTGTATTGTGCAGCATTGTGACTGGCGGTGTATTTGGTTACTGCTGAATTTTTGTCTCTTTCGCTGTGTTACCTCTGCTACACACATTAACCACTTAAGACCCGGACCAAAATGCAGGCAAAGGACCTTGCCCCTTTTTGCGATTCGGCACTGCGTCGCTTTAACTGACAATTGCGCGGTCGTGCGACGTGGCTCCCAAACAAAATTGGCGTCCTTTTTTCCCCACAAATAGAGCTTTCTTTTGGTGGTATTTGATCACCTCTGCGGTTTTTATTTTTTGCGCTATAAACAAAAATAGAGCGACAATTTAAAAAAAAATTCAATATTTTTTACTTTTTGCTATAATAAATATCCCCCAAAAATATATAAAAAACATTTTTTTTCCTCAGTTTAGGCCGATACGTATTCTTCTACCTATTTTTGGTAAAAAAAATCACAATAAGCGTTTATCGGTTGGTTTTCGCAAAATTTATAGCGTTTACAAAATAAGGAATAGTTTTATTGCATTTTTATTATTATTTTTTTTTTTTACTACTAATAGCGGCGATCAGCGATTTTTTTCGTGACTGCGACATTATGGCGGACACTTCGGACAATTTTGACACATTTTTGGGACAATTGTCATTTTCACAGAAAAAAATGCATTTAAATTTGCATTGTTTACTGTGGAAATGACAGTTGCAGTTTGGGAGTTAACCACAGGTGGCGCTGTAGGGGATGTGTGACCTAGTGTGTTGTTTACTACTGTAGGGGGGTGTGGCTGTAGGTGTGACGTCATCGATCGCGTCCCCCTATCACAGGGATGACGCGATCGATGCTGCAGCCACAGAGAAGCACGGGGAAGCCGTGTGTACACACGGCTCTCCCCGTTCTTCCGCTCCAGGGACGGATCGCCGCACTGCAGCGGCGATCGGGTCCGCGAATCCCGCGGTCCCGGTCCTGGAGCTTCGGACCGGGTCGCGGGAGCGCGCCCGCGGGCGCGCGCCCGCGACCCACGGCTGGGTACTAAAATCAACGTATATATACGTTGATGTGCCCAGCCGTGCCATTCTGCCGACGTAAATGTGCAGTAGGCGGTCCTTAAGTGGTTAAAAAAAATCCTGAAAAAAAGTTTCATAACTGGTGCCATAAACCAGTGGCCCCCCAAAACGTCAGATTTTGTTATATACCTTCTTCCACATATACTGCGCTTCTCTAGAGACTTTTGTTGTCACAGGGTCATTTAAAAAATGACAGGCAGAGGAAGAGGCAGGCCCTTCCACAGGGGTGGTAGGGGTAGGACAGGCGCACTAGGCCAGAGCCAAAGTGGGAAGAGGCACAATGTTCGTTCAATTACGTCAAAGGACACACCAGACTTGGTTGAGTGGCTCGCAACCAACACCACCATATACCCTCCGCTTGAGTCACAGGAATTATTTTCCGATCCATCAGAAGACATTTCGGAAACGCAGACATTCTTGGCATTGGATCAGGAAGAGGAGGTAGCAACAGCCGGAACTCAGCATCAGTACTCAGATCAGCCCAAGGAGGTTGGTGCCCGCTGTTGCTGCCTACTCCGAGATCTCTATTGTTAGTGATGTTGATGATAATGTGTCTACAGACGTCACGTGGGTGCCCACAAGAGAGGAAGAGGAGGGGAGTTCAGAGAGAGAGATGGACCAGCAGATAGGGAGTAGAAGCAGGCCGACCTTACATTGCACAGGAGGGACAAACCAGACTCCTAATGCATCAGGAGCGAGCCATCAACCATGTATGGTCACATGTGGCGCTCCCAGGACGCCGGGCCATGGCTCCGCAGTGTGGGCTTTTTTAAATGTGTCCGCTGCAGACAATAGTGTTGCCATCTGCAGCCTTTTCAGTCAACGCATAAGTCGCGGTAAGCCCAACACTCACCTAGGGACGACCACCTTAAGAAGGCATCTGGCCTCCCATCATCGAGCCCACTGGAAGCAACGCCATCAGAACTGTTAGAACCCACAAAGCGGGGTTGACCGCGGAACTAATAGCCCGCCAACTACTGCCATATAAACTGGTGGACTCGGAGGCATTTTGAAAATTTGTGGCCATTGGAACATCACAATGGAAGGTCCCAGTAAGGAATCCCAGAGCTATATGGCCATGTTCAGCAGCAAGTGAATGTATCTCTGGCACACAGTATCGGTGCCAAGATACATCTGACCACAGACACGTGGTCTAGCAAACACGGGCAGGGAAGGTATATATGTGAACAACAACAAATATAAGAACCACAATCAAGTCCAAATATAAATTGTAGCAGCGCTTGAAAATTCTCACAAAAGAGAGAGAAAATTTTATAAGATGAAAATCCTAAAAGAAGAAGTATGCCAAACTGGAGAAAGTTCATGGAGGGGAAAGGAATGTGCACTGTAGATGACCAGGATGTGAGAGATCTTCTTATCAAGCCACTAGTGATGAGCGGAATACGCCATATTCGATTTCGCGATATTTCGCGAATATTTCGAAGAATATTCGCGAATATTCGTTAATATCGAATATTCGTGATATTTTATAAAAAAAAAAAAAAAAAAAAATTGCGAATTTTCGCCAATGCGAATTTTCGCTAATGCGAATTTTCGCTAATGTGAAATTTCGCGATTTTTTTTTTTTTTTTATAAAATATCACGAATATTCGATATTTACGAATATTCGGTATATTTTATATAAAAAAAAAGCGAAATTTCACATATGCGGTTGCGAATATTCGTTAATATCGAATATTCGTGATATTTGATGATAAAAAAAATTGCGAATTTTCGCTATTGCGAATTTTATTGCGAATTTTTTTGCGAAATTTGAAAAATATCGAATATTCGAAATAGCGAATATTCGCCGCGATATTCGAGATATTCGCGAATACTCGAATATGCAATATTCGTAGCGAATATTCGCAATGCGAATATTCGTGAGCAACACTACAAGCCACCCATATAACACCGCCGTGACATCAAACGACCCCCTATGGGGATGTGCTTACCACAAAGATAAGTACAAACGACCTTTCACACCACCTGAAGCCTCTTTCTCCTTCTCAGAATCTCTTTGTGCAGCTTATGGGTCTGGGTACATCTCAGGTTAATGGAAATAACAACAGCAGAGAGTGCTCCATAGCATAATACTGTTTGTTTATTGAGCACAATAATCCCACATACCACCCTTAATAAAATGCATGTACACAATTCAAAAACAATGAGACTTAAAGTGCGATGTCAGCGCATTAGTGAGATCTGGATTAGTACCAGCTGTCCATCCATAAAGTACACTCACAGGTAAACCTCGCAATCGCGCTCTCGTCACTTCCGGGTATCGCGATGGGACACAACCCCGACGTTTCGTCCAATAGGACTTCTTCAAAGGGAAGGTATATAACTTTCACTAAAATTAAAAAAAGGGGGTAACCTGCGCTTAGGATTAAGGGTAAAAATATATATATGAGACTGCTGCCCCCCCTAATAGATACCCCCAAGGGAATACTATAAGGGATAAATGGTATGTGTGGGGGTGGTGGCGCTGTCTAAACTTCTCCTATACGTGTAGGAGTGGTGATGATAAGAGAGAGTGCGAGTATAATGCACCTGTCCTACCCAAGATAGGGGAGACAGTGTGTGTTCAAAGGGCCTTAGCAGAAAATATACTGTGGGCCAATGTGCAAAGACAGTGTGTATATGAAGTATACAGGGTAGGTTGAGAAGAAAAGAAAGTTGTGTGTACCATAAAAACACTGGTGTCTGTGACCCTCGTGTATTATATAACCGAGCGCAAGCTGTTACAATAATGACAAGGTGCAATGTACCACTAGGTGTTTAGTTGCTAGAACCTCCTGATTTAGACCTATAGTGGAGGTGTATGTAATCAGATGTGAGCAAATTGATGGCATATATACATATCATCTAGCCACTACTCCATATCTAAACATAAATGTGTAAATAACATAAAAAAAACCTGTTCAAGAGAACAATTAGTTTCCAGCATAAAACATCAATATACAACAAATGTGTATATATATATATATATATATATATATAATGTGGTGAACCACTAAAAAAAGTCAACGTTTAGAAAAAACTATAAAAAAGAAAAGAAGAAGATGCTTCTATGTGCAACAGTCCATAGTGATTGAGTGATTTGATAAATGCAGTAGGTGCTTCCGCTGTGGTCCCGGTGCTCCCCCACCAGGGTCCCCACTCACCAGAAAAACTCACCCCTGCAGAGGCAAAGTGCATATAAATCCACGCTGTTGTATTGCTGATCGTCCTGTGCTCCCGTTATCCTGTCACTCAGCACCAGGGTTCCAGTACATATGGCGGGGCAGAGTCCTAGGGCCAGATCCACAAAGAATTACGCCGGTGTATCTACAGATACACCGGCATAATTCAAATTTCCCGCCGGCGTATCATTGTTTTGTATCCACAAAAGATGATACGGCGGAATAACGCTAAGAGACGACTGGCGTAAGTATATTACACCGTCGTATCTTAGTTGTAGTCTTGCGCTGGACTCTAGGGGCGCTCCCGTCGGATTTCCGCGTTGAATATGCAAATTAGCGAGTTACGCTAATCCACGAATGTATGAGCGGCCGGCGCATTCCCTTTACGTCGTTTGCGTAAGCGTATCTCCGGCGTAAAGCTACCCCTGCTATATGGAGGTGTACGCAATGTTAAGTATGGACGTCGGGCCAGCGTCGATTTTTTCGTCGTTCACGCCGTTCGCGTAACCCGTTCGCGAACAGGGAATTGCGTAAGTTACGTACACGTCGTTTTTATTGACTATTTGCGACGTGATTTCGCGTGCATGGCCGGCGCATGCGCAGTGTCAAAAAAGCGTTGTTTGCGTCGGGTCATTCATAATTATAATAAAACACGCCCCCCCTAGTAAATTTGAATTGCACCCTCGAACGCCGGCCCATTTACGATACGCCGCCGTAAGTTACAGCGGCATTTATTTGAGGATAAGGAAAACGCCGCTGTGACTTACAGCGGCGTAGCGTAAATGTGACACGCCGCGCCGGCGGCCCCTAGTGTTCCAAGATCCTCCGGGATAAAAGACAAGCTCCCATAGCGTAGTGTGTTTTTTTAAATAAAGATTTTATTTGCACTTTAACACGTATGATACCGGGGAATGCAGGAAATAAAAAACAGCTATCACACAGCCAGTATTCAACACAGGGTTACATGGCATGGATAAATGCATTCAGAGAAAAGTAAAAGATATACAAAATATAATATAAAAATAAAACAAAGTAGGTAGAGGCACTTCACATCCACTGGTGTGTGGGGCCGTCTGACATAGGGAACGGCGTGCGTTCCAAGAGTGTGTCAGCTGGCCAGCCCGGAAGTGAGTGCGTGCTTGTATCCGCTTTATGCGCGTTTCGTTATTACGTCTTCAGAAGCAGGGGCACGCATGCTTTGTTTTCATCTTAATATGAGGACGTCACTGCTAATCACCCTCCCCCATTCCGGGTATCAGCCAATCAGGAGAGATTACTTATAATGCCCCACCAATTGGAGGATTAATAGGGGTAAGAAGGTCGCCCTCTTTGTCCCGGGTCATGCTATATGGTGATGTGTTACCAGGATAAGATGGATAAGTATATATTTATGAATGATCTCATACTGTATACAGTATATATTCATTTGTTGTATATTGATGTTTTATGCTGGAAACTAATTTTTCTCTTGGACTGTACGTTTTTTTTTTATGTTATTTACACATTTATGTTTAGATATGGAGTAGTGGCTAGATGATATCTATATATGCCATTAATTTGCTCACATCTGATTACATACACCTCCACTATAGGTCTAAATCAGGAGGTTCTAGCAACTACACACCTAGTGGTACATAGCACCTTATTATTGTAACAGCTTGCGCTTGGTTATATAATACACAGGGGTTACAGACACCAGCGTTTTTATGGTACACACAACTTTCTTTTCTTCTCAACCTAGATTTCATATACACACTGGGCCAGATTCAGGAACAGTTAGGCTGGCGGATCCAGTGATCCGCCAGCCTAACTGTGACTTTAAGCCGGCGTTTCTGTTTTCTGTAACCAGAAAACAAGAAACGCCGGGTTGAAGCTCCGATGCGAGCAGCGTAACTGAGTTTCGCCATCGCATCGTTACTTCAACTTAAAAATGGCGCCGGGGGCGTTCCCGCCGATTTCCGCTCAAAAAATATGTTAATGAGCGGAAATCGGCAATTCACGATCGCATTCCGGCGCGACGCAGTGACGTTACGACGTTTCCGGACGGGATACGCGGCGCATAGTTATACCTACATGGGGTTGGAATATCCTATGTTGGGTATAGGCGTCGTCATCGCGTCGGAAAAAAAAAAAAAAAAACGTTGCTTGCGTAAAACGTTCATGAATGGGAATGTGACGTCATTGACGTTCATTCACAGAATTTGGAGCATGCGCACGGGGATGTTTTGACACTCGACGCATGCGCAGTACGTTCGCGGCGGGAACGCGCTTCGTTTTAATACTACACGCCCCGTACCCGCCCAATTTGAATTCCGCCGGCTCATTTGCGATGCGCTGCCGCAACTTTAGGAGCAAGTGCTTCGTGAATGACAGCACTTGCTCCTAAAATTTCTGCAGCGTAACGCAAATGAGAAGCGTTACTCTGCAGCAAAGATGCTCCCATCTACCTGAATCTGGCCCACTGTCTTTGCACATTGGCCCACAGTATATTTTCTGCTAAGGCCCTTTGAACACACACTGTCTCCCCTATCTTGGGTAGGACAGGTGCATTATACCCACACTCTCTCTTATCACCACTCCTACACGTATAGCAGAAGTTTAGACAGCGCCACCACCCCCACACATACCATATATGGCTGCTCATGCGTGACTCATGCAGACTTCTGCGGCCATTTGATGAGATCACCAAACTGGTCAGTCGCAGCCAGGGCGCCATCAGTGACATCGTACCTTATGCCTTCTTTCTGGAGCGTGCATTGCGTCGTGTCATTGATCAAGCCGTCGAGGAGCAGGAGCAGGAAGATGAGGAAGTCGCAATACTGGATGAATTCCCAGGGGAGGCTACTCCACCTGAGAGGAGTCTGAAGAGGAGTCAGAGGAGGATGGTGCCGGGGAAGAGGAGGAGCAAGAAGAGCATGCTTTAAACCTTTCTGGGATCCCTGGTGTTATCTGTGGATGGGGGGGAGGAGAACGAGGACAACATTATCCTGGATGATGAGCAGGAGCCAGGCCAGTACAGCGCTCCCAGTTTAGTGCAAATGGGGGCCTTAATGCTCCAGTGTTTTAAGAGGGACCCCTGTATAAAAAGCATAAAGGGCAAGGACCAGTACTGTGTGGCAACGTACTTAGACCTCCGGTACAAACAAAACTTGGCGGAAATGTTACCGCCATCACTATCAGAATGCAGCACTTCCAGGCCATGCTTTGAGAAATGCTGCAGTCTTCTTTTGCATCTGCTGGCAGAAGAATTTCTCACAGAAAAACAGTTTCAGGTACCAATTCAACAGCGCCTGCAAGAAGAGGGCGGTTTGAAGATGTCTTGGTCACCAATGATATGAGATCATTCTTTCAGCCGACCCATCGACAGCTGTCCTCTGGATCCAGCATCAGGGAGCGCCTAGACCGACACTGCACTGGCTGACACTTTTTTCTGTATCCGGTGAATGCCTAATGTACCACCAGCCACAGAATACAAGGTTGTTTTCTGTCAGGTTAACACCTGTGGTCGTGGGCTAATTTTTGGGGCTTGTAATGGCCGGCACTTACTTATGGATCTGTTTTTTCACTTAATACTTCTGGTAAGTCAGTGTCCATGTTGTGGGACTATTTGTGCACAGCTAGTAAGTATTTTGTGGCTGCAAATATGACCTGCAGGTTTTTAATATTCACCTGCCATTAAAGTCAATGGGGCCCCCCCGCAAACTTGCGGTTTGCGGACATTTGCGAAGGTTTGCGGTAAGCGTTCGCGAACCGTCCCGTTGGATGTTCGTTCATCACTATCAGTGAGGGCTTTGTGGTTGAAGTGTTTTATATAGCCCCACAGGAAGTATATAACGGGTACTCCCTTTGGGTGAACCAATAGGTATTTTTTACAGCTTTGTATGTTTTATTAAAAATGTATTGTATACATATGTATATATGTGAACTATTAAAAACTTTGTTAAATTGTATACGTGCCTATAAAGTCCCTTTTTCCTTTATTCACAATTCTATCAAGCATGTCAGGATCCTTCTAAGCAACTTTGGCTTCAACCCCAGTCAATTTTCCCGACATTTCTTCCAGATTGGAGCAGCCACAGCTGCCTCCCAGCATGGAGTACCAGATCATGTAATCAAGAAACTAGGCCGATGGAAGTCAGCTTGTTTTGCCACATGAATACCAAATCTTCAGGAAGAAACGGCACAAGCCTTCACCAAGCTGGCTCAATAACTACAAGAATCAATAAAGAGTTATTCTGAGTCTTTTGCCCCCTTTTCTTGGCATACCGACCAGACCACCAAGGCACACTTCAGGTCTATTTATGTTGTAAGTCTTGTCATGTGTTTATGTGATCCACATCTCTCTCGGTCATAAGGCCACGATCATAAATAAGAAGGCCAGTATGGTGGCCTGAATTTATGGGAGGAGCCCGGAGGGTATTTAAGCAGCCCACGCTCTTTGTCAGTTCAGTATGCAATACCCTCCCTTTCCCTTTCAGGGCACTTCTCAGCAAATCCTTCTTCATAAACTACCCATTACTTACCTTGGGTATGCCCCCTTTTCTTAGCATACTGACCAGACCACCAAGGCACACTTCAGATCTATTTATGTTGCAAGTCTTGTCACGCGTTTATGTGATCCACATCTCTCTTGGTCATAGGGCCACGATCATAAATATATAATCACATACAGCATATCCAATATAAAAAAGGCAGACTAGAAAAAAGTAGCAATTTTGATTCCTTTATTTATACCTCCTGGTGAAAGGACATTGAGGTTATAAATCCAGAACTTTTCTCTGGCACCTAACTTCTTAAAAAATGTTTGGCTACAGAGAGGGATCTGGGAATCTGCTCAATGACCCGTACTTGGAGTCCATTGGTAGATTTTTTATCAACCTCAGCAAAGAGTTGTGGGACATTATGCTGATCCTCCTATGCTCACCAAATCTATGCCTCGGGGCTTGGATGGTATGGCCAACATAAATCAGATGTGACGTAGCAGCTACATCAGAGAGGGACGGGTCACCTGCATGTCACTGGGAAAGCCTGTGCTTTCCCTTGCTTCAGAGGGGGACAGGGTCACGTGACGGGTGGCCCCGCCCTCACCTACATAAAAACTGTCACTGGCTGAAGCTGCATCAACCTCTCCAGTCATTTTTGTCAGTAAACGACTCACCCCAAAGGATGCGGTATTAGTGGAACCACTTGCCTCACTGGTCTGAGGACATTGCTGCATTAAAGTTTCCATTTTTTGTTGTAGTCTTTGCTCTTGCTTCTGCAACAGGTCTATGAAGCGCGCCTCAGATTTCTGCTGGGTTTGTAGCTGAGCTTCCAGACTCTTTTGGTGAGCTTGCTGTTGGGCTGCAAGGCTCTTTTGCAAACCTGCATTTGTCTGCTGCTGATTGGCATTTGCTAGAGCCAGCTGTTTCAGTATCTCCTCCATGCTGGCCTTTAAAAAAAAAATGCCCGCATTCTCCACCAATTGTGAGGGGTTAGCCCGGCAGCGGGTGTGTGTGACCCCCTGGAAGGGTTCAGCACACAAAACATTAGGCACAGCAGACAGTGGTAGGAGAAAACAAAAAGGTGCGGTTTTATTTTAAATACACAAATAAAAATTATGACAGAAAACAAAAGAAATACAAAAATAAATCCTGGTCAACTTGACCTGCTCGCTATACACGTTGGTGTCCCTAGCTACCAACTGGGTACAGCCTTGTGCCGCCCCAGTCCCTGACTCCCTTCAGTTTCAATCTCATATAAATAGCCACACAGGCTTTGTCTCACCGCACAGAGCACACACTCCCAGACAATCCACACAGGTCTGGTTCCAGGTTGGAGCATCTCTCTTGCTGGGAGCATGCTGGGAGCTTTTGTAGAGGACCTAACAAGACCATCTGATACAGCTGGGGTCATCAAGTCCTCCCAGCACTCCCCTTAGGAGGTACAAAGTGGCATAAAGCCTGAACCTAGGAGAAATATATACAGCATCTTGGATGCAACCAAGGGGATTTACCCTGCCTACTGTCACAATATTTAAAAAAAAAAATTAGTTTAAATTTTCCATAATGTGTGGTGGATCTTGCCTGTTAAAACCACATCATGGCAAAAATAGAAAGAGGTAATGCTGTATAGAGATCATCTAAAACTACATGTTTGTGAGCTTCTATCATTTTAATGAGATCCATAGTATAAAACAAATGTGACAATGTACTAATATAATTAGTAAAGTTTTCCACATGACACTAACCAGTATATCTGATTAAAAAATAGAAGAGGTGTATGAATACTTTTTCAAAGGCACTGTACCTTGATCTAATGAAACTGCTCTCGATCAGATGTTTTTAAAAGAAAGTATTTCTAGTGTACAGGAAAAATATATATTACTAAAGTAAAAAAATCACTCATATTATCTAGTTTCCCAATGACCAACCCACCCCCAGAGAAAAAATGTTAACCATTGTGTGCACTTACTCTATTGTCCATCAGATAAACAGCCCAAAGACCATATTAAGGAGATCCTACAACAGTGTGACAACATTGAAAGACAGTGCCTAAAGCCTGCCAGACATGGATGAAAATGTGGCTGGTTCAGCAGATACTGGCCAAATTTTAATCCATGTATGGGTAGGGTAATTGCATAGAAGTCGATCTACCAATAAACGGCCCTGTTGGAAAATGTCTACTCGATCAGTGTCCCTGGCTATAGCCAGTGAATTCTGATAGTGGGGGAAGTCTCTCCCTGCTGACAGAATACAAAAGGTACTGAGGTTTCCCCCATCCACCTTGAATAGTCAACCTGTTGGTTGAATGAAAATAGATTCCATTCTCTGCATTCATGGTATGTGTTTATTACCATGTACTACCCTGGGGACCCCTACTACCTTTCATTTATTTGTTCCCTAAGTACTTTTTCTCTTATACTCCCCCCCCCCCATTCTTTCTCTCCTCTTTCAATTTACTCTTCATATAATTCTGGTAGTAGAAATTGTATTTCCTTGGTTATTATACCAATGGTACATAGCTCCAATATGTAGTATACGATTTTAGATTCTATAATACATTTATTTTTAGTTAAAATCTTTACTCTTAATAATAATTAAAGTGGATGTAAACCCACTCTTGTCCTTTCTAAACTGCCATAGTGATGAACTATAAGTATAAAGATGCCTCCTGCATGTATCCTTACCTGTCAAATGTCTCCCCTCTGTCTGTTATGAGACCCGAAAAACTGCAGATTCTGTGGGTGGGTCTGTTGTCTGGAGCTCGGTGGGTGGAGTCATGATGTCAGTACACTCCCCACTCACCTCTACACTCCCCTTGTCAACATGCATTTTGTCCTGTGTATTTCTAACACTAAATCCTGCTATGATCACTAACATCCATATAAATATTCAGCTGCGACAGTATAAACGATGGACTAATAAAATGTCCAAATATTGTGAAAAGTGTACCACAAAATAGATGTTAGAATAAACCTCATACAATCCTTAAAATGGCATCATCATGTGACATATGCTATCATAAATAGATAAATTCACACTTAAATTCCATAAAAATTAAAATTAAAATGAATTTCAAAGAAAAAAAAAACGCAGTGTAGATAATATCCATAAGGTACAAGCTGGATGGATGGCTGTGTGTGTACAGTGATCAGGGTGAAGGTGCTGGTGCCAGTAGTCAATCTATGGTATGGAGTGCTACTCACAGGTGGTTGCTGGTTCTCTGTGCAACTTAGGGTATAGGTGTCCCCTTACCTTACCGCTGTAAGGTAACAGCGTGTGAGTGTGTCTTTCAATCTCCTGGTGGCTCCTGACGTCTCAGGCTCCGCTGGTATGTATCTTTACTTTGGCATCAAAGTCCCCTTTAAGTGTCCCTGTGTGTCTATATCAGATAGCCTCACATTGGGGCATGGGGGGATGTAAAGAGGGATGCTCGATAGTGCAGTATTTAAAACATTTATTGGAATCAGCAGCAATAATAAAAACAGGTACTCACAATGTGAAGTATCAAACAGGCGTATCAAACAGGCATATCAAAACGAGTCGCAAACTTGTCCAATATCACTCCCGGTGCCCTGCGTTCCCCCACATGTTCGTTACAGTCACGTAACTTCATCAGGGGATCCCCTGATCAGACAAAAATAGCCATCTGAGCACTAGAGGCCAAAAAAAGGCCACAACAAAATGGCTGCAGCTCGCCTCATGAAAAAAAGAGCGCAAGCTACAAGAAAATGGCCACCGACTGCAAATACAATAGAAAAAGTGTGGCTACAAGAAAATGGTCACCAGCTGCATTGCAATACAGTGTGGCCCCAAGAAAATGGCGCAGGTGCAAATCTGAGGTAAAAGAAGGCCGCAAAGCCGAGCCGAGGCCCACCTTAATGGCAGACCACCCCACACAGACAGCCGACCCCACACATAGCCCCCAGTACAGGACCTGGAGCCCCCCAGGGACCCCAGAAAACAGCAGGCCCAGCAACGCATGGGAAGGAGGGGAGGGCGAGAGACCCCCTAAACAACCACCCCAGAAATGCCCAGTTGCTCCATCCTGCCAGAGCAGAAGGAACCTACTTACCCGTCCCTGCGAGGAGTGCTGGATGCGTTCCTGACAGACTAACCGCCATAGTAGTATGGGGTAGCTGCCGGCCACGGCCCACCATGATATGGACTGCAGTAGCGCAGTCATAAGTGAGCCCTGGAGCATGTAGCTCACCGGCCCCCCGTGGAGTAATGGGGTATGTCGTGGCCGACCCCCCACGCAGCTAAAGGTCTGCTCACGCTCGATGCCCGGATGCCAGGTCCTTCTCCTATGCTAGGCAGAAAAAAACTGGGCTGCTGACTGCAGAGTGAAGGGTTATGATCAGAGGGCCGCCTCCTGGGCGGTGCTGTTCGGCTTTGCTGTATTACATGTATTTTAACCATTTAACATGTCTGCCTAGTCCTCTTCTGATAGACCGAACATAACCCTACTGTCAAGATTATTTGGAGCTGTGTCCATCCATGAACAAAAGAGAAACAAACTGTGCATCACCCTGAACACACCATCCGCACCATGAAACATGACGGTGGCAGCATCATATTGTGGGGGTGCATTTCTTCAGCAGGGACAGGGAAGCTGAAGTTGATGGGAAGATGAATAGAGCCAAATACAGGGCAATCTCAGATGAAAACCTGTTAAGAGTCTGCAAAAAAAAACAAAAACCTTGAGACTGTGGTGGAGGTTAGGTTCACCTTCCAGCAGGACAACGGCCCTAAACAAACAGCCAGAGCTACAATGGAATGATTTAGATCAAAGCATATTCATGTATAAGAACGGCCCAGTCAAAGTCCAGACCTAAATCCAATTGAGAATCTGTGGCAAGACTTGAAAATTGCTGTTCAGACGCTCTCCATCCAATCTGACTGAGCTCAAGCTATTTTGCAAAGAATGGGCAAAAATATCAGTCTCTAGATGTGCAAAGCTAGTAGAGACATAACCAAAACGACTTGCAGCTGTAATTGCAGCAAAAACCTACGTTAGACTTAACGGTATTTCTACGAACCTTCCAGGGCAGCACACTTGAGAGATGAGAGCTCCTCCCCACATGAAACACAATCAATTGACAGCTTGTTATAAGTCCCCACCCTTCCCCTTGATCCCCAGTATGTAATAAAGTAATCCTGAACTGGTTCACAAGGGACATTGTTCCATATAGGTACTTACCACCTAGCGTTTAGCGCATCATTCCCTCCACATAGAGTGGGAAGTCTAACGTAGGTTTTCTCCTATCACCTTCCAAGACGGCACACCTGAGAGGATAATAAAGAAACCACGGCCCAGATTCACAGAGAATTAGATTCTCGTAGAGTATCAGAAATACACTACGCTGCCGTATTTTACCTGGCTCTACGTGGAATCCAGGTAGATTTTGTCCAGTAAACGACGGCGGCGTAGTGTATTTCTCCCGTCGCAATCCATCTAGACGAGTAGGGGGCGTGAAGCATTTAAAATAGGCGCGTTCCCGCGGCGATCGAACTGCGCATGCTCCGTTCGCAAATTTCCCGCCGTGCATTGCGCGAAAACAGGTCGTTACGTCAATCGTTGTTTGAGTAGCGTCGTTTACGCACAATCCTCGTCCCGAACGAGTTATAAAAAAAGTTATAAAAAAAAATCGACGCGTGAACGACGGCCATACTTAACATGGGCTACGTACCGTTAGACCAGCAAAAAGCTGGTCTAACAGTACGTAAAAAAAAATAGACGAAAGCGATTGCGAAGACCACTCGTATCTTCATGGATCGCCGTAAAAACACATTTGCATATCCCGACGCATGAAAACGACGCAAACTCCTCCCAGCGGCCGCAAATATATCGCAGCGTAGATCCGAAGGCTTACGAAGACGTAAGCCTCTCGGATCGAAGCCCGAAGCCGCCGTATCATGGTTTGAGGATTCAAACTAGTGATACGGCGCTTGAAATTGGAAATTACTCCTGTCTAACACCAGTTAGACAGGCGTAATTGCTTTCTGAATCTGGGCCCACAGGCCTACTTTAGGATGGGACCCCTGCCTGCAATGCATTTCTGCTAAATGTCAGATTTTGACTTTAATTTTTTTTACCTCCACTCCCTAGTGTGTGATGAAGGTATCCTAGCTGGATCATTTAACTGATCTGCAGGTCTGCTCCACATATGCCCCTGCCTTCTCTTTGGATGCAGGAACTAGGTGGCATGGACTCTTAAAGATAAAATCTGAGAGCCTGTGAATTTTTGAAGATAGAAAGATTGACTGTGTCATCCTTTTAGCAATCGTGGTCTATAATGTCTGTAACTGCTGCATAGGAACACCAAAAAGACTAATCAGAGATTTGTTCTGTGAAACAAGGAACTACTTTGGCCAATAAAGAACATCTGGTTTTAAACCATTAGTCTGTTCAGGAGAACGATTTAGAAAAAGGCTACCCGACAGACAATCCTTGCGGGTCCCTTTTTAATTTGTTTGCCATAACCACACCCACTTAAGGATAATAGATTAACTGCTTGCCGACCAGCCGCCGTCATTTTACGGCGGCAGGTCGGCTCTCCTGGGCGAGAGCCCGTAGCTATACGTTGGCTCCTTTTGCGGCCACTAGGGGGCGCACACCGACAGGCCGCCGGCGGCCCGCGCGCGCCCCCGAGTCCGGCGGGCACGATTGCAGCCAGGGAACGCGCGATTGCTCGTTACAGAGCGGGGATCGGGAGCTTTGTGTGTAAACACAAAGCTCCCGGTCCTGTCAGCGGGGGAAATGCTGATCTTCTGTTCATACAATGTATGAACGGAACATCGGTGATTTCCCCTAGTGAGTCACCCCCCATACAGTTAGAACACACCCAGGAACATACTTAACCCCTTCCCCGCCCCCTAGTGTTAACCCCTTCACTGCCAATGGCATTTTTATAGTAATCCAATGCATTTTTATAGCACTGATCGCTATAAAAATGCCAATGGTCCCAAAAATGTGTCAAAAGTGTCCGAAGTGTCTGCCATAATGTCGCAGTACTGAAAAAAAAACGCTGATCACCGCCATTACTAGTAAAAAAAAATATTAATAAAAATGCCATAAAACTACCCCCTATTTTGTAAACGCTATCACTTTTGCGCAAAAACCAATCAATAAACGCTAATTGTGATTTTTTTAACGAAAAATATGTAGAAGAATACGTATCGGCCTAAACTGAGGAAAAAATATGTTTTTTTTATATATTTTTTGGGGATATTTATTATAGCAAAATGTAAAAAATATTGATTTTTTTTCAAAATAGTCGCTCTATTTTTGTTTATAGCGCAAAAAATAAAAACCGCAGAGATGATCAAATACCACCAAAAGAAATCTCTGTTTGTGAGAAAAAAAAGGACGGTGCGTGTGTCTGGCGGCCGCGATGTCCACCGGGCACCCGCGATAAACACACAGATCCACCTCCTGTCAGAGGTGAGACCGATGTGTGTTCCCAGTACAGAGGAACACACATCGGTCTCCTCCCCTTGTGAGTCCCACTCCCCCTACAGTAACAATCACTCCAGGGAACATTAACCCCTTCAGCACCACCTAGTGTTAACCCCTTCCCTGCCAGTCACATTTACACAGTAATCAGTGCAGTTTTATAGCACTAATCGCTGTATAAATGTGAATGGTCCCAAAAATGTGTCAAAAGTGTCCGATATGTCTGCCGCCATTACTAGTAAAAAGAATTATACATAATAAATAAAAATGCCATAAATTTATCCCTTGTTTTGTAGACGCTATAACTTTTGCGAAAACCAATCACTATACGTTTATTGCGATTTTTTTTACCAAAAATATGTACAATACGTATCAGTCTAAACTGAGGAAAAAAAAAAAAAAAATATATATATATATATATATATATATATATATATATTTATATAAAAATTATATTTATTAAATCAAAAAGTAAAAAATATTGTATTTTTTTTTTAAATTGTCGCTCTTTTGTTTATAGCGCAAAAAATAAAAACCGCACAGATGATAAAATACCACCAATTGAAAGCTCTCTTTGTGGGGGAAAAAGACAAAGATTTGATTGGGTACAGTGTTGCTTGACCGCACAGTTGTCATTCAAAGGGCAACAGTGCTGAAAACGAAAATTTGGTCTGGGCAGGAAGGGGGTGAAAATGCCCTGTCGCTGTGTTCGGGAGAAACACAATCAATACTGGGGATCAAGCGGAAGGGTGGGGACTTATAACAAGCTGTCAATTGATTGTGTTTCCTGTGGGGAAGAGCTCTCATCTCTCAGGTGTTCCGTCCTGGAAGGCGATAGGAGAAAGAAAGGTGGGTATGCCACACTTTTCAGATTTGTAAAAAAAAAAATTAAAACCATTTATCATTTTCCTTCCACTTCAGAATTATGTTCTATTTTGTGTTGGTCTATCACATAAAATCTTAATAACACACATTACCACATTTTGTCATGCTACAGCTAAAAATGTAAAATGTCAAGGGGTGTGAATACTTTTTCAAGGCACTACAACACTTATAACATTTTATAAAATGAAAATTACAAAAAAAAGGTAATTTATTCCAGTAATTATATTTAACCACTTAAAGCGGAGTTCCACCCAAAAATGGAACTTCCGCTTAATCCACTCCCCTCCCCCTTACATGCCACATTTGGCATGTAATTTTTTTGGGGGGGGAGTGGGGGCTTCAGTAGGAGTGGGACTTCCTGCTTCCGCTTAGGGGCTGGTAAGGCGATTAGGCCATGAAGCCGAAGGCCAGGGAGGGGGGGAGAGGAGCGGACCCCCGGTCGGTGCGTCGCTGGAACGTGGAGAAGGTAAGTGTCTGTTTATTAAAAGCCAGCAGCTACACTTTTTGTAGCTGCTGACTTTTAATAAACATTACATTTGGGTGGAACACCCCTTTAAGGACCGAGGGTGTTTTTCAGATTTCGTGTTTACGAGACTAAAACATTTTTTTTTGCTAGAAAATTACTTAAAACCCCCAAAAATTATATATTTTTTTCTAACACCCTAGAGAATAAAATGGCAGTCATTGCAATACTTTTTGTTACACCGTATTTGCGCAGCGGTCTTACAAGCGCACTTTTTTTTGGAAAAAAATCACTTTTTTAAATTAAAAAATAAGACAACAATAAATTTGGCCCAATTTTTTTACATACTGTGAAAGATAATGTTACGCTGAGTAAAATGATACCCAACATGTCACGCTTAAAAATTGCGCCCGCTCGTGGCATGGCGTCAAACTTTTACCCTTAAAAATCTCAATAGGCGACGTTTAAAAAATTCTATAGGTTGCATTTTTTGAGATACAGAGGAGGTCTGGGGCTAAAATTATTGCTCTCGCTCTAACGCTCACGGGGATACCTCACTTGTGTGGTTTGAACGCCGTTCTAATATGCGGGCGCTACTCGCGTATGCGTTCGCATCTGCGCGCGAGCTCGTCGGGACAGGGCGCTTTAAAAACATTTTTTTTTGGTTTTGGATTTCTTTTTATTTATTTTATCATTTTTAACACTGAAATAAAAAAAATATCACTTTTATTCCTATTACAAGGAATGTAAACATCCCTTGTAATAGAAAAAGCATGACAGGTCCTCTTAAATATGAGATCTGGGGTCAAAAAGACCTCAAATCTCATATTTAGGCTTAAATGAAAAAAAAAAAAAAAAAAGAAAGAAAAAAAAAAAGGTAAACAAAGAAATTGTCTCTTTAAGACGCTGGGCGGGACGTTTTGACGTCACTTCCGCCCAGCAGAGCTATGGGGACGGGTGAGGGACATTTTTCCCTCACTCGCATCCCCGGACAGCAGACCCGATTGCATCCGCCGCTACCGACGGCAACGGTAAGCGGCGGAGGGCGCGGGAGAGCGGCGGGAGCCCTCTCCCGCCACCAATAACGGCGATCTTGCGGCGAATCCGCTGTTAAGACCGCCGTTATAATTGACAGAATCGCCCACTGTAAAGATGGATATCTCGGTTGTGGCAGCAGCTGCTGCCGTTACCGAGATATCCATCTTTAAAAAAATTACGTATATATACAGTGGGCGGTCGTTAAGTGGTTAAAAAGTGAAACTCATTTTATATTGCATGCGTTTCACACAGAGTAATACATTTCAATTTTTTTTTTTTTTTGATTTTGATTATGGCTTATAGCTAGTAAAAACCCAAATCGTCACTGACTGTGGAAACTTCACACGGGATCTCATGCGACATGATTACTGTGCTTGATTGGTCAGCAGACTCGCCAGACCTAAACCCCATAGAGAATCTGTAGGATATTGTCAAGTGGAAGACGAGACACACCAGATCCAACAGTGCAGGCGAGTTGAAGGCTGCTTTCAAAGCAACCTGGGCTTCCATAACACCTCACCAATGCCACAGGCTGATTGCCTCCATGCCACGCCACATTGATGCAGTAATTCATACAAACTGAGGCCGACCTAGTATTGAGTGCATACTATACTGTTCATGGACATAATTTTCAGCAAGCCAACATTTCTCTATTAAAAATCCAAGCTGTAAGCATTAACGTGATTGTAAAGTCTTTTTTTTTTCTATAAAAATAATAAACATGTCATACTTGCTCTGTGCAGTTGGTTTTGCACAGAGCAGCCCAGACCCTCCTCTTTTTGGGTTCCTTTTCTGTGCTCCAGGCCCCTCCCTCCCGCACCCAAGCCGTGTCACAGCTCCATGTCCATTCAGACACAGGGCCACGGCCTGGCCCCACCTTCTCTCTCTGATTGGCTAGATGACTTTAATTGACAACAGCGGGAGCCAATGGCAACGGCTGAGACACTCGTGGACATCGATGGACAGAGATGAGGCTCAGGGAAGTATTAGGGGGGCTGCTGTACACAGAATGCTTTTTATCTTGATGCATTAAAAAAAAAAATTGGACTTTACAATCCCCTAATCATCAACATTAAAAAAAAGAAAATGTTTGAAATATATCACTCCATGTAACGCTTCTATATAAAATATACGAGTTTCATATATTTTTTTTATTGAATTACTGAAATAAATTAACTTTTTGATGATATTCTAATTTTATTAGATGCACAGACATTCTGATAAACAAGGAGAGGAGAAGGGGTATATGGCCAGAACCTGCTCTTGTCCATTCACAGAATCTCTTTAATTCTCTGAGCAGAACATTTTTGTGCATGACAAGAGGAGGGGAGGGGTGGCTACACAACATGATTCCTGCATTATGTAAGATTTTAACTTGCAGCGCTGAAAGAAATGTGCAGACATTAGTATGCGGCATCAGTGACGCCATTTTTTTTTTTAAATACTACACAGCAGAAAGCAGGACCTAGGATTACCATCCTAAGGCCTCGTACACATGAGGCAATCTATTTGTTCAAATCGGTCGGACCGACCGATTTGAACAAATCTGTCTGATAGGATTTTGGTTTGCTCGCGTGTACACACGAGCAAACCAAAATCCCCGCCAGCAGACGGCGCGCTGATGTGTCGGTGACGTGGCGGTGACGCCGCCACGTCACCGCACCAGGAAGTAAAACACTTCCGCGCATGCGCCGAATCCATTCGGCGGCGGTGCGGGACGACATGTCTGCTGGTAAGTGTACTAACCAGCAAACATGTCGGGCGGACGGATTCCCACCCGATAGATTTCAAAGCATGCTTTGAAATCTGTCGGGTGGCCAAATCCGTCGGCTCTACCGAACACACGATCGAATCTGTCTGCTGGGACGGTCTAGCAGACAGATTTGATCGTGTGTACGAGGCCTTAGTGATAACTCTTTTGTGAGGAGCAGAACTTGAAGAAAATATTTCCTAGGATTTTTTCTTTATTTACAAGAGTTTAACTATGAATTACAATTTACAATTACAATTTAACAAACTTTGCCCTGTTTTGCCGCTATATTTTCCTGGCTTTTTCATCAATTTGGAAAAGTTTGTGGTGTGAAAGAAAATTGGTTTTTGGTTCACTCATACCTAAATTGATCACCAATCTGTGCTTGTATGGTCACCTTTAGTCAGAAGGCAGGGGAAAATGCATACTAAATTTGTGTGCACTTTCTAAAGCATATGCACACTTTACAGAGTAAATATACATAGCCAATAAGATAAAGTTGGGATGTGCGCAAGAAAAACATCTTACCTTTTTCATTTTATTTGCACTTGATATGTAAAATGAACACAAGTTAATTGTATCTACTATACACCAACATACGCTTTGTAGAGGAAGCCTCTACTCCTTTAGTAAATCAACCCTCAATGGATAGTGTTTTCATCATTAAATGTAACTATTGAGTTTTTTTTTATTACAGTCATGCAGAAACATATTTAAATGTATACATGTTACAGTATGTGAACAGAATGGATATTTTCATGGAAATAAAATTTAATTACTATGGTATATATACAAATACATTTGCACGTCTATGAGAAAGGTACTAGAGACTTACCTGGGCCTGTTTCTGTACACCCACAACAACCTGTAATGCTTATCATAACCTGCTTTCCCAACGCCATCTCAATCAAATGTCTGTTTTTACTACGGTCATATTACTTTTAATTGCCATTTTACAGGTAGATGCATCTTTACAATTATAGGAGACTCCTGCTATGTTAAGTAGAAATTACATCATTGCATCTTTTAAACACTCAACACTGCAGGTAACCCATGCATACTGAAAATGCTGCAGAGCTCTACCTCCCACATTAAGACTGATTTACCAAAAAAGAGTTGAGAATCTTCACACAATAGATTCACTTTGATTATCCAATCAAGTGAAAAGCTAAATACCTGTTTACTTTTTTATGTCCCCCACACAGGATATGATAACGGAAATAAATATTTAAACAAAACTACTGAGTGAAGATTCTCAACTGTGTAGTGAAAAGTAGTTTATTATAGCTGCCTAGGAGTATCATAGAAATTGTTTTTTATCTACAAGCTGCACAATCAAAGACAACAATGCATTGCTGCAATGGTGGCTCACCATTTAAAATGCATGAAATAGGCTGCTGATCTTGTCCTATATCATTAAAAAATAAAAAGTTCAGTATTTTTACAAATATGTAGCAGAGTGTTGCACTCTGACTTAGTAGTTAAAACATTTTGCTTTATGACATTCAGGATGCAATTCCTACAAGCACAATGTAGATGGAATATGGTGCATGTTTCCTCCCACAATCTGAAAACCCATTGGCAGAATAACTGGCGAGTGCCCCAAAATAAAGTATTTGTTGAAATGTATTTGAAGGCAGTTCGTATCTGTAAGCTAATTCTTAGAGGAAGCAACCAGTTGAATGTAGTCTAATAGCATAAATAAATAAAAACTAAGTATAAAAAAACATATCTATATTTGTTAGCTGTGGTTAGTGTGCATGTTTTTAATAAGTGATCAAGTATTTACTAGCAGCCTATATATGTAGAAAGTAACTCTACTATCAGTTGCATACATTTTTTTGTCTAAATCTTTTATTCAGAGAATATATGTGTGTGTGTGTATAATATATATATATATATATATATATATATATATATATATATATATATATACACACACACACACACACATATATTCTATAAACATAAAAGATTTAGACAAAAAAAATGTATGCAACTGATAGTAGTCTACACATATAGGCTGCTAGTAAATCATCATGCTTAAATACTTTAATTATACTAAAAATACTGCATACTTTCTGCCCCCGCAAAGCTTACAACAATTTATTAAGCAGTATTCTGGTCAACAGTAAAAAAAAAAATATATATATATATATATAGGGCAGGAAGTATGCAGTATTTTTCGTATAATTAAAGTATTTAAACAAAATTATTTTCAGGAAAAATGAATATGTACAGGGACAAAATATATGTTATTAAGGTATGTAAAACATACTTAATGGGAATTTTAATAGTAGTATTAATACTTTAATGTCATTTGTTAATTTTGATGTTATTTTGTTTATTTAAAATGACGCAATTCTGATTTTAGGTCTGAACTTATAGGGAAACTATATTCTTTACTTCCAAAATATGTATAATGGGCTATAATTAGGCTAGGGTTTTATAATATATTACTTACAGTGAGTTTTATTTCAGCACTGAAACATTTACACCTTCTTTGATTACCGTTTCATTAATTAAATATTTGGGCTAAAATGTTACTTTTTAAATGCAAAACTGTCTACCCAGACCTTGTGCTTTTATACAAAAATCTGTAAATATTTCTAAAGAAACAAAAAGAAAAAACACAACACTCTTTGTCATGGAGGAATTACAATTTCTAATACCTAAAAGATATGGTACTATCACAAAAAAATAAAGGAGTACCCCGTTTGTTTTCTAACCATTTCCTATTAAGGTAATATTGTTGTTTTTTTTTTTGTTTTGTTTTTTATTGGGTACGTGTTAATAAAAATTCTACAAGTCATACTGTAACTCCCGTAATATTGCACTAAAAGTTACAAAAATACACACATAGCAATAGGATTAGTGAGTATATAATATAAGGTTTTACATTTTGCTAAAAGTATTGCAAACATAATATGACCATTTTGTCATTTTATATAATTTATTGAAGTTTGCACACAAATTAAAAAAATGTACTGAACATACACAAAGTACAAAATTTAAAACAGCATAATAAATTACCCTCCCATTTCCTGGAAAATAAATCACACAATGATTGTCAAAGCTAGACAGCAGTCATTCTTAAATTTAGTATTTAACACAGAGCAAGCTTTAAAATTATGCTAGGTCAAAACAAAATCTGCCTATCCATTGATTGTCTTTTCTAAACAAATGTAATTGTATTAAATTGTTACTACAAAAGTATCTAAGCGATGATACATTAAATTCACATCTTTCATATTTGTTTCAGAATGTCTTTGATTTTTAAGAAATACAACGAAATACAGCATACACCTCCCATTTTGGAAAATGCCCCTTATATTAACTGCTATACAATACTGGAGAGTTCTTTTAAACAAATAAATAAATAAATAAATAGACAAATCAGTCTTAAGAATAAATAAATACTATTTTATCAGTAGGTTTTCCCAATACACATTTTTTATAACTAAATTTGTGTAGCAGGAGAATGTTGTCATCTTAAGTGCTGGCTAATAAATATATTGAGTGGCCAGGCACCAAGTTGCTTGGAATAAACCAATCTATGCCTCTACATCATGTCAGCTAGAGCTTCACTCGGGTGTTTTTATTTTATTTATTTTTTAGATAAAACAACCATAATTAAAGAATCGTTTTGTTTTACAAAGTGCCATAATCAGTGTTCTGCTACATTTTGATTTACAGATCTTCTCTATTGAAAAAGCACTGCACATTCAAATTTGTGTAAACAGGTATATTTTTCTGGAAGCAAGGTGTGTCAGATAAAATAATCTAACAACTTATCACTTACAGTGTGGAGAGACTACCCTTTAAATAAAATGAAAAACAACCCACACAACACGGTTCATGGTGTGTTTTTAAGACCACCAAGTTGCAATTGTAACAGCTTGTTTCAAAGAAAACATATAAATTATCTTGCATATATGCAATGTCAATAGTCAAAAGGAAAAAAATAACCATGCATTTGTTATAATAAAATAAAAGCAGCATTTGTATGACATCACCTCATCAAGTTATACAAGTTAAACATTTAAATTTGAAGTTTAACACCTCAGATTCACAATCTTTATTTATATATATGTATATATCAAACTAGGCTCTCTCATAAAAATGTGCAGTTAATCCTTACCATTTACTGGTAAAAAAAAATGCTCTTATGCAACAGTTTAAAACTTCTACCAAACTGGAAAAAAATATGTGAAGCGTTTATTAATTTTTTTAAATGTTTAAGGAGGCAAGTTTAAATTTAATTTAGTATTTTATGGATAAACCTATCACTTGTATCACACGGTCATAATTTCTTGACAGTGTGCTATATGCCTAACCAGTAGATTAATTAAAGTCCAATGTCTTCCTGTCAATAATAAAAAAAAAGGAAATCCCATAACACATTAGCCAGTTTTAATATTCATAATATGAAAATCTTGAAACGTGCAATTTTGATACTTGGTAAATGCAGTTATGGGGATAAAAAGATTTTTCAGTTTTGTAGAAGCATTTTGGATACTTACATAAACAAGACAATCATAATTATTTATGAAAAATGGCTCATTTTATATTTGAAGACCAGTAACATCCAAAGTAAATTAACTTTAGCAGAGGGAGAGGCAGTCATGTAATAACTTGACAGTGCATAAGTGAATAGATGTATAAGCATATACATAGGTTTATAAAATGTGTATGCACAAATGCATGCACATTACATTTACTTCCAAAGATCTTGTGAACTATCTTCTAAGGTCCAATCTCTTACCACTGGCAAACTTATTGCTTCACTTTTAACAGATAAAGAGTTCACCAGTTCACAGTGAAATTTTCTGATATGTCTATATAGGTCTCCAGACTGTGTGAACCTTCGCTCACACCATTTACATGCATGGGGCTTCTCCCTTGTATGAACTACAGCATGCCGGCTCAAATTATGGGAGTACTGGAAACTTTTTCCACACTGAGTGCAAGTGAAAGGCTTTTCTCCAGAATGAGTTCTTTCATGACGTTTAAGTGTGTACATACATGAAAAAGTTTTACCACACAGGGAACAAGTGGGAACGTGGACATCATTAGTGGGCTTATTACGAATGCCATCTTGTTCTCTGAAGTGTGTGCTTAAATGGATTTGAAGAATATGTGGGCTTGGGAAAACCTTATTGCAGAGTGGACACATGAAGATTTGTCCACCAGGACTTAGTATGTTTGAAACAAAAGGAAGTAGGCTGTTGTCCATGTTACCTTCCATTGGAACTCTCTCATTCTCCGGAGTCATCATCTCATCATCACTTGCTTTTTGATCATGATCCAACTCTCTTAAGACAGCATCTTCCCTTACTGGACCAAGGTGAACTGACTCCTGATACTGTGTCCTTAAATCAGTGTTTACACATTTTACAGTGCTGTGCTCTACATCATACTCATTGGTATCTATATCATTTTCATCACAAGAAACATCTTTTTCTACTTTTATTTGAACTAGACTGCTTCTCATTGTATCTGGTGAAGAAAGGTAGGAGCTGCTTAAAGGCTCAGTTCCTGAAACACTGGATTTCACTGAAAGGTCCAAGACACAGTCTGAATCTGCTATGTTCCTTAAGGAAGTGTTAGATCTCATAGATAATGAGCTAGCCGAGCTGCAAGGACTAGGTACTGCTTTTCCAGCTGTTGTGTGTTCTGTGTCTGCACAATTCTGTGTCATGCTTGTTGAATCCGAGGGCATTCGTATCCACATACTCTCAGATTCCACAGTCAAGTCACTTTTACCAGACAGAATATTCAATTTTTCAGCTTCACCGTCTTCATCATCACTTACTAGATCACCTGCCATATGGCTGCTACCATCTGAAAGACTCTCCACTTTATCTGAACAACTTGAATAATCTTCTTCCTTTTTTGTGCTGTCTGCCTCTGTTGAAGCTTTTTCTTTCAGTTTCTTTTTGCAGACTTTTACTATAGCGTACATGTGGAGAAAGCTGGCAGCTGCTAGTACATCTTCAACGGGGAGATCTTTAAACTGGAGTTTTCCTTCATACATGAATTCAAGTAGCAGAGCAAAGGCTGGAGCTGTAACAATGTCACTGTTCAGATTAACAATGTCTCTTTTGTCTAGCTGATCCTTGTAAAAGAGGTGGAAATACATGCTGCATGAAGCCAATACAGCCCTGTGAGCTCGAAAATGGGCATCTCCTACAAGGACAGTGCAATCGCACAGAAATCCTTGATCTCTTTGCTCGCTCAAGCACTGTAGCAAATGTCTGCTATGTTCTGGAAAATCCATACTGTCTTCATAACCTAAAAACAAAAACAAACAGAAAAAACCCATTGTATTAGAGAAAGGTGGTAAAATTGACAAATGCAAAATGACACAAACTCTTCTGGCACAACTGCTACATAGACTATAAACAATCTATAGTATATTGAATATTGAAATCCTAAAATGTTGCATAGAAATAGATATGGGAATGCTAAAAACACAATCCTTTTGCTCATGTCTACCATACACAGAATTTATTTTCTAAACATCATAAGTGATGACAATACTTCCTGAAAAGACAGGGCCTTTGGCAATAAAAAGAAAATACAGCAGGGACATAAAATCATTTGTGAATGTCATTTTTAATACCAAGTTATAAAAGTTTATATTAAAATATACCCTTAATATAAAACGGTTATATTCTGGTTATAGAACATGCTAAAGAATATAAAGATTAACAATTACAATCACTTTAAGTGCCCCGTAACCCACATCAATCCTAATCCTTAAGAGGGCTAAAAATAAAGATTGGAGGGCAGCTCACAAGGTAGCTGTGATCAAATTAGCAGGCTGAAAGGACAGAGGGACGAAGAAGGAAGCTTATAAACATCTGATCCAGCTGACGGTGGCCATATGGCAGCTGCTGCCCAGATAAAGAGATTAAGAATAGAGGAGTGCGATTACAGCTGTCTGGCCAATTCAAGCTGCTCAAATCTACAAGTTCTAAATTAGTTTGCTAGTAGATAAACCAGTCCAAAGCATTAAAAAAAAAAAAAAAAAACACAACACAATAAAAAAAGAATATTCATGCTAGGTACATCCAGGAAAGCGCTGAATTCTGTTACCATGCAAAATGAAAGTGCGATACATGTGGGGGGGGGGGGGGGGGGGGGGGGGAAACAAAGGTATTGTTAACAAAATACATTCATTAAATCTTGCTGCATGCTTTATATGTTCTTTGCAGGCCATTCCTTCTTTCATCTTTACACACAGATACATGCACAAATATTTAGCATTTTGTGTATAAACTAGAAAGTAAAAATTAATGACTCACTCATAATAATGATACACTTTTACAAACAGATTAAACATCACATTTACATAATGAACTACAAGGAATACAGTAAAAAGTGTATGGCTTAAATGAACGTTTAACTTTTTTTTTCTTTTTTTTTAAACGTCAAACACATTTTTATGTACTGTTATGACTGATATACAAAAAATAAAGCATAAATAATAAAAAATGCCATCATGTTACATAGGACTGATCTGGCGACTATATTACTTAAAATATATATAACATGTATGTTGTAAATATTAATAATAATAATTTTCCATCTGCATTTCCCACACCAAATAAAAATGAAAGAAACACCGTTTAATTTAAACTAAGAAAACAGTATTAAAGTTTAATTATTTATTTTTAACAAGAAGTCCTACCTTTTTTATACATAGACCTGTATTATGCTCTTTCCCCTTAGAAGTGCTGTATGATGGCTGTAGAGATCGGCTCAAGAAATAAATAAAAAAAAAGGAAAAAAAAAAAAAAAAACCTGACAAACAGATGCAAAGTGGAGAGGATGTTAGAGAGGAATAAGATACCTTTTCCCCACACAGCTCTGCACACACTAACTCCCTGGCTGTGTGTTAGAATAAAAGGCTGAGGGATGGCAAGCTGTCAGCTGCTCTGACATCATGTTCAGATGGAAATGCTACCTCCAGCTGTGCTCCTTTTAATGCCATATGCTGCTCCTCTACACTCCTGCCACCAGCTTTTTCTTTGGAGAACTTTTTTTCTTCAGTTTGTATAAACAAAAACTTCAAAGTTTCCTCTTCTCTAAACTTTCTTCACATACCAACTTAACATATGGACTATTATAATTATGGAATTTTCTAACAACTTCACACCATTCTTGATGGTTTTATGCATTGAAGGTATGCACTCCCACAACATGCTGCTTAAAAATATATATATATAAAAAAAAAAATGTATCGACATGTGACTAACCATTTTTTTTTTACATTCCTATTTTTCCCTGCCTGTAAAAATTAGATACATGTCTATAAATTATATTTTACAATTATACGATTATAAGTACGAAAAAGCTATTGTTACATCACCCTCATTTTTAAAACGAAGACAAAAAATGTATATAATTCCCTTCCTTCATGTTTAAGTACAGTGTTCCTCTGATAAAAATAATGGGCGCACTGGTGATGAGTGTTCTTACTGCATGTGGCTGATGAAATAGCACTGCAACCTTTTAGAGTAGGTGCACATATCTATTGTGTTCATAAGCCTCACATCTGTGTCAGCCACATAAACAAACACAAAATATTAAGTGGATTGTGACTTGGTTTTTTAATTTGGGTCATAATAGCTGAAGCTACAATTGTCTAAACAACACAGACTTTAAACAATACTGTTTAGACATTAAGATGGTATATCTGATTGTGCCTTAAAATAAGCACACATCTTGCCATGGGACTTGGCTCAGCTTAATTTATAGGAGACGGTATCACCTTGAAATAAAATGTTTAAACTGAAAACATTGTTTTTCCTTCTTCTATTAAGTCATCACCTGCACATTCTCTCGTGGTTAAAGCACATAGTTAAAATATGTGTATAGGAAAAATATTCCTTCATAACAGGAATATGGTACTTGAACTTGTATCTCACATTATAATGAGAAAATGCGTTTTCTGTGTCAGATTAAAATCAAATAAAAAACATATATAAGAAGTGTATAATCCAGTACATATTTACCAAAACATATAAAACAAAATATATATGGGGAATTCCTCGTTCAATAGCATTTTCCAAATGCTGCTGGGGCATGCATGGAGTGTTGAACACCAAGGGATAAATAAATGCCAATGCAGATACAGGATATGAAGTAAGGAAGCCTTATAATAAGAATACTCTAAATAAATGTTATGCGATAAATCAAAAGATTAAAGCCAGAATATAGTCTGCACAGCTGAAAGGCGTAAAATATACATTCATCAAAAAAAAAAAAGGAAGAGGTATACAAAGTAATTTCTGTATGAAATCATATTATACCTTTAAAATAATCAGCAAGTTGGCTTTCATCATTGCACAAAAGGCACACAAACACGAGCCAGTGATGACCTGCAGTATTCACATGCACTGCAGTGAACGAGTACATATAACACGTCTGTATTTATGTGCTAGGAAACTGAATTCTGACCCGCAGTTCTCGGCTTTGTTAATGAACAGTATCTTCACAAAGATGTCTACAAGTAGCTGGTAAAATACTGCATTCCATATTTCTAGAGCAACCTAGTGTACAACTACGCAGGAAGTTTTGTAAATCAGTCATGAACATAAAATACATTTTAGAGCGATTTTTACACAATGCAATAAACATACCTGTAAGGCCACATTTGCACACACACATCAATGTGCAGTACCCCACACTTATCGACCATTTATGTCAGCCAGTTCATTTTCAATGGGCTTCCAATACGCCACAACACACCAAAAACCAGGCAGTCACTTTTTAGAAATGCACAATGCACAGATGGTTTCCATTTTCATTGTGGTGTGCCACAAAGCATGTTCATTGTGGTGCATTGGGAAGGTGAATAGCACTGCAACACACATGAAGGTTGATTTACTGTAGGGGAAACATACTGTGCACTGCAAGTGCACTTGCTCTAGATCTGAGGGGAATATCCGAAATTAGGGAAAGCTCTGCTGATTTCTATCATCCATACTTGTGCAAGCAAAAATGCTGTTTTTTTTTAAATTTCCCTTGCACGTTCCCCTCAGATCTAGAGCAACTGCACTTGTGGGTGCAATTGCACTGCACAGACTATTTACCTTTAGTAAATCACTTGTGCGTTAATATTCACTGCAGTAATACAAGGTAAACCATGCATTTTAGTGTGCATTACCACAATTTACAGATGCAAATGGGCCCTTGCCCTGGATTCACACCATTGTGAAGTGATAAACATAAGCCCATGTGTTACTGCAATGCATGGTAATGCACATTCCATGCTCTGCTGTCTGCACTGCTATTCATTGTGAATGACACCCCAAGGCACCTTAAAAACACATGTGCACAGTAATGCGCCGTAGAAAATGCAGAGTCCTGTATTTTGCACTGCAGGAACATTCAACCTGCCCTATTTTTCTATGTGTTGTGGTGAGTTTTAGTACATTCATTTTGAACGCTCAGTTTAATGAACAGCAATGCAAGTTGACAGCCCTAAGTGTTCACATTGATGTTGTCAGTGAGGTTTCCATAATACTGCCTTGGTTTGTGGTGAGAAAACTGAGCACCACAATAAGATGATTGTTAGGTCTCACACATAGGCGATTTGATTCCAAATGGCAGCAAAACGCAAGACGTGTTTGCAATGCCATTACTTGTTAATGGCACCCTCAATTGGAGTGCGATTTTGGCGCGATAAATTGCACTGCAATCGCAACGCAAGATGCTCCTGCTCTTTTATGCATAATAAGCTTTGCGCATTGTGATTTTACCACAACTGCAGCACAATTCATTGCACAGAAAAATCACATTGAGATTCGGCTGCCATTAACTATTTAAGGACTGGTAGATTTTCCCCCTTAATAACCAGGCCATGCAATATGGCACTGCGTCGCTTTAACTGACAATTGTACAGTCGTGCAAAGACGTACCCAAACAAAATTGATGTTTTTTTCCACACAAATAGAGCTCTCTTATGGTGGTATTTGTTCACCTCTGCAGTTTGTTTTTTGTGCTGTAAACAAAAAAAAAAAGAGAGTGACAATGTGAAAAAAAAAAAAAAATCTTAATTTTTGCTATAATAAATATCCAAAAAGAAATGTAAAAAATAATTTCTTCAACAATTTAAGCCAATATATTCTTCTAGATATTTTTGTTAAAAAAACAAACACGCAATAAGCGTATATTGATTGGTTATTTTTTTTTAACTATTAATGGCGGTGATCAGTGATTTTTTTGTGGGACTGCGACATTGCAGCAGACAGATTGGACACCTGACATTTTTGGGAACCCGTTAAATGATTACAGTAATCAGTGCTAAAGATATTATTGTACTAATGACAGTGGCAGAGAAGGGGTTAACATTAGGGGCGATCAAGGGGTTACATGTGTTCCCTCAGTGTGTTTACTAACTGTATGGGGAAATAGACAGGATCTGTGTGATCTCCCCTGTGTTTACACAGGCAGATCCCCGTTCTGTCTGTCACTGCAGGGTATGTTCACGGTTGGCTGGCGGACACCAAGCCACTGATTGGATCCCACATGTGCCCACTAATCATTGTGTATGAGCCGACATACGATGACGGTGACTGGTGGGAACCAGCCACATTGCCGCCGTACAACTGCGACTGGTCCTTAAGATTTTAACAAGTAATGGTATTGCAAATGCGCCCCAGGTGTGAATGGAACCTTAATGTTTCAATTCACACCAATGCACTGTGTGCTGATAAAAGGACAGGTTGCATTTCTATGCTGTGCAGCACACTGGGACGTGTTGAAACACATCACAAAGCGTTGTGGCCCATAAAGTTGAATGCAATGGCATTTGTTAAAAAGCAAATACAAACAAAATAAAGTAACAGTGCATTGCACCAAACCTACATATTGCACACCAGAAAGCACGCATTACACTGAACATAAGTGCACCGTCTGGTGTGGATGGGCCCCAACTCTATTCATTTCTCAAACTTATAAAACTGGCAGGATGAATCAGAAGAAACTCTTACTGAGCCAGGGACACACACTGGGATTGATTTACTAAAACTGGAGAGTGCAAAATCTAATGCAGCTCTACATAGAAACCAATCAGCTTCTATCTTCAGCAAAACGCGGAAGCTGGATGGTTTCTATGCAGAGCTACACCGGAATTTGCACTCCCCTTTTTTAGTAAATCAGCCTATATGTGGGCTCACCATTGAATCCTATAGGGCTCATGCACACTGCAGCTCAAAGAAGATGCGCCTACAGGCATTTGAGCTTTAATTTCCTTTTTTTTTTGCCTGGAAACTCCCCTCCGTGTTACCCAAAGTATAAATGTGTTTTCAGGCATATAAGCTTACGGGCAGTAAAAAAGCAAAAAAATAAAATAAAAGTTTTTTTCTGCCTGTAAGCTTGTATGCCTGTAAACTCCTGCAGTGTGCATGGACACATTGGGGGTTATTTATTTACAAAAGGCAAATCCACTTTGCACTGAAAGTGCAATTGGGAGTGCAGTCTCTGTAGATCTGAGGGGGACATGCAAGGAAAATAAAAAACAGCATATTTCATCTGCGCATGATGGGAAAATTACAATGAACATTCACACTTTAGTTAGTCAGCCCAAATGTGTTTGATTAAAAATGTACCTGTATTCATTTTGAGCTCTATTTATACAGGCAGTTTACATGGATGTAAATGAATTGTCGTTTACAGTAGTCACTAAACACCAAAGAAGTGGTGTTACAAATGAACCAGCACTGTCAATATTAAGCCTTCACAAGCTAACAGATATTCCAGGCTTGGGTGGCTCAGCCAACATCATCCTGCACAATGAGCTTTGTTTGAGAAATGACAGTCGGGCAGAAAAATTTGGTTGAACGGGGACAGCAACCAATCAGGGTGCAAACTTTTAAAATACAATAGACGGCAGTGAGAGATTCGCAGGCTGAACAAGAAAAAAATTAAATGCTTATGGCCGGGCTTAAGAACTTAAAAAATAAAAAAAAAACATAGAAAAGAAGAAGAAGAATAAATAATTGCTGTTGACAATGAAAAATCAACAGTTGGCCATTCTAATTTCCAAATCTGCCTTGGAAACACTACTGAGCATCTTATTGAAAGCCCATAACACATCAGAACTGTTTCCTCGGGTTGAGGTGGATAAATAGGTTTAATTAAAATGGCAATTGAACTCTGGAAGCAGAGGCAGGCAGAGGGCAAACGACAAGCCACCAGCATTGCCTGTGGTCTCTTTGCAGCTCATCTTTTACCTATTACTGACTAATTTTGCCCTATTCTGTGGGCAGCAGAGCCTCCTGCATGAACAGTTGTACACAGTATTAGTCACTAAAACTCTGCCACTAGAAATCAGTGGTAGCAGTGTCTCAGATGCCTTCCACAGTTATGAGGTTGTAGGCATAGGTGTGCCTAGACATCCTCGCATACCAAAAAGGACCTTGATAATTTTCAGGAGGATTTTAAGACAAAACAAAGGGGCACATTTTCAGGTTACTACCCAAAAAAAAAAAAAAAAAGAATAAAAAGTCAGCATTACCAAATGTACCCCATAGCAAATCTTTGAATGAAATTAGTACAAGTCCACTTTAACCACTTAAGACCCGGACCAAAATGCAGGTAAAGGACCTTGCCCCTTTTTGCGATTCGGCACTGCGTCGTTTTAACTGACAATTGCGCAGTCGTGCGACGTGGCTCCCAAACAAAATTGGCGTCCTTTTTTCCCCGCAAATAGAGATTTCTTTTGGTGGTATTTGATCGCCTCTGCGGTTTTTATTTTTTGCGCTATAAACAAAAATAGAGCGACAATTTTGAAAAAAAAAAAAAATTTTTACTTGTTGCTGTAATAAATAGCCCATTAAAAAAAAAAAAAAATCTCAGTCTAGGCGATACGTATTCTTCTACATATTTCTGGTAAAAAAAAATTAAAAAAAAAATCGCAATAAGCGTCTGGTTTGCGCAAAAGTTATTGCGCTTACAAAATAGGGGACAGAATTATTTTTTTTATTATTTTTTTTTTTACTACTAATGGCGGCGATCAGCATTTTTTTCGTGACTGCGACATTATGGCGGAGACATCGAACACTTTTGACACATTTTTGGCGCCATTCACATTTATACAGCAATCAGTGCTATAAATATGCACTAATTACTGTATAAATGTGACTGGCATTGAAGGGATTAACACTAGGGGGTGAGGAAGGGGTTAATGTGTATCCTAAATTGTGTTCTAACTGTGGGGGAGGGGGGGGGGGGTGACTGGGGGAGGTGACCGATGCTGTGTCCCTATGTACAAGAGACACGGCATCTGTCTCCTCTCTCCCCTGACATGGATCTCTGTGTTTACACAGAGATCCATGTCTTGTCCCTGCAGCCGCCGATCCCAAGTGCCTGGCGGACATCACGACCGCCAGGCACGCGCATCGGCATGTCAGCGATGCAGTGGGCACGCGCGCGCCGCCGACGGCGGCGCTCGCGGCCCCCCAGTGGCCTGGCTAAGAACAGGCCGTAAAAACACGGCCTGTCAGAGATTCAGGACATCCCTTCAGCCGTATAAAGTCGTACGGCCGTTGGGAAGTGGTTAAGAAAGGCCTGGATACTTTCCTAAATGCACCTGATATAACTGAGTACTAAGATTTGTAGGTAAAGTTGATCCGGGGTAAATCCGATTGCCTCTCGGTGGATCAGGAAGGAATTTTTTCCCCTCCTGCAGCAAATTGGATCATGCTCTGCTGGTTTTTTTTTGCCTTCCTCTGGATCAACTATGGGTATGGAGTTGGGTGTATGGGATTGTACTGTGTTTTTTATTTTGTTTGTTCATTTTTTTATGGTTGAACTGGATGGACTTGTGTCTTTTTTCAACCTGACTAACTATGTAACTATGTAACTCTGAAGGTATGCTGTTGTATCTGGCACCAAGCCATCAGTAGTATCCTTAATGGTGGATGTAAACCCTCCATACACCCAGTGAAGTGAACAACCTCAGATGATACACAGAGATTAACCAAATCTCCCTACATACATTTTATATGTTTATCTGCTGTCTTCACATTTATATACAGTTTAGAAACTTGAGATCCCGTTAGGAGATTTTCTCTTCCTGGTTAACACAGTGTGTGATGTCTGGGCATACAGCGAAGATAGCCAACATTGCTGATTGGAGGAACGGCACACACCCCCTCTCATCTTAGGCAGAGAATCTCAGAGTTGTTTTGTAATAGGAGCTGCTCTCTGCTAATCTATATCAGCAACCTCCTTTGACAAAAGATTCGGGCTGCTTTTGACTATGTCAAGAGTTCTCAGGCTGATAAAAGAGGCACCGTTCAGAAGAGAGGTATAAGACTTAGCTCATTGAAAAGAGATAACAAAATACTGCAAATATATGTACCCAGCTTAAATTTCATAAATCGGGTTTACATCCACTTTAAGTCATGTAAATTACGAGGTGGGCCCTCAATGGATCGGCCTTGTTTTTTTTGTTTTTTTACCACATCCCACAAATGCTAAATTGGATTGAGATCAGAAGAATTTGGAGGCCAAGTAAACACCCCACACTCTTATTCATAAAACTAATCTTGAAGTCCATCAGACCAGAAAACCTTACATTAAAAAAACATGCGTGTCATTAATATAACATCAACTTCACAGTACAAAATTAGTGTGCGTCACTGACAAACAAAAACTATATTGAAATAAATGCTGCTACTTTAGTGTAAATTGGTTTTACACTAATATTAATGACACATAGTTAGTCAGGTTGAAAAAAGAAAAGTCTATCTAGTTCAACCATAAAAAAATAAACAAACAAAATAAAAAACACAGTACAATCCCATACACCCAACTCCATACCCATAGTTGATCCAGAGGAAGGCAAAATAAACCCAGCAGAGCATGATCCAATTTGCTACAGGAGGGGAAAAAATTCCTTCCTGATCCCCCGAGAGGCAATCGGATTTACCCCGGATCAACTTTACCTACAAATCTTAGTACTTGGTTATATTATGTGCATTTAGAAAATAATCCAGGCCTCTCTTAAAGCAATCTACTGAGCTAGCCAGAACCACCTCTGCAGGGAGTCTATTCCACATTTTCACAGCTCTTACTGTGAAGAAACCTTTCCGTATTTGGAGGTGAAATCTCTTTTCCTCCAGACGTAAAGAGTGCCCCCTTGTCCTCAGTGTTGACTTTAAAGTGAATAACTCAACACCAAGTTCACTATATGGACCCCTTATATATTTGTACATGTTGATCATATCTCCCCTTATTCTCCTCTTCTCAAGAGTGAATAAATTCAGTTCTTCTAATCTTTCCTCATAGCTGAGCTCCTCCATGCCTCTTATCAGTTTGGTTGCCCTTCTCTGCACTCTCTCCAGTTCTCTGATATCATGATATAATGTTTGGGGGTTCTAATTAGAGGGAAGGAGATGGCAGTGAAAACAGTGAAAAAACACTTTAACCACTTGCCTACTGTGCACCTACACCCCCTTCCTGCCCAGACAAAATGTAAGCTTCCGGCACTGCGTCGCTTTAACTGACAATTGCGCAGTCGTGCGGCGTGGTTCCCAAACAAAATTGGCGTCCTTTTTTTCCCACAAATAGAGCTTTCTTTTTGTGGTATTTGATCACCTCTGCGGTTTTTATTTTATACGCTATAAACAAAAATAGAGCGTAAATTTTTAAAAAAATGCAATATTTTTTTACTTTTTGCTATAATAAATAACCCAAAAAATATATAAAAAATATATTTTTTTCCTCAGTTTAGACCGATACGTATTCTTCTACATATTTTTGGTCAAAAAAAAAATGCAATAAGCGTTTATCGATTGGTTTGCGCAAAATTTATAGGCCCAGATTCACGTACATCTGCGCATTATTGGACCGGCGTAGCGCACCGCCTTTACGTTAGACTTGCGCAATTTTGCCGCGTAATCACCCTATTCTCGTAGCTTTTGCGCAGGAAATTGCGCATACGTAACGTTTTTCCAGAGGCGTAAGGAGGAGTAATACAAATTGGGAAGGACGTGGGCGTGTTACATTGAAATGAGCCGTGACCCCATACAAATGAAGGGCCGGCCGGCTCGCGCATGCGCGCTTGAAGGAGACCATGGTCAGCTCCGCTGTGCGCATGCTCACAACTCGGGAGCGGCGCAATCAGTGAAATTGGAAATGGACTAGGGCAACTTTGTGAACTACGCAGACAGCATAAATAGACAGACACAAATGCACTTCCTTTGCAAAAGTACATCCCTTTGTATCCCTCCCTCTACAGCAAGGTGCTTTTGTTTGTTTGTGACGTGTCTTTGAGATATTTGGGGACTGTTTTGCAGAGTGATTTTTGTCTTTTATGTGTTTTCTTTGTTGTTATTTTGTTTAAATTATATTTTTGCTGGGCATTTTTTTTTTTTTGCTCGTCATTTATTTAATTTTTTTGGTTCTGTTTGTGTATGATTTTGGAATGTGGGGGTGATATTCCTGCGGGAAAAGGGGTGTCACCCTCATTTGTGGTGGAGAAGTGATCCCCAGGTCTGTGTGAATGGTGTATGAATGTACAGTGACATAATTGGAGCCGTGGCATGGCGTTGCAGCTCACAAGTCCTGCATGGTGGACTGGTGCCAATCCAATGTGATGAGGATGTGGTGTGTGTGTGCTAGGGACCACAGTGGTGTGCATGCATGCATTCTCATTGTGCCATGATTAATGTGTGTGTTTAACGTGCAAAGATGCATAATGTGAGCTGGCATGAGATGGGGTCATGAGATGGGGTACCAGTGCATATGCAGAGTCACCTTGAAGGGAAAAGACAGGAGGATGTTAGTCATGCATGTGCCACTTGTGAGGTGTGCATCACGGGAGGGGATAGTCATGCCTGCCACCCATGTCACTCACCAACCAGCCAGCTGTCCCCATACATGTTCTGTTCGAAATCTGTGGGGATGGGGCTCTGATTGTATATGTAGCTGTCATGGGTGTCATGGGTGGTGCCATGTGTTGGGCTGCTGATGTCCTCCTGCAAGGTTGTGGTAATTCCAGGATGGCATGAGGGGTGAATCTGAAGATGCGAGACACCTCAGAATCACTCATGCCAAAGATGTCTATGAGTGTGTGATATATCAAGTGAAGAGTGAGGGGCTTGTATCAGATAAGAATATTGTATTAGATTAGATTAAATTGTAAATTTTATATAAGCAAATAAAGAAAAATAAAAAAACATCTCCTGTGCCCTCCTTAGTGCCATCCTCCGTGCCCTCCTCCTTCTTTGTTCATCTAAAGTCAGTAGTATAGCTATGTGCGACGATGCCCCTGGCATGTTGGCATACAGATTGTTGAGCAACACGTGTGACTGCTGAACTCCTCACTAACAGTGTTGCTTTATCTGACAAGTAGACTTTTTTTCTTTTTTTAGACCAGCTTTTATCAGCTCTAATTTTAGACAGGACATTTTGCTGTTGCGCACACTGCGTCGCCTGCGCTGCCCCAACGTTGTTTTGTGGATCCTCGTAAGTCCCTCATTAGCATATTTGACTAGCAAATCAATGGTGTGTCTATCGCACTTTTGCGCGGACGGATGCGCCAGTCTAACGAAATTACGCGGGACAAAAAAAAAGACGATTTTTTGCGTATCTCGTTCTGGGGATGCCGCGCAACGAAACGCACGCGCACATTTAGACTTACGCACGCGCATCTCCTGTTGCGCAGGCGTAATCGCTCTGTGAATCTGGGCCATAGTGTTTACAAAATAGGGGATAGTTTATGGCATTTTTTTTTTTTTTTTTTTACTATTAATGGCGGCGATCTGCGATTTTTTTATTGGGACTGCGACGTTATGGCGGACGCTTCGGACACTTTTCTGACATTTTTGGGACCATTTACATTTATACAGTGAACAATGCTATAAATATGCATTGATTACTGTATAAATGTGACTGGCAGTGAAGGGGTTAACCACTAGGGGGTGGGGAAGGGGTTAAATGTGTGTCCTATGAGTGTTCTAACTGTGGGGGGAGGGGGGGTGACTGGGGGAGGTGACCTATTGTGTCCCTATGTACAAGGGACACAATCGATCTCCTCTCTCCCTGACAGGGACGTGCAGCTCTGTGTTTACATACAGAGCTCCATGTCCCCGCTCAGTTACTGAGCAATCGCGTGTGCCCGGCGGCGATCGTTGCCGCCGGGCACTCGCACGGGATCCCCGCAGAGCGGCGGGTGCGCGCGCGCCCGCCCGCGGCTTTAAAGGGACATCACGTCATATGACGTGATGTCAGGATAATGGAGTCCTCCGCCCGCCGTCATTTGATGGTGGGCAGAGGACAAGTGGTTAAGAACAGCTGTTTTACTTGTAATGCCAACAGCCACCACCAGGTGGCGCCAGGTCACAGAAGGAAGCTTGGGCCTTCACAAGGCTGCAAAGCCGCGGCCTCAATTACCGGCCGTCGTGGGCCCGCCGCGGGGCGCACGGAGACACAGGATCCTGTGCCTCCATGCGCGGCAGCAGGGAGGCACAGGACGGCCGGTAATTGAGGTCGCGGCCTTGTAGGCCGCGGCCTCGGGTCACAATTGCGACCGGGCGCCCGGATTTTGTCGAGCCCTGCCTCAAGTGTACACAGGCACAATCGCGGTAAAATTGTGTGACTTTCAAGTCACGAGAATGTGAAAGGGTCCTTACATATACATTATACATATTTAACAAATTATGATCCAAGCAGTTTCTAATTAAGGTGGGTGGACAGACTTAAGGCTAATTCACACCAACGGTGCCATCTGACCGGCAGTGCAGCAATAATGAGTTGATCATGGGGCATTGCACTGTTCATTTTTTTTAAATAAACCTTATCGAAATGTCACACAGACATTTTTATAAAGTTCAACTGGGCACCACACAGTGCGAGGCAGTAAATGACCTCACACTGTGCTGCACTGAAGAAAAGTACTGCATGCACATCACAACGCAGTGGTGTGAAAGGGGCACTTAGGCTTGGTTCAAATGAATGCCTTTTTTTGCAGAAACGCAGTTAAGTTCATTTAACATGGTTTCCTATGGGAAACGTTCACATCTATGCTTTTTTCAGCCACTAGGTTTTTGGAAAGGGTCAGTGACTTTTTTAAATGCAAAACTGCTTTTTTTTGGTTCAATAGACTTCAATGGAGAAGCTGCAGAAAAGCATGTAATGCGTTTTTGCCCAAACTTGCATTTTTTTTAAATCTGCCCAAAAAATAAATAAATGGGAAACGCATTAAAAACGTGTCTAAAAATGCAGAAAACACTGCAAAATGCACTGTAGAACGCATCAAACTCAACCTGCATAGGTGTGAATTGAGCCTTAAGAAGACAAGGTTTATGTGGTGGGACTGCACTGGAATAGCTGCTCAAGTCAGTCCCACCACATCTGGCATGAATATACCCTAAAGAAGACAATTAGAAACAAGTACAATTCTTGTCTAGATGAATGGTTTGTAAAAATTATAACCAAAACAAAAAAAAAATTAAAACTGTAAGCCCTGGTTCACACTGAGCTGCGGGAATGAAGCCGTGCGAGTTCAGCTGAACTCGCACTATTTCACTCCTGCTTGTCAGTCCTGATTTCGGCTGCGATTTCAGAGACATCTGTGCAGGTTTCTGCACAGATGTCAATGTAAATCGCAGCCCGAAATCGCACAAAGGGATCAGGAAGGTATTCTTTCCTTTGGAGCAAAACGGACCAGGCTTTGCAATAATTTTTGCTTTCCTCTGGATCAAACAAGGGGTTTAGGATAACATTTTTAACTGGATGGAGAAGTGTCTTTTTTTCCAACTTATCTATGTAATGCAGGCCATGTATTATACATTTTTTTTTTCATTCAACCAGAGCCATTGTGTTCTGCCGGTGGGGAAGGCTCCCAGCTGGCAGAACACAAAAGTGCTGCAGAAGTGATTCCATCATCTACATTAAATTTTTGGATGGGAGAAATTAGCACTTTTTTTTTCATTCAACCTGCCAACAGAATACAATGATCAGCGTTGCCGTTGGGTTGTTCCGATACCGATACTAGTATCGGTACTGAGCATTTGCCAGAGTACATGTACTCAGGGCAAATGCTCCGATACTTAATCCGATACCTGGACAGTCAGGGTGATCAGTGCGGTGAGGGAGTTACAAGCAGCGATCACCGCTGACTGTCCCCATATCCTCCTTCAGCACCCCATCGTTCTGCTACCGTCTCCCTCTGTGTCCCCCTCCGTGCTCCTCCTCCACCCCCTTGACCTGTCAGGATGGAGAGCAGAGGTAGGATTTTTTTTCCATTTTTACATTTTTTTGGGCCAATTTATTGTTGGCGGATTATACAAAACACATTAGATGCTTTTCTGCAGTTTCTCCATTGAAGTATATTGAACCAAAAAAAACAAAATGGCACCGTCTTGAGTTAAAAAGTCCTTGCCCTTTCCAAATACGCAGCAGCCGAAAAAAAAATCATGCATGTGAACGTGTCCCATAGGAAAACATGTAAATGAACTGTAGTACAGTGGTCCTCAACTCCTGTCCTTAGGGCCTACTAACAGGCCAGGTTTGCAAGATAACTGAAATACATCACAGGTGATATAACCTCTTGAGATCCGCGCTATAGCCGAATGACGGCTTCAGCGCGGATCTAAATATCCAACAGGCCGTCAATTGACGGCCTGTCACTAGCACGTTCCCCACGCGCGCTCCAGAGCACGCAGTGGGGAAACTCTGTGTTGGCCGTGTCCCTTGGATATGTGCGGCCAATGAGAGATGATCTCATATGTAAACATATGAGATCATCTCTCATTGCCGTTTTACCAAAAATATGTAGAAGAATACGCATCGCCCTAAACTGAGAAAAAAATAAGTGTTTTTGTTTTTTTTAAATTGGGATATTTATTATAGAAACAGGTAAAAAATATTGTATTTTTTTTTCAAAATTGTCTCTCTTTTTTGCGACGCAGTGCCGGAAGCTGAAATTTCACCTGGGCAGGAGGGGGGTATATGTGCCCAGTAAGCAAGTGGTTAATTTGCTGCTCAGTGATTGCCGTATTCTAGTCTGCATCTCCCCAAGGCAATACATAAAACCTGGCCTGTTAGTGGGCCCCGAGGACAGGGTTGATGACCACTGCTGTAGTGTATTTCTACAAAAAGCACAAAAAACAGAGGTGTGAGTCCAGGCCTGAGATGTTTAGTAACATAATGGGGTTAAAAAAACTAAAATAAGTACAAAAAGAGCAAATAATCGCTACTGTAAGGGGTTCATTTTTTAACTGTGGCATAGTGAACGTAATATTTACAGTAGCGATTTGCTTTTTTTGTACAATAAAGGGCTAATTTTAGTTTTTTTAACCCCATTATGTTACTGGCCGATTAATCGATTATGAAAATTGTAATCGATTAATTTCATAATCGATTAGTTGTTGATTAATCGATTAGTTGTTTCGGCTCTACTTATGTTAGAGTATCCCTATTCATCACATATGCAGGCCCTGTTTCTTGCCTAGTAGTGCTCTATATGGTGATAAGGCATTGCTGATATTATAATCACACTAGGAAAACACCAGAAAGAAATTGTCTTATTGAAAAACAACAGACTCTTTGCAAAAACCCAAAATGCTCCTAGCCACAGAATGTAAATGAACCTGCTTAGGCTTTGGGTCACATGAAGACATTTTGGAAGAAGCTGTTCTTGAGAAGCAAAATAGATGGAGGATAGAACAGCCCAGCATAGAGAATCATTTTCTATGTGATAATGTCAATGGACTTTGGTGCAGTCTTCTGTATGTTAGCCTTGTCTGTACAACTAATTTGTCAAAGCAGACAGCTATGGCTCTCTATATGGATCCGTTTTATTCTCATCCCTTCTCTGACATAAAAGTATTATTAGTGAGAAACAAAGCAGAAAGTCACCCTGTTGGGCACTGTTAACAAAGGTTAAGGTTTGGGAACTTTGTCTAGATTCTAAGATCCATGGAAGGCTTGTCCAGGCGATTCTGCAGGCCGTTTTTACAGTGCCAAGAATATGAACTGGATCTGGACCATATCTTTTTTTTTGTGCACCAGGCTTGTGACCATCTGGTAACTATGGAAGACTTGATATCCCTTACAGTTAAAGGAGATTGCTGGTGTTTGCCAAGGGATGCCTCCTTGTTAATCAGTTTATCATAAGGCCAGCAGTAAAACACCTGTGTGATTAGGCTCTCATGGGATAACCATTCCTTGATTGGTTTACCGCAAACTAGTCCTGAGTCGATGTCCTGGAACTAGTAAGCAAACTGAAGAAAGGATGCTTTCATAGGAACTGAATCGCACAAGATTTTTAATTTGTGGTAGAGTCTCTAAAGCTGTCTGCATTTAAAATTGCACAAATATGAACACTTCCTGCAATTTCCATTTAAAATGATAAGATATATAACAAAACAGCGCGTTACAGTTAGCATGCCGACATAACTCATGGAAATCCACAGCAATATGAAATGTGTAAAAACTCAAAAGGCTTTGTATGCAAAGACAATAAAAATTGAGCATTTGGCACTCTTGGCGCCACTTCCTAATACCTACCGAATGTTGCCCAAAAGGTGCATTGAGCCAAATGGCTCAAAAATAGAAATACTCTGTGCTTCAATTAGTGCTGTAATACTGTAAGTTCCCTGAACACCGCCTTCAAGGGTCCACCACTGCCTAAAGAGGCAGGCCCATTCAATTTCATTACTTTTACAGACTCCCAGGCTAGGCGAATGTTTGAAAACAGGAAAATGAACATCAATAAGAAACATCCTATTCTATTTTGCCATCAAAATGATTTTAATTTGGACTAATGATGTATTGCTGTGATCAACGTGGTGCACACAATACAAGTACAAATAGGGACACTGGGGTTGATTTAATAAAGGAATATAGACTGTTCACTTAGCAAAGTGGATGTTCACCGACTACTACATAAATAAAGGTGAAGCTGTGATCATTTCAATCAAACACAAGCAAAAAGCTTGTTTGATAATTTCCTCCTGTGATCCCAATGAGAAGTGGGGACAAAGGAGCTTGGCCTCACTTCTCTTTTAATCAGAAAATAAAGGGGTCATTTTGTACTTCGTGTTCCAATGGCGTGCACCATGACATGAAGTTATTACAGTCATCTTTGAAGCACCTCAGTTACCTAAATAATAGTCCAAATAAGATTGTTTCCTGTAAAGTAAATACCCACACCTTTGCTGCTGCCTGTGCTGCTTAAAGGGGTGTTCCAGTCATTTTTATGTTTATTAAAAGTCAGTAGCTACAAAAAGTGTAGCTGCTGGCTTTTAATAAACATACACTCACCTGCTCCACGTTCCAGTGACACGCCGGCTGGGCTCCGCTCCTCTCCCCCCCTCTCCGGCTGGCGTCTGCATTCCAAGTGTGGGCACCTGGCCGTAACAGCTTTCGGCTTCACGGGCGGGCACCCACTGCGCATGCGCGAGCGTCACTGTGCATGCGCAAGCGGCGTGGTGCCATCCAAAATTATTCAGCCCCTTTACTTTCAGTGCAGCAAACTCTCTCCAGAAGTTCAGTGAGGATCTCTGAATGATCCAATGTTGACCTAAATGACTAATGATGATAAAAAGAATCCACCTGTGTGTAATCAAGTCTCTGTATAAATGCACCTGCACTGTGATAGTCTCAGAGGTCCGTTTAAAGCCAGAGAGCATCATGAAGAACAAGGAACACACCAGGCAGGTCCGAGATACTGTTGTGGAGAAGTTTTAAGCCGGATTTGGATACAAAAAGATTTCGCAAGCTTTAAACATCCCAAGGAACACTGTGCAAGCGATAATATTGAAATGGAATGAGTATCAGACCACTGCAAATCTACGAAGACCTGGGCGTCCCTCTAAACTTTCAGCTCATACAAGGAGAAGACTGATCAGAGATGCAGCCAAGAGGCCCATGATCTCTCTGGATGAACTGCAGAGATCTACAGCTGAGGTGGGAGACTCTGTCCATAGGACAACAATCAGACGTATACTGCACAAATCTGGCCTTTATGGAAGAGTGGCAAGAAGAAAGCCATTTCTTAAAGATATCCATAAAAAGTATTGTTTAAAGTTTGCCACAAGCCACCTGGGAGACACACCAAACATGTGGAAGAAGGTGCTCTGGTCAGATGAAACCAAAATCAAACTTTTTGGCAACAATGCAAAACATTATGTTTGGGGTAAAAGCAACACAGCTCGTCACCCTGAACACACCACCCCCCCACTGTCAAACATGGTGGTGGCAGCATCATGGTTTGGGCCTGCTTTTCTTCAGCAGGGACAGGGAAGATGGTTAAAATTGATGGGAAGATGGATGGAGCCAAATACAGGACCATTCTGGAAGAAAACCTGATGGAGTCTGCAAAAGACCTGAGACTGGGACGGGGATTTGTCTTCCAACAAGACAATGATCCAAAACATAAAGCAAAATCTACAATGGAATGGTTCACAAATAAAATTGGTTCACAAATAAACATATCCAGGCGTTAGAATGGACAAGTCAAAGTCCAGACCTGAATCCAATCGAGAATCTGTGGAAAGAACTGAAAACTGCTGTTTACAAACACTCTCTATCCAACCTCACTGAGCTCGAGCTGTTTTGCAAGGAGGAATGGGCAAAAATTTCAGTCTCTCGATGTGCAAAACTGATAGGGACATACCCCAAGCGCCTTACAGCTGTAATCGCAGCAAAAGGTGGTGCTACAAAGCATTAACTTAAGGGGGCTGAATAATTTTGCACGCCCAATTTTTCAGTTTTTTATTTGTTAAAAAAAGTTTGAAATATCCAATAAATTTCGTTCCACTTCATGATTGTGTCCCACTTGTTGATTCTTCACAAAAAAATTACAGTTTTATATCTTTATGTTTGAAGCCTGAAATGTGGCAAAAGGTCGCAAAGTTCAAGGGGGCCAAATACTTTCGCAAGGCACTGTTTGTATATCAGTTGTTGGGATGGTTGCCAATATGTAGATCCTACTGTAAAGTGAACCTGTTTCCCACCAGCACAGCATGGAGCTCTCTGTCAACCGTTTGCACTGTTATTGTAAACTATGCACATGCCCCAACCCACAATACAACGCAGGGCTCGCAACTGTCCCTGTTTAAGTACTCATTTACACGAGGCGGACTCCGTCGCGACGGAATCCGCCTGCTCCTGCCAGCTCAGCGGGAGATCAGTCCGCAGAAAACGGACAGGATGGACGGATGGCGACGTGCCCCCCATAGTCTGTTTTTAGCGGATCGGATAGGGTCGGATGTCGGTGGACATGTCTCGGCTGACATCCGACGCTCCATAGGGATGCATGAAGCGGCCGTTTAGGTCCGCCGTCAAAACTGACAGGCGGACCCGAATGGTCCGTCCGTGTGAACGGGGCCTAAGGGTTGATTGACACCTATGCATTTTTAGTGCTTTTTGCATTTTGCAGATTAGCACTACAGTCCACTTAACATGGTTTCCTATGGAACACGTTCTGCAGTGCAAATCTGCAAAATGCAAAAAGCACAACAAATGCATAGGTGTTAATCAGACCCAATGCCATATCTTGTCCCTGTTTTCTTCTAAGTGGTCCTTCCTTTTTGTGCATTTTAACTTTCAAATGTGGTATACAGCAGTAAACAACTGATCCCACCTCTAAGTTATTGGATGTGTTATTTTGAAGCCAGCACATAGTGAGAGTCGTGAAAAAAGCACTTGTGGGTTTAACTATTTTTTGGGTATTAGTTCCTAATGGGAGTATATAACTAGGGCATGGCAAGGGTGTCCTTTGTGCTACATTTCCTCTTTAACATCCTAGAAAGTTGGGAGGTTTGCCAGGGGTCAAGTCCTGGGGAAAAAAGTGTTCGAACTCCCACCCAAGATCCACTCCCCCACCAAAAAAATAAAAAAATGATACGTTCATATACATAATTACTAAACCGCATGTTTTTTTTTTTTTTTCTAAATCCTGCGATAACTCGCGGTAGACCTCTGCAATGTCTCCTGGGAACAATGACAAAAGCTCCCAGGAGACATTGACATTGACTAAGGTTCGCCTGCCCGATAGTGACTCGAGCTAGGCATCGCCGCTTAGTGAAGGATTGGCTCGGCTGCTCTCAGCTGCTCTAGTCCTGCAAAGGGAACTGAGTTCCTGCTGTGAAAAAAGTGCAGGAACTCTGTTACCACGCGTTCCTGCAGGACTTGAGCCCTGAGGTTTGCAAAGCCTAATCAGGTCTGGTGAGTGTGAGGTCTCTATGAATATGCAATAAATAAAAAGTTGCTATTGACACAGGGAACCAGATGTCCTACCCATATATGTATCAGTAGACTCTGGTACCCTGGTCAGCGGTGCAGCTGTTTTCAGTTGTATAGTGTTTAATGATTACCACTATGCTTTACAATAGGCAGGCAAATTGGAAATCATTAATAATAAAAAGGTATTCCTTGCAGACCTACTGCTCAGAAAAGGGACAGAAGCATACTTCCAAAAAGCAGGATATGACTCCCCCCAGCACCATGTAACTTATGGTCAACATCTGGTCATATAATGCAAGGCATAAGGAAAGCAGTTTCCTGCCTACCTACAGGATAACCCCATTAGTCTACTTGTGAAGTATGTCTGAGAGGGAAGAAATTGGAATGAATAATTTCCACTATATCTGGGTGTTAAGGGATCTACTGCCTTGCACAGCGCTGACAGTCTAAGGCCTCGTACACACGACCGGTTTCCTCGGCAGAATCCATCAAGAAACTCGGTGGGAGAGCTTTTTTGCAGAGGAAACCGGTCGTGTGTACGTTTTTCATCGAGGAAACTGTCGAGGAACTTGACGAGCAAAAAAGAAAGCAAGTTCTCTTTTTCCTCGATGGGAGTCAAATTGGCTCGTCGTGTTCCTCGTCGGGCTGCTTTTCGACGAGAAACTCGAACGTGTGTATGCTAAGAAACCCGCGCACCTTCGGTAAAAGTAGCGTTTGTAATGGAAATAGCACATTTGTCACGCTGTAACAGACTGAAAAGTGCAAGTGTCTCTTACCAAACTTTTTCCTAACACGCAGTAACATGAGATTAGCAAAAGCACCCCCTGCCGTTGTATGTGTTGAAGTCACAGCATTTGAAAACGAGGAGATTTGGTCTATAACGTGTGTACGCAAAGCAAGCTTGTCGAGTTCCTCGACAAGCCTAACAAGAAACTCGAGGAGGAAAATTATGTGTTTCGCCCGACGAGTTCCTCGGTCGTGTGTACGAGGCCTAACACTAAAATGGACAAAGCTTATGGATGACCGTTCAATCACTGAGTACACCCAGGCTTAGACCAAGTTGTATTCTTCAACTGCAATGGAATCTACTAGGCTTTCCCGCTTCTGTTTTTGGGAAGTGGATCCCAGATCACAAGACTGAATTCCATTATAAATCCTATGGCAGGCAAAACAGTTTACATACAGTACATGTATTTCAAATGTATATTTAGCTAGTTCATTGAACTTCAGATTTAAACACACAAGACATTATTACTGTAATTGTTTGGTCCAACTAAAACAGGTATTTCAATTTCAGAGTTAAATCACCCAGTGTGTTCTAACAGAAATTTTGTCACACACTTGGCTAAGCTTGAAAAAGCATGAACAGAGGCTACCTCCAGGGAAAATTGATGTTCATTTATTATTATTTTTTTAAATGATCAACAGATCCAAAGATAAAAAGGTAGAAACAGTTGTATGAAAATGTTGGCTATACCTGTAATGGCTGAGCTTGGCCTTCACTTCCCAATGCTCTTTGTCAGTCATTGAGCCTAACTTTTACATAAAATAGGTTATAATGGCTTGGGTGGCAGGCAGTCATCTTCCCTTTTACAAGAAAAGTCAATTTTTGATAATAGCTTAAAGGATTTGTAAATAAATAAAAAATAAAAAAAACGTTATGCTGAAATGATTGTTTACAGGGTATAGAGACATAATAGTTAACTGATTCTTTTTAAAAACGATTAAAAGTGCATGTTGTTTTCTGCCTGTGATGTACAGAACCACAGAGCCAATACAGGGCAGTGATGGTTTGGAAAACTAAACTGACTGGTGCTGAGGGGTTTTAGACACACAGTAATCACACCTCCTTGAAGTTAGTGACCACAGAGAGAAAGCTCCCAGTACTGTGGTCATCAGGAAACAGACAACCAGGAAGTGTGGAGATCAGAGAAGAATTACAGCAACTTGAGAGCAAAAACAAACAATGAGGACATGAAAACAACACTGCATTAAGGTAAAGGAAGCTATTAAGAAAAAAAATCCTTTAGAAACCCTTTAAGGTGCTGGATGTCTGGTTCTATGGATTGTATTGACATACTGGCCACTGTCGTATCCTCCATACTCCTCTCCTGCACACACTCCTCTCTATCATTTCCTCCCCAACTCTCTCCTGCACATATATCTGCTAATATACTCTTCTTTTCTGCAAATACTATATGCCGTCATACCCTCTGCTCTTCCCTCTTGCATATACTATGCACACTTACACACTCCAGCACTTCCCTCTTGCACATACTGCCTGCTGTTATATCCTCTGCTCTTCTCTCCTACACAACGGTTATATCCTCCACAATCCTCTTAGCTCCATGGTGATACTAATTAAATAAAGAGGAAAATAAATGATAAAAAATAAAATAAAAAAAAGAATAATATATATATATATATATATATATATATATATATATATATATATATGTATAGCAGCCACCCTTCACACATGTATGATGTATATAATGTACATAAGTAAACACCTCTTATGGTATATATTAGGTCAGGGATTATCTTCAGTGGAAACACAGTTCTGGCATTTCCAACACTTAATGGCAAGGGGTGCTGGAGGGTGGATTGATGCTGGCGACGCTGGGGAGGGCTTATTGTTGCAGGATAATCTATTGTTGCTGGTAGGGGATCTTATGCTGCTGGGGGTCAATTGTTGCAGGGAGAGAACTACTATTAATGCTGGCTGCTTAAGGGCCGATTGATGGTAGCTACTAGGAGATCTATTGTTGCTGAGAGTGATCTATTATTCCTGGGTGGGGTCTATTGTTCCTGGTTGCAGGGGGTCTTTTTTACTTTTTTGTTATCGTATAATACTAATTACTTAGTACCACAAAAATTATACTTGGTTCTGTATTCTCTGAAAGGGGCAGTACTGGGAATCTAGGGGGTGGAACCTAGGTACGATGCTCAGAGGTGGATGGGGGACAGAGAAGGGGAGAGTACCTGCACCTGTATTAGGCATCTCTATCCACAGTAAAGTTAGGAAAAAAATTACAGGGTCATCATTTAGATTTAACTTTAAAAGTAATGTGCTGCACAGTTGTTTTTTTTTTAAACGTGTTGCTTTATTATAGCTTTAAATATATATATATACATATAAAAATAACATTCTGAATCAAGATATATTTGTTACTTATTAAAGTGGATTTCCGTCCTCTTCATCTACTTTGCACACTATGAATCCCTTTCTCAATGAAAATAGATTGTTTGCCTACTTGTGTCACGCATCCCAGGAAGATGTACAATCCGGTGGAGTGCATCATCAGGGAGACAGCTGTGTATTCCTGGTTCTTGCATCTGGACACATGAAGATCTACGGCACATGTGGTTAATTGGGGACCAGCTGCAAGAAGAGACAGACAGCCGTCTCCTGATGACTTCAGAAGAGCAGATGGAGGTGTGGGAGCCGGGCATAAAAGTTTATTGTTGATAAAACAACAAACAAGGTAATTAAAAAAAAAACAAGGGGGGGGGGTGTTAATGAAATGATTTAGAAAGCATATAATTTCATTTCATTTTTCTTGATTTTTTTTTGACCACTTGCCTACTTTTTATTGCCACCTGGCTGAAAAAATTGAGAACACTGCTTTTTATAAGCTGAAACACAAGAATATATTTTTACTACAAGATGCAGTGGGGAAAGTTTGAACTGCTATAAAATAACGCAATTTGCGTGCATCCAGCAGTTCATGGAAGATAATCACTGGCTGTGCAAAGAGCCATGAATAGATGCAGCCGCTGTTACAGACGTTATAGTGAGCAGGACCGGCAGCGGCACCTAACCGCTGAGAAATCAGAAGATTCCTGGCACTACAATTCGCACTGGCCTTAAAGGGGTTGTAAAGGTTTGTTTTTTATTTTCTAAATAGGTTACTTTAAGCTAGTGCATTGTTGGTTCACTTACCCTTTCCTTCGATTTCCCTTCTAAATGTATTTTTTTTTCCTTTGTCTAAATTTCTCACTTCCTGTTTCTCCTCAGTAAGCTTACCCCCATAAACCATGGGGGTTAGTCAGCCAGAACAGCTTAGGGAGGAGGAACAGGAAGTGAGAAATTCAGACAAAGAAAAAAAACATTTACAAGGGAAATCGAACGAAAGGGTAAGTGAACCAACAATGCACTAGCTTAAAGGAACCCATTTAGAAAATAAAAAACTAACCTTTACAACCCCTTTAATCGCCGGTGTGAATGTAGCCTCACTAACAGAAATTTGTTTGGCAGCTCTTCGCAATAAACACACGATACACTTAAAACATCATGAATAAATACATCTATCGGTGCTGCATTGTTTTTTGCGATAGATTTATTCTGCTGCTCACCAGAACAACCTGCACAAACAGGCATTGAAAAAGATGCTTGGAATGCATTCCTGATGCCCTGTCAGAGACTGTGCCAAATGCCTGGATCCCCATCATCACTTAGGCTGCATTCACACCTAGGCGTTTTTACGCCCGACGCTATTGCAGCCTGAAATATGCTGGAGGGGTGATTTAACATTGTCGGCTATGGAGATGGTTCACACCTCCACGCCGAACGCCAAAACGCTGTACGCCTGAAGCTCAAAACAAGTCCCGGACCCGTTTTTTCAGGTGGCTTCGGCGTTCGGGCATAGCCGACAATGTTAAAATCACCCCTCCAGCAAAAACAAGGCTAAAAAACGACACGTTTTGTCACGGCAAATCTCGGGACAAAACGCAGCAATTTGTCGCGGCAAATCGCAGGACAATACACCGCGCTATAGTGTGAATGCAGCCTTAGCCAAACAGTCCAACCACACAAAACTTTATTCCAACACAGGACCTTTCACTTTCTAATTCTGTAAAATCACTGGGAGATTTATACAAGAATGATTGAACAAATACTTCCAAAACTGCAATACTGCCAAGGAACCTCTCAGAGCATGACTAACAGTAAATACTGTACACGAAGACAATATAACAAACACACACGCCAAAAAAAACCTGAAAAATGTATAAATAAAATTACCAAACGATAGGAAACACAGTAAAGAAAGCTGGTAGGGGCAGCACTTTTATAACTTGTGTCAAATTATGAAAGAAGCCCCGCCGTCTTTTAACTTTGCAATCACTAACATATAAAGCACATCAAATATTTAGCATTACTAAAAAGGTATATAAATATGTGTAGAAGAAATTGATCAAACACAGAAGACACAACTATACACACACACTGGGTGGACAATTAAGCATAGAAGAGGATCAAGGTCAGACTCTCTCAACCTTTATAACATGGAAGAACCCTTGAAATAACTTTTCATCTCAGGGAACCCTTGCTAATAATTACTATATCTACAGCTCACAGTACATTAGTGTGATGGTCACTAAGGAAAATGGTTCGGAGACCGGAGGGCATTGGGTAGAACGCTCCGGAGACCGGAATGCATTGGGAAGAACGCTCCGGAGACCGTAGGGCATTGGGAAGAACGCTCCGGAGACCGGAGGGCATTGGGAGGAACGCTCCGGAGACCGGAGGGCATTGGGAAGAACGCTCCGGAGACCGGAGGGCATTGGGTAGAACGCTCCGGAGACCGGAGGGCATTGAGAAGAACACTCCGGAGACCGGAGGGCATTGGGAAGAATGCTCCGGAGACCAGAGGGCATTGGGAAGAAAGCTCCGGAGACCGGAGGGCATTGGGAAGAACGCTCCGGAGACCGGAGGGCATTGGGAAGAACGCTCCGGAGACCGGAGGACATTGGGAAGAACGCTCCGGAGACCGGAGGGCATTGGGAAGAACACTCCGGAGACCGGAGGGCATTGGGAAGAACGCTCCGGAGACCGGAGGGCATTGGGTAGAACGCTCCGGATTGGGAAGAACGCTCCGGAGACCGGAGGGCATGGGAAGAACGCTGGGAAGAACGCTCCGGAGACCGGAGGGCATTGGGAAGAACGCTCCGGAGACCGGAGGGCATTGGGAAGAACGCTCCGGAGACCGGAGGGCATTGGGAAGAACGCTCCGGAGACCGGAGGGCATTGGGAAGAACGCTCCGGAGACCGGAGGGCATTGGGTAGAACGCTCCGGAGACCGGAGGGCATTGGGAAGAACGCTCCGGAGACCGGAGGGCATTGGGAAGAACGCTCCGGAGACCGGAGGGCATTGGGTAGAACGCTCCGGAGATCGGAGGGCATTGGGAAGAACGCTCCGGAGACCGGAGGGCATTGGGAAGAACGCTCCGGAGACCGGAGGGCATTGGGAAGAACTCTCCGGAGACCGGAGGGCATTGGGAAGAATTCAAGCAAGGGTTCCCTGAGATGAAAATTTCTTCTACACGGAGATCGGAGGGCATTGGGAAGAACGCTCCGGAGACCGGAGGGCATTGGGAAGAACTCTCCGGAGACCGGAGGGCATTGGGAAGAACGCTCCGGAGACCGGAGGGCATTGGGAGAACGCTCCGGAGACCGGAGGGCATTGGGGAACACTCCGGAGACCGGAGGGCATTGGGAAGAACGCTCCGGAGACCGGAGGGCATTGCTCCGGAGACCGGAGGGCATTGGGAAGAACACTCCGGAGACCGGAGGGCATTGGGAAGAACGCTCCGGAGACCGGAGGGCATTGGGAAGAACGCTCCGGAGACCGGAGGGCATTGGGAAGAACACTCCGGAGACCGGAGGGCATTGGGAAGAACGCTCCGGAGACCGGAGGGCATTGGGAAGAACGCTCCGGAGACCGGAGGGCATTGGGTAGAACGCTCCGGAGACCGGAGGGCATTGGGAAGAACACTCCGGAGACCGGAGGGCATTGGGAAGAACGCTCCGGAGACCGGAGGGCATTGGGAAGAACGGAGACCGGAGGGCTCCGGAGACCGGAGGGCATTGGGAAGAACGCTCCGGAGACCGGAGGGCATTGGGTAGAACGCTCCGGAGACCGGAGGGCATTGGGAAGAACGCTCCGGAGACCGGAGGGCATTGGGAAGAACGCTCCGGAGACCGGAGGGCATTGGGAGAACGCTCGGAGGGCATTGGAAGAAGCTCCGGAGACGGAGGGCTCCGGAGACCGGAGGGCATTGGGAAGAACGCTCCGGAGACCGGAGGGCATTGGGTAGAACGCTCCGGAGACCGGAGGGCATTGGGAAGAACGCTCCGGAGACCGGAGGGCATTGGGAAGAACGCTCCGGAGACCGGAGGGCATTGGGTAGAACGCTCCGGAGATCGGAGGGCATTGGGAAGAACGCTCCGGAGACCGGAGGGCATTGGGAAGAACGCTCCGGAGACCGGAGGGCATTGGGAAGAACTCTCCGGAGACCGGAGGGCATTGGGAAGAATTCAAGCAAGGGTTCCCTGAGATGAAAATTTCTTCTACACGGAGATCGGAGGGCATTGGGAAGAACGCTCCGGAGACCGGAGGGCATTGGGAAGAACTCTCCGGAGACCGGAGGGCATTGGGAAGAACGCTCCGGAGACCGGAGGGCATTGGGTAGAACGCTCCGGAGACCGGAGGGCATTGGGAAGAACACTCCGGAGACCGGAGGGCATTGGGAAGAATGCTCCGGAGACCAGAGGGCATTGGGAAGAAAGCTCCGGAGACCGGAGGGCATTGGGAAGAACGCTCCGGAGACCGGAGGGCATTGGGAAGAACGCTCCGGAGACCGGAGGACATTGGGAAGAACGCTCCGGAGACCGGAGGGCATTGGGAAGAACGCTCCGGAGACCGGAGGGCATTGGGAAGAACGCTCCGGAGACCGGAGGGCATTGGGTAGAACGCTCCGGAGACCGGAGGGCATTGGGAAGAACGCTCCGGAGACCGGAGGGCATTGGGAAGAACGCTCCGGAGACCGGAGGGCATTGGGAAGAACGCTCCGGAGACCGGAGGGCATTGGGAAGAACGCTCCGGAGACCGGAGGGCATTGGGAAGAACGCTCCGGAGACCGGAGGGCATTGGGAAGAACGCTCCGGAGACCGGAGGGCATTGGGTAGAACGCTCCGGAGACCGGAGGGCATTGGGAAGAACGCTCCGGAGACCGGAGGGCATTGGGAAGAACGCTCCGGAGACCGGAGGGCATTGGGTAGAACGCTCCGGAGATCGGAGGGCATTGGGAAGAACGCTCCGGAGACCGGAGGGCATTGGGAAGAACGCTCCGGAGACCGGAGGGCATTGGGAAGAACTCTCCGGAGACCGGAGGGCATTGGGAAGAACTCTCCGGAGACCGGAGGGCATTGGGAAGAACTCTCCGGAGACCGGAGGGCATTGGGAAGAACTCTCCGGAGACCGGAGGGCATTGGGGAGAATTCTCCTGAGACCGGAGGGCATTGGGAAGAACTCTCCGGAGACCGGAGGGCATTGGGAAGAACTCTCCGGAGACCGGAGGGCATTGGGAAGAACTCTCCGGAGACCGGAGAGCATTGGGAAGAACGCTCCGGAGACCGGAGGGCATTGGGAAGAACTCTCCGGAGACCGGAGGGCATTGGGAAGAACTCTCCGGAGACCAGAGGGCATTGGGAAGAACTCTCCGGAGACCGGAGGGCATTGGGAAGAACTCTCCGGAGTCCGGAGGGCATTGGGAAGAACACTCCGGAGACCGGAGGGCATTGGGAAGAACACTCCGGACACCGGAGGGCATTGGGAGGAACGCTCCGGACACCGGAGGGCATTGGGTAGAACGCTCCAGACACCGGAGGGCATTGGGAAGAACGCTCCAGACACCGGAGGGCATTGGGAGGAACGCTCCGGAGACCGGAGGGCATTGGGAAGAACGCTCCGGAGACCGGAGGGCATTGGGAAGAACGCTCCGGAGACCGGAGGGCATTGGGAAGAACGCTCCGGAGACCGGAGGGCATTGGGAAGAACACTCCGGACACCGGAGGGCATTGGGAGGAACGCTCCGGACACCGGAGGGCATTGGGTAGAACGCTCCAGACACCGGAGGGCATTGGGAAGAACGCTCCAGACACCGGAGGGCATTGGGAGGAACGCTCCGGACACCGGAGGGCATTGCTTTAAATTGTGCCAGCAGTTTTACACCTGAAGCTCAGAAAGGTACATGAGTTACTTTTGGAGCTCAAAATCACCTAAATGTACATTACTCTCAGGGGCTTACAGATAACAATGGTTGCAGTCAGTGATTACTCATCTGCAAGGCAGGAATTACTCAATGAACCTCTGGAGGATCCCTGATTTCCATCATTTCAATCCCACGGATCACTAATATCTGATCACTTGATGAAAAGTGATTCCGCAAAGCCCAGCGTGTCTATTCTGCCAGATTTGCATGGACACACACCATAACTCCTATTGTAGCTCTTCAGATTGTTAAAGGGAGGCACATTTCCTTAGAAAGTAACTTGTCATGCAGAGAACAGTCACAGCAGGGCTGGCACGTCCCATCTGATTTAGTGGGCAAGACTCTGGAGCAGCTGTACACAACAACCAATCAGCTTCTAGCTTTCATTTTCAACGCTTAACTGAGGGAGCTGTAGCTAGACGCTGATTGGTGACTGTCCACATCTGCTGCCGATTAGGATCTGCTCCTGAATTGCACACGATGTGCCCGCTGAACTGAAGCCCAGGGGCCCCGGAGCACACAGGCAGGGATCAGAGAGGGTGCAAGTGTCAGCTCACCTGCCATGCACTGGACTCCTCTATTCCAACCCCATGCTCGTCCTCTCTAGTCTCCTATGGACCTTGTCCTTGAAGCTGCCGACACACACACAGTCTCCCCTCCCTCCATTACCCTCGGCTCTTACTCTGAAGAATCCCGGTCACTGCTCGTCCAGTGACCGCTCCTCTCCTCCGCTGTGCTCGGGCTCCGTGTCAGTCCCGTGTCAGGAAGGTGTCCCCAGTGCTGAGCCCCGGGGCGCCACTGGCAGCACACATCAGTCTGGCGCGCTCTAGGTGGGCCAGGTGCCAGAGAAGGTAACCACAGAGGAAAGCTGGGAAGGATGGCAGCATCAGGCCGGCCACTGCGCGTGCGCGAGACTTCACGGGCTAGGGGCGGGCAGTGTCACTACAATTAGTTCTTCTTGTGACGAGCCCGGTCATCTGTTATTTCCCACCGTCATGTACTGTGCCAGATGTCAGGGTGCAAGTCGTCTGTGACCCTGGGGCTGAGGACAAAGAGGGTGCTTATTATCGGGGTGACCAGGCTGTCTGCCTGGCACTGCACAGCTGTACACTCCAATACTACAGAGTGATAGCACCTGTAATCATGTATGACCGCTTTTACCGTTAGCGGGCGTTGTTTCCTCTGGGTTCTCCTTTATTCAGGTTGTGATATGACTCAGAGTACCTGGATAGAGACTGGAGCAGCTGTGCATGGCGACCCATCAACTTCTGGCACTTATTTTCATTGTTTACCCTGGGTTCACATTGGTATGATTTGGCATGTCAAAATGAATTGTCGGCAATAGCACCATCTGAAGCGGTGCAGCGCCGCACCGATTCTCAAAAGTAGTTACTGTACTACTTTTGGCGACTTTGGGAGACGATTTGTATAGACATATGTGCAGGAACACCCACAGATGTCTGTCAAATCGCCACTATAGTCAGACCGCATGGCCTGGTTAGAAATGAGCTGAACTCGCACGATTTCTAACCCGTTCCAATGGGAACCTAGGCTCAAAGTGGAATTACCCCCATAAAGGGGAAGTTCACCTTTATGCCCCCTCCCCTTCTTCTTTTGGAACTTTTTTCTTTTTCTTTCAAGCAGGTACCTGGTTATGACAGGTACCCAGTGGCGGTGCCACCACTAGGCGCTCTGCTGCCTAGGGCGCCCAGCCACTGGTGTTCCTACTCTGTTCTCTCTGCAGCAAGTTACTAAGCCTCAGCATCAGCAGGCAGCCAGAGCTCCATTCGCACATAAGGGGAGATTTACTAAAACTGGAGAATGCTAAATCTGGTGCAGCTCTACATAGAAACCAATCATCTTCCAGGTTTTATTGTCAGAGCTTAACTGAAAAAGCTGAAGATAAAAGTTGATTGGCTACCATGCAGAGCTGCACCAGATTTTGCACTTTCCAGCTTTAGTAAATCTCCCCCATAGTGTCAGAGGCACAGCAGCGGCAATGGTCTGTGTCCCGACTCCCGAATGAAAGAATGCAAGCAAACATTCATTGATGGGCACTGGTAGGCTGCATTGATGGGCACTGGTAGGCTGCATTTGATGGGCGCTGGTAGGCTGCATTGATGGGCGCTGGTATGCTGGATTGATAGGCGCTGGTAGGCTGGATTAATGGGCGCTAGTAGGCTGGATTGATGGGCGCTGGTAGGCTGCATTCCATGGGTGCTTGTAAGCTGCATTTCATGGGTGCTGGTAGGCTGCATTGATGGGCAATGGTGAGGCTGCATTTGATGGGCGCTTCATTAAAAAGGTTGAATATACATGGGCAGGGCAAAGGGGAAGGAGTCAGGGGTGGAGCTAAGGAGAAGGCAAAATAAGGTTTCGCCTAGGGTGTCAAAAATAATTGCATCAGCCCTGCAGGTACCCACTAGTGTTGAGCGGAATACGCCATATTCGATTTCGCGATATTGCGCGAATATATAGAAGAATATTTGCGAATATTCGCTAATATCGAATATTCGTGATATTTTATCCCAAAAAAATTTTGCGAAATTTTGCTAATGCGGAATTTCGCTAATGCGAAAATGATTGCGAAATTCTCATAAACGGAGATCATTTCCTGTATTACTAAACTAATATGCACTAAACACTAACTCTACACTAACTCTACTTAAAAGAAAGGAGAATAAGGGGGCAAAAGAAGGGCGGAGAAGATAATCGCGCAATATTCCTATTGCGCGATTATCTTCTCCGCCCTTCTTTTGCATCAGAGCCAATCAGAATAACTCGAATATTCGGCAAAAGGAATATTGCGCGATTATCTTCTCCGCCCTTCTTTTGCATCAGAGCCAATCAGAATAACTCGAATATTCGGCAAAAAGAATATCGCGCAATATTCCTTTTGCCGAATATTCGAGTTATTCTGATTGGCTCTGATGCAAAAGAAGGGCCGAGTAGCTGATGCGATTCTTTTATGTTGCCGAAAATTCGCAATGCGAATTTTCGGCAACATAAAAGAATCGCATCAGCTACTCGGCCCAGGGTCTCTAATCATACCAGCAATGCTTTTAGACGTCGATGGAGATCACTAGGATGTGATCTGTTTTACAAATAAATTTGAAAAAATACGAATATTCGCCATAGCGATATTCGCCGCAATATTCGAGTTATTCGCGAATACTCGAATATGCAATATTCGTAGCGAATATTCGCAATGCGAATATTCGTGAGCAACACTAGTACCCACTTCTACTTAGATCGCCTAGGCCAGTGATAGCAAACCATGGCATCCCAGATGTTTTGGAACTACCTGATGCTTAACTACACTGCAGAGTGCATGAGCATCATAGGAAATGTAGTTTCAAAACATCTGGGGTGCCAAGGTTTTTTAACACTAGCCTAGGCAATTCAAGTAGAAGTTTTCCCTCTGCTCGCAGCCTTCTAGGACACTTCACGTGTCCCAGAAGGCTGCAGGACCATTCACAAAGCACAATGCCTCTCACATGTGCAGTGGGAAGCCAACTGTAAAGTTGCAAGGAGGCACAGGCAGCTTCCCTTAGTAATAATGCTGGCGCTGTGGACCCAAAGGTTGGGGAAGCACCAGTCCAGTTGAAGTCAGTGTCCATTTTATTTTTTATTTTTTCAAAGAGGTGAAGAACTTCTTTAACCACTTCAGCCCCAGAAAATGTTACCCCCTTCCTGACCAGAGCACTTTTTACAATTTGGCACTGCGTCGCTTTAACTGACAATTGCACGGTCATGCAATGCTGTACCCAAACAAAATTTGCGTCCTTTTTTTCTACAAATAGAGCTTTCTTTTGGTGGTATTTAATTTTTTGCACTAATAAATATCCCAATTTTTTTTTAACCACTTCAGATCCGGACCATTATGCAGGTAAAGGACCTGGCCAGTTTTTGTGACTCGGCACTGCGTCGCTTTACCTGACAATTGCGCGGTCGTGCAATGTTGCTCCTAAACAAAATTGGCGTCCTTTTTTTCCCACAAATAGAGCTTTCTTTTGATGGTGTTTGATCACCTCTGCGTTTTTTATTTTTTGCGCTATAAACAAAAATAGAGCGACAATTTTGAAAAAAACGCAAAATGTTTTACTTTGTGCTATAATAAATATCCCCAAAAAAGATATAAAAAAACATAATTTCTTCTCAGTTTAGGCCGATAGGTATTCTTCTACCTATTTTTGGTAAAAAAAAAATCGCAGTAAGCGTTTATCTTTATAGGGCCAGATTCAGGTAGAAGGGCACTCCTTTAATTTGGAGTAACGTTTCTCGTTTACGTTACTCCGCCGTAACTTTAGGAGCAAGTACTGTTATTCACAAAGCACTTGCTCCTAAAGTTGCGGCGGCGTATCGAAAATGAGCCGGCGGAATTCAAATTGGGCGGGTAGGGGGCGTGTATTATGTTAACTATGCGCGATCCCGCGGCGAACGTACTGCGCATGCGTCGACTGTCAGTGCGCATGCTACAAATTCTTTCAGGGAACGTCAATGACGTCAATCCCCATTCACGGACGTTTTACGCAAAACGACTCAAATTTTTTTTTTTGCGACGCGATGATGACGGCCATACTTAACATAGGATACTCCACTAGGGGACGCTTTATCTTTGCGCCGCGTATCTCTTACGGAAACGTCGGAAAGTCACTGCGTCACGCCCGAATACGATCGTGAATTTCGAATTCCCGCTGATTAACATATTCTCGGCGTTAATCAGCAGGAACTCCCCGCGCGCCATTTTTAAAATTGAAGTTACGATACGACGGCGAAATACAATTACGCCGCTTGTATAGTAACTCCAACCCGGCGTTTCTTGTTTTCTGCTTACAGAAAACAGAAACGCCGGCTCAAAGTGAGATACTCCAGCCTAACTCTACCTGAATCTGGCCCATAGTGTTTACAAAATAGGGGATAGTTTTATGGCATTTTTATTAATAATTATTTTGTTACTACTAATGGCGGCGATCAGCGATTTTTTTCATGACTGAGACATTATGGTGGACACATCGGACAATTTTGACACATTTTTGGCACCATTGTCATTTTCACAGCGAAAAGTGCTATAAAAATGCACTGATTACTGTGAAAATTACAATTGCAGTTTAGGAGTTAACCATTAGGGGGCGCTATAGGGGTTAAGTGTGACCTCATGTGTGTTTCTAACTGTAGGGGGGCGAGGCTGGACGTGTGATGTCAGTGATCGTCGTTCCCTATATCAGGGAACAGACGATTACCGACATTGCCACAGTGAAGAACGGGGAAGGTGTGTTTACACACACCTCTCCCCGTTCTTTAGCTCCTGTGACCGATCGCGGGACACCGGCGGGGATCGGGTCCCGCGGCGCTGTCACGGAGCTTTGGACCGGGTCACAGCTGGGCTCTTAAAGGCGACATATATATATACGTGCCTGTGCCCAGCCGTGCCATTCTGCCGAAGTATATCGACGTTAGGCAGTCCTTAAGTGGTTAAAAAACAAATTTCTTAATCAGTTTAGGCCAATATATATTCTTCTACACCAAGGGTGTCAAACTCAAGTTCATTGTGGGCCGCATCAGCATTATGATTGCCCTCAAAAAGCTGGTTGTATCTGTAAGATTAGATGTCCAGCGCATCCCCTCCCCTTACATTAGATGTCAAGAGCCCCCCCACCATCAGAAGTTGGGTCCTCCACTCTCCCTTACATCACAGTGCACTTCCCTTACCTTGCTGCTGCTGGGAAGAAGCTGGATGCATTACTTGAAAGCAGAAAGTAGGAGTCTGGAGGAGGGTCAGAGGAGGGCTGGAGCTCACCTGCAGCTGAAGGAGAGGTGTGAGGGCTACATGCAATGAGCTGGAGGGCCGGATTCGGTCAGCGGGCCTTCTGTTTTTTTTTATAAATTCTTTATTTTTGAATATTTTTTTTTTCTTTCTTCTTCCATACAGATAACTAAGCAAACTTTAATCAATATCATTTATACAATAACATTCTTATCTTAGTCTGCGTCTTCTTATCAAACAGCTCTACCACTTTTATTATTATTAACCTGGGACCCACCCTGGTTACCCAACCTCCCAATAGAAAAGCTTGCCTCCAACCTTTGGGACAAAAAAAAAAACAAAGGGGAGGAAAAAAAAGGCTCCTCGCGCCCTTATGAGTTCCGTTCCCTATATTCCCTATATGGTGACCAAATCTCCCAGTATTTTTCTTCTTGTTCTCTCAGTACCATCGTTAGGTTTTCCATCTGCTGAATCTCCGCTATTCTCCCCATCCATTGTGCTTTTGTTGGGGCTACTGTACTTTTCCAAATGGATGGTATACACGCTTCTGCTGCAGTAAGTAAATGTCTCAGTAAGGAATTTTTATAATTTTCATTAGATAGCGGAATATCATGCAGTAGGAAAACTGACGGTTTTTCCTCAAGAGACACATCTAAAATTTCTTTGATTGTTTCCAATACCATTTTCCAGAAATCTCTCAGTCTGGGACACTCCCAAAATATGTGCAATATAGTGCCTTCCGCGTTATGACAGCGCCAGCATTGGTTAGACACATGAGGGAATATCCGATTGAGTATTGTCGGAGTTCTATACCACCTGGTTAGGATTTTGTATCCTCCTTCCTAGTATTTAGTTGCCATTGATGATTTATGCGCAAATAACAGAATTTTCTTTTTCTGCATTTCCGTGAAGGTGACTCCTAAGTCCCTCTCCCAGGCTTGTACAAAGGCCAATTCTTGAGGGGCTTCCAGTTCTACCAACAGCGCATACATAGCTGATAGTGCATGTCTAATTGGTTCCCCCTTTAAGCAGATCTTTAAATTGTGTGAGTGTCCTTAGGAACGCATTGAGTTGTAATAGCCTGAAGGGATCTAGGGCTTCAAATTCCCTTTCAATCTCCCCTCTATTCATTACATAGTTATTTCTCATGAAATTAACAATCCTACTCCTTCCTTGCCGCCTTAGTTCCTTGAAACGTTGGTCTACTAACCCTGGTTCAAAACTTGGGGTCCCCAATACTGGTAGGGCCTTCTGTTTGACACCTGTGTTCTACACAATTCTTTTAACAATAAGTGTATATTGATTGGTTTGTGCAAAAGTTATAGCAACTGCAAACTATGGGAAAGATTTATGTAATTTTTATTATTTATTTATTTTTACTAGTAATGTCGGCAATCTGCGATTTTTAGCGGTACTGTGAAAAATCATCAGATCGGACACTTTTGACACATTTTTAGAACCATTGACATTCATACAGCAATCAGTGCTATGAAAATGCACTGATTACTGTGCAAATGTCACTGATAGGGTAAGGGTTAACACAAGGGGGCGATCAAGTGGTTAAATGTGTGTTCCCTCAGTGTGTTCTAACTGCATGGGGATAGGACTGACTGGAGGAGGAGACCTATAGTTGTTCTTACTTAGTAGGAACAAACAATAGGTCTCCTCTCCCCTGACAGAACAGGGATTTGTGCATGGCCGGCAGCGACCATACAAGCTGGCTATGCACGTCGGCTCTTAAAGGGGATGACGTACCCGTATGGTTTTTTTTTAAGCCGTACCCTTCTGCCGCAGTATATCTGCGGGAGGGGGTCGGCAAGGGGTTAAAGTGATTGTGAAGCCTAGAATTTTGTTTTATAAAAATAACACGGCATACTTATCGTATTTATCGGCGTATACCGTGCACTTTTTTCCCCTTAAAATAAGGGGAAAATCGTGGGTGCGCGATATACGCCGATACACGCTTCCCGCGCTTAGCTTGAATGCCTCTGCCGACATATACCGAGCGCAGTACACTCGGGTACATTCGGCCAGGCTCGGCTTCACTTGCGGTCACGCTCCTAGCCTCTATGCGTGAGAAGCCTAGCGTGCCCGAGTGTACTGCGTTTGGTATATGTCGGCGGCGGCGTTTTAAACTAAGCGCGTGAAGCGGGAATTCGACTCGGAGACAGGGCGGGAGAAGCAAGGAGGACACCACCGAGGCCGCAGACGGACGCCGGACCGGACAAGGCCGCCGATGGACGCCGGGCAAGACACCGACGAGGGACATCTAAACTGTAAGTATATTCTTTTTTTTTTAGGATTTTCTCTTCTAGGTTGGGGGTGCGCGCTATACGCGGGTGTGCGCAATACCCCTATAAATATGGTACCTGTTCTATGCAATGGTTTTGTAAAGGATCCTCTTCTTCTGGGATCCCCCGCTTGCGCTCCAGCCTCCTTCTCTTCCCTGTGTGCCCCCATAATAGCAAGCCGCTTGCTATGGGGGCTTATGTGTGGGCTCACTCCCAAGCCATGCTGTCTGACACAGACAGTGCAGCTCAACCCTGCTTTTTTTTTTACCAAAAATATGTAGAAAAATACGTATCGACCTAAACTGAGAAAAAAAAAGTTTTTTTTTAACCACTTTAGCCCCGGACCATATTGCTGTCCAAAGACCAGAGCACATTTTGTGATTCGGCACTGCGTCGCTTTAACTGACAATTGCGCGGTCGTGCGACGTGGCTCCCAAACAAAATTGGCGTCCTTTTTTTCCCACAAATAGAGCTTTCTTTTGGTGGTATTTGATGATCTCTGCGGTTTTTATTTTTTGCGCTATAAACAAAAATAGAGCGACTATTTTGAAAAAAATGCAATATTTTTTACATTTTGCTATAATAAATATCCCCAAAAAAGATATAAAAAAACATTTTTTTCCCTCAGTTCAGGCCGATACGTATTCTTCTACATATTTTTCGTAAAAAAAAATCGCAATTAGCGTTTATTGATTGGTTTGCGCAAAATTTATAGCGTTTACAAAAAAGGGGGTAGTTTTATGGCATTTTTAATAATATTTTTTTTTTACTAGTAATGGCGGCGATCAGCGTTTTTTTTCGGTACTGCGATATTATGGCGGACACATCGGACACTTTTGACACATTTTTGGGACCATTGGCATTTTTATAGCGATCAATGCTATAAAAATGCATTGGATTACTATAAAAATGCCATTGGCAGTGAAGGGGTTAACACTAGGGGGCGGGGAAGGGGTTAAGTGTGTTCCTATTTGTGTTCTTACTGTGTGGGGGGGGTGAACTCACTAGGGGGAATCATTGATCTTCCGTTCATACATTGTATGAACGGAAGATCAGCGTTTCCCCCGCTGACAGGAACGAGTGCTGTGTGTTTACACGCACAGCTCTCGTTCCCCGCTCTGTAACGAACGAGCGCGCGCGCCCGGCTGGCGATCGCGCCCGCCGGGCACGGGCGCGGGACTCGGGGGCGAGCAGGGGGCGCGCGCGCGGGCCGCCGGCGGCGCGCACGCGCCCCCTAGTGGCCGCGAAAGTCCCGACGTAGGATGACGGGCTCTCGCGCAGGAGAGCCGACCTGCCGCCGTATAACTGCGGCGGCTGATCGGCTAGTGGTTAAAGAATTGGGCTATTTATTATAGCAACAAGTAAAAAATATATATATTTTTTTTTTCAAAATTTTTGCTCTTTTTGTTTATAGCGCAAAAAATAAAAACCGAAGAGGTGATCAAATACCACCAAAAGAAAGCTCTATTTGTGGGGAAAAAAAGGACGTCAATTTTGTTTGGGAGCCACGTCGCATGACCGCGCAGTTAAATCGACGCAGTGCCGGAAGCTGAAATTTCACCTGGAAAGGAGGGGGGTATATGTGCCCAGTATGGGATATGATTCACAGACAAGCATAATGGGACTACAATTTACCACTAATGCCTCCAAAACAACACACAGATAAATCTTCTGCGCGTTGCGGTGGGCCATGGTACAATATTGTGCTTCTATTCTGATGCTTATAAGTGGATAATGCACACCTTTCTGCTTTTCACAGACTGGGAGGTCCAAAGTACTAAAACATAAAGAAAATAGAAGGCGTGTTGCCTAGCACATATTTGCAGCTGTTCAGATCTGTAAACTTTAATTTCATTATTACTGGGGCATGGTCTGATAATGATGTTATTTCTATGATTTTTCCACTGAGTCTAGCAGTCAGGGCCGTCTTAATAGCATCATGGGCCCCTGGGCAAAGTAATGCTCTGGGGCCCCTACAATCAGGGCCGGTACAAGGCAGGGGCGGGAGGGGCGAGTGACCCTGGCACTACCAAGTCTAAAAGGGGGGGGAGCGCAATCAGCCGCGGCCGCCAGAGCAGTTGGATTGTCTGTCACTCACTTTCACTGAGTGACAGACAGCGCAGGCAGCGGCTGTGGCACACTGGCACTTCACTTGACTGTGTGCCGACTGCGCTCCTCTGTCCTGGCTCCGTTTCCTCTCGCCCCCCCCATGAAGGATTTAGTTGGAATACTCCCGGCGTGCGCCGCCGCTGCGTGACGTCACGCCGGGGGTGAGAGCCGAGGTGACGGAGAGGGAGGGAGGACTCGCGCGGAGCTGTGTGTCTGCAAGAAACCAAAAAAAAAACAAAAAAGGACAAGACACGAGGAGCCTGCCTCAGCCTGCGCCTGCTTGGGGAGGGGAGGGGGGGGGGGGTTAATTGGACTGAGGTGAGTGGGTGACCATCATTTTTTATTTTGTGTTATTTTGTGTTATTTTGAGCTTGCCTTCCTTGTCTGCATAAAAAAAAAATTAAATTGCAGCCTCACTGTGCCCATCAAACACAGCCACTGTGCCCAAACGCAGCCACTGTGCTCATCACACGCAGCCACTGTGCCCATCACACACAGCCACTGTGCCCATCACACGCAGCCACTGTGCCCATCAAACGCAGCCACTGTGCCCATCAAACGCAGCCACTGTGCCCATCACACGCAGCCACTGTGCCCATCACACGCAGCCACTGTGCCATCAAACGCAGTCACTGTGCCCATCAAACGCAATCACTGTACCTATCACACGCAGCCACTGTGCCCATCAAACGCAGCCACTGTGCCCATCAAACGCAGCCACTGTGCCCATCACACGCAGCCACTGTGCCCATCACACGCAGCCACTGTGCCATCAAACGCAGTCACTGTGCCCATCAAACGCAATCACTGTACCTATCACACGCAGCCACTGTGCCCATCACACGCAGCCACTGTGCCCATCACACGCAGCCACTGTGCCCATCACACGCAGCCACTGTGCGCATCAAACGCAGTCACATGTTTTGAAACAACATTGATTCTATCTTAAAAAGTTTGCCATCTTCGCCCTGGGCACCAAATAGCCTTGTCCCAGCACTGCCTACAATGGAGACAGTGCAGGTAAACGGACATCAAGTAGGTAGGAGGCAGACAAGCGGAGCTCCCCCTTTTGGGTGGTGGTCCGCATTAACTACATGAACAATTATTCTGTACAGAAAAGAAACAGTGGGAAAACAATACATACATAAAGTAACAATGCTGTCTTGTGCATATAATATACAGTGCCTTGCGAAAGTATTCGGCCCCCTTGAACTTTGCGACCTTTTGCTACATTTCAGGCTTCAAACATAAAGATATAAAACTGTAATTTTTTTGTGATAAATCAACAATAAGTGGGACACAATCATGAAGTGGAACACAATTTATTGGATATTTCAAACTTTTTTAACAAATAAAAAACTGAAAAATTGGGCATGCAAAATTATTCAGCCCCCTTAAGTTAATACTTTGTAGCGCCACCTTTTGCTGCGATTACAGCTGTAAGTCGCTTGGGGTATGTCTATCAGTTTTGCACATCGAGAGACTGAAATTTTTGCCCATTCCTCCTTGCAAAACAGCTCGAGCTTAGTGAAGTTGGATGGAGAGCGTTTGTGAATAGCAGTTTTCAGTTCTTTCCACAGATTCTCGATTGGATTCAGGTCTGGGCATTCTAACACCTGGATATGTTTATTTGTGAACCATTCCATTGTAGATTCTGCTTTATGTTTTGGATCATTGTCTTGTTGAAAGACAAATCTCCGTCCCAGTCTCAGGTCTTTTGCAGACTCCATCAGGTTTTCTTCCAGAATGGTCCTGTATTTGGCTCCATCCATCTTCCCATCAATTTTAACCATCTTCCCTGTCCCTGCTGATGCTGCCACCACCATGTTTGACAGTGGGGGTGGTGTGTTCAGGGCAGGGCCGGTTCTAGGCAGGGGCGGGGCGGGCAGCTGCCCTGGGCGCAATGATTTAGTGCAGGATGAGGGCACAGTTTGCCGGGTACAATCGTGTCCAGCACAGAACAGGCTGCTGAATGTAACACAGCAGACATGGGGTGGTTTTCTCCCTGGATGTCGGCTAGATCGTAGCGCCCGCCCCCTGTCTGCACTGTGCACTGTACTAGTACCTGAGTGATAGAGTGCAGAAGGCACATCGGCTTTCAGTGCTTTCTTAATTGATTGTTGACGCAAACAACTTTCCCTCTCCTGAACAGGTCTTCTCTCTCCCCTCCCGATGTCCAAGGTACATCACCAGCTCTGTCCCCTAATCTCCTGATTTTATCTTTCTCTTGGAGCCTATTCCTCCTCTGTGTAGTGCCCTCTCCTCCTGTGTCCCTTTCCTTGGACCCCCTCCTCTCTAGCTGAGTGATGTTCTCTCCTCTGTGCAGCTGGGCTACCACTATCTATTCAGCTGACAGGTAAAAAAACATACTTTCATGCTTCATATCGCTGTTACAGGGGTTGTAAAGCTTTGTGTTTTTTCACCTTAATGCATACTTTGCATTAAGCCGAAAAACTTCTATCACTGACCAGCCCCGTATTTTCTGACCTGAGCCCGTTTGTTCCCATGCTGGAGACACGCAAACCCTCTCTGGCCAGGGTCTCGGCTCTTTATTGGATAGATTAATAGCAGCGCAGCCATTTGCTCCTGCTGCTGTCAATCAAATCCAATGATGCAGGCGCCAGGGGTGGGGCTGAGTCTGTCACTCTGTGTTTATGCTCCCAAATGCTGGACTCAGAGGCACACACACATGGTAACCCCCAGGGCTTCTCCTAGTTGGTTTTCGGGTGCAGGAAGGAGCCGCGAGCGCTGTTGGGGGACCCCAGAAGACGGTGATCAGGGTTACTCTGTGCAAAACTAACTTCATAGGTGCTGTGTGTATCCCAATGCCAGTACCCCATTCTAATTTACTGGGACATGAGGCTGCATGGACACAGCCTCTGTATCCTAACATGACATACAGATGTGGGTCCCAATAGAAGTGAATGGGACGCTGGCACAGGGATGCATACAATGCCTGTACATCCCTGTGTTGATAAAAACAGGGATTTTATGCAGGAACTAATAAAGCTGGCCATAGATGGATGGAAATTTGACTGGTCCAGCAAGAACAGGATAAGTTTCAATCCATTCATGCTAAAAGTGAAATCAATTTTAATGATCAGCTTCTCTCAAACCAGCAAAAATGTTTCCTTTGGTCTGCAGCACTGACATAGACGTCTCAGCAGAAAGAATTCCCTTATCCACCTTAGTTGTGTGGATAGGGGGATCTATCTGCTCAGTTTTCTGTGATCGGACATGGACTGAAAGAAACAAAACCGTGTCATTTATGGGCAGCCTCCAGCTTACAATACACTATACAATCTGATTGTACAATATCTTTTGGATCTACCACCAACTATGTAGTACAAAGGCCTGCCTGACTGAATACTAGTTAAATTAATTGTTTAGGTTTGTCCATATATTACAATATTTTTGTAAATCTAATGAAGATTGTGTAGAAATTGTACAATTAGATTGTATGGTGTATGCTCACCTACAGAATAGTGTTCTTGTGCATGAGTAATAACAATGACAAATGTTTTTATGTTTTCCCTGTTATCTTTATTCTCATCTTTGCAGATTTGTTTGCATAGGAGCTTTGTCTTTGAGTCCATTCAACACCCGGACACATTGGGCCAGATTCTCGTAGATTTGCGTATCTACGAGCGCGGCGTAGCGTATGTCATTTACACTACGCCGCCACAAATTACTTGAGCAAGTGCCATATTCACAAAGCACTTGCTTCGTAATTTGCGGCGGCATAATGTAAATGCGGTGGTGTAAGGCCGCATAATTCAAATAGTGAAGAAGGGAGTGTGCTGTGCTCAAGTACTCACTGATACCAGTTACTGATACCTTTTGTGGTGAGATTTGAGCCCATACAAAATAAATGGGTTCATATCATACTGCAAAGAATCATATGTGATTTGAACAGGAATGCAGTGCAATTTCTGTCCAAAGCACATGCGATTTACTGCACCACTCCGGTGTGAAGCCAGGCTGAAGTCACTCTGACAAGGCATGGGATCCGGACAGGAATCGCACCGTATTCCTGTTCATATCACATACAATTCTTTGCAGTGGGATAGGACTCCTGCACTGTCAGAATACCACAACCAGCGCTGCCCATAATTCGAAATAGGTTTTTGAGCAGGACCAAGATCAGGTTTAGTTAATTCTAGAGCATCATATATAATCTTCAGAAATCACCCTCAGGCAGCCAAGGTACTCATTATTGGCTGCGAACCCCATTAAAGCAAAGCAAATTGGTGTACTTTGTGATGACCAATCATAAATTGAAATAGGAATAATGGTGCACTTCGCAACCATCACATATATATTTTTTTTTATGCCGCAAATGCTGTGCTGCTATGCGAGGGGGGGGGGGGGTGCATTTTGGCATCCTCGCCCTGGGCACTGAAATACCTTGTCCCACCACTGGTTCAGGGTGATGAGATGAGCTGTGTTGCTTTTACGCCAAACATAAAGTTTTGCATCGTTGCCAAAAAGTTCGATTTTGGTTTCATCTAAACAGAGCACCTTCTTCCACATGTTTGGTGTGTCTCTCAGGTGGCTTGTGGCAAACTTTAAACGACACTTTTTATGGATATCTTTAAAGTGGAGTTCCACCCATTTTTTTATGTTTGTCTGTGCTGCATGCCCTAATCTCATAGGCCTCATACACACGAGCAAATAGATTTGTTCAAATCCGTCGGACAGACAGATTTGAACAAATCTGTCTGCTGGGATGTATTGGTTTGATCGTGTACACACAATCAAACCAAAATCCCCGCCGGCAGACATCGCGCTGACGTGTCGGTGACGTTGACGCTGCCACGTCACCGCACCCGGAAGTAAAACACTTCCGCGCATGCGTCGAATTCATTCGACGCATGTGCAAAAAGATATGTCTGCTGGTTAGCGTACTAACCAGCAGACATGTCGGGCAGACGGGTTTGCAGCCGACAGATTTCAAAGCATGCTTTGAAATCTGTCGGGTGGCCAAATCCATCTGTTTGCCCATACACACGATTAAATCTGTCTGCAGAAACGGCCCGTCAGACGGGTTTCAGCAGACAGATTTGATCATGTGTACACTGCCATAGTGTTCAGAATGGACAATTTTTTTTTTTTTTTTTGTTGCTTGTAAATACCTTTATTTTGTAGTCCTTCATTACTTCCTCCTCCTTATTAGTCTAGGCTATTAAGTCACAAGGCTATTTGCAAGGGTTTCTGGGATAGGCATCATGTTTCCCAGTAGTCCTTGCAAACCTGACTGAAACCTATTACATTGCTTGTGCAGCACTGAGCATGTGCGAGATATGCAAAGCTAAAATCCAGGAAGTCATACAGTCTGGCTTCATGATGCCCACACTTAAGATGGCCACGGTCTATTTCTAGATGGTAAATGCTGTAACAACCTAACAAAACGGACCTTAGTTTACAGACTAACTTTACTAGAATACATTAAGCTTGTGTATTACAGGGGTATTTATATTTAAAAGTGAAATTGTGGGTGGAACTCCCCTTTAACCTCCCTGGCGGTATGATTCTGTCTGGAATTACGTACCAAAAGCGGTACAATTATTTGCATGGAAATTTGGCATTTTATACTGTAGGCCTGCAATTCTTAGGAATAACTTGCTTAAATCTGTCCAAACAAGACATCCCGGGTATGATAAAGTTTGAAAAACAAAATCATAATTTTTTATATAATAAAAAACTATAAATAATTATAACAAATTATAATGTAGTTATAATAAAAAATATTCAATAATGTAATCAACTCAAAAACACTGAAATTTGCTCAGTTGCAGAATTGTCGCTGTCATTATTTTATTTTTTTATGACGAATTTCCCCACAAATCGCTATCGCTCAATTCTGCAAGTGATTAAAATTTATTATCGCTGTTTTCTAGCTGATCTAAAACCATTTTTGACATAAAGGGACACTTTTGGTTGCTATGGGCAATCTACAGTTTCCAGGCAGAAAGAACACTTTTTATTTTATAAAAGAACATGTAGGACACTGGACAGACCACTAGGGACAAGGGGGGTGTGTATTTTTTACATACAGTACTGTAATCTATAAGATTACAGTATACTGTATGTAAAGTGTTTGTTTACTTTTTTGAATTTGGCGCCGTTCTCCGCTTCCGTGCGTCGTAACGTCGCAGAAAACAGAGATCGGCGGCACACGGGGACGCTGTGTGAATCGAGCGAGCACCCGCTCGCTCACACAGCGGGGATGCATCGCTGGATCCAGGAAGAAGGTAAGCCAGCGCGCGCTGCAGGCTCTGCATGGCTACCCCGAGCGTGACTCGGGGATACCGTTCTTAGCAGAAAAAACCCACCCGAGTCACGCTCGGGGATACCGCTAGGGAGGTTAAGAAATGGCTTTCTTCTTGCCACTCTTCCATAAAGGCCAGATTTGTGCAGTATATGACTGATTGTTGTCCTATGGACAGAGTCTCCCACCTCAGCTGTAGATCTCTGCAGTTCATCCAGAGTGATCATGGGCCTCTTGGCTGCATCTTTGATCAGTCTTATCCTTGTATGAGCTGAAAGTTTAGAGGGACGGCCAGGTCTTCTTAGATTTACAGTGGTCTAATACTCCCATTTCAATATTATCGCTTGCACAGTGCTCCTTGGGATGTTTAAAGCTTGGGAAATCTTTTTGTATCCAAATCCAGCTTTAAACTTCTCCACAACAGTATCTCGGACCTGCCTGGTGTGTTCCTTGTTCTTCATGATGCTCTCTGCGATTTAAATGGACCTCTGAGGCCGCGTACACACCAGTTTCAGCGCACATATCCGATCGTGTGTACGACCTAGCGGACAGGTTTTTCCAGCGGACAAATTTCAAAGCCTGCTTTGAAATTTGTCCGCTGGAAACCTGTCCGTCGGACATGTCCGCTGGTTAGTACGGTTAGTACGCCTAACCAGCGGACATAAATCTCCCGCATGCGTTCGAATGGATTTGACGCATGCGTGGAAATATTTTACTTCCTGGAGTGGTGACGTGGCGGCGTCAAAGTCACCGCGTCCTCAGTCCGAGGGGATTTTCATCCGATGGTGTGTACACGCCATCGGACCAAAATCCGAGGAGAGATGTCCGCTGGAAACAGTCCGTCGGACATGTTTCAGCGGACATGTCTCCCCGTGTGTACACGGCCTTAGACTATCACAGTGCAGGTGCATTTATACAGAGACTTGATTACACACAGGTGGATTCTATTTATCATCATTAGTCATTTAGGTCAACATTGGATCATTCAGAGATCCTCACTGAACTTCTGGAGAGAGTTTGCTGCACTGAAAGTAAAGGGGCAGAATAATTTTGCACGCCCAATTTTTCAGTTTTTTATTTGTTAAAAAAGTTTGAAATATCCAATAAATTTCGTTCCACTTCATGATTGTGTCCCACTTGTTGTTGATTCTTCACAAGAAATTACAGTCTTATATCTTTATGTTTGAAGCCTGAAATGTGGCAAAAAGTCGCAAAGTTTAAGGGGTCCGAATACTTTGGCAAGGCACTGTATCTGCTGGATTGATGTCTCCCCAGTACTCGGACCCCTTTGCACCCCAGATATCCCCCCAGCACTCAGACCCCTCTACACCCTAGACATCCCCCAGCACTCTGACCCCTCTACACCATAGATTTCCCCCCAGAACTCTGACCCCTCTACACCCTAGATATTCCCCCCCAGCACTGTAACCATATACCGTAAGATACCCCTTGTATTGTGACCCCCACTACATCCCTGATACACCCTACACTGTGGCATCTCTACATCCCTGATACCTCTAGCGCTAAAGCCACCCTAAGCATTGCTACCCCCTATACACCCCAGATCGCCCCTCATCGTTGTTTTCCCCATACACCCTTGATATCCCCTGGCACTATTATTCCATCTATGTAGTACCCCCTTTTTCAGTGGAGATACAGTGCATGTGAACTTTTGGCTATGTGCCCACCTCCAGCACTGTGACAAGGACTCGCTTATACCAATCAAGCAGGCAGAAGGAGGGGCGGAGAAGGGAGCATCCCTCCGGGCATTCCAAGCCTCTGGGCAGTGCTCAGGTGTGCCCTCTCATTAAAACAGCCCTGCTAGCAGTCTGCGCTCTATCATAATGTAGTCCAGCCTTGAGTATGTCCCATGCACTGACGAGTGGAAGGAATAATCTCTTACTGCGGGATGTTGGATCCTCAACACATCTATTAGTTGACATTGAAACAGTTTTATTTTTTTCGTACATCACGGGACACAGAGCTGCATAGTAATATAGTAACAACTATGTATATAGGCCACCTTCAGGTGATGGACACTGGCCCACCCAAGACAGGAAGTCCCCTCCCCTATATAACCCCTCCCATACTGGGAGTACCTCAGTTTTTTCGCCAGTGTCTAAGGTGTTGGTCACGGTTAAGGAAATGCTTTGTTGAGCTCCGCTGGGGGACCCTTCAGGATCAAGCAAGCTTTTGCAAACCGGATCCATCCAAAGTGCTATTAAAGGGGTTGTAAAGGTTTGTTTTTTATTTTCTAAATAGGTTACTTTAAGCTAGTGCATTGTTGGTTCACTTACCTTTTCCTTCGATTTCCCTTCTAAAGGTTTTTTTTCTTTGTTTTCTTTGTCTGAATTTCTCACTTCCTGTTCCTCCTCAATAAGGTGTTCAGTAAGCTGTTATAAATGACTTTCCACCGCTCGGATGATGGTGGAAAGCTTAATGAGGAGAAACAGGAAGTGAGAAATTCAAACAAAGAAAAAAAAAACATTTAGAAGGGAAATTGAAGGAAAAGGTAAGTGAACCAACAATGAACTAGCTTAAAGGAATCTATTTAGAAAATAAAAGACGAACCTTTACAATCCCTTTAAGGCCAAAGTGGATGGTACTCAGGCCTCGAGTAAGAAGAACAAGGTTTTGTCTGTAATGTTCCTCCTAGGAGAGCTGGACCCAGGAAACCAGTGCTCTGGTTATACATCAGATACCAAAGATTTTTGTCTGGCTGGTTGCAATACAGGTCGAGGGCAGTGGAAGTTCTGGAAGGACCCCGGTCCCTGAAGGTGAGTGACATTGCCTGCCGTGATTAGTGATGGTTGGATCTGACCGTTCTTTCCAGCAGAATCCTGCAGCAGGAAAGGTAAGTGAAGGGTCCTAAGGAACTTTAAAGTTCACTTATGGATTTCTTCTTTTTAGTAAAGTGTCATGCCTATTTTCGCCACTAGAGGGTGTCAAAAACAACATACCTGGTCAAAGTCTTCAGTGTGTCGCTGGTTTAGCAAGCCCATCTGAAGGCTTCCTACTGGGTACAATCCGGCCATCTGGGGATGTCAGGGGGAATTTGCTGACAGATACATGCAGGCATGGAGGCAGGCGGTGAATGCAGGCTCCCCCCCTTGGCGGCGGCAGCGCACTCCCGATCTGGGGCTGCTGAGCGCCCACTTTTTTCCCTACCCCCTCAGTGGTCCTGGAAGCTGTCTACCTCCCTCTTCCCTTCCTTCCCCCACGCTGGCCCGAACAGCGCTCGCTTGCACGGGAGTTAGATTTAAACATGCTGGTGGATGGGGGAGAGTAGAAGAGTCGTAGCTTAGGGCAGCGGCATCCTCACACAGCGCAGGTGCGGGACTGTCACACATAAACATCACCTTGTGGAGGTGCAGGCTGACAGAGGGACACAGAAACGCTGGGGGCACGTGAGTGGTTGATACTGGCATTCCTTGTAAAAAGTTTACTTGCATCAGGATAAACTGTGGATAGCAGGTTTCAGGCTTTAGTTTGGCAGTGGATGCATTTGGTATAGTACCTCCAGTGGCGTCACTAGGGTTGGTGTCACCTGGTGCGGTAAAACATGGTGTCACCCCCCCGTCTAGGCTGCCTAGCACCATGCAGGAAGTGCACAGTCACGGGGCGCACTCCAAACCAGCCCCTGTAAATGATAGTATAGGGTGGTATAGTGGCAGGCTAGGGTAGAATACGGTGGTATAGTGACAGGTTGGTGTGGTATATGGCAGATTAAGGTGGTACAGGGCAGGTTAAGTTAGTATGAGGCAGGTTGGGGTGTTATAGGGCAAGTTAGGGTGGCATAGGGCAGGTTGGGGTGGTATGGGGCAAGTTAGGGTGGTACAGGAAAATGAGGGTGGGAAAGGGCAGGTTGGGGTGGTATAAGACAGGTTGGGGTGGAATAGGGCAAGATGGGGTGGCATAGGGCAGGCTGGGTGGTATAGGGCAGGTTGGGGTGGCACAGGGCAGACTGGGTGGTATGGGGCAGGCTGGTATGGCACTGGGAAGGCTGGGGTGGTACACAGCAGGCTGGGTGGTATGGAGCAGGCTGGGGTGGCACAGGACAGGCTGGTTTGGCACAGGGCAGGCTGGGGTGGTATGGGGCAGGCTGGTATGGCACAGGGCAGGCTGGGGTGGTATACAGCAGCCTGGGGTAGCACAGGGCAGGCTGGGGTGGTACACAGCAGGCTGGGGTGGCACAGGGCAGGCTGGGGTGGTATACAGCAGGCTGGGGTGGCACAGGGCAGACTGGGGTGGTATGGGGCAGGCTGGGGGTGGTACACTGCAGGCTGGGGTGTTACACAGCAGGCTGGGTGGTATGGGGCAGGCTGGGGTGGCACAGGACAGGCTGGGGTGGTATACAGCAGGCTGGGGTGGCACAGGTCAGGCTGGGGTGGTATGGGGCAGGCTGGTATGGCACAGGGCAGGCTGGGGTGGTATACAGCAGGCTGGGGTAGCACAGGGCAGGCTGGGATGGTACACAGCAGGCTGGGGTGGCACAAAGCAGGCTGGGGTGTTTTGGGGCAGGCTGGGGTGGCACAGGACAGGCTGGGGTGGTATACAGCAGGCTGGGGTGGCACAGGGCAGGCTGGGGTGGTATGGGGCATGCTGGTATGGCACAGGGCAGGCTGGGGTGGTGTACAGCAGGCTGGGGTAGCTGTATAGCTGGGGTAGCTGGATTTCCTTTAGTTGAACTAACAAAAGTGTGTCCATTCTAGAGCTGGTAACATTGAGGGTATTCAGTCTCATTTTAAAGAAGTGTTTTTGTGGGTAAGCGACATAGGGGAGGAGTATGGATGGTATATAAGTGGGAAGTATGTGCAGGTGAGGGAGAGGAATGTGGAGGGTCTAACATTGGGCACTATGTACAGGAGAAGAGTGCAAAGGGTACGGCAAAAGGCACAATGTACAGGAGAGGAGTGTGGAGGGTATGACAGTGGGCAGTATGTACAGGAGAGAAGTGTGGAGGGGATGACAGTGAGCAGTATGTACAGGAGAGAAGCGTGGATGGTATGACAGTGGGCAGTATGTACAGGAGAGGAGTGTGGATGGTATGATAGTGGGCACTATGTATAGGAGAGGAGTGTGGAGGGTCTAACAGTGGGCACTGTGTACAGGAGAGAAGTGTGGAGGCTATGACAGTGGACACTATGTACAGAAGAGGAGTGTGGAGGGGATTACAGTGAGCAGTATGTACAGGAGAGAAGTGTGGAGGGTATGACAGTGGGCGGTATGTACAGGAGAGAAGTGTATGACAGCAGGTACTATGTACAGGAGAGGAGTGTGAAGGGTATGACAGTGGATAGTATGTACAGGAGAGGAGTGTGAAGGGTATGACAGTGGGTAGTATGTACAGGAGGAGGAGTGTGGGGGTATGACAGAGGGAAGTATGTACCAGAGAGAAGTGTGGAGGGTATGAAGGGGCAGTATGTACAGGAGAGAAGTTTGGAGGGTATGACAGTAGGCAGTATGTACAGGAGAGGAATGGGGACGGTATGATAGTGGGCACTATGTATAGGTGAGGAGTGTGGAGGGTGCGACAGTGGGCACTATGTACAGGAGAGAAGTGTATGACAGCAGGCACTATGTACAGGAGAGGAGTGAGGGGGGTATGACAGTGGGTGCTCTGTATAGGAGAGGAGGGTATGATAGTGGTCACTATGTACAGGAGAGGAGTGTGGAGGGTATGACAGTGAGCACTATGTACAGGAGTGGAAGGATGTTTAGGGACTGCGTAGTGGTTAAGCGGGTCATACATGGATTGAAATTACACCAATTATGCAGAGACCAGCCATAGTCGATCTATGTATGGGCTAGCTGGTTTTACACAAGTCAATCTATTAATCGACTTGAGTACAACCAGCCTGTTTTTCCCAAAACAATCAGTGCTGCCAGCTATAGATAGCAACACAGATCATTGTACTCACAGGCAGAACACAATAACACTACAGAAGTGATTCCCCCATCTACAGGTCAGCAGGTAAGAGGGTGTGTAAGGACAGGCTGGGGAGAGATACCAGTCAGTGGCTGGGTAGGCACTGGCTAGTATCAGAGCCAGATACACACAGGTTACATACGCCGCGATCGTTAGAGCGAGAGCAATAATTCTAGCACTAGACCTCCTCTGTAACTCTAAACATGTAACCTAAAAAAAATTTAAAGCATCGCTTAGGATACCAAAAAAAATTGTGCTAACTTTAGTGTTTTTTTTTAAAAATGTTTGAAAAATTCCTGCGCAAATACAGTACCGTGCTAGAGCTGCACAATTAATCGTTAAAAAATTATGATCTCGATTCAACCCCCCTGATGATCTCCAATGCAGAGTTTGCTGATTCTTTCATATAACACGTGGAGAGACTTTCAGCTGTCAAAAGAAAATATCTGCAAATATACACAATGCTGGCGCAAACAAGAACCTACTGTCATGTAGACTGTCCTCAGTATAAAGTCCTATAAGCTGTAACAAGCTTGATGGTGAGTCCCAGTTTTTTGATGAAAGGCAGCCTTGTGTGGGGAGCCGAAGCAATGCTCCAATAAACATGTAAAAAGCAAACAAAAGGACAGGCGCCAATAAATAAAACTGCTGAACTTTTAATGATAAATAACACAAAAGCACTCACATGGTAAATGAAGTTCACAGGCATAGAGTGAAATGAGGGTCTGCATGGATCGTCACACCAGCCGAAGATGAAAAGTGTCCCAGAGAAAAAACATCCAGCTGGCATCCGCTGTGCGGGGAAAAGTAATACCAGCAGCGCTGAATCCGGAAGTATGTCGGCGCTGGCATGCAAGTATACCAGCAAAGCTGGATGTTTTTTCTCTGGGACACTTTTCATCTTCGGCTGGTGTGACGATCCATGCAGACCCTCATTTCACTCTATGCCTGTGAACTTCATTTACCATGTGAGTGCTTTTGTGTTATTTATCATTAAAAGTTCAGCAGTTTTATTTATTGGCGCCTGTCCTTTTGTTTGCTTTTTAAAAGAAAATATCTGGGCTGTCTGCTAAGCTCTTATCAGGAAACATTGTAACTAACACTTTCTTCTTAGATCAAAGGGATAAACTTCTGTGTGTAAAGAAAATATCCGGGCAGTCTGCCAAGTTTGTAAACAACATGAACATGAAACATTGTAACCAACTTCCTTTTTAGATCAAACTTCTGTGTGTAAATACAAGAAATGTAACCACTTAAAGCGGAGGTTCACCCTAAAATTAACTTTTTGGCTAACCTATCTCTAGCCTTAATAAAGGCTTGTAGCGTTTTTTTTTAAGGTGTACACTTACCTGTCTTCAGCCGCACTTCCGGGTCTTCTTCCTTGCGGGGAGTGGGCGTGTCGTCCTTTTCCCCCGACGGGGAGCTCTGCGCAATGTCTCCTGGGAGTGAGTGTAGATCCTCCCAGGAGACGATTGAGGTGCGGGTCAAGCGCGTCATCGCCTTCCGAAAATACCTGACGGGGACTCGGGTCTTTATGGCGCTATACAGCGCCTGCGCCTGCCGTGTAGAGCTGACTGCGCAGGTGCTGTAAAGTGCCGAGTCCCCCTCGGATATTTTCGGAAAGCGATGACGCGCTTGACCCGCACGTCAATCATCGATGCGTCGTCTTAGGAACGCCTACTCCCCGGGGGAGCGAGAACCCGGAAGCCGGGTGAATAGAACCCAGAAAAATCGCAAGTACAGCTGAAAAAAAAACAGCATACTGTTGGTGTCAGCAGAATGCTGGATGTAACTGTATATAGATTTTTTAGGCTGATTAGGGTGAACCCCCGCTTTAAAGTCCAACATTTGTTTAAGTTAAAAAGCAATATTTTTTGCTAGAAAATTACTTGGGACCGCCAAACATTATATATATTTTAGCAGAGACAAAAATGGCAATTGTTGCAATATTTTATGTCACACTGCATTTGCCTACTTCAATGAATAATAAAAACCATAAAAACAAAACAGTAAAGTTAGCCCATTTTTTTTTTTTCATTTTAATGTGAAAGATGATGTTATGCCGCACGAATTGTGAGAGAATCGTGATCTATCATCTAAGCAAAAAAATTGCAATTGTCATTTTAGCCAGAATCGTGCAGCTCTATACCGTGCAACATAAAAAGTTGCAAAGACCACCATAGAGTAATTTTCTTGCAAAAAACAAATGATGATTTTTTTTTCTCAGTCTGCTGCAGTGTGTCAGCTTGTATTTATAATGGCCGCTCTGTATGTAGCTTCTGACAGGCTGTGCAAGCAGGCCCGTATCTCCGGAACCATAAATGATAGCCATCCCATATTTTGACTGGTGGTGGGGTAGGTCTTCAACTGCCTACCACCCAAATGTGGGGTTTATGTGACCTCTGGTCGTCGAGCTACAACCCCCGAAGTCAATCTTTTTTTTTTTAAGATTTTTTTTTTTTTGGGGCAAATGGGCCTATCTTGAGAAAGGGGCCTGGAGCTGCAGCTCCAACAGCCTCTATGTTAGTCCGGCCCTGTGTTTGAGAGTCCTCCCACACTATCTCTCAGATGACCTGCCAGTACCATGGCAACCCCCCCACCTAACCTTGGGCTCAGGCCGGCGGTGGACACCATGAAACCCCCTCGCAAGCTGTGTCACCCTTTACTAGTTCACTTCCCTCCCGCCTGTACTGTACTCACACATGTTCCGGGAGTCTGGAGAGGAGACGAGGACAGCATCACAGCATGCAGCCGTGCCGGTTCCTCCCCCACTGTCCCCGCACATTGCATTGAGCACGCAGAGGAGATCCCGGAGGGATCCCCAGTCTGCTTCTGCCTTACTCCCTCCTCCCCCATTCTCCCTGCACATCGCATTGAGCAGAGAAGATCCTGGAAGGGAAGGAGGAAGCCACAGCGCCCCTCTCAATGTGGCGCCAGTCTGAGCTGGGTGTTACCCTCTGGCGGGTGTCACCCGGGTTCGGGCCGCACCCCCATAGCAACGACACAGGCTCTGGGCATGTCAGCAAAAAAATAAAATGTAAAGAAAAAATATTTCGGGTGGTGTCACCCCTCTAAGGGTGTCACCCGGGTGCGGGCCACATCCCCCGCACCCCCCTAGCAACGCCTCTGAGTACCTCCACTTTTGTACTTGGGATTGTGCATTCCAGAAATTCAGGGGCAAAGAAGGCTCCAAAAGCATCACCATCAGGCGCTGAGGATCCTGGTCATACCTCCACAGTACCGTCCTCTCTGGAGAAACTAGATGTGGCTGACCAGGGTGAGCCATCAGGGCTCTTAGCGGCTGTTGCCCCTTCCAAACCCCCAGCCTCTGCCTATGTTACTGAGGAAGGGCTTTCCTCAGCTCTCATGGGTCTGGAAGAGCGGTTAGCGACGTTAATCATATTCTCTTCCCAGGGTGGTAGGAAGCGCTGACGGTCTTCCTCCCCGCTCAGGCTGCGGAAAAGCAGTAGCTGATAGAGGATAATGAGTTACCCTTAGTGGACAAGGAAGAGGGACGGACTGATGATTCCTCTTCAAGGGAGTCTACTGTGGGGGAACCCTTTTCAGCCTCACAATCTGAAAAGTTGCTAGTGCAATCCCTTACAGAGATGGTTCATTCAGCTTTTAAGTTGCCACAAACTGAACTGAACTGGTTCTTTAAAAGCCCTGCAGTCCATGCATGCCTTTCCTGTCCATCCTTTGTTGGAACAGATTATATATGAAGATTCTGATCATTCAGATAAGCTCTTTCTTCCTCCTAAGAAATGTATGCACTTTATCCCATGGAAGAGAAATTCACCAAGAAGTGGAGTGTGCCAGCAAATGACGCTGCTATCTCCTGTGTAAATAAAAGTCTAACTTGTCCAGTGGACAATGTTCAGATGTTCAGGGATCCAACAGATAAAAGGCTGGAATCTTTGCTGAAAACCACCTTTTCTATGGCAGGTGCTGTAGCCCAGCCTGCAGTGGCAGCGGTAGGCATTTGTCAATCCCTAAGGGACCAAATGAAGCAGCTTTTAGGATGGTTGCTGCCCGGCAAGCCTGAGATTTAGCCGATCTGCCAAGGGCACTATGTTTTGCAGTTGACGCTATTAAGTATTCTATTCATCAGCCTCGCGCCACGTAAGAAGCTTTTGGGCTGGTATTCCGTTTCACGGAGAACGATTGTTCGGAGATGATTTGGACAAAAATATCCAAAATATTTCTAGTGGAAAGAGTACTCTTTTAACAGTTAAAAGGGTAGGCATCCTTCTTTTAAACAGGCTTCCTCTCCAGTGCCAGGGACATCAGCATCTAGGCAGTCACGGCAGCCTCCTCCGTCAGGGTCAAGAGGGAAAGCTCAAAGTCAGACCCAGGGACACAAGAGGTCCTGGGGATGGAAACTAACTAAACAGAGCCCCAAGGCCTCCTTATAGAGGGGTGCCCCAGCTCGATTGAGTGGGGGTAAGGCTTCTGCAGTTCTCAGAGACTTGGCGAAAGGAGGTCCAGGACAGATGGGTCATCTCTACTGTATCTCTAGGTTACAAACTAGAGTTGCAGGAGTTTCCTCCGCCTCGTTTTCTGAGATCAAGCGTTCCCAAAGATCCAGTAAAGAGAAGGTCTTTCTCTCTCTGGCTTTAGACCTGTTGTCTCAGGGGGTGATCATAAAGATTTCTCCGGAAAAGCACGGGTTGAAATTCTGTTCAAATCTCTTCACGGTACCAAAGCCAAATGGGGATCTATTCTAGATCTCAAAGGTCTAAATCATTAATATCTGCATGGAGTCTATCCAGTTGTAGTCTCCACCCTAGCTTCAATCTGCATCAAATACGCATATCTGCATGTGCCTATTTTTCCCGCCCACCAGAGATTCCTGCGGTTCGAGGTAGAGCAACATCATTAGCAGTTTGTAGTCTTACCCTTTGGTCTGGCTACTGTAGAGTATTTACAAAGGTTCTGGCCCCACTCCTGGCCAGGCTAAGGGCTCAGGGTAAACCAATATTAGCATACCTGGACAATCTGCTACTAGTAGATCAGTTGGTAGCATGCTTGAACCAGGGTGTGCTCAGCACAGTCATGTATCTGAAGTATTTGGGTTGGATTCTCAATCTAGAGAAATCATCCCTACAACCAGTGAAGAGACTGGAGTATTTAGGTCTGGTTATAGATACAGACCAGAGGAAAGTTTTTTTTGCCCCAGGCAAAGATCAGCTCTATAAGAGGACTGGTCCAGATGATCAAGACAAAGAAAGATCCCTCCATTCGCCTTTGCATGAGAGTGTTTGGGAAGATGGTGGCTTCATTCAAAGCCGTTCCATGTGCCCAATTTCATTCAAGACTGCTGCAAAACTGTATCCCCTCTTCCTGGAACAAGAGGATCCAAGCTCTGGACTTCACAATGTGCCTGACCCCAAGGGTGCGTCAGAGCCTCAGTTGGTGGTTGGTGCCCAGAAATCTGCAGAAGGGAAAGTCCTTTGTTCCGGTCACCTGGAAGGTCGTAACAACAGATGCCCGCCTATCAGGCTGGGGAGCAGTCCTAGGAGAGATAACTGTCCAGGGCAGATGGTCCAAAGCCGAGAGGACTTTTCCCATCAACATCCTAGAGATTCGGGCAGCACACCTGGCTCTGAGAAGATGGACATGCAAGTTACAGGATTTTCCCTTCAGGATTCAGTCCGACAATCCCACGGCAGTGACCTATATCAATCACCAAGGGTGCACCAGGAGTCACGCAGCCCAGGAGGTGAACAAATCCTGGCTTGGGCAGAGAGGCATGTTCCTTGCATATCTGCTGTCTTTATTCCAGGAATAGAGAATTGGCAGGCGGACTTCTTGAGTCGCCAGCAGTTGTCCCCGGGGAGTGGTCTCTTTACTCTGACATCTTCCTGGCCATATATCAGAGATGGGGGGCCCTGGACGTAGATCTGTTGGCGTCCAGTTATAACAAGAAAGTGGACAACTTTGTGTCAAGGACAAGGGATCCTCTCGCATATGGGACGGATGCATTGGTAACTCCCTGGAATCAGTTTTCACTGATTTATATGTTCCCCCCCAGTTCAGCTGTTACCACGACTTCTTTGCAGGGTCAAGGTGGAAGGAAATCCAGTGGTTCTGGTAGCCAAGGCATGGCCTAATCGTAAAGATGGCTGCAGGGGATCCATGGACCCTTCCGTCTCGTCCAGACCTGCTCTCGCAGGGACCAATATTTTACCCTTCCATACAAACTCAAAATTTAACGGTTTGGCTGTTGAATCCCACATTCTAAAGAATCGGGGGCTTTCTGGGTCGGTAGTTTTTACCCTAATTAATGCAAAAAAGGTGGAGTCTGGAAGGCACATGTGGCTTGGTGTGAAGCCAAGCGTTGACATCCTAGAAAGTATGTCACAGGTATATCTACAAATGGGCGTGGAACTGAAACTGGACTTGAGTACTATCAAGGGTCAGGTCTCGGCCGTGTCGGTATTGTTTCAAAGACCACTGGCTGCGCATTCTTTGGTTCGTGCCTTTATACAGGGGGTAACACGGATCAATCTGCCAATTAAGTCACCTTTGTGTCCATGGGACTTTTGGTTCTTTTGGCATTGCAAAAGCAGCCCTTTGTGCCATTACGCCATATTCCCTTAGTCCTTTTGACTAGGAAAATCGTTTTCCTGGTGACTATATCCTCTGCTAGAAGGGTATCAGAATTGGCTGATCTTTCTTGTAAAGAGCCATATTTGGTTATTCATTTGGACAAGGTAGTGTTACATCCTCATCCAACCTTTCTACCTAAGGTGGCGTCAGGTTTTCATTTGAAACAAGATGTGGTTCTCTCTTCATTACATTCTTTGTATGTAGTGAGAGAAGTTAAGGTCCATCTGAAGGCTACTGCTCCGATTCGGAAAACGGATGTCTTGTTTGTGCTGCTGGAAGGCCCCAGGAAGGGCCAGGCGGCATCAAAATCTACTATTTGCAAGTGGATTCAGAAAGTTATTGTTCAGGCTTATGGTTTAAAAGGTAGAGTTCCACCTAATCAAATTAGAGCGCATTCTACCAGAGCAGTTAGTGCTTCATGGGCAGTGCATCACCAAGCCTCCATGACTCAGATCTGCAATGCCGCAACCTTGTCTTAACCTGGTCTTCAGTACATACATTCACTGAATTCTATCAGTTGTATGTAAAAAGGCATGAAGATATCGCTTTTGGGTCCAGTGTGCTGCAGGCTGCAGTATAGATCCTAATGTCTTATGGTGCCCTGCTTTATTTTGGTGTCTCCCTCCCCTTATATGGCATTGCTTTGGGACATCCCACATAGTTATTACTATGCACTTCTGTGTCCCATAATGTACGAAAAAAAATAGGATTTTTTTAACAGCTTACCTGTAAAATCCTTTTCTTCAAGTACATCATGGGACACAGAGCTCCCGCCCCTCTGGAACTCCCAGTATGGGAGGGGTTATATAGGGGAGGGGACTTCCTGTCTTGGGTTTGCCAGTGTCCATCACCTAAAGGTGGCCTATATACCCACATAGATATTACTATGCAGCTCTGTGTCCCATGATGTACTTGAAGAAAAGGATTTTACAGGTAAGCTATTATAAAAATCCTATTTTCTTCACCGGTCTAAGTTGATACTCCCCAGTCCCCCTTGCATGTGATGTACTATCCACCTTTGGATCCATGAATTCAGATCTGCCAAAATAAATTTACCCTTTTTTAAATCCATTTACGTTCCTAAAACTTCTTTCAAGTAACCTTTGGGGTTTCTATTAGGGCAGTAGATATTAGCCAATATACATTCCATTCCCTGCAGTTTTCCCATCAGAAATATGTATCGTCCTTTTGGTCCACTATCCTCTCTCTTCTAAAAGGAGCCTCACTTCTCTTGCCATACCTATTGCTACTCCTTTTGCTGTTTTCCTTGGGGAATCTCTAGAATACCTTATCAGGCGATTTGAATCTTGTGCTATATGTGTCTCCTGTAAAAAATGTACATCTGCAGAGTATCGTTTTATTTCTGGTAAGACATTACGTCTTTTTGTTGGGGTATTTAATCCTCACATTATAAGTTAAGAGATGTAATGTTATCATGTTGTCTAAAGCCTCGTACACACGATCGGACTTCCATCTGACTTTTCCGTGGATTTTTGTCCGAAGGGCGTTGTCCGTGAACTTGGTATTCATACACACGACAGAACTTTTTCAGCCAACAAACACAAACGTAGTGACTTTTCAACGTACTTACGACACTTCAAGAGGAAGTTTAATTCTCATGCGTCACCTTTTGGGCTCCTTCTGCTAATCTCGAGTTAGTAGAAGTTTGTTCAGTGTTGATTTGTGCTTTTCAGTTCGTTTCTGAATGGTCGTTCGTCAACCGCCCATGTTGCGCAATCCTACGAGAGAGCGTGCTATTTTTGGGCTTGAAATTATTGGTTTGACTCTAGCCGGTCGAGGAACAGGAGGAGAATTAGTTGGACTAAAAATTGGTTGCTTAATCGTGACAAATTTTGTCATATGCCTTTGCTGCGGGAGCTCCAGGAGAACAATCCAAAAATAATTCCTAAAATCATTAGGATGACGGACTCCTGTTTTCAGCAACTCTTGCCTTGCTGTCCCCCTGCATGGGGGTTGCTATTCCAGCAGAACAAAGGCTCATAGCCATCTTGCGGTACTTGGCGACAGGGAGAAGTCTCCAGGATATTAAGTTTACCACTGGGATCTCTCCCCTGGGAGTCATTATTCCAGAGACCTGTTGTGCCATCATACAAGTCCTACAGAAGGACTATATTCGGGTACATTTTATTCTTTAATATCACATTCTATGTACTTGTTTATGTTAATGTTTTATAATGTCTTTTACACATTTTTGGATTGCCATTATTGTAATATGCTATGAATTTCCTCATTGTCCTCATGTATGGTGTAAGCTTTTTCTTGGCCTACATGCATATTCCTTCACTAACCTTCCCAGCATGCTACCCTGGACTCATACACACCTAGCCTAGTAACATAATTTTTTTTTTTGCTGCTTCATTTTTATGTTTACCCTAAACACCCCCTAAAATTTGTCACAATCTTATTATTGTCCTCAAATTCATGCAGAGTGCAAGATTCCTTTTTTTTGGGTGCACAAACTCTTTTATAACCCTCCCTCCCACCCCAAAATGCAGAGTCAACCGATACAACTACTCTATCTGCTGATGTTGCAAAACCCATACACAGTATAGCTCTTTTGTGGTAAGATTTCTGCATGAATTCTCCAAAGCATGTAGTGCAAGGGCCTGCCTGATTACCTTTAAATTGTACACTATAAATGTTTGGTCTCCTAAAATTCTCCAAAGCATGTAGTACAAGGGCCTGCCAGATTGCCTTCAAATTGTACACTATACATTTTTGGTCTGCTATTATCTTGTAAAAGGTAAGTTATGTATGTCAAAATGTGCTTCTATTTGAACAGTGTGAATTCTTCTTTTTGGATTATGACACTTCTTACCTGTCCACTGGGCTGCCAATCTTGAAAAGACGGAGGGGCTGGCCAAATGAACCTTAATTTTTTAATGCATTTAGCTCTCATGGAAGTGGAGGGGCTTACCTGTCCAAAACATCTACCCCTTCAACCCCCCTCTAACTTTTTTAGAATGTGCCACCAGAGGGGGCAAGGAATCATTTAAGTAGAACTTACACTTTTTATTGTAAATATTAATTTAAATGGTATACTTTTATGCTGCCCAAGAATGTTTGTGTCAAATATTCTTGCAATTTTATGATCTCAAGTGGTAATTATTTTTGCCTTTTTTGACTCCTCAGTTTCCTTCAAACCCCCACCAATGGCATAGGGAAAGGAAGCCTGGACCGATAACGCTAGAAGTCCTAGATGCAGAACTGTAAGGAACACGAAGGGGGGAAAGAATGGAGGGAACTAGATAGAGTATAAGAGGAAAGGGTGGGAGACATAAGGAGGGGGAGACAGGGGAGTATAACAGCCCTAGCTGGGGGGGGTCTATGGGACAACTGTGGTGGAGGGTTCTTCAATTGGTTTATTTGTTTTGTTTAATGTACATGAAAGATTTGACTACACGATTATACGACTACACACATGATTAGTGCCATATGATAACCTCGTAGGACTTATCGTTCTCTGGGGATTAGTTTTGTTCTTAAGATGGGGGGGGAAGTAGGGGGAGGGTGACCCTGAGGAGGGGGATAGGATAATTAAATAATCGAAGGGCACTCCCGGGCTAAAACGTGACTCTCCGCAATGCTTTTATACGTTTCCCCCATAGAGCGCCTCTCCTCCTGGTGGAGGAAAGTCGGAGACGCTCAGGGGGTGGGGTATTTTTTTTTTTTCTCTCACACCAACCGAGGAACGGCCCTAGGAGTTGGGCCACCACGGAGGTGGGAGCCAAGAAATACTCGGATACTTGAGATACTTCGTTCTCCTTTTGCCTTCATTTTGTAGGGCAGTCCTTAATCCTCCTCCTTCCCGTCTCCGGTTCTCCTGAGACCAGCACGTATACCGGAAGCTATAGGAGAGAACAAGAGGGGAGTGAAGAGGAAGAGGCAGGATGGATAGATTAAACATTACCACTTATAATGTAAAAGGGTTAAACATCCCAGAAAAAAAGATCAAAAATAATAATGGAATTAGGGAAACTAAAATCACAATTTTTTTTTGCAAGAAACACATTTTAGGAAAGATAAGATCCCAAAGATGAAGAGCCAAAAATTCCCAGTAGTATATATGGGGGCATCTCAGACCTCAAAGGCTAATGGAGTGGCAATCTTGCTAGCCAAAAATGTAACATGGAAGGAATCAAAAGTAGAAACCGACGAGGAAGGAAGATTTCTTATGGTAAAGGGGACATTAAACGAGCAAAAGGTTACCTTAGTAAACCTCTACCTCCCGAATGAAGACCCGGTCTCGGCTCTGGAAAAATTTGCGGAAATGGTGACCCAGAGTAGAGAGGGGGTCTTGATTTTGGGGGGAGATATGAATATGGTCCTAGATCCTAGTCTTGATTCTTCCAAGGGATCCTATAATATATCCAACATAAAACTAAGAAAAGCAAGGGAAATATTACAAAACCTACAGTTAATAGACACATGGAGGACGTTACATACACACGAGAGAGACTACAGTTTTTACTCACCAAAATATAAAACATACACGAGGATCGACTACATATTTTTGGACCAAAGTATATTGCTGAATTTAAGAGAAACTTCAATGGGCTCATTCTCAGTATCAGACCATGCCCCAGTCAGTTGTGTTATTGAATGGGGGACAGCAGGTCCGAGGGAATGGAACTAGAGTATGAGGATAAGATAAAGCAAGAAATAGAAATGTTTTTTACACTGAATAAAGACAAAGATACATCACCACTATGTAACTGGGAGGCTCACAAGTGCTATCTGAGAGGAATCCTCATCTCACTAGGAGCTCATAGAAAGAGATCTCTCAATGCTGTGTTAGATCGCCTGCTTGGGGAGATCCGAATATTAGAAAATGAACATAAGAGGTCGCAAAAAATAAACACCGAAGAGAGACTAACGATCCTTCGAGATAAACTAAATCTGATACTTATGGATAAGGCTAAGGCTAAATTAAGTAGATGCCGAAGGGCATATTATGAATTTGGGAACAAACCAAGCAGGATGCTGGCGAAGGCATTGAGAGAAACAAGAGCTAAAAACCATATCGAAAAAATAAAAATACAAGGAGATAAATTGGTTAACTCATCGCAACTAATTGCAAAAGCCTTTAGAGAATATTATGGCAGACTGTACCAACTGGAGAACAAATCTTCAGCAGTGAAGAACCAGCTCAGAGAGAATAGAGTAAAGGAGTATTTAAATGAATCAGGCATGCCCAGAATTCCAGAAGAAACTATAGCTAGTATGGAGGGGGTGATAACTTCAGAGGAACTTCTAGCAGCAATTAAAGAAATGAAATCAGGTAAAGCCCCTGGTCCAGATGGATATACATTAACATACTACAAAACTTTCTATGAGAAACTGGCACCTACATTTTTGGGGGCCTTTAATTCACTAAAAGAAGGGCGGCCGATGCGTGAAGAAACACTTGGAGCACACATAGCTGTAATTCCTAAGGAGGGGAAGGACCCGACACTATGCCCCAGTTATCGTCCAATATCCTTATTGAACATAGACTTAAAGATCTTTTCAAAAATAATTGCCAATAGATTAGTAACTCATTTACCCCCCCTTATACACCCGGACCAGGTCGGCTTTACCCCCGGAAAAGAAGGGAGGGAAAACACACAACGAGTGTTAAGTACCATCTACATATCCCAACTCTACCACAACCCTTTAGTATTAATATCAACTGATGCTGAAAAAGCTTTTGATAGGGTAGATTGGGGATTCTTAAAAGCTAGCCTCTACTCTACAGGCCTCTACTCATGTCCGACAGCAAGGGTAAAGGTGAACGATGTAATGTCTGATCCTTTCATAATAAGAAATGGAACAAGACAAGGATGCCCACTCTCCCCGATTATCTTTGTCCTCATCTTAGAACCTTTTTTGAGAACTATCCGGGCAAATAGAGATATAAGAGGACTCTTGGTTAAAGGAGCAGAGTATAAAGTCGCAGCATTTGCAGATGACCTGTTATTTTCGTTAACGACTCCAGAACTATCCCTACCATCCCTACTGAAGGAGATAAAGGAATACGGAGAACTTTCTAATTTTAAGGTGAACTATAGTAAATCGGAAGCAATGGGAATAGAAGTGAATAGACAGAAGCAGCAGCAATTAGCGGCAAACTTCCCCTTTAGGTGGACAGATTCCCACATACTTTACCTGGGAACAAAGATACCGAAAAATTTAAAAAGGATCTATGAGCTAAACTTCGTACCCCTGGTAAGGCAGATCAAGGCAGACTTTCAACGATGGGATAAGGAAATCTTTATATGGTTCGGAAGAATTAACATTATAAAAATGAATGTGATGCCAAGATTACTATACATACTTCAGACCTTACCTGTAAAGATTCCCTTAGGATCCCTGAGAGATTTAAGAACTAGATTCGCTAAGTTTATCTGGACAGGGAAAGCACCTAGAATACGGCGAGAGGAAAGAGGAGGGGTGGGACTTCCAGACCCAATGGGATACCACGATGCGTCCCATATGGCAAGGGTGGTGGAGTGGTGTACCCAACAGAAGGTAAAACCATGGATACATATGGAGCATAAAATCACGAACATTCCTTTAGAGGGAATGGCATGGATCCAAGAGGTAGATATACCACAAGAAGTGAAAAAACACCCCACTATAGGAGCCACACTACGAGTCATAAAAAAAATATTTAAGAAAACGAAAATCTCGGAACATCCAAGTCCATTAATCCCGGTGCTGGGAAACCCTAGATTCCAATTAGGCCTCACAGACCTACACTTTAATAATCTTAGACGCTCGGGAATGAGCATGCTAATACACTTTGAAGATGGGAATCAAAGGAGCAGTGGGGGAGAAAGGGAAGAGGTATTTAATAGGGAAATAGACTCAATGAGATCAAACCAATTAAAAGCCGCTATTAGAGCAATGAATCCACTAGGCAAAGCAACCAGAGACCTCTCAAAATACGAGGAACTATGTTTGAAGGGTGACTCACTGAGACATGGTCTGTCTTTAATGTATACTCTTTTAGAAGAGTCAATAGCCCCAAAAGAATTACCATTCATTCTAGCCTGGGAAAAAGAAATGGGGACTAAATTCTCAGAGACGCAGAGAACAAAAATCTTTAATTTTACACACAAAGCTTCTCTCGCTACCAGATATCAAGAGGGTGCTTATAAGATCCTGACTAGATGGTATAAAACCCCTGTTGCATTAAAAAGGATATTCCCCGAGTTATCAGACCGGTGCTGGCGGTGTGGAGAAGGAGAGGGTACCATGTTACATGTATTCTGGGAGTGTCCAAAGTTGAGAGATTTTTGGAAAATGGTTACCGAAACGGTAAAATAAATCATAGAGGTAGATCTGGGAGATAATCCAGCTACCTATCTACTCTTGGACTTCCCAATTTCCATGGTAAAATGTAAAAATTCTCTGCTTAGACATTTGTTGACAGCGGCAAGGGCATGCATTCCAATTTTGTGGAAAAGTATGCTTGCGCCGACTAGACAGCAATGGCTGGGCAGAGTAACAGAAATTCAGCAGATGGAGAACCTGACGATGGGAATAAGAGAACAAGAGGGGAAGTATAGCCAAGTGTGGACCCCCTATATAAGATTCAGAGAGCGAGACCTTTGAAGGAGGAGGAGGATTGGAGGAGTTTTTTTTTTGGGGGAAAATGGGGGGGGGGGAATAGCGACTTAGAAGGAAGGGTAGATATGGGGAATAGGAAGTGTATGATGCTATAGCTATATACAGTAGATATGATGGCAAAATTTGGGAATCTTGTTAAGAAGCACAATGACCAATGAGAAAATGTTTAAAGAAAAGTGTCAAATTGTAGTCATTTACTTTTTTGTTTGTATAAAGAGGAAATAAGAGTGGAAAATGCTATAAAATAAAGAATTATAAAAAAAAAAAAAAACCCCACCAATGGCAGGATGTGGTGGCCCAGTTTGCAAATTTGTGTAATTTCCCCAACTGTGGTGTTGCCATTGATGAGCAGCAATTAAGTGGGAGACCAAAATGTTGCCAATCCCAGTATAAGTATAGAGCAAATTAACAAATACCCTCCAAGGTGAGTATTTGGGATTTTTCAGGCAAAGAAAAAGAGAATGTAAGCAAAAAGTAAATTATTTGATATTTATTAATAGAACATATATAAGTTGATCAGGTGCAAACATCACCAGCAATACGTATTTTAAAAAACAAGATATACAGTAAATCGTTTGTGCCTATTCCACCTGACACGTTTCAGGACAGTTATAGGGTCCCTTCATCAGGAGCATTCAAGGTAGAATAAGACTACCGTAGCACATTTGATTCAAAAAAGATGATGTGGTCATTTTCGAGGTAATTAATTGACACAGTCTTTTTTTATACTGCCTAAAATAAAGAAAATGGGACGTGGTCGTACACCTAGAGAAGGGGAGTGGAGAAACACTGACCTCAGTCACTAAAAAAGCACAGGTTCACATTTTGTGAGATTTGTCATGCGATTTGAGAGGTCAAATCGCATGACAAGTCATAGCCTATTGTAGGCAATGGCACTGTTCCTTGCTACTTTGAAATCGCGGTAGTTCTAAGGAAGTAAGGAAGTCAAAAAATATGCCAAAAAAAAACAACAAAAAGACAGGAGGCAACAAGTTGAAGAAAACTTAAGGTCAGAATATTTTAAAATTTGGATACATGTCTACATAATCCTGGTTTTGTTTCTGTAAACCAGTGGCAGCCTCCTTTATTTTCTCAAGCTCAATCAATGCCTGCAGCATATCAGCACTGATACTACCAATAGTGCATCTTGGTAGTTCGTGCATTTGGAAGAAGAGAAAAAAGTATTTAATGGGAATGATGGTCAAGTGGCTGAGGCCCTACATTGTGAATTATTGTGAAGTTATTATTAGGCTAATTGGGAAAATACTTACCTAGCCAGTTTATTATTTCTTGCAACCTGCGTGCCCTTCAGACACCTACACTACTAGGAATATACACACTGCAAATACTCTGTAATCTTGGCCCTGGTGTCTGTGCCTACAAAACTTGGGTACCTAGCAACACTGCCAGCTCCTTCCACCTCTTCCTTCTCCATGCTAATGTTAAAGGCACTACATACTTTGCTAATATGTGGTGTGGGTGTTTGGTTTGGACATCTAATCACTTGACATGTATACACATTTGAAACCAGATGTCAAAAATACTTATTGGGGCTTAACAGGCTCAAAAGTAGTTTCTTCAACTTCTACTCTTCCACCCTCTGTCTGTCTGGCGTCAGGGGATGTTCTGTCCAGTGGAGGCTCTGTGCTGTGTCCAGCTCTCAGATACCACTCCTCCAAATGTGGGAGCTGACCAAACTCACGTTCCTCTAAAAATAAACAATACAACACTCATGAAGCCACCCCAAGTCACATCTGTTCCTAGCATCCATTTGCTGAATTAGTTGACCAACCTTGCACCGGCGATGTATGCCGCTGACTAGTGAACTCCAACATGCTGCACTTTGCACTGAAAAATGCATTGAAAAGGGAAGATGATGTAATTTTAAAATGGAAAATAAATGGCTAAATGCCCACATTTAACAATTCATGCAGTTGCCACCCACCCCTCTTGTCTCCTATAGGATAGGGGATATATGATGATCCTTCTAACAGGCGTGACTCTGTGTTACTGTGATCCCCAGGGCCTCTCCTCTACCCATGTCTACCCTGGCAAGGCATCATTAGTGGACACTGATGAGCCACGGAGCAACCAGAAAGTGTTCTTTACCCCTAGTTAGTTCCACCCTAAGCCCATGGCCTAGAAACACCAGTAACCAATAACGAACGGTCAATGTAACGGCCGTAGGAATGTTCCGATAGTTGCGAAACGAACGCAAGCCAAAAGTAGCCACGAAAAAAAGGTACGTTTGAAAATTGGGTCACTGGTGGTTAGTGGCATATACTGCTGTAACAGGCATTCTCTGCGCCGTCATTATGCGTTCCGGCGTGGAGTGCATACGGCGTCCGCGTGTTGACATCATCGCGCCGCGCCAGGTGCATTTCACCGTGGAACGCTGAAGTGCGCTGCAACTTACGGTGGTTTCCTTTAAATCAGTGCTTAGGCACTGTACCTGCCTCTATGCTATAAACAGAGCGGCATGCTGACTGCACACCGTTCTATTATTGTCAGCCGTAGCTTGGCCACGCTACAAGCAATGGTGCCATCGTTCTCCATGCTGCAACTTTGACCAGCCTGCAACTCCTGCATTAATGCTGTTGCAATTACTGCAACAGACTGCCGTTGCCAGGGACAACTTTAGAGACCTTCCTTGCTGACACCCTACACTACGGAATCCCTTGTTGCTACACTGGAGCCCTGCAAACGAATAAGTAGCAATTGTTTCACCTGTTGTACTATAGAAAGATCTGCTGCATATATTTCAAGACAATTGCGCTTATTTATTATGGCTTGTAGCTATTAACATACTACTTGGGATAGACTGTTGTGCCTATGACTGTTTGTTAAGGAACATCTTAAAGGGACATCTACTCTCAAATTACCTGAGCTATATTTGTCTCTCATATGCAACTATTAGTTGTCTTTATAACTCCTATTTTCTACGTGCTTGACATACATGTCATTTGTTTATGGGTCTTGCCCTAACTTGCTGAACATGTTCGCTCTAACTTTTCTATGCTAAGGGTTGATGGTATTTCATACCAACTCCCTTAGTGGCCTAATGCATTTCTATATGTTTAAGTGAGATGATGTAGAGAACCCCCAAACTCCTGTTTGTGTGGAGTGACACCTGGGGTCCCGTACTGATAATCACTTGCATATAGAAGTGCATTGGAATCTTTAAGTGTATGCTATAATTTTAAGCTCTGGTCGCAAGTAGTAATGCGTCTAACCTTAGTAGCCTTAATGCCTTTTTTTTATGTGAGAGAGAAATGATGTAGAGAACCCCCAAACTCCGGTTTGCGTGGAGTGACGCCTGGGGTCCAATACTGAATTCTCGCATAAAGAAGTGGATTGAAATCCTTACTAACCGCAGTTGTGGTTCACTCCATTCACCAGAGCTGTTACAACTGCTTAGATAGAGGCCTATATTGTGATCAGATTATGAGTTATAAGCCACCCATTATGGTTTGTCTTGTGTTCTTACTTGCAGCCATCTGATACTTGCCAACAAAATGAAGGAAAAGTTGAATTTCCACAATTCTTGGCGCAATTTTTCCAAAAATACAGGGAGCCCCCCTGTCTGTGGAAGGAGGAGGGAAGCAATAGATCAACTGGTGGAATTGGCAAAGACTGTGTACCCCAGAGCAACCTACAGTTTGGTGAAGACAAAATTGGGGCCCTCAGGAGCATGTATAACAGGGAGTAAAAGAAGATAGAGGAATCCAAAAAAATCGGGAGTAGCAGCAGAAGACATTTATGTACCCAAGCTGTGGTACTTCACCAGCCTGCAATTTTTGTCAGATCAAACTACCACGCAGATCTCTCTCCAGACTACCCTCCACATCAGCTGGGCCACTGATACTGAGCCTGATCGTACACAGGATGAAGAGGAGGAGGAGCTCAGCTTGTGTACACAGGATAGAATGAGCCAACGTAGGACATTTGTTTTGCCGGAAAGTTTGAGCCGCCGTACACACGGCCGAGGTTCTCGCTGAAAACCAGCGAGAACCTCGCTGGAATGCACATTCCAGCGAGGACCTCGGCCGTGTGTACGGTCTCGGCGAGCTTCCCGTCGGGAAGCCCGTCGAGCCGAAATAGAGAGCACGCTCTCTATTTCCTCGACGGCCCGCCTGGAAGAATGGCTGGTTGCCATTCCCGACAGGCGGGTCGCCGAATTCGACAGCCGGGAGAGAACCTCGACGGGCGGAACGATGTGTTCTGCCCGTCGAGGTTCTCTGCCGTGTGTACGGCGCCTGAGAGCATTCACAGCAAACATTTTTCCAATGAAAAACCGAAAACAATTGTCCGATGGAGCATACACATGGTCGGATTGTCTGATCAAACACCTCCGTCGGACTGTTGTTGTCAAAAAGTCTGATTGTGTGTAGGGGCCTTTACTCTCTTCTCTCTACCGAGTGCCATTTATCTTCTTCCAGTTTCCCTCCTTATTTCTGACCATCCAGGGATATCCAGAACCGGTAGCTCCAGTTTTTGAATTATTTTTGTAGCTCATCCGGGAATTTGAATTTTGCCGAGCAATCTTTTTTTTCCGGCCAACCAGACATGCAGGGAAACCCCATTTATACTGTATATCCTGTTTACACATCTGTTTCAAGAGGAGTTTGAGATGTCTCCTTCTCATTAATGTTTCACGGTTACAAAGTTAGTTACATGGTTACAAAGTTACCCACAGACCTACACAGCCAGGAGGAAAACACTGTCAGCAGCCCCACAACAGGAGAATCTCCAGAAAAGGCACGGCCACCTGGCATTCAGTATCAATTCTTAACTGTGAGTAACATTGTCAACTATATTGTCCCAACCAGGGACCAGAGGCTGACTAGCAACACGGCAGATGAGTGTGATCCACATCATAGCTCCTTTTGCTTCCACGCACTATCTTCCAACATTTGGAGGCTCACAGTGCTGAACTTGCTGAACATGTTCGCTCTAACTTTTCTATGCTAAGAGTTGATGGTATTTCATACCAACTCCCTTAGTGGCCTAATGCATTTCTATATGTTTAAGTGAGATGATGTAGAGAACCCCCAAACTCCTGCTTGCGTGGAGTGACACCTGGGGTCCCTTACTGATAATCACTTGCATATAGAAGTGAAACAAAGGGGGTTGGGACTTTTAATGAAGCAGTGGGCTGAAATGGGGACAAAAAAATGAAATAAATCGTTGCTTTAATATGCATGTATTAAAGGAGTAAGGTATATGGTAAGAACAAGTAGCTTGTACAAAGGCACATAACATACATTTCATCCATAATACAATCATTGATGTAAAAATACATGAAAATAAATATCAATCAATGAGGACATATATAACCACACAGAGGCTGAGCAGTACACAACAAGTAATAGAGTACAAATTATAAATAGGTCATAAAAATACTGGTTGATCAGAATAAAGTCCCATAAACGCATATGACTACATCATTGTAAGCCTGACGCGGCGTTTCGTGTATGTGAAAACACTCCTCAGGGGCGGATGTAGTGGGATTTCTGGAATAACAGAATAAATAGTGATCAGAGTATTAGATTTAAATCCACCAGAGAAGATAATAAATCAATTCTGCTTACTTACAGGGTGTGCCAAAGTTGTAATGTAAATGCGACTTGGCCCAAACGATTGCCCGTCCCGGCAACAGAGGTGGCAAAAAAGCAGACAAACAGCAGAGCGCACAAGGCATCTTTCCCAGACAGCAGGCGACCAAGGTCTGTGTTGTCCCCGACTCCCTCTCACTCATGGATGTTGCCGCTGCCAGCTCCACTGCTCCTGTCTTCACCAGGTGCGCGCTGCGAGTGTCCTGAGTGCCGCCGACTGCCGATCTATTCAAAAATGGCACCGGGCGGCGCCATTACGTTACTGCGCATGCGCCGCCCGGCCGAACACTTACGAGCTTTCCCGAACCCGGCCAGCTTCTGGACGGCGCATGCGCAGTTGTATGGTTGGCTCGCAGGCATCTTTTTTACTGGCACCCGGTGCCCCTAGTGGACTTTAACGGACAGCCCGAAAAGGGGTTAAATTTACAGGCTGTCCGTAAATATACATACGGTTGGCAACACAGATTAGGGGGCAGAGAAGAAGAGGCATATAACAGACTATAGTAGATGGTGAATTCTCACAGTATCCCTCAGGAAAGGAGACCATAGACACTTCAAATACATGGATTTTGGATGTACAGTAGAAGTGAGGGGCCTATTCTGTTGAGAAAGCATGGCCAGAAATCTGTCATTTTTGTTCCCTGCTATGTAAATTTTTTCTCATGCCACATGTAACTGCAGGTCCCCCCCTTAGCCGACAGCTACTGCTACTGTTGTGTGCATGTTTATGTGTGTGTATATTTATATGTGTGTATATGTGCATACATGTGTGTTTACATGCGTATGTGTGTGTATACACACGTTACACACAAACTGATTTTTTTTTAGAGCGGGTTTATAATATCAACAAGAAAATAACATTCCTCTGAAAAGCAATCCAAACTCGGATCGCTTTTCAGAGGCAGTTGACAGGCAGTGAAAAGGGAATATAGGCTGTATGGGGCCCCATGAATTCTATAAGCGGCCCTAGTAGCAGGTGAAGGTAAGTCAGTCAGAACAAACCTGAACCAGAGGCTGTATTTCTCGAAATGCTACCTGAATGTATTCCAACAGTATTTCACTACTGCAATCCTGCAAAATCTGGCGGAAAATATCTTGATTCTTCAATGCCAATGTCACATGACAAATAGCCTCCCCTAGATGCATTTTGACATGTCTTCATGTCAAAATGCATCTAGGGGAGGCAAATACTGAGGCGGCGTACACACGGCCAAGGTTCTCGGCAGAAACCAGCGAGAACCTCGCTGGGAGTCGCATTCTGCCGAGAACCTCGGCTGTGTGTACGCTCTCTGCGAGCATCCCGTCGGGAATGCCATCGAGCAGAAATAGAGAGCATGTTCTCTATTTGCTCGACGGCCCGTCGGGATGAATGGCTGGTTGCCATTCCCGACGGGCGGGTCGCCGAATCTGACGGCCAGCAGAGAACCTCGACGGGCGGAACGATGTGTTCTGCCCGTCGAGGTTCTCTGCCGTGTGTACGCAGCTTGAGAGTAAATAGATCCCAGTTTCTAAGTGCAGCTCATTTGGTTATTATATTAGTGGACTCCAGTGTTATGTCAGGATTCAGCAGCAGAGATGGCGAGATCTGCATAGCTACACAAAGGAGACTGGGACCAGACTGTGTATGCTTTAAGTGATATTTACTTACAATGAAACAAAATCTATCCAAACACCAGCACACGGAATACATAAAAATATAAGGGAACCAAAAACCCAGTCACAGAACATCTAGCTAGTCAACTAACAGAGAGCATAACTACAACTATTAGGGTTGCCACCTGTCTGGTATTCACCCAGTCTAGTTTATAAGACATGTGTCCAGGTCTCTGCCCACCTGTAACCCGCTCAGTGCTTCACCCGACCCGCGTCTCACTGTTCCTGTGCTGCCATGTTTGCAGTAATTTCTGCCAGGCCAAGGTTTCTTCCTCCTCATTTACCCCCTACACCCAGCGCCTCCATCCGATCAGTGTGCTTCAGACGGGAGGCGGACTCGGACCATTGCAGAACAGTGGTGTCCACCATTGCAGCCTCACTGTGCCCACCATTGCAGCACAGTGGTGCCCACCATTGCAGCCTCACTGTGCCCACCATTGCAGCCTTACTGTGCCCACCATTGCAGCCTCACTGTGCCCACCATTACAGCCACACTGTGCCAACCATTGCAGCCACACTGTGCCAACCATTGCAGCCTCACCTGGGCAGAAGAAGAGAGAGGGTGGCCAAATCATGACAAGAGGAAGAGGAGAGCCGCGGGATAACAGAGCAGGATAGCACACCGGAACAGCTTGCATTACAATTGCCTCCGCTTTGCTCACCGTCACACACAGCCTCGCCTCCTCCTGACCCCACGCCTGTGAGGCCGCGTACACACGATCAGACCGGTCCGATGAAACTGGCCTGAAGACCAGTTTCATCGGACCAAATTGATCATGTGTACGGCCCATCGGACCTTTGTCCATCGGACCAAAGTTTTAAAACTTGCTTTAAAATCTGTCCGTCAGACCAAAACGATGGTTAGTACACAAAAGCATCGGACCAAAAAAACGCAAATGCTCAGAATCAAGTCGACGCATGCTTGGAAGCATTGAACTTTGTTTTTTCAGCACCTCGTTGTGTTCTACGTCACCGCGTTCTGGTCAGATGGGATTTTGGACTGATGGTGTGTACGCACATCAGACCACTTCAGCAGTGTTCCGATGAAAACGGTCCGTTGGACCAGTCTCATCGGTTTGGTCTGATCGTGTGTACGTGGCCTGATAGACCGAACACATCCCAGCATTGGACCCGCATTCTGTCTATCACAGGCGTGGGGTCAGGAATAGGCGGGGCTGTGTGTGACGGTCTTACAGCGGGCTATCCGCACTCTGTGATCCTGTGACTCTCCTCTTCCTCCATTCTCTCTTCCCCCAGAGCAATCGCTGGGAGAACAGCTCCCGATCAACTCTGCCCGTTGGCGGCGCTCACCCCCCCCCCCACTGCCAGGCAGCACAGCTTCTCACTAGCCCTAATTTCCCACTTATAAAATGTGAGTAGGTAAGAGGAAAATTTGAGGGCTGTTGTATACTACAAAAATAAAAATGCTGCGTGCCGCTAAAGTGTTGGGTTTGGCCTGAAGAAAGGGTGGCAACCTTACTAACTATACACAATATAACACAAATGTGAATGAAAGAAAAGCAGGGAAAACTGGAGGTGCAGGGAGCAGGGAACAAAAACAGATCAGGAAGGCGGTACAGGCACAAGGCAGCAGGGCACAGAGCAGGAGCAAGATCATGATTAATGGCAAACAGAAACTGGCAGCAGCAAAACACTGGAGCAAGAGGCAGTAGTAGGGGAGGACCTAAATACACTCCCAGCAGCCAGGATTAGGTGGAAACTGATTACTGGGGTCTGCTCGCTCGCTGATGAAAACTGTTCTGTAGCTGTTTCTTATCATTGGTACAAATTCACATGTGGGACGTAGTCTATTGGAAGCACTGCTGATCATGGCTCAATGACCTGAAAAAGCATCAGGCTTGGGGGCTGCTCTGGTACCCAAAAAAATGTTGTCAACCCTCAGGAAATTGATGGATTCTGAATTAATGGCTCCTACATAGTTACATAGGTTGAAAATAGACAATAATCCATCTAGTTCAAACAATAATAATAAAAAAAAAAAACACACAAATAAAAGACCTCCATATAAATGATCCTATACCCATAGTTAACCACTTCTATATCGGGCCATAGACAAATGATGCCGGCAGTAACACTATCCCATCCCAGCTGGACGTCATACGAGTACCTGTCACCAGCCCATCAGAGTACCCGAATACTTGTCACCAACCCAGAGTACCCGGGTGCCCATCACCAACCTGTTACCAGTCCAAAGTACCCGAGTACCTGTCACCAGCCCATCAAATTACCAAAGTACCTGTTACTAGCCCATTAGAGTACGTAAGTACCTATCACCAGTCCATCAGAGTACCGGAGTTCCTGTTACCAGCCCATGCTTTCCAAAATTGGGTAATTTTGTAGGCAATTCCATTTGTCCTGTGCTCCAGGACCTTCAGGATGAGTAGAAGAATGTATTTTGGGGCGTCATTTTGTACATACTATGTGTTGGAAATATCTTATAAATTGACATCTTTGTGTAAGAAAAAATATGTTTTAATTTTCTTTCCACATTTTCCAAAAACTTGTGGGAAAAAATGACATGTTTAAAAGAACCATAATGCCTCAGATTATACGTTGGGTGTTTGCTTTCCAAAATGGGGTAATTTTGTGCGTAATTCCATTATCCTGGCTCTATGACTTACACACACGACCAAATAATATACACAAATTTGGGTTATTTTTACCAAAGATATTAGCAGTATAAATTGTGGCCCAAATTTATGAACAAAGATTTCTTATTTGCAAAATGTTTTAATAGAAACGAAAAAAACTTGTTATTTTTTTCAAATTTCTTGCTCTTTTTTTTACATATATCGCAAAAAAACAACAACCCAGTGGTGATTAATCACTTGCTGACCGCTTCACAACATATACATCGGCATAATGGCTTGTGCGGGCAAAACAATGTACCTGTACGTTGCTTTAAAAATCCCGCAGTGCGGGCACACCCACCGCAAGCTCCGTGAACGTGGGACCCGTGGACTCGATGTCCATCGGTCTCCCGCGACTGTCTCGCCGAGCTGCAGAACAGGGGGATGCCTCTATAAACAAGGCATTTCCCTGTTGTGCATTGTGACAGGACACTGATCCACTGTTACCTGTCATCGGGAGCAGTGATCAATGTTGTGTCACTGGTAGAACAGCCCTCCCACAGTTAGAATCACTCCCTAGGACACACTTAACCCCTTCCCTGACCCCTAGTGGCTAACCCCTTCCCTCCCAGTGTCGTTTACACAGTAATCAGTGCATCACTGCTCGCTGTATATAGGACAATGGTCTCAAAATAGCATCAAAAGTGTCCGATGTGTCCACCATAATGTTGCAGTCACGATTAAAATCCAGATACAATATTGGTCTGCATTAACATATTCAGGTATATTTTTAAAGCAATGAATAAAACATTCAAACATTCACTGAAGTGTGTTCACTGTGTAAGTTCCTGATGCATCTTTTTAACCACTTTAGCCCCAGAAGATTTGGCTGGTCATTGACCAGGCCATTTTTCGCGATACGGCACTGCGTCGCTTTAACTGACAATTGCTTAGTCGTGAGACGCTGTATCCAAACACAATTTAGGTTCTTTTTTCCCCCACAAATAGAGCTTTCTTTTGGTGGTATTTGATCAACTCTGCGTTTTTTTGCGCTAGAAAAAAAACAAGAGCGGCCATTTTGAATAAAACACTGGGGGGGGGGGGGGGTTATTTACGAAAGGCAAATCCACTTTGCACTACAAGTGCAAAGTGCAATTAAAAGTGCAGTCGCTGTAAATCAGACGGGTAGATCTGAAATGAGGGGAAGCTGATTTTATCATCCAATCATTTGCAAGCTAAAATGCTGTTTTTGATTTTCCTTGCATGTCCCCCTCAGATCTACAGTGACTGCACTTCCAGTGCTATTTCAAGTGCACTTTGCACTTGTAGTGCAAAGTGGATTTGCCTTTCGTAAATAACCCTCAATATCTTTTACTTTTTGCTATAATAAATATCCCAATTTAAGAAAAAAAAAAAAATGTCCTCAGTTTAGGCCTATATGTATTATTCTACATACTTTTCGTAAAAAAAAAAAAATATTGCAATAAGCGTATATTGATTTGTTTGCACAGAAGTTATAGCGTCTACAAAATAGGGTATAGATTTATGGCATTTTTGTTATTATTTTTATTTTTTTTACTAGTAATGGCGGTGATCAGAGATTTTTATCGGGACTGCGATATTGTGGCGGACATATTGGACAACTTTGACACTATTTTGGGACCAGTGACAATTATACAGCCATCAGTGCTATAAATATGCACTGATTATTGTATGAATGTCACTGGCAGGGAAGGGGTTAACACTAGGGGCCGATCAAGGGGTTGGGGAATGGGACTGACTAGGAGGGGAGAGAGAGAGATTGGTGTTCTTACACACACAAATCCTAGTTCTTGCTCTGTCACAAGTGATCGCAGGTGCCCGGCAGTCATCGTGCCTGCCAGACACTTGCATCAGCGGCGAGCCGCACACCCCCTAGTGACCAGAAGGCGAAACTACGTAACGTTGTTTTGCTCACTTGTGCCATTCTGGTTGGGAAGTGGTTAAAATTGTGGTTGTTTTATTTGAAGTGCATGTTTAACCACTTGCTTACTGGGCACTTATACCCCCTTCCTGCCCATGCCAATTTTCAGCTTTCAGCACTCTCACACTTTGAATGACAATTGCGCGGTCACGCAACACTACCCAAATTACATTTCTATATATTTTTTCACACAAATCCATAAACAAAAATAGCGACAATTTTGAAAAAAAATAATATTTTTTACTTTGGCAGCGTCAACGTCACCGCCACGTCACCGCGTCCTCAGCCCGAGGGGATTTTTGTCCGATGGTGTGTACCAAAATCCGATGAGATATGTCCGCTGGAAACGGTCCGTCGGACATGTTTGAGCGGACATGTCTCATCGTGCGTACGCGGCCTAAGGGGTGATGGCGATAGAATGAGAAATACATGTCTTGCTTCCTGCAGTATCTTCTCAGAGAATGGTGGCTGCTTCACTTCCTGTGAAGATTCTACCCAGTTACAGAGTTACAGATTGAAGAACAGGAAGTGATGAATTCTCAGAAGAAATAAGGACATTTAAAAGCAAAATCCAAGGATGTGGTAAGTGAAGGAGGACTGCACTAAGGTAAAGGAAGCTATTTAGGGAATTTATTTTTTACCTTCACAACCCCTTTATTTACACATAGAGTAAATCAAATAAACAGAACAACTGCAGCAATACCAAAAAAAACAACAACAAAAAACACGCTAGATGGAGCCTGCACTCCACATATGATTTTTTTTTTATGTAAACGTCACTAACAGAGTCCTCCGTAGAAAGCAACAGAACAAGTTTGGTCACTGGTCTTAAGAATACTTTAGCCTCATTCTGTTAAAAGATCTTGCGATGTCTCCAGAGGGGTTGTTGTCCCTGAACCAAAGAAACCTCAGAAAGTTTTGGTGTTCTTCTTTAACAAGAAAGCAATGGAACATTTGTTGTATGTTTGCCATGAATGCAACTGAATCTTTGCGAAAGCGGAGAAGTACTCCTAATAGTCTGTTGTTAAGGTCAGGGCCAGAGAGGAGGACATCATTTAGCGAGACACCCCATGCTTGGTGCTGGAATCCAACACCACTCTAATCTGCCCTGGCTTCTTAGGGTGATAGGCCCCAAATATGGGTAAGTACCAACATTCCTCTGAGTCTTTGAGGTTTGGGGCTATCTCAGCATGACCATTCAGGAATATTTTCTGACAATTTTTTTTTTTTTTACTAGTAATACGGCGATCTGCGAATTTTTTCAGGACTGCGATATTGCGACAGACACATCGGACACGCACTAATTACTGTATAAATGTGACTGGCAGTGAAGGGGTTAACACTAGGGGGTGAGGAAGGGGTTAAATGTGAGTCCTGGGTGTGTTCTAACTGTCTGGGGGGGGGGTGACTGGGGGAGGTGACCGATGCTTTCTCCCTATGTACAAGAGAAACAGCATCTGTCTCCTCTCACTGACAGGACGTTGAGCTCTGTGTTTACACACAGAGCTCCACGTCCCTGCTCTAAAACTGCCGATCAGCGGGTACCTGGCGGACATCGCGACCGCCAGGCACGCGCAACGGCATCTCGGGGACGCGCCGGGTGCGCCGCCATCGGCGCGCGCGCGCCCCCCAGTGGCCGGAGAAAATTATGACGTCAATTGACGGCAGCTTGGATATTCAGATCCCCTAAGCTGCCGTCAATTGACCATATGCGGGGCCGCAAGTGGTTAAAACTTGTCTGCTGGAAACCCGTCCGTCCGACATGTCCGCTGGTTAGTACGCCTAACCAGCAGACAAAAATCTCCCGCATGCGTCGAATGTAATCTACGCATGCGTGGAAGTATTTTACTTTCTGGAGTGGTGACGTGGCAGCGTCAACGTCACCGCCACGTCACCGCGTCCTCAGCCCGAGGGGATTTTTGTCCGATGGTGTGTACCAAAATCCGATGAGATATGTCCGCTGGAAACGGTCCGTCGGACATGTTTGAGCGGACATGTCTCATCGTGCGTACGCGGCCTAAGGGGTGATGGCGATAGAATGAGAAATACATGTCTTGCTTCCTGCAGTATCTTCTCAGAGAATGGTGGCTGCTTCACTTCCTGTGAAGATTCTACCCAGTTACAGAGTTACAGATTGAAGAACAGGAAGTGATGAATTCTCAGAAGAAATAAGGACATTTAAAAGCAAAATCCAAGGATGTGGTAAGTGAAGGAGGACTGCACTAAGGTAAAGGAAGCTATTTAGGGAATTTATTTTTTACCTTCACAACCCCTTTATTTACACATAGAGTAAATCAAATAAACAGAACAACTGCAGCAATACCAAAAAAAAACAACAACAAAAAACACGCTAGATGGAGCCTGCACTCCACATATGATTTTTTTTTTATGTAAACGTCACTAACAGAGTCCTCCGTAGAAAGCAACAGAACAAGTTTGGTCACTGGTCTTAAGAATACTTTAGCCTCATTCTGTTAAAAGATCTTGCGATGTCTCCAGAGGGGTTGTTGTCCCTGAACCAAAGAAACCTCAGAAAGTTTTGGTGTTCTTCTTTAACAAGAAAGCAATGGAACATTTGTTGTATGTTTGCCATGAATGCAACTGAATCTTTGCGAAAGCGGAGAAGTACTCCTAATAGTCTGTTGTTAAGGTCAGGGCCAGAGAGGAGGACATCATTTAGCGAGACACCCCATGCTTGGTGCTGGAATCCAACACCACTCTAATCTGCCCTGGCTTCTTAGGGTGATAGGCCCCAAATATGGGTAAGTACCAACATTCCTCTGAGTCTTTGAGGTTTGGGGCTATCTCAGCATGACCATTCAGGAATATTTTCTCCATGAATCCATTTAAGATTGTGTCTTAGGGAAGTGAGGCCTCTATATGTTAGTTCTCTGTTGTTAGGCAAAAATTGTCTTTGTGGCTTAAAAGGAAGAGCTGCAACCCAGCAATTAGTCACATCTTTCTTCATACTCCTTTCCATAACTTCTAGGAAGAGCCTACCCTCAATGGACATTGCTACCTGGTTATCTTCCTTTCTTCTCTTGAATACTGTGCTTCCTAAGTCGCGTTGGTCATCGTAATAGGTATTGCTGTCACAGAGGGCACTTAGGAAGGGAAGAGGTACAGGGTTGTTGTGTGGTAGCTCCTTAATGAGGATGTGATTTTGACAGGGGTACTAGTGCTAGTGAGCAGGTTATTAACAGATGCCGGTTTGTGTGCCCCTCCCAGGCAAACATCACCTATAATGACCACCCAAGATCCAGTTTTTGGGCATATGGAGCGTTTTCAGGACCGTTGATCAGTTTTCTTACTTTTTGGACTTGCGAGATATCTCTCCCTAGGAGTAAGATTATCTGAGCCTGATCATCTAGTTCTGGTACGAGATGTGCTATGTGATTCAAGTGAGTCTGGTGAGCTGCTGCGTCAGGTGTGGGAATATCTGATCTGTTGTCTGGTATCTGGTTGCACTCTATTATGGTCGGTAAGGGTAGGCATGTCTTACCATCCATAGATTCAATTTGTAGGCCGTCAGCTCTTCTTTCCCGCCATTTTCACTGTACCTGCACAAGTCCTAAGAGAGTAAGGGCTGCTGAGGCTTTTAAGGTTTAGAATGTCAAAAAACACAGATCTGGCTAGTGACTTATTACTCTGATCATCCAAGATGACGTAGAGCTTGACTGCTTTGTCTCTACATCCTTTTGAGTAAACTCTCACGAGACAGATTTTAGAGCAGGATCTGCCACTTGTACTTCCTTTGCAGACTTCAGAGCACTGTGAAGTAATTTCTATGGCGTCTGTACTAGAGTCTTTGGTCTCCCTGCCTTGCTCCTTGTCCCTATGAACAGGTGGGAAAGTTCATGTAGTAGGCCTTGGGTGTAGAGCTGTGTTGTGATCTGTGCTGTCACATTCTGTACATTTGACACTGACTTTACAGTCCTTGGTGAAGTGTGTGGATGAAGAGCAGCACTTGTAACAGATGTAGTTCTCTTTGAGGAAAGCTTTGCGATCCTGGATGGTCTTTGTCCTGAAGGCTCTGCATTTCAGAAGAGGATGTGGCATCTTATGTAGAGGGCAGAACTTAGTAGGGTCGCTGTCTTGATCCTCTGGCTGAGACTCTGCAAATCTGTGGGAAGAAATGTTAGTTTTGTGCACTGCTACTGGAGCTCTGAGTTGTTTGGGGCCAGAAAAAGTGGTATAAGACACTGGAAAAATTAAGCTGGGGTCATCTTTGATTTCTGCTTGTCTGTCTACAAAGTCCACAAACTCACTAAAAAGCAGAAAAGGCACATTGTGTTTTCATTTGTAGTTACAGCCATGAGCAATCCATCTTTTGTGTAACTCATAAGGAAGTTTTTGTGCTAAGGAGTTAATACCTCTAGCAAAGTCAAGATAAGAAAGGCCAGGTAAGTCCCCTTCTGCTTTAGCAACTTGTAACTCCATACACAGGTCACTGAATTCTCTGGGTCTTTGGTAACCTCTGCTAGGTATTTTTGGGAATTCTTCTATCCTTTTAAACAGTGTACTCTCTGCAGCCTCTGGTGAGCCATAACATCTATCCAGTCTGTTCCAGATGTTTGTAAGGTCTGTCTCAGGGTGATTTATATTAATTTCTCTGATCCTTTTGGCATGTTCAGCAGAATCATTGCCAAGCCACTTTACGAGCAGTTCTATCTGTTCCAAGCAGGATAGATCTAGACCTTGAATGACACTCTGGAAAGAGGATCGCCACGATCTGTAGTGTTGAGGGCGATCACTAAATTTGACAAGTCCTTGGGTAACTAACTCACATTTGCCAAGGAACTTGGCAAAGTCTACAGTAGCCTGATGGCATTGGGGTAGGCTGCTGATGTATTGTGGTGCAGTGTATAGGCCTACCTGGTAGAAGTCTCTTCTTTAGGCGCACCTGGCTCAAACTTGCATAAGGTTGGCAGTTCGTACCCGCTCGTTGAATACACCTTTGGATTGAAGACAGGTGTTTGATGTTTGTATGAAGGCTGGGTACCTTGTGGAGTAGAAGGTTTGGTTGGGACTGGAAAGTCTAGAACTCTGTCAGATTTTTCTTGCTTGTAGCACTGGGCTCCAAGGTCGTCTTGTTGCTGCTTTATGTGATGTGGCATATTGACGTCATCTTTAATTTCTTGTTGTGGGATGCTGCTTGGGTCACAGTGCTGGTAGACATAATCTGACGTGCGTTGCGAGGAACCTTGTTGGTCCTCCTCTAGGCCTAGTATGCTGCTGCCTACTCTTGGCTCATCGTAGACGGCTGCTTCTAAAGCTTCTGCAATAGCGGCGGCAGCGTCTCGGTCCACTGCATACTCTTTTCTTCTCTCTTTCTTGTTCCTGTCTCACCTTTTCTGCTTCCAGGCATATTGGCCCAGATTCACAACGCACTTACGCTGACGTACAGCACGTTACGCCAGCGTAAGTGCTAATTTGCGCCATCTGACTTTATGGATACTGCATAGCCCCGGACTTTCCGAAGTCAGCTTATCTTCCCTTCAGAGTTCAGCTTTCACTGTTCTGTCTCAAGGACAGCTAAACCTGCTTGTCCCATAAACTTCAGATACTATATGTCTTTGATCTCAGTTTTATTAGAACAAGCCAGGTAAAACTACAAAATAACAAAAATAGACCTCAATAAGTACAATATTGCATACATTACAGCATACATTACAGAAACAACTATCTACAATATAAGATGAGATAGTAAAAACATACGTTTTAAGTTTTCTAAGGGGTGATGGCGATAGATTGAGAAATACATGTCTTTCTTCCTTCAGTATCTTCTCAAACAATGGTGGCTGCTTCACTTCCTGTGAAGATTTTACCCAGAATTCCCTGCTTTATAACAACTTTCTTAATTACACATACAGTAAATCAAACAAACAGAACAACTGCAGCAATACCAAAATATGTAAATTACAAACCTTACATGTAATTTTAACTCAGATACAAATAATCAGCATAGACATCTGGTGGACAGAACAATGGGCACTGATAGGCGGCACTGATAGGCACTGATCAGAATGCACCAATGAGGCACTGATTGGCGGCACTTATAGGTGGCACTGGTGGGCACTGATAGGTCCCAAGGGCTCCACGATCAAAGAATGTGCCCCCTGGAACGTGCGAGTGGTGCGAGAACAGGAAGACATACATGAAGGCCCTCCTGGTAAAGGAAGCCAGCGCTGTAGACATTTTTGGCTATAGCGCGGGTGCAAAGTGGTTAATGTATGTACCATTCACTACTCTATAAATATCCTCTCCGTACACCAGAGCATCCCTTATGTTAGAGTCCCCAGAGTTCTTTTACACCAGAGTCTGCAGAGTCCCCTCTTACAGCGAACAAAGGGAACTCTGCAAGTTCAGACGTAAAAGGGGAGCTCTGCAGCTTCAGATGGAAAGGGGGAACTCTGTGGACTCTGATGTAAAGGGGGAACTCTGTGGACTCTGACATAAAGGGGGAACACTGTGGACTCTAACATAAAGGGAGAACTATGTGGACTCTAACGTAAAGGGGGACTCTTGTGATTAACTTCATATGATTAGAAATGTTATTTAATAGCAACATCTATGCATAGTTTATCTATGCATACTATTAAAAAATGCTGTGCGAAGCTGAAGTGTTCGGGTTTGACTTGAAGAAAAGGTGGCAACCCTATTTCCCATGCATGCATAGATACTAATGGGAGGAGCTACAGTGTTGACTTCATCAAACCTGCTGGGGTGCCTGCATGTGATTGATTGTTTTATATGCAATTTTACTTTTGCCTTCTTATAAGTAGTTTTAACCTTCATTAAAAAGCCTGGATTTTTAATTACTGCATTATGAGTTCCTCTTTTGTCTCTCCCTTTTCGCTGAGCCCACTATTGAACATTCTGGTTGTATGGTAATCCATTCTGGACTATTGGCTCCTGATATCCATCTGTAACAGAATGGCCCGTGACACCCAGAGACGTTGGGAGGATGAGAGATACTCTTGTGCCAGCAGCACCAAAAACTCTTGGGTCGAAATCCACCCTGTGCCCTTTTGGGTATAGGGTGGCTAATAGTGAATCATAATTCATATTACATGAGATGGGACATTAATAATACTTCATATTGCAGGACTGAGATATCACAAGGAGTCATGATGACATGACCAGGTCAGCCAGTGAGTCATACCTTTTGTATAATAGGCTATTGAAATATCCTAAGGTGTTGGCTATTCAATGTAAAGACACCCACTCTCACTGCCATTGTGTGACAAAGCTGTATAGAGAACGTATTCAACTAGATGTCTGTGTTACTATTCAAGGTTAATTGAACCCTATTGATAATACGGTGCCGTCATGTCTAGCTACCAATTAAAGAATTATCCTCAGTGAGTGAATAGGGGGGTGGAGATTACATTGTCCTGTGATTAACGGCATTATGTTGTACTGGATATAAGCAAGCTAAGAACCAATAAAGATATTCATACATTTTGGAAACTAGAGAACGGAGCGCTGTCTCGTTTATTCTGGGAAATGGAATGGATCATGTCTGCCTGGTTGTTGGTGTGTCGGATAAGCTTGTCGTGGATGGATGGAAGGTTGTAAGCGGTGGTAACCGTTACATTGGTGGCAGCAGTGGGATGATTCCATCTTCAGAAGGACGGCTACAAGGACACATGACAATGGAGACGGTGTATGAACGGATGAAGCTCTCTTCCCTCATGGACTTACTGGAGAGCCAGGGCAGATCGGCCAGCAACCGTAAGAAAAGGGACATTATCGCAGAACTGGTCGAAATGGATAGAGCTAAAAGGCCCGCCGTAGCAGACAGGACACCCGAATAAGCAAGTTTTGATCGGGCTGTTAACATAAGACTGACACATTATGGTCCTAACCCTTCACCGGAGATCAGGGACCGAGTTATAGCGGCTCTGAATGCCACCTTGCTACAGAGGAGAAGTGCTGCAGCAGCTGAAGTCACAGCAGCACCAACTAAAGAGAGAGGAGAGGTGCAGATACCAGTCTCCATGGAAGAGGAATTCCAAAGAAGGGTACAAGAGATGCGGATACAGCATAGAGGACCAGTATCAGAGGGGGACACTGTGGTAGTGAATGGGACTGTGGTCTCCACTCACAGCAACACAGCGGAAGAGCTGGCAACAGAACAGAGGGTCACGGACCTCTGCTCTCCACTAACGGAAGAGGGGGTCACTGTGGTAGTGGATGGGACTGTGGTCTCCACTCACAGCAACCCAGCGGAAGAGCTGGCAACAGAGCAGAGTGTCATAGGCCTCTGCTCCTCACTAACAGAAGAGGGGGTTCCTGGGGTAGTGGATGGGACTTCAGTCTCCACTGGCACAACCCCAGAAAATGGTACAGGACTGGGACAGGAGGATGTCGGCTTTGCTTTGCAAGCACCGGGGGGTTTTCACCAAGCACCAGTGGATGGGACTTCAGTCTCCACTGGTATACCCCAGGAAGGGGGGGCAGTTGGCCCAGACCCCCAACAGCATGATGGACTGAGCCCAGCTACCCTGCCTTCTCCCCAGCGGCAGGTGTGTTCTCTGAGAGAGGCAGAGGTTGGCGGGGGGAGTAATGCTCAGTTTGGAGCCATTTATTTGGGGTACAGTATGGATACCCGCATTGGAGGACGGGAACTACTGACGGACTTCGGAGTCAACCCGTTTGGGGTTCCCTCCTGTGTCCGTCTCCCACCGAAAGGGGAGAGATGTAACAGAATGGCCCGTGACACCCAGAAACGTTGGGAGGATGAGAGATACTCTTGTGCCAGCAGCACCAAAAACTCTTGGGTCGAAATCCACCCTGTGCCCTTTTGGGTATAGGGTGGCTAATAGTGAATCATAATTCATATTACATGAGATGGGACATTAACCACTTAAGACCCGGACCAATACGCTGGTAAATGACCCAAGGTGTTTTTGCGATTCGGCACTGCGTCGCTTTAACAGACAATTGCGCGGTCGTGCGACGTGGCTCCCAAACAAAATTTGCGTCCTTTTCTTCCCACAAATAGAGCTTTCTTTTGGTGGTATTTGATCACCTCTGCGATTTTTATTTTTTGCGCTATATACAAAAATAGAGCGACATTTTTGAAAAAAAAACACTATTTTTTACTTTTTGTTAAAAAAAAATCAAATAAACTAAATTTTAGTCAAACATTTAGGCCAAAATTTATTTAGCCACATGTCTTTAGTAAAAAAAAAAAATCGCAATAAAAAAAAAATAGCTACCTAGCGGGAACAGCGACACTAATACAGCGATCAGAAAAATGATCGCTTAGTGACGCTGGAAATAGGGAGTGAAAGGGTTAACTAGGGCGGTGATCAGGGGGTTAAAACTTTATTAGGGGGGGTGGGGGGGCTATCCTGAACCTAACACTAACTGTTTTTTACAGTGCCTGTCACACTGACACTAAATGCAGTGATTAAATCACTGCATTCAGTAACACTGTGACAGGGGGGTGGGGGGGGGCGATCACAAGGGGTTAATATGCCTATGTGAGTGTGTGTCAGTGTTGTGTTGGTGCACACTTACTTGTGATGTCTTCTCTCATCAGCAGCGCTGGGAAACAGCGCTGCGATGAGAGAATACATCATTTCCTCCTTCCTGTGTAAACACAGGAGGAGGAAGTGACAGGCTGGGAGCGCCCTCCCATTGGCTGGGAGCGATCGCGGGGGGGCGGAAAACACGGACATCCGCCCGCAGATCCCGGATCGCTCCCAGAGGTAGGGAGACCCCCGCACGCCGCGGAGGGGGTCCCGATGGGACCCCCGAACCGCACTCAGGTGGGGACGTAAATTTACGCCCTTGTGCCTGTACGAGCCATGTTGTGGCCGTATATGTGCGTGCGGGGGTCTTTAAGTGGTTAATAATACTTCATATTGCAGGACTGAGATATCACAAGGAGTCATGATGACATGACCAGGTCAGCCAGTGAGTCATACCTTTTGTATAATAGGCTATTGAAATATCCTAAGGTGTTGGCTATTCAATGTAAAGACACCCACTCTCACTGCCATTGTGTGACAAAGCTGTATAGAGAACTTATTCAACTAGATGTCTGTGTTACTATTCAAGGTTAATTGAACCCTATTGATAATACGGTGCCGTCATGTCTAGCTACCAATTAAAGAATTATCCTCAGTGAGTGAATAGGGGGGTGGAGATTACATTGTCCTGTGATTAACGGCATTATGTTGTACTGGATATAAGCAAGCTAAGAACCAATAAAGATATTCATACATTTTGGAAACTAGAGAACGGAGCGCTGTCTTGTTTATTCTGGGAAATGGAATGGATCATGTCTGCCTGGTTGTTGGTGTGTCGGATAAGCTTGTCGTGGATGGATGGAAGGTTGTAAGCGGTGGTAACCGTTACACCATCCATCTCATTATGATACTGGGATAAAGTACAGCCAGACCCACATTTTGGGGTCAGAGCCGCTGGTAAGCGGCTTGAGAGTTGGGTGTGCAATTCTGTGTATGAAGATTTTCCTATCCACACTGAAATATGGATTTTTGTTGATACAGTAGAAATTAACGTTTTGCACAAGAGCACCTTTCATCTTTTTTTCTGATGGACTGAATTTTTTATGAATGTTTTTTTTTAACACATTCTTTTTTTTTTTTTTTTTTTAACAGTAGAAGTTTTTTATTTTATTGACATACCAACAAATAACAGAAAAACAATGACAGTCGGAAGGAGACATATACATTCAGTCAAATAATGCAGATATGGAATGGTCACAGGAATCAAAGGAAGTGTGATGTAAAGGCCATAAAGTCACATGGACGGGTGAGCAGGACCCCAACCAACAGGACCCTAAAACCGGGGGGGGCAGCTAGCCCGAGGCATCAACCCAGCTGGACCATATCTTGTCGAACTTGGCCGGGCAGTTCCTGCTCTCGTATGTGATCCTATAGAGCGGTAGAACCTTATTAATCGCCGCTCGCCATGAGGCACTCGTAGGGGGGTCTTGGCCCCTCCAGCGGAGGAGTATCTCCCTTCTGGCGTAGAATAGAGCAAATGTGATGCACAGCTTAACATATCTGTCTCCCTCAATTTCACCCAGATAACTAAGCAGGAATATGCGAGGATCCATAACCAAGTCCACTCCGCACAATGTAGACAGAGTGTCAGCCACCTCTTTCCAAAACGTGCTTAGTTTGGGACAGGTCCATACCATGTGAAAGAACGTCCCAGTGTCAAGCAGACACCGGGTACAGAGCGGGCTCCTAGAGGGATAGATCCCTGCCAACCTCTGCGGTGTGTAATATGCTCTGTGCAAGAATTTCAGCTGGATAAAACGGTCTCGGGAGGCTATCATAGATGAGATGTAGGAGGAGACACATTCCTCCCACACCTCCTCGTCAAGGTCAGGGATGTCCGCGTTCCACTTACTCAAGGCCCCGGTCGTGTCCACGTCATGAACCACTGTGAGTCGGAGGTAAAGCGAAGAGAGAGGGCTCCCCATCACACTTGAAATCAGCAGGCGCTCGACGGAGTCGGGCTCGAGGGTCACCGGGCTTGGGAATTGCGAGGCAAGGGCATGTCTGAGCTGCCAGTATCTAAATTGGAAGGAGAGGGGAAGGTGGTAAGTCCGTCTCAACTCCTGGAACGTCACAATCCCACCGTTCGGCATCACATGCCGGAGGGTAAGGATGCCTTTTTTTGCCCACAGCGCCGGATCCGGGATCTTGGAGAGGTGGGGAAGAAGGGGATTGGCCCATAAGGGAGTGTGGGGGGAAACCGATCCGGGCTTAACCATTTTGGCCCTGGAGGAGCGCCACACTGATAGGACAGTCTTCATGGGTACAGTGACTGACGGGTGGGCCTTGGGGCCCCTAAAGGCCAGATTGGAAAGCGCCGCGTATGAGCCCAATACCGCCGCCTCCAACGCGACGGCCGTGTTTTGTCGGGGTTGGGAGAACCACCATCGCACCGTGACCAGTACCGCCGCCCAGTAATATATGAGAAAGTTCGGAAGCGCCAGTCCCCCACTCGACAATGGAAGATAGAGAATCCGCCGCGCCACCCGGGGCGGACGCCCAGCCCAGACAAAGGTTGTGATTACACCATCTAGTTGTCTAAAAAACGACCGGGGGATAGGGACCGGGGTTTGTCTAAAAAAATATAGGAGCTTGGGTAGGTAAATCATTTTAATCAGGTTCCCACGCCCGACCGGTGTAAGGGGGAGGTTTCGCCATGTCGCGCATTTCTTAGTCAGCTGCTCCAACACCGGGTGGACATTCTTAGTGAGGTAGCTCCCCCGCTCCAAACCCACCCGGACCCCCAGATAGGTAAACTCCCCCACCCAGCGAAGAGGCGTATGCGAGTCCACCCGGGGCACCGATGGGTGGAGCGGGAAGAGCACCGATTTGTCCCAATTGATTCGAATCCCCGAGAACTGACTGAAATTATCAAAGTGGGCAAGGGCCCTATGCAGGGAGGCGGAGGCATCCGCCAAATACAATAAGGAGTCGTCTGCATATAAGGACAGTTTTTCCTCCAGGGGACCCACCCGGACTCCCCTAACCTCGGCGTCTCCCCGCACGTGGGCAGCCAGGGGTTCGAGCGCAAGGGCAAACAGCCCCGGGGACAACGGGCAACCCTGCCTAGTCCCCCTCCCCAGGGAGAAGGAGTCCGACAGGGTGCCGTTAGTGCGAACGCGGGCCCGGGGGTGGTCATAAAGCATGCGAATCCAAGAGAGGAAACGGGGGCCGAGGCCAAAGCGGGAGAGGACCGTCCAGAGATAGCCCCACTCGACCGAGTCAAAGGCCTTCTCGGCGTCGAGTGAGGCCACCACGCCCGGCGCCTCCGGTCCCGCAATCGCCAAGTGCGTGTGCAAGCGACGCAAATTAATATCTGTACCTCTGCCCGGCATAAAGCCCGTCTGGTCCGGATGGACCAAGGCTGTGATAACCGAGTTCAGGCGGTTGGCAAGTACCTTCGCAAAGATCTTAGCATCGACATTAAGAAGTGAAATGGGTCGATAAGAGGAACAAAGGGCAGGGTCCTTACCGGGCTTGGGAATGACCACTATCACTGCGTCGCTCATGGAATCGGGGAGAGCACCGGAGTCCGACGCCTGAGAAAAGAGGGACAACAGTCTAGGGGCAAGATCCTCTGCATAATTCTTATAGAATTCCACCGGGAACCCATCCGGGCCCGGCGTCTTCCCCCCCTGCATCATTTTCAGTGCCCTCTGAATCTCCTCCAATTTGATTGGGGTATCCAGTTTCCCCGCCGAAGAGGAGGTGAGGACAGGGACATCCACAGCATCCAGGTATTCAACCAAGGCAGACTGGTCATACGCCACTCTGGAGCTATAGAGTCTCCGATAATATGCGGCGAAGCATGCATTAATCTCCCCGGGAGTAGAGTGGGGGGCCCCATCATGACCCACAATTTGGGCGATGGTGGTGACCCCCGACTGTTCCCTAGACAGCCAGGCCAGGAGTCTACCAGTCCTCTCCCCCTGTTCGAAGATGCGTTGCGACTGGTGAAGCATTCTCTTCTCCGTCAGGGCCGTCCGTAACAAAAGCGTCTGTCGCGTCAATAGCTGTAGTTGTTCATAGTGGTGAGGGTCCCGAGTCCGAACATAGAGGGCCTCCTGTCTAGTCGCGTCCCCCTCAGCCCTGACCAAGTCCGCCCGGCGCTCCCGCCTCACCGCGGCAATTATTGATTGATATTGACCCCTGGAAGATGCCTTAAAGGCATCCCAGACAGTGTTCTCAGCCGCCGTACCAGGGTTGTCAGACCAGTACTGTCGGAGAGATTCATGAAACCGAGGCTCCACCTCCGCATCGGTGATCCAGAATCGGGAGAGTCGCCAGAGTCTGTCGGACGGGTCAGTCGACACGGTCAGAGATAGGAGAAGTGGTGCATGGTCTGAGATCCCCCTAGGGAGGATGAGGACATCCCGGACCCTAGACAGGACCGGGGCCCCAACATAGGCCAGGTCTATTCGAGAAAAGGATTTATGAGTAGCGGAGTGGCAGGTAAAGGCCCTGGTGGTCGGGTGTCTCCATCGCCATACGTCAGTGAGGCCATACGTGTCAGCCCAGGCCGCCAGTCCCCGGCGGGTTGTGCCAGGTCCGGCACAGCGGTCCATGTCAGAGTCCGGGACAAGGTTAAAGTCGCCCAAGAGTACTACATTATCAGAGGGGAACTGTGCTAATTTAGTTGCAAGTAGAGTCAGGACCCCTAGGGAGGCAGGTGGTGGCAGGTACAGGCCCACCAACACCCATGGCAAACTATGGATCAACGCATATACTATCACAAACCTGCCATCCGGGTCGAGCACCAAGTCAAGTAGCTTAAAGGGGAGTGATTTGAGGACAAGGACACTGACACCCCTAGCGTAGCTCGAGTAGGTGGAATGGTAGTGGTGCCCCACCCACGGCTTCTTCAGGCTGAGAGTCCTACTCCCTATCAGGTGCGTCTCCTGTAACACACAGACATGGGGGTGGTACTTCTTAATAAATTGAAACACCAAGGAGCGTTTGATCGGGGAATTCAGCCCCCGTGTGTTCCAGGAGAGGATGTCAAGGGTAGCCATGTGGGTCAGTGTGGGGGGTGTGGCAAGGATCAACAAGGGTCAGGGGACGTGGGACAGCCCCAGCAGCCAATGTTGGGCTGAGGGGAGCACCAAGACCCCAGGCCAGTACATCTATATACAATGAGGAAATTACTGTCATACAACATAAAACCAAAACACGGGAGCCAACAGGGCAACCCAACAAACCCAACCCCCCCCGCCCCACCCCCCTCCCCAGAACCCGGAGGAGAGTCTTCATCCCAGAAAAGAAAAAGGCAGCCTTCAGGCCAGTTCTAAGGGCAGTGAACAGAAGGCAGTCCGCCCCTCTTGGATCAAATAGTCAAGGGAAATAAAAGAAAAAACCCAAAACAAAAATAAAGTTCCTTCATGACTTCCGGAGCAGATAATAGTGTGTGGATCACCCGGGGCCCCGGGGGCACTAAACTTTAGGGAGAACGTTGCAAACAGTTTGGTGGGTAGGTTCCAGTCTTCTCCATGGCAGGGGCTCAGCACTGGTGGCCCGGAGGGGGCCCCCCCGCAAGAAATGTAAGAGGGTCCTCACCCAGGGGGTGACAGACTGAGCGGACAACAGGAGCAAGGCACAGGGGGGGGGGGAAAGGGGGCGGGTCCAAGAGATCCACACCCCGCAGCAGCCATAGGTGACACGATGGGGAAGAAGAATAGGAGATCAGTCCAGGACAGATGAGGAGAGACAGAGGGCAAGGGTCCCCCACCCCCCATCCCCCCAAGCTCCAAGTCTCAACCCCAGGATGTCCACCTCACCCCCCTCACCCAGAGAAGCACCAGGGCCCACCACGTAACATACCCACAGAGGAGTGCAAACAGGCATCATGACAGAGTCAGCGCGGCAGCGTTTCTGCCCAAGCCACCACATCGCGGGGGGAGGTGAAGAACTGGATGCGTTCGCCATCCTGCACCCTCAATTTGGCAGGAAACATCATGCTGTATTTTATCCCCCGTTCCCGGAGCAAGGCACGGGCATGATCAAAGGACTTACGTTGTCGCTGCGTCTCAACGGAGTAGTCCGGGAAGATAAGAAGCCTAGTGTTCTCAAACTTTAGATCTCCCTGTAGACGGGCCGCCCGAAGGACCGTGTCCCTGTCACGGTAGTGCAGGAGTTTAAAGATGAAAGTGCGCGGGGGGGCGCCCTGTGGGCCCCTGGCTGCCGGCATACGGTGCGCCCGTTCAATGGAGAAATGAGGGGAGAAGCGCGCGTCAGGCAGCAGAGAGGGGAGCAGCCGCTCCATGAAGGCAACGGGGTTGGCGCCCTCTGCACCCTCCGGGAGTCCCAGGACCCGTAAGTTATTGCGGCGGTTCCTATTTTCGGCGTCCTCTGCCCTGGCCTCCAGCACCTTCACCCTGGATTTCAGGGACACCAGGTCAGCACGGTGGTCCCGCTGCACATCTTCCACGTCGGCGACTCTGCGCTCCACCTCCGACACTCGTTCGCGGAACCCCTCCATGTCCCGCCGAATCAACGCCGCCTCGACCTGGACGTGGTCAATCTTCACCGTCAGCGCAGACTGACAGTTTGCAATGGCCAGCATCAGGGCATCGAAAGCTGGGGAGCCTGTAAGGATTGCGCCGTCCGGCGGTGGTTCCTTCTGGGCCTCCATGCGGCAGGCTGAAGGGGAGGTAGTAGGCCCGAGTCGTAGCGGGTGGGGCTGTGCAGGCTTGTTCCGTCTCCCTCGGCCGGATCTGGTTCCCCGCATACCCCGGGAGCTCCAGAGGGTAATGTTTGTAGGATGGAGGGAGATTTAGAGCGATTCCACACCAGGATCAAAGCAGGATGTTAGTCCGGACCGGGAGCTCAGCAGTTACACGTCTGCTCCCGTCGCCATCTTGGACACGCCCCCCAACACATTCTTTTTTAAATGTGTTTTTATTTTATTCTTTCACATGTCTACATCCGTCAATATTATTATGTGTCTTCATTAAATCTTTTCCCATTTCATAAATACGACCACATCAACAGAAAAAGTGTCATTATACATTACATTCCACCTTGAAAAAGAAAAAACAACAGATAACAAAAAGGAAACAAAACAATAAAGACAAACTACCCCGTTACCCTAGTTGCAGCGCCCCTCCCCCCTCTTTACTGACTTCCAATAATCAGAATTTTCTTTCTATTAGTGCCCCTCTTGTACTTAGTGGTAAATAAGAGTTGACCCCAAGTTCAACCACTCATCCCAAATTCTATAATATTTTTGGAGTTGCATCCATCCAAGTACAATTTGTTTGTGAGCCATAAATAAAGTTTCTTGTAAACAAGTCTTAGCATACTGTATACATTCCACCTCTGACTTTCGATTAACCCCAATAGACATACTTCTGGAGTAAATGGGACGCATCCTCCTACCACTTCTGATAGTATATCCAAAACCTGTCTTTAATATCTACTGATGCCCAGACAAGACCACATTATGTGCTCGAAGTCAGCCCGTGGTAGGTGACATCTTGCACACTCCATGTGTAATACTCGCCCCATCAGGCTTAGTTTATACGGTGTAATATAAACCTGGTGTATTATGTAAAACTGTATCAATCTATTATTGCTTGCAGGTGATACTGTCAAATGTGATTTGCAGGCTTCCCCCCAAATCTCACCCGTCATAGATGGACATATCGTTTGCCACTTCCTCTTAATCTGAAGCGAAGAGTCCTGTATCTTGGCCTGCATAAAATATGTGTACAACTTGGATACTAATCCATGCGGTCCTTGAGTTCTCAATATTCCTATAAGGGGGAATATAGATATAACTATACTTTTACTCAGGGCTTTTTTTCAGCAGGAACGCGGGGGAACGCAGTTCCGGCACATCCAGCTCTGAATATATGTAATGGCAAGGAGTGATGGGGTGTATTGGAGGGTCTATTGATGCTCAATGGTGCTCGAAGGGGGTGGAACCAAGGAATGGTGCTTGGAGGATGGGAGGGATTGTAACCAAGGAACGGTGCTCAGAGGTGGGTAGGGGGTGGAACCAAGGAATGGTGCTTGGAGGAGGGTAGGGGGTGGAACGAAGTAATGGTGCTCAGAAGTGGGTAGGGGGTGGAACCAAGGAATGGTGCTCAGAGGTGGGTAGGGGGTGGAACCAAGGAATGGTGCTCAGAGGTGGGTAGGGGTGGACACAAGAGGTGATTCGGAAGAAGAGAGTTCCTGCACCTATTTTTTGAGAAAAAAAGCCCTGCTTTTACTTACAAATTGGGAACTTAACGCATGTCTTAACTGTAAAAATCTATAAAAGAATGTATCGACTAGTTTATATTGTGTTTTCAAATAATCAAATGAGCATATATGCCCACTTTGGTTTACCTGTTCCAGAGCTACTATTCCTTTTTGCTTCCAAAATATACTATCCTTGAATATATATAGTTCTTCAAACAAGGGATTATCCCACTGAAGCCCATTCATTTTTTGACCTCCCACCATACTGATTGTACCAATGAGAGCATAGGGATCTTGACCACTGGTGTATGTATACGTTGTGTCTCTAATACTACCAAAAAGTTCTCAACTTGTAATATATTTCTCTACTCCGAGCGTTGTTCCTGTGTAAACCAGTTCCGCAAATGTCTCATTTGTCCTGCCAAGTAATACAAATAGACATCTGGCAGCGCCAACCCTGCCTCTTGTCAGTACTGGACCCCTCTAGGACCCAGCGCACTCACCTGACACAGCCTTGGCTGGGAAACACTGATTGGCCAGCTCTCCTTTAAAACACCTGTGACTTCACCCAATCAGTGCTCGTGATAGAGTTACTCTGCTTGCCTTGTGTGATCCAGCCTGACCTGTTAATCTGTAAACTTTGTGTATGACCCGGCTTGTTTGACCCTGCTTGTTGCTTCTGATTTGGTACCTTTCGAACTCTGATCCATCCGTGTATGAACCGGCTTGCCTAGACCACGCTTTGCCTGACTCCTGTAAGCAACACCCATTGCAGCGGTGCACTACTAGCACCAGCAACACCACCAACATCCACACCTGCAGTGAACTACAAGTTCCAGCCTTCCTGCTCATTACAACACCTACTTCAGCAGTGAACTACAAGTGCCAGCTGTCCCGCTCGTCTCAACCCTGAATCCGTGGTGAACTACAAGTCCCAGCGCTGACCTGCTTCACAAGACCTGCTCATGGTATGTGCTCTTGTTATTGAACTATAAGCATATTAGCACACCTGAACTGTTGTCTGCTCCTAGCCTGATATGAAACCTGACATTATCACGAGCCATACATAAAAAGGGAAAACCCATCATGGATTCTGAGCAGGCTCAGATGTTTGCACAAGAACTTTGCCGTTTATCCCATCAAGTTCAGCAAATGGCCACAGAGCTCACCAAGGTGCAATCTCCTACTACAACTGTTACAAAAACTTTATCTGAACCGAAAATTCCTTTGCCTGACCGTTTTTCTGGCGACCGTAAGGGATTCTGCAACTTTAAAAACAGCTGCAAATTATATTTCAAATTAAGGCCATCCTCTTCTGGCTCTGAAACTCAGAGAGTTTAGATCATTATCTCTCTGCTACAGGGTGACCCCCAGGCTTGGGCCTTTAACATTGAACCAAACCATCCAGCCCTGCTAACTGTAGATGCCTTCTTTGAAGCCCTTGGGTTGCTGTACGATGATCCAGATCGTGTGGCTACTGCAGAATCAACCCTGCGTAACTTAAAGCAAGGAACTACCACAGCTGAAATGTACTGCTCAGAGTTTCGCAGGTGGGCCCCAGAATCTGGCTGGAATGATGCAGCTCTCCGCAGCCAGTTCAGAATAGGTCTTTCAGATGCAATTAAGGATGCTCTGGTCAACTTCTCCTATCCAGCCTCACTGGAGGAAGCTATGTGTCTAGCCATTAGAATTGATCGCCGTCAGCGAGAGAGGGGGCGAGAAAAAAATATGGCTGTGGCAAACTGCATACCTCCCTTACCACCTGACCATCCCACCTCCAGTGCCAGTTCAGTGGAAGAACCTATGCAGTTAGGCTTCACCCGGCTATCTGCCCAGGAACACACACGCCGGCGTAATATGGGACTTTGCCTGTATTGTGGCCTCAGGGGTCACATGCTCCGTTCGTGCCCTACACGTCTGGGAAACTCCAGGACCTAGGTGATTATGGGGAGGTCACCTTAGGTCTGCTTTCATCTCCCCAGGGGGACAATCGTATACTTCTACCCAGTGTTATTCACTTTGGAACAGGGACTCATGAACTGTTGGCCTTGGTAGATTCTGGAGCTGCTGAGAATTTTATTGATAAGACTCTGATTACCTCCTTGTCCCTGGAAACTCATACGCTAGATTGCCCAGTCCGCCTAATTTCTGTGGATAACCGGCCTCTCTCACAAGACCTTGTGCTTCAGTCCACCAATCCCTTCCAGTTACAATTGGGGGCCCTGCACTGGGAGAAGATTTCATGTCTTGTCATTGACTCTCCATCCAATCCTTTGATCCTAGGCCTTCCTTGGCTTCAGAAGCACAATCCTGTAATTGACTGGCAAACAGGAAATATTCTGGCTTGGTCCAATCAGTGTAAAGGAAGTTGCATCCAGCACCCTGTTCGACTTGCTACTTGTCAAGTGGGAATAGAACAGATTCCGCTTTGTTATAAGGACTTTCAGGATGTGTTTTCTAAAGGGATTGCTGACACCTTACCTCCTCATCGCAGTTATGACTGTCCCATTGACCTTTTGCCTGACACTACACCTCCGCGAGGGAGAGTCTTTCCATTGTCCGAACCAGAGAACCTTGCTTTGCAAGAATACATTCAGGAAAACCTAGCTAAAAGTTTAATCCGTCCCTCTACTTCTCCTGCAGGCGCAGGTTGCTTCTTTGTTCCAAAGAAGGACGGGGGTCTAAGACTTTGTGTTGACTACAGAGGTCTAAATAAAATAACCGTTCCCAATCAGTACCCTCTCCCTCTCATCACAGAGTTGTTCTCCCAAATCCAGGGAGCAAAGATCTTCTCCAAACTAGGGAGCCTATAATCTAGTGCGCATCCGTGAAGGAGATAAGTGGAAGACTTCTTTTTTATTTATTTTTTTTCTTTTTTTTTACCACGTCAGCTTTAACTGAGAAACTGGAGAGCAGCTCATAGGTCTATGCTTCCTTCGTCTCCGAAATAGTTTTGCATCATCTGTGGTATCTACTGCGTCTCTCTTTTTTTTTATTTTTTTTATATTTTTTAACTATTATTTATATTTATATACATTTTTTTTTTTTGTACCATATCATTTATAATATAAAACAATGAGTAGATTTTTATACTATCCAGTCCTTTTCTCGATTTCACCCCCCCCTCCCCACCCCCCCCTCCTCCCCCCCGACCCCCCGGCAGGAAGCCCGATTGGGTAAACTCTCTTAATACAGTTATTCAGATTTTTGTTTACTATTTCCAATAGCTGTCTAACGTCAGATTTTCCACATAACTCCACGACTTTTTATATACTTTCCATTCTTTCCATTTTTCCTTAACATCCAAATTTTTCTGCTTTTCGCCCTCCACCATCTCTCTCAGCTCTTCCATTTTGTAGGTCTCCTCAACCATGTTAATCCATTCCCACATCATTGGGGCCTCTACTTTCTACCAGTTCTTAGGTATAAGCCTTTTTGCCGCGTTGAGGAGGTGGGGTAAAATAGATTTTTTATACCTTGTTATCCCCACTTGCCCACCGTGGAATAGGACCACCCACGGGTCATTTTTTATTTCTTTCCCCGTGATCTCTTTTATTTGCTCTAAGATCTGTTGCCAAAACTTTTTAATTTTTGGGCATAGCCACCACAAATGTGCCATATTGCCTTTTTCCAGGCATCCCCGCCAGCAATTACCCAGTTCTCCTACACTGAATCTGCTAACTTTATCAGGCGTGGCATACCAACCCGAGATACATTTGTAATTTGACTCTGCGGTTTTTATGTCAATGGCCGAAGAATGGGTCAGTTTCATTATCTTTTCTAAAGTGTTATCTCCCCTTAGTGATCCCAGTTCCTTTTCCCATTTCTGGATGAAGGGTGGCTCCACCAGCGCATCCACTTTTACCAGTATTTTATAGAGTTTTGACACTGTGCCTTTTGCTTTTGCTTTTTTGCACAGTTTTTCCAACGGGGTGAGCTCTGCGCTCGACCGTAACGGGTGTGGAAGATTTTGCACAAAGTGGCATAGCTGGGTATATCGCCACTCATTCAGAATCCAGATTTCTGACCTATGTTTCAATTCCTCAAACCCCCTAATTTTACCATCTTTTATTATTTCACCTAAATAAATTGTATCTATTTTCATCCAATTCCCCCCTATTTTTTCTTCCCCCGGTGCAAAGTATGGATTTTCTTTCAAATTGATGAGGGGTGAATTGAGACCCCCTACTATTTTTTTGTGGAGTCTATTCCATAATCTAAATGTGTCAAGTGTTAAATCAAAAGTTTTTTTATTAAGTGCTCTAGATTTTGCGGGGATCCATATCATCATGCTCAAATGTGCTTTAGCTTGTGCGTTTTCTATTTGTACCCATCTTTTTTCCCGTCGGTCTCTGGCCCATTCTACTACCCGCGACAATATCGCCGCTTTATGATAATCTCTTATATCCGGGACCGCTAATCCTCCCTTAAGTTTTTCCTGTTTTAAAATTGCTAGTGAGATTCTGTGTTTTTTATTTTTCCATATGAAGTTCAATAATATTGAATTCAATGGGGCTGATTTACCAAGCCTGTGCGCCAAGACTCATGGTGCACAAGCAGGAGTAAACCTGTTTTTGACATTTACAAAAGAAACACGCTGCCAGTGCAGCGTGTTTCCTCATTTACTAAAGTGCATAATGCGCCCAGGAGAGGGCGCACGGCACGCCAGTACAGAGCTGGCGTGCGGCATTTAGTTCTGTAAACATCGGGGATTCGGGCGGGAGTTTATGAGGGGAGGGAGGGGGGTGATGCAGGGGAAGTGTAGTGACATGTGTTTGAACGTGTGTGGCGGGCCGATTTGAAAGGGAAAGTGACTTTTGGTACCCGATCCCCGTGCGCTTGCAAAGTACGCTAGAACCTCGGAAGGTTCATTTGCATACTGGGCATGCGCAGAGGGATAAATCGGGGCTTTGCGTGCGCCTCTTCAGTACGCCGGGAAAATCTTGGTAAATACCAAGCGGCGTAGCAGTGTTTGCACTGCTTGGAGCGGCGCACGGCAAGCTCCGAGCTGTTCTCGGGCTGCGCTGACACTGAAGGGGAACTCCGCGCCAAATTTCAAATTTGAAACCGCCGCGGCTTCCCCCCAGGGGCACAATAGGCTCTTCGGCTTGGTCCGGAACGTGAGGGGTTAACCCACGCCAAAATCGGCGTGGGGTTCCCCCCCAGATCCGTACCAAGCCCTCATCCCAGGCATGCAGTCTGGCCGGACAGGAATGGGGGTGGGGACGAGCGAGCGGCCCCCCCCCTCCTGAGCCGTGCCAGACCACATGCCCTCGACATGGGGGAGTGTGTGCTTTGGGGTAGGGGGGCGCTGCCCCCCCACCCCAAAGCACTCTTGTCCCCATGTCGATCGGGACAAGAGCCTCTTCCCGACAACCCTAGCCATTGGTTGTCGGGGTATGCGGGCGGGAGCCAATCAGAATCTGGGAGCCCCCTTTAATAAGGTGGCCCCCAGATTTCGGGCCCCCACCCTATGTGAATGAGTATGGGGTACATCGTACCCCTACCCATTCACCTGGTGAACGTGGTTTTAACTTTGAGGGTCTTCTGCCGCCGCCCCCTTCGAATTTTTCGGCCTGGACGGGGGTCGCACATCCCATCCAGGACTTGGACGTGGCGGGCTTCTCGTCGCTCTCTTCTGCCGCTGCCCCCTTCACCACGAAGCTCCGTGCTTGTTTGATGAGGGCAGCGGGCTTCCGACGTCTTCTACCGAGGCGAGGGTCGTACATCCCACCCCGGATTTCTTCGCCGGCTTCTGCCCTGGCTCCTCCCGGGGCCAGGGCTTCTTTTGCCGTCTTCCGCCGGAGGGCGCCACTCTCCGGGCTTCTCGTCGTTGTCTTCCGCCGCGGGGGCCAGGCCTTCTTCTTTGCCGCCCCCTTCGAATTTTTCGGCCTGGACGGGGGTCGCACATCCCATCCAGGACTTGGACGTGGCGGGCTTCTCGTCGCTCTCTTCTGCCGCTGCCCCCTTCACCACGAAGCTCCGTGCTTGTTTGATGAGGGCAGCGGGCTTCCGACGTCTTCTACCGGAGCGAGGGTCGTACATCCCACTCCGGATTTCGTCGCCGGCTTCTGCCTGGCTCCTCCAGCCAGGTCTTCTCGTCGCTGTCTTCCGCCGCGGGGTGACACTCGCGGGCTTCTTCTTCCATTCGTTGTTGACACGGCGAGGTCCGGCGCTGAAATGCCTTCTGAGCGGCGGGCAAGGACTTATATTGGCATAGGGCGTGGGCGTGGTTATGCCAACATGTGACCTTAACCCATGTGACAGTGATGTCACATCACATCACTGTCACATGGGTTAAGGTCACATGTTGGCATAACCACGCCCACGCCCTATGCCAATATAAGTCCTTGCCCGCCGCTCAGAAGGCATTTCAGCGCCGGACCTCGCCATGTCAACATCGAATGGAAGAAGAAGCCCGCGAGTGTCACCCCGCGGCGGAAGACAGCGACGAGAAGACCTGGCTGGAGGAGCCAGGCAGAAGCCGGCGACGAAATCCGGAGTGGGATGTACGACCCTCGCTCCGGTAGAAGACGTCGGAAGCCCGCTGCCCTCATCAAACAAGCACGGAGCTTCGTGGTGAAGGGGGCAGCGGCAGAAGAGAGCGACGAGAAGCCCGCCACGTCCAAGTCCTGGATGGGATGTGCGACCCCCGTCCAGGCTGAAAAATTCGAAGGGGGCGGCAAAGAAGAAGGCCTGGCCCCCGCGGCGGAAGACAACGACGAGAAGCCCGGAGAGTGGCGCCCTCCGGCGGAAGACGGCGAAAGAAGCCCTGGCCTCGGGAGGAGCCAGGCAGAAGCGGAGGAGCCCGAGGTGGGGCGACACCCCCGTTGTTCTCCGCTGTTTTCGGCCGGCCCCCCCCGGATGTAAAAGAGCTTCATTTTGGGGTGGGGGCACAGTCGAGCATGGCGGAGAGCATGGGTGGGTGTTTCCCCCCCCCGGCAGAAAACGGCTAGAAGACCGAGGAGTGGCGACGCCCCCGTTGTTCTCCGCCATTTCCGCCGGCCCCCCCGGATGTAAAAGAGCTTGATTTGGGGTAGGGGGCCTGGCCGAACATGGCCGAGAGCATCGGTGGGTGTCCCCCCCCCGGCGGAAGGCGGCGGCGAAGACCGGTGCGGGGCTGGAGCCCCCCCGGCAGAAAACGTCTGGAAGACCGAGGGGCTCCGCCCCCGTTGTTCTCTGCTTTTTTCGGCCGGCCCCCCCCCGGATTTGAAAGAGCTTATTTTGGGGTGGGGGCCTGGCTGGACATGGCGGAGAGCATCGGTGGGTGTCCCCCCCCGGCAGAAGACGGTGAAGCCCGGGGCCCAATGGGCTGGTGGTGGGGGGTCCCGGCAGAAGACCCCCGGAGCTGACTAATAAATTATTTTTTTCTGTGTGGTTTTTTTTGTTTACACTTTTCCACCCGGTGAATGGGTAGGGGTACGATGTACCCCATACTCATTCACATAGGGTGGGGGGCCAGAATCTGGGGGCCCCCTTAATATAGGGGGCTCTCAGATTCTGATAAGCCCCCCGCCCGCATACCCCGACAACCAACGGCCAGGGTTGTCGGGAAGAGGCTCTTGTCCCTATCGACATGGGGACAAGAGTGCTTTGGGGTGGGGGGGCAGTGCCCCCCTCCCCCACAGCACACACTCCCCCATGTTGAGGGCATGTGGTCTGGTACGGCTCAGGAGGGGGGGGGCGCTCGCTCGTCCCCACCCCCATTCCTGTCCGGCCAGACTGCGTGCCTGGGAGAAGGGTTTGGTCTGGATCTGAGGGGGAACCCCACGCCGTTTTTTTTGGCGTGGGTTTAACCCCTTATGTTCCAGATCAAATCTAAGAGCCTGTTGTGCACCTGAAGGGGGACCCCCACGCCGTTTTTTTTTATAATTTGGGGTGGAGTTCCCCTTTATCCCGGTCCTGTCAGGGTGGGGGGGGGGATGCCTGCTCGTCTGTCCCTACAATGTATGAACAGCGATCTGTCATTTCCCCTATACAGTCCCACCCCCTTTACAGTTAGAACACACCCAGGTAACATATTCAACTCCTTCCGCGCCCCTAGTGTTAACCCCTTCCCTGCCAGTGTCATTTTTATAGTAAGCAATGCATTTCTATACCATTGCTCGCTACAAAAATGCCAAATCTCACAAAAATGTGTCCGCCACAATGTCGCAGTAGCCAGAAAAAAAAATGATAGCCACCATTACTAGTAAAACAAAAAATTAGTCCAAAAAAACCCATAAGACCAACCCCTACTTAGAACTTTTGCCCAAACCAATCAAACGCTTATTGTGATTTTTTGCAAGCAAAAATATGTCCAAGAATACTTATCGGCCTAAACTGAGGACAAACATTTTTTGAATATATTTTGGGGGAGATTTATTATAGCAAACAGTAAAAAAGATGTTTTTTTTATTTACCAAATTGTCGCTATATTTTTGGGTCAAGCAAAAATAAGAAAAAACGCAGAGGTGATCAAATACCACCAACAAAAAAAAAAAAAAAATTTTTTAGGGGGGGGGGGGGGGGGGGAGGATGAGGACGCCAAATTTGTTTGGGGGCCACGTCGCACAACCACGCAATTGTCAGTCAAAATTACGCAGTGTTGAAATGCAAAAAATGGCCCCGTCAGTGACCAGTAATATGCTCTGGGGCTCAAGTGGTTACAAATTAAGAATACACTAAAGTTAGCCCAATTTATGGCCATAATGTGAAAGATGATGTTACACCGAGTAAATAGATACCCAACATGTTACACTTTAATATTGCACACACTCATGGAATGGGGCCAAACTTCAGTACTTGAAAATACCCATAGGCAACGCTTTTTTATGTGTTTCAGGTTACCAGTTTAGATTTACAGAGGAGGTCTAGTGCTAAAAGTATTGCTCTCGCTCTAACGTACGCTATGATACCTCACATGTGGGGTTTGAACGGGGGTTCAATATGTGGGCGGGCCTTACACATTTAAGGCCCGCCCACATATGGAAACATTCTTCAAACCACACATGTGAGGTATCATAGCGTGCGTAACAGCAAGAGGAATATTTTTAGCACTAGACCTCATCTGTAAATCTAAACTGGTAACCGGAAACAATAAAAATGCTGCTTGTTCGCTTCTGACTGCGAGCTACTAGGGACAGGGGCGTTTAAATTATTACTATTTAGGTTTGTTACGTAAAAATTCTATAAGACCTCCCGTTCAGCTTGTAAAGCATCACTTCAGGGGGACCAAAAAAAAATTAAACACCTCTAATGCTTTCATCCGCCATTGCAGATTTGATTCTGGTACTGCATTTCGAGTGAACTGGGCATGCTCGAACACTTAGTAAAAGAAGTTGGAAGTTTCATCCTGAAAATGACTTGCATCTTTCTGAGCATGCTCAGAAAGCTGTTTTTTTGGCTTAGTAATTTAAGGACATCCTTAACAGGTGTAAGCAGTTACAAGTGCACACAAACTAGAGGCTGACATTTCTTCATGTGTTTCCAATTGGTTCATTAGCACACATGTTATAAAAAGCGTGGATACTGCAGATGTCAGCTGCCCCTCAGAGGGGGCAGATTTGCTGGCTGGAAGTAATGGCGGAGTGAAACAGAGATGTTTTGGAGCAAGTTTTGTATTTTTTGATGTTTTCTCTGCTACATAATTTTGCTAAATGTTTCTCAAGATGTTAATGACTAATGTTTTAATCCTGTGGGTCTATCCTGTTATTTCAAAAGCATGATTTATTTTCCAATGACTGTGAAATAAACGTTGGTCTTTTTTGTTTTTAGGTGTTTTTATATATTTTTGGTGTGTTTATTTGTAATTTTTTGTTTTGCTTTCCTTGTTTTGTGGACCAATAAAATTACTTTCAAATTTTGAAGTTTGTTTTGTGATATTTTTTTTCATGCTATGGATTTCAACCGCTGCAGCTGAACTAGTTTGGGCCTAAACCATCAAGTGTGATTTGTCTCTAAGCTCTTTCCTGGTGTGTATGCATGAAATGTTTAGTCACCAGAAAAGGAAGGACAAAGCGGTAAGTAATGTTTCCTAGAACTGATGTCCAGACTGACTTTTTAAAGCACATGTGCAAGATGTAGGAAAAGCTGCAAACATGGCCTGTTGGAGGGGGGGGGGGGGGTGATGTATTGGTGGACAGGCTTGAAGTGCTGATTTACAGCGCTGTGCTTGAAACTAGCACAAGACAATCCTATTCTAATTGTGGGTTGTTTGAGGGAAGCCAATTGAGTGTTAGAACCCCTGCTAGTGTTTTTAGGCTGGGCTTTGTGTCCCTTTTCCTAAAATTGGCTTCACTTCCTGTCACACAGCTGAACAGGAAGTGAGGTTAAAACCCTACCAATGGTTTTTTCTTCGGGACACAGGTCAATCTAACTAGTGTCACCATTAAGCAAATTGCACTGCAGTGTACACCCCAAATGATTAGTTATTTTGGGGTTTAGTAAAGGCAAAGCCGCTCTGCAGTAGAAGCGTAGGCAATGAAAATCAGAAGGGAAGCACTGATGGTTTTTACTTCCAATCCCGCCAAGTTTTTATTTTTCTTCCTTGCTTGTCCACTTGTAGTGCAAAGTGGATTTGCCTTTAGTAAATGGACCCCAAAGTCCAAGATCCCTACTAATTTGGGGTGTACACAGCAAAATGCAATTTCCAAAATGGGAAACTATTTATATTGATCTGTGTGTCCCCAACAAAACATTACTCAGGTGTTTCCCTCACTTCCTGTTTGGCTGTGTGGCAGGAAGTGAATGAATTAAGTAGAAAGTGACAACATTTGTGAGGTGTCTTTACCCTATCAGGGGTGCAGGCATCCCCAAAACAAACAAGAAAATAGTTGATTTAACATTGGGTGGTGTTTGTGGGGGTCCCTAACACACATTCATACATATTAGCAACGCTGGATCCTGGCCTATTGGCATGGTTATATTTTCTTAAGCCTCTCAATAAAATGATCTGAAATTTGGGGTTAAACTGGAACAATAATCATCACTTTTATTTTTTGGATTTCTTTCATTTTGGATAGAGTTGGGGGGGGGGGGTTAGAAGCTCTGTCAGTTTATTTTGTATTATCCCTGTCCGTTTGGGGAGATTGGCCTTCACTTCCTGCCCCATAGCCAAACAGGAAGTGATCGAAAAACTAGGCAAATTAAGGGTCCCCCCCCACAGAACTTGTGTGTGTCCCCTGAAAATTCCTGGGTGGGTCATAAAAAAACAGGGTGTGGCCTTGACAGGAAGGGTGGGTCATTTTTCTATTAGGGGGGTGCCAAAATTTGGTCAGGCCTAGGGCAGCACAAAACCTAAATATCCTACTGCATATTAGGGCTTATTTAGACATGATCCAATTTACAGCATGTTTTTAGATTGTGGGAGGAAACCCGCACAGGGAGAACATGCAAACTCCAGGCAGATAGTGTCACGGGCGGGATTCGAACCAGCAACCCTTTTGCTGCTAGGTGAACATGCTACACACTACGCTACTGTGCTGAACGAACATGATCGCAGCTGAAAGCATGAGATGTTTTTTTTTTTACCAATTCCATGCTTTCCAGCCTGGAGGACAGATGTGGGGTCTAATTGACCCCGCCTTTCTCTATAAAGAGGACCTGTCACACACTAGTCCTATTACAAGGGATGTTTACATTCCTTGTAATAGGAAGAAAAGTGAAAAATAATACAAAAAAAGGGTGAAACAAGTGCAAAAATTTAAATATTAAGTTAAAAAATAAAATAAAAAAGGAATTTAAATGCTCCTGTCCCTAGTAGCTCTCACTCAGAAGCGAACACGCATGCAAGTCCCACCCACATATGTAAACATCCTTCAAACCCCACATGTGAGGTATCATAGCGTGCGTTAGAGCGAGGGCAATAATTTTAGCACTAGACCTCCTCTGTAACTCAAAAGTGGTAACCTGAGAAAAAAAGTCAAGCGTTGCCTATGGAGATTTTTAATAACGAAGTTTAGCGCCATTCCATGAGTGTGCGCAATATGAAAGCGTGACAAGTTAGGTATCTATTTACTCGGTGTAACATCATCTTTTACCTTATCCCTAAAAATTGGGCTAGCTTTACTGCTTTCTTATTTTGTCATTCATGAAACAGGTTTTTTTTTTGAAAGCCAAAATAAAAAATAAAACGTTTGAAATTTTTTGGCACAAATACTGTTGGAAATGTGTCCGAAAAAATGGCCGCCACTTTATTCCCTAGGGTGTTTGTTAATAAAATATATATAATGTTTGGGGGTCCTGAGTAAGTTTCAAGGAAGAAAATATAATTGTTACATGAAGGAGAGAAGTGCCAGAATAGGCGCGGTATGGAAGTGGTTAAAGTGCAACACTAAAAGTGAAAAATTCCTTGAAATTTCGTACCATGGGGGGGGGGAGGCAATTAGGGCCGCCATCAGGAATTATGGGGCCCCTTACACAGCTTCAGGCATGGGCCCCCTGGAGCAGAGAATAGGGGGGGGGGGGGTGCCGCCTGATATTAAGAAGGGGGGGGGCTGCCGCAATTTGATAAGCGGGGGGTTCCTTTACTAAAAAATACATATAGAAAAATATATATTAAAAAGGGTGGTAGCCATCCGGGGGCCCTGGGGACCACTGGGCCCTTTAATAAAAATAAACCTCTGGGCCCTTTAATGAAAAATAAATTACAATATCTATATATATATATATATATATATATAAAATAATAAAAAAGGGGGTTGCCTTGGGAGCTCTGGGCCCTTTAATAAAAAATAACTACCAAAAATCTATAAAAAAAATAACATGGGGTGGGAGCTGCGGTGGCTCAACGTGAATGGCACTGCGCTGACAAACCGTTCACCTCTGCAGCCAAGGGTTCGGATCCCGGTCTCGGCTACATGTGAATTGAGTTTGGTGATGTCAGCCCGGCTCCCGATGGGTGTGCTATGCAAGGTACGCCTGTGCTTAGTACGCCCACCCCCCCCCCAAAAAAAACACCACACTTGCACGCACTTTGGCCATGAGGTCTCCTAAAATAAAGGGAGGCGAAGGACCTACAGGGCTGGCTGGGTGGGCTACACTCCCTCATAGGGGGAGTCCCTCTGTCCCATCGGGCTCCCAAGTGTAGCAGGTGGGGTGAGTGGGAGGCCCCCCTCACACCCACCATTGCCACCGGGGGGAATGGAGAAGGATGGCGATTGCAAGTCCAGCTCCTCTCTCTCGACTTCACGCACAAAATACACTTTAAAAAAGAAATTAAAGTAAAAAATAACAAACCTGGGGAAAATGTTTATAACATTTTTAGAAGCAAAAAGGTTGTCATCTGGGGCCCTCTGGGAGCTTTCATAATTATATTATATATATATATGTTAAAAAAATAACCAAAAAATATATAATTTTTTTTTTTTTTGTTTTTTTTTTTAAAGGTGGGGGGTTGTCATCTGGAGCCCTGGGGATCTCCGGGCCACTGGGGACCTCCAGACCCCTAAAACAAAACATTGGCCCTTTAATAACAAAAAATATGGGGGGTTGCCACCCGGGGCCCTGGGGACCTCCGGCTGCTAAAAAATATTAAATTCCAAAAATTGGCCCTTTAATAAAAAATCCTACAAAAACCAACTAACAAATATATATACAAAAAAAAAAAGAGGGGGGTTACCATCTGGGGCGCTGGGGGGCCTCCAGGCATCTGGGCACCTCCGGACCCCCGGGCCCCTTACAGGTGTACAGGGCCGCCATCATGAATTTTGGGGCCCCTTACACAGCTTCAGGCATGGGCCCCCTGGAGCAGAGAACCGGGAGGGGGGGGGGGTGCTGCCGCATGAAATTGAGAAGCGGGGGGGGGGGGGGTGGTGCCGCAAATTGAGGAGCGGGGGGGCCCTTTACAAAAATTTTGACAGAAATAAGAAATAAAGAAAAATATATATAAAAAAGGGGGGTAGCCATCCGGGGCCCTGGGGACCTCTGTGCTCTTTATAAAATAAAAATAAAAAAGAGAGAAAATACATATATATATATTTTTTAAATATAACATTTATCGAAAAAAATTAAAAAAACAAGGGGGTTGCCTTCCAGGGCCCTGGGGACCTCTGGGCCCTTTCATAAAAAAAAAAATACAAATATATAAAAAAAATATATATATTTTTTTAAATATATATATTTTTTTTTAAAAAAAGGGCTTGCCATCTGGGGCCCTTAGTGGCCTCCGGGCCCCTGGGGACCTTCGGAGCCCTTAAAAATAAAAAAATAAAAAAAAATGTTTTTTTTGTTTTAGGGTGGTTCCCATCCGGGCCCCTGGGGGCCCCTGGGGACCCCCGGGCGGTGTAATCCCTGTACCCCCCTAATGGCGGCCCTGCAGGTGTACTGCCTGTACCCCCCTGATGGCGGCCCTGGGTGTAATGTCAGCATGTGAAAAATGACATTCTGAATGAAAAAAGCCATTTAAAACTGACTCGCGGCAATAATGAATTGTCAGCTCCTGGAAATTGCAGGAGAATTCATTCATTAAAAACACCAATAAAAAAGCGTGGGGGTCCCCCCAAATTCAATAACCAGACCCTTTAGGTCTGGTATGGATATTAAGGGGGAATAGAAGACCCAAGACAGAAGCAGAGGAAGAAGAAGATGGAGGAAGAAGAAACCCGAAGGAAAGAAGAAAGAAGATAATAAAGGACTTGTCAAAAACCGGCTCTTGTCGTTTTTAACCCTTTACATTTTTTTTACTCGTGAAATGGTAGAGGTACAAGGTACCCCATTACCATTTCACACAGGGGGGGGGCCGGGATCTGGGGGGCCCCTTTGTTAAAGGGGTCTTCCAGATTTCGATAAGCCTCCTGCCCGCAGACCCCCACAACCACCGGGCAAGGGTTGTGGGGAAGAGACCCTTGTCCTCATCAACATGGGGACAAGGTGTTTTGGGGGGTACCCCAAAACACCCTCCCAATGTTGAGGGCATGTGGCCTGGTTCGGTTCAGGAGAGGGGGGGGCCGCGCTCTGTCCCCCCCTCTTTTCTGCGGCCAGCCAGGTCAACGTGCTCGGATAAGGGGTCTGGTGTGGATTTTAGGGGGGACTCCACGCCATTTTTTTTTTAATTTGGGGTGGAGTTCCCCTTAAATTCCACACCAGACCCGAAGGGTCTGGTTATGGATATTTGGGGGGAACCCCACGTCATTTTTTTTTTAAATTGACGGCGGGGTTCCCCTTAATATCCATACCAGACCTAAAGGGTCTGGTTATTGAATTTGGGGGGACCCCCACGCTTTATTTTTTCGTTTTTTTTATGAATGAATTCTCCTGCAATTGCCGGGAGCCGACAATTCATTATAGCCGCGAGTCAGTTTTAAATGGCTTTTTTATTTTTTTATTTTTTTTTCAGAATGTCATTTTGTGCAAAGACATATTTCTAACCACAGGAAAAGTGCGCTTTATTCACCTGCTGACATTCCCCCCCCCCCCATGGTACGAATTTTAAAATAATTATTCAAATGACGTGGGGGTCCCCCCAAATTCCATTACAGGCCCTTCAGGTCTGATATGGATATTAAGGGGAACCCCGCCGTCAATTAAAAAAAAAAAAGACGTGGGGTTCCCCCCAAATATCCATAACCAGACCCTTCAGGTCTGGTGTGGAATTTAAGGGGAACTCCACCCCAAATGTAAAAAAAAATGGCGTGGAGTCCCCCCTAAAATCCACACCAGACCCCTTATCCGAGCACGTTGACCTGGCCGGCCGCAGAAAAGAGGGGGGGACAGAGCGCGGCCCCCCCCCTCTCCTGAACCGCACCAGGCCACATGCCCTCAACATTGGGAGGGTGTTTTGGGGTACCCCCCAAAACACCTTGTCCCCATGTTGATGAGGACAAGGGTCTCTTCCCCACAACCCTTGCCCGGTGGTTGTGGGGGTCTGCGGGCAGGAGGCTTATCGAAATCTGGAAGACCCCTTTAACAAAGGGGCCCCCCAGATCCCGACCCCCCCCCTGTGTGAAATGGTAATGGGGTACCTTGTACCTCTACCATTTCACGAGAAAAAAAAAGTGTCAGTGTAAAAAAAGACAAAAGCCGGTTTTTGACAAGTCCTTTATTATCTTCTTTTCTTCTTTCCTTCGAGTTTCTTCCTTCTTCTTCTTCTTCTTCTTCTTCCTCTGCTTCTGTCTTGGGTCTTCTATTCCCGCATCTTGCCCGGCGTGTTCTTCCATCTTCTTCCGCTGTCCTTCTCGTCCGCATCTTCTTCTCCTTCTTCTTCTTCGCCGGAGCGGCCGCTTCCAATTGAAATCCCCGCTGTCTGCCGGACCACGCCCCCCCTCTGACGCCACGGGCAAGCTCTTAGGAAAGTCCCCGTGTGGTGCCTGTGCGTCAGAGGGGGGCGTGGTCACATGTTCCAGAAAGCGGGCAATTCAATTGGAAGCGGCGACTCTGGCAAAGAAAAAGCCGCGCACGAGCTTCAAATTGAATTGCCCGCCCTCTCACTTGTGACCACGCCCCCCTCTGACGCACTTGCAGCACACTCCTAAGAGCTTGCCCGTGGCGTCAGAGGGGGGGCGTGGTCCGGCAGACAGCGGGGATTTCAATTGGAAGCGGCGCCTCCGGCGAAAACCAAGAAGGAGAAGAAGATGCGGACGAGAAGAACAGCGGGAGGAACAGAAGATGGAAGAACACGCCGGGCAAGATGCGGGCATAGAAGACCCAAGACAGAAGCAGAGGAAGAAGAAGGAGGAGGAAGAAGAAACCCGAAGAAAAGAAGAAAGAAGATAATAAAGGACTTGTCCAAAACCGGCTCTTGTCGTTTTTAACCCTTTACATTTTTTTTACTCGTGAAATGGTAGAGGTACAAGGTACCCCATTACCATTTCACACAGGGGGGGGGGCCGGGATCTGGGGGGCCCCTTTGTTAAAGGGGTCTTCCAGATTTCGATAAGCCTCCTGCCCGCAGACCCCCACAACCACCGGGCAAGGGTTGTGGGGAAGAGACCCTTGTCCTCATCAACATGGGGACAAGGTGTTTTGGGGGGCACCCCAAAACACCCTCCCAATGTTGAGGGCATGTGGCCTGGTGCGGTTCAGGAGAGGGGGGGGGGGCGCGCTCTGTCCCCCCCTCTTTTCTGCGGCCGGCCAGGTCAACGTGCTCGGATAAGGGGTCTGGTGTGGATTTTAGGGGGGACTCCACGCCATTTTTTTTAAAATTTGGGGTGGAGTTCCCCTTAAATTCCACACCAGACCCGAAGGGTCTGGTTATGGATATTTGGGGGGAACCCCACGTCATTTTTTTTTAAAATTGACGGCAGGGTTCCCCTTAATATCCATACCAGACCTAAAGGGTCTGGTTATTGAATTTGGGGGGACCCCCACGCTTTTTTTTCCCTTTTTTTAATGAATGAATTCTCCTGCAATTGCCGGGAGCCGACAATTCATTATTGCCGCGAGTCAGTTTTAAATGGCTTTTTTACTTTGAAAAATGACATTTTGTGCAGAGACAGTTCTAACCACGGGAAACATGCGCTTTTTCACATGCTGACATTAGAGCCCCCCATAGTACGAAATTTAAAGGAAAATTACACTTTTATTATTGCACTTTTAGCATTATTAAAATCACTGCTCCCGAAAAAACGGCCGTTTTAAAAAATAAAAAAAGCATTGGTACATGTCCCCTGGGGCAGGACTGAGGTCCCCAAACACTTTTTAGGACAAAACTTGGAGATTAGCCTTTACAATTCACAATTAAGATTTCCCCCCATAGACTTATACAGGGAGTTCGGCGGCGGCTTTACTTATCAATCACATCGCGCTGCTGCTGCTGCCGCCGGTTCATGCGCCTAATTAGGGCTTCATCCAGCGCACCTATTAAGGCATGTACCGGCGCAGCGCAGAGTCATTAGTAAATCAGCCCCAATGTCTTCAAAAAATTTTGGGGTAGTGCTATCGGCATCATTTGAAATTTATAGAGGATCTTAGGGACCAAGAACATCTTTACGGTATTGATACGTCCTATCCAGGAGATTGGTTTGTTTATTATTCTTTTAATATCAGCTTTGATCTCATTTAACAGGGATATATACTGTAGTTTATTTTATAGCTTTCCTTATCGGACTTTGTTAATTTGATACCTAGATATTTAAGCTCTGTGATCCAAGGGTATGGACATCTCCTCCTAATAATTTTCTCTTCTTTTTTATTAAGGTTTATATTCAAAATTTCCGTTTTTGATTCATTTATTTTAAAGTTTGAGATGGAGCCGAACTGTTGGAAAACCTTAGTTAGGGCGGGGATCGTTGTCTGCGGGTTGGTAATATAGAATAAAATATCATCGGCAAACGCCGATAACTTGTGTTCCTCATCTCCTACCTTTATCCCACTGATTTCGGGGTTATTTCGAATCGCAGAGAGCATCGGCTCCAAGGACAGGACGAAGAGTAAAGGGGACAAAGGGCATCCCTGGCGTGTCCCGTTTTTCATTTCAAAGGAGGCGGACAGGGTGCCATTGATTTTAATTTTTGCCGTGGGGTGGTGGTACAATGTTTTCACCCAGCTGATCATCCTGTCCCCGAAGCCCATAGCCTCTAGTGTTTTAAACATAAGATCCCAATCTACCCTGTCGAAGGTCTTTTCGGCATCTACCGACATAAGAATACCTGGGACCTTATCTATTTTTAACTTCTGGGTTAAGAGTAAAACTCTTATTCCATTATCTTTACTCTCTCTGTCTAGAATGAACCCGGTCTGATCTGGGTGGACCAGAAAGGACATTACTTTTTTTAGACGCTCTGCTAAAATTTTTGCGAAGATTTTTGTGTCTGCGTTCAGCAGCGATATTGGTCTATATCCTGAACATAGCGAGCTGTCCTTACCTTCTTTTAATATGATAGTAATCGAAGCAGCTAGGGCTTCTTTACTTATTTCATACTCTATACCCAACCCATTATAGTATTTACATAGCCAGGGTATCAAGATGTTACTGAATTTTTTAAAATACAGGGCCGTAAAGCCATCTGGTCCTGGGCTTTTCCCCCCCTTCGTATTATTTAAAGCTTCTTTGATTTCCGCTTCTGAAATTGGTTTGTCTAGATTAAGTCGGTCTAATTCATCAATCTTAGGTATCCCTGATTTGGAAATAAAGTTGCAGATTTTAGTCTTTTTCTCGATTTTGGTGTCCTCCCTGATCAATCGAGTACAACTCTTGATAATACTCCTTGAAGGTCGCCGCTATTTCATTGGTGGTGTAGGCCAGATCTCCGTTTTTTTTCCTAATCTTCTCAATATAATTTCTAGATTGCTTTTTTCTAACCATTTTCGCTAAATGTCTGCTAGGTTTGTTTCCCCATATGTATCTGTCCTTTGCTAAACTGTTAATATTATATTTCTTCGCGGTACTGATTCTTCTCCCCAGTTTTTGAAGTAGTATGGGAGCGTTCCTGGTTTATAGGTTTTGTTTACAGGGTTGGGTTGGTCCCCCGATTTCACACGATTTCACGTGTTGTCCCTACACTTCTTGACCTGCACCCTTTCTCTCCTACCGGTTAGTCCTAAGGTAGGGGGTCCCAGCGGGATCTCTTTTCCCCTATTACCGTCTCTCTCTCCCCCACTTAACCCACAGAGAGGGGGGGAGAGGGCCCGGGGGGCACCTGCCTTAAAGATTTGTTTCTTATCTTATGCCCTTGGCACTTACCCTTGGCACTTACAGTATAAGCATCTCAGTAGGGCTTGGGCCTCTTAATGTCAATATGTCAATTATGAGTCAGTTATATGTCTTATCGCAGTCTACACCTATATAGAGATGGGGGGCTGCACCCAGCGCCACAGGTATGTAAAATGCGCAGGGTTTTTTTGCCACTGCTTATTTATTCTTATTATTTTTATTTGTCAATTTAGGCACTGCGGGTTCGCCTTAAGCATATTTTAACATACCGAATGCGCTACCGTATCATACCTAGGATTATGTTTCCACACCTGCGGACATCAATAATGAAAAAGCCCTAATTCTTCTATGCAATAAATAATAAAATTATGTTTGAAATCTGCAAGAGTATTCCACATGTATTTTCAGACCTGGTAGTCTTCTCTCTCCCTCCCTCCTTCCTCCACCTCCTTACCATATACACAAGGAGAGGGCCAGAAAGCAGGAAGAAAAACAAAAACAAGAGCAAACTAAAGTACAAACAAGCTGACCACTCTGCCCAGTCCTGATGACAATCAATCCCGGTTCATGTTGTAGATGTTTACATGCACAGTGAAAGAGTCATAAAGTCTGTTTTACCTGGATCCGTCTGGGGTCTGGGGTCCGGTATGGGGGGGGTTCCCAATCTCACCTAACCGCTACTCGCAGTGTCTGCCTCTCTGCTCCACCACGGTTCTCAAGTGGCAGCTGCTGTACTGAAGAGGGAGAGGATTTTACCGCTATGGCTGCTATGGCGCGGCGGCCAGGTCAGCGGGGGTGAGCGGGGATGAGCAGGAGACGGGAGACGCTCAGCCTCAGCGTGGTCCGTATTGTTGCAGCGTCACGCGGCGTCCATCCGTCGGATCGTTCTTCCGGGTCGCATCGTCTCCTTCCTCCTCCTCCGGCTCCCAGCTTGGGCTCCTCCCTACCCTCTGCGTGTGCGTGCTACGTGCACCGCATCACGCCGGAAGACAGCCTTTAACACCAAGGATGGCCACTACGAATGTCTTGTCATGCCTTTCGGTCTCAGGAATGCACCAGCTGTCTTCCAAAACTTTATGAATGACATTTTCCGTGATCTGTTGGGTCGCTTTATGCTTGTGTACTTGGATGATATTTTGATATATTCTCCCAATCTTGAAACACATCAGAGGCACGTCCGCTCAGTGTTGGCCCGATTAAAGGCTCATTCCCTTTTTGTTAAGCCTGAAAAATGTTTATTTTATGTCAAACAAGTACCTTTCCTGGGCTACCTAATCTCTGACACAGGCCTAACCATGGATCCAGCCAAGATTCAGGCCATTCTAGACTGGGCATCACCTTCAGACCTGAAAGCAGTTCAGCGCTTCCTGGGCTTTGCAAATTTCTATCGGAAATTCATTAAGAATTTTGCCACCATTGCACATCCCATCACCTCTCTCACCAGGAAGTCTCAGTCTAAGTTCAAAGGGACTACTGAAGCCCAGACAGCCTTCACTCAGTTGAAGAAAGCCTTTACCTCTGCACCAATTCTTCGCCATCCTGTTCCTGAGCTGCCTTTTATTGTGGAGGTAGATGCATCCGAAGTAGGGGTGGGGGCGCTTCTGTCACAAAAGGACCCTGTAACTGCTGCCATCCACCCCTGCGCCTTCCTGTCCCATAAATATTCCCCAGCAGAGCGCAACTATGATATAGGCAACAGAGAACTGTTAGCCATAAAGCTAGCTTTGGAGGAATGGAGACATTGGCTGGAGGGAGCTCGCTATCCATTCATAGTTCTGACTGACCACAAAAACCTTGAATACGTCCGTTCTGCTAAAAGACTGAACTCACATCAGGCCAGGTGGTCATTATTCTTCTCCAGATTTGACTTTACAATTTCTTATTTACCGGGGCCAAAAAATGTTAAGGCTGACGCCTTGTCTCGCAGTTTTTTTAGCAGAATCCCCACCTCCGCTTCCTCCACAATCCATTATCTCTGAGGACAGGATTTTGGCTTTCACCCAGACTGACATCTCTGAGGCCTTGTTACCTGCACAGGCTGAAGCCCCCCCTTCCACTCCCCCTGGTATGCTTTTTGTGCCCTTGGCTCTTCGTTTGCAGGTTTTGCAGCAGGTACATGCATCAAAGCCTGCAGCGCATCCGGGGTTTAGACAAACTTATGAGATTATCTCTCGCAACCTCTGGTGGCCATCGATTAGGCAGGATGTGCTTGCCTTTGTCCAGGCTTGTGAGGTTTGTGCCAGAAGCAAGGGCAGTACCTCTAAGCCCTCCGGTCTCCTACGTCCTTCCACCAATACCTACTTGTCCCTGGAACCATTTATCTATGGACTTTATCACTGACTTGCCTCCGTCCCAGGGATGTTCCACGATCTGGGTGGTGGTAGACAGGTTCAGTAAGATGGCCCACTTTGTTCCACTTCCAAAACTGCCGTCTGCTAGAGAACTGGCATCTTTATTCATTAAACATGTTTTCAGGCTCCATGGGGCACCAATTAACATTGTCTCAGACCGTGGCTCTCAGTTTATAGCCCAGTTTTGGAAGGCCCTTTGTTCTCAGCTAGGGATTAAGTTATCATATTCTTCAGCCTATCATCCCGAGACAAATGGCCAAACAGAAAGAACTAATCAGACTCTAGAGAAGATGGTACGTTGTCTGATGGCCAATGATGAGGTGGAGTGGGTCGACAGCCTTCCATGGGCAGAGTTTGCCTTTAATAATTGTGCCAGCTCTTCTACAGGGACCTCTCCCTTCTTCTGTGTTTATGGGTTGCATCCTCGTGTGTGCTCCTTTGATCTTCCACCCTCTGATGTTCCAGATGCCAACACCACGATTGAAAACTTCTCCAAAATCTGGTCTGACGTCAATCGTGCTATTTCTCGCTCGGTGCAGGCATTTAAGAAAACGGCTGATAAGAGGCGCTCAAAGGCCCCTGGATATAAAGTTGGCGACAAAGTGTGGCTATCATCCAGGAATCTGTCCCTGCATGTTCCATCCAAAAAACTTGGCCCAAAATTCATCGGGCCCTATGAGATTTCAGAGATTGTTAATCCTGTGTCCTATAGATTAAAACTCCCCCCATCCATGCGCATTCCTAATGTCTTCCATGTTTCTTTGTTGAAACCTATTCATTCTAGTCTCCAAGTAAATGAACCAGAACCTGTAGATGTGTCGGATAGCCAGGAATATGAAGTGGCATATATTCTTGACTCCAGACGTGTACGTAATTCCTTACAATATCTAGTTCATTGGAAAGGTTTTGGCCCAGAGGATCGATCCTGGATCCCAGCTCGCGATCTCCATGCTGATCGCCTTAAGAAGGTGTTCCATCTTCGATATCCAAGTAAGCCTGGGGGTGCAGGAGCAACCCCTCGAGAAGGGGGGGGGGGTACTGTCAGTACTGGACCCCTCTAGGACCCAGCGCACTCACCTGACACAGCCTTGGCTGGGAAACACTGATTGGCCAGCTCTCCTTTAAAACACCTGTGACTTCACCCAATCAGTGCTCGTGATAGAGTTACTCTGCTTGCCTTGTGTGATTCAGCCTGACCTGTTAATCTGTAAACTTTGTGTATGACCCGGCTTGTTTGACCCTGCTTGTTGCTTCCGATTTGGTACCTTTCGAACTCTGATCCATCCGTGTATGAACCGGCTTGCCTAGACCACACTTTGCCTGACTCCTGTAAGCAACACCCATTGCAGCGGTGCACTACTAGCACCAGCAACACCACCAACATCCACACCTGCGGTGAACTACAAGTTCCAGCCTTCCTGCTCATCACAACACCTACTTCAGCAGTGAACTACAAGTGCCAGCTGTCCCGCTCGTCTCAACCCTGCATCCGTGGTGAACTACAAGTCCCAGCGCTGACCTGCTTCACAAGACCTGCTCATGGTATGTGCTCTTGTTATTGAACTATAAGCATATTAGCACACCTGAACTGTTGTCTGCTCCTAGCCTGATATGAAACCTGACACCTCTGCCTTTGGGCGCTGTAATGTTGTCAGCTTTACTTTACATTTACCCTTTGCCCATATAAATTTTATAAATTGTGAATACATTTTTTAAAGAACTTTTTAGGCACTGCTACTGGGAAGTGTGAAGATCATTTTAATTAAATGTATTCTTCCCACCACTGACAAAAGAAGTTTACTCCAAATGCTCAACTTGACTTTAATATACTCCATCAATGGATAAACATTGGCCTCAAATGCCACCCGGGATTGTCTTGTTATATGGATCCCTAAATATTTAAAGGAGTCCATTATCTTAAGTGGGGTATCCGTACTCTCTACCATTTCCCCCTCTCGATGCATTGGCATTAGAAAATACTTTTGCCAATTAATCTTAAGTCCTGAGTACCTACCAAACGTATCTATTATACTCATAGCATTCCTCAGGGTATCCTGTGCATCTTGCATATACAATATGATGTCATCTGCATACAGTCCAATCAGTTCTGTACTATCGCCCATTTCTATCCCCTTATATTCTTCAGACTGCAGGAATCATAAGGCTAATGACTCAATTGTAATAGCAAATAGAAGAGGAGACAGCGGACACCCCTGCCTCATACCCCTAAATAAGTTAATTGATGGGGTCAATATCCCATTAATCAATAGCTTAGATCGCGGGGCTGCATATCGTATCCTTACCCATTGCTTAAATCTATTCCCGAATCCAATTTTTAACACATTCTTATTTACAGTTTTTAGCAGGGCTTTTTTTCTGGGGGAACTTGGGGGAACTGAGTTCCACCACCTTTGGCTCAGACCCTTTGGTGCCCGCTCGCCACAATCACTTGTAAACACAGAAGTCTGGTTTCTGTGTTTACAAGTGACAGCTTTGTAACCCCCTGAACTCTACGCTCTGTATGTAATGCAATTCTGGTATTTAATGCCCCTTTAAGACCCTTCTAATGTTTGTGAAATCTGAACGGGTCGTGGTTGAGTTCCTGTACCTATTTTCTGAGAAAAAATGCTCTGGTTTTTAGAATATATGAATGTTCTACTTTATTAATTGTTATGAATTTATGCACTTTAGATTGATAGCGCAAAACATTTTTCAAAATAATATAGATGCTCATATATTATGTTTATTAGGTCTTGTGCACTGATGTTAAATTAAGATGCAGATAATTCGCTCCTGCGGCTTCCAAGGCCAACTGGATTTCTAGATCATACCTATAGCATATGGATTGTATGGGCACAAACAGTTTGCAATGTTTTTGTGTCACTCTGCTGCTCTTCAAAATAAATGCAGACCGCTACATCTAGCTGTGCTTCACGCTGTGCTCTTGTAATATCTGAAACCACAGTAAAAATGCCACAGGTGCTGGAAGCATTTATGTATGTATTGTCTGTATCCATAAAGCTGGTACCATAGAAGAACCTGCAGACTGTGTGTAAGCACTAATATAAGACTGAGGATTAACATGTGACTAAGCACTAAAAATGCTGAGATGCAATGCATTTTAACCCCCCTAATGCCTGAAGATAAAACACATCTTAACGTCTAAATGCAGTTTTGCAACTTTGGCATGTGTTAGTAAAAATTTACATATTATCACAACTACTTGTTTATTCACGTGAATTAGTTTTTTCAAGAAGAATTGAGCCTTCATTTGATGGTAAATATTAATGGATAAACTTGAGCAGACAGAATCTGGAACAGCTGTGAATTGCAACCATTCAGGTTCTCTCTTTAGTTTGAGTGATATACTCATGGGGGCTATTTACCAAAGGAAAAACGGAAACTTGTATACTCACCTTTCCGTAATTTTCCTTTCCTGACGCATCTTCATGGCAGCACACACTGGGTTGTGACTCCGCCCCCACAACCTGACAGGATTGGTTAGCTATAAATTTGAAGGGGAGACGCCCCACACCATTCTCTGTATATATCATCATAAGACAGCAGGGTGGGCATCTGTGTGCTGCCATGAAGATGCGTCAGGAAAGGAAAATTACGGAAAGGTGAGTATACAATTTTCCGTTTTCCTGACGCATCCATGGCAGCACACACTGGGAAATAACTTGCCAGTCGGGAGGGTGCAAGAAAACAGTAATATTGATTCTTTATAGCGCTGAGGAATTGGCTCTAAGAACAGATCTGCCGAAGTCGACGGTAGCCAGGAGAGCAGAATTCACTCTGTACTGTAGTGAGAAATGAAGATGTGTTGGGAAGACCAAGTTGCTGCTCTGCCTATGGTTTCCGGTGAAGTCCCGCAATATGCTGCCCAAGAAGTGGCCTCTGCCCCTGTCGAATGAGCCCTAATGCCCTCTAGGAGTCGTAAGTTGCTGGATGGAATAGGTCTCTTTGATAGCTTTAACAACCAAGAGGTAATGGTACGGGAGGTAGCTGGCTGACCTCGTCTGCTCCCGTGTGGGATAATCAAGAGAGAATCTGTCTTCCTGAGATGTAGCTGTGACGTAACTGGAGATGGTAGACTTGACATCCTAGTCATGGGACTCGCCCCTCTCATTAGTAAAAGACTGAAGGATGATGTCCTGGTTATAATTAAGGGAGGAAGTTACCCTTGGATAAAAATGGTCTGAGGGCTTCAGAACCACTCTGTCAGGGAAGAACACTAAATAGGGGTTCCGTAGCCATAAGTGCTTGTATCTCCGACGCCCTCTTAACTGAGGTGATAGCAATACAGGAAGCCATCTTCAGAGCTAGGTTCCACGGTGAGACTAAGTTGAATGGAGAAAAAGGTGGATTGGACAGGGCCTCGAGTACTACACAGAGATCCCCTGTTGGAAAGGCTGGCCTCCTAGGTGGTCTGATCTTACGTAGGCCCTGAGGAACAGAGTGACTGGATGATGAAGAGCCCATCTAGTACCCGTCATGGCTGAAAGGGCAGATACTTGCACCTTCAGGGTACCCGAGCCCGGGCCCTTGTTAAGCCCTGACTGAAGAAATTCAAGAATTTGAGATGGGATTCCAATCTCTTTGCTGCGATGACACGAACCACTCCCAGATCCTAGTATAGGTGACATCAGTGGAGCTCCTTAGAGCTTGTACTAAGGTTGATATTACCTCCTGAGTGTATCCTAGTTCCCCTAACCTAGCCCTCTCAGCTTCAAAGCTGGCAATTGCAGCTTCTCTGGGCTGGATGGAAGAATTGCCTCTGATGTACGAGATCCCAGGTTACTGGAAGATGTATTGGAGGCCGCGTACCTAGTTGTAACAGGGTCGTAAACCATGGCCTCCTCACCCGGAACAGTATTAGTACAATAACCGTGGCTGAGGACTTCCGAAGTCGGGACGGGAATCTTATAATCCGAGAAGTCGGAAGGAAAATGTACCCTAGCTCGCAGCTCCATGGAAGAACTAGGCAGTTTGTCCCTTCAGGTAATGGAAAGTGGGCTCTGGACAGGAACCTCTGACACTTGGAGTTCTTTGGCGTGGCCGCTAGGTCGAGTTCTGGTACTCCACAAGTTTTCGTAAGAATGGAGAATACATGTTGGTTCAGGGACCATTCGTTGTTTGAAAGTGTCTTTCGGCTTAGGTAGTTGGCCAACGAATTCTGTGTTGCTGGGACGCATACTCCCCACAGATCTAACAGGTGCACTTGTGCCCCTTCCATTATGGGCGAACTTCCTCCTGAAGCGTGCGACTCCTGATGCCCCCCTGTCTCTGGATACATGACAACGCTACTTGTTGTCCATCCTGATCAGGACACTCTTCCTCTCTAGAAGAGGCGCAATGGCCAGGAGGGCCTAAAAGGCTGCACTGAGCTCTAAAATATTTGACACTATGCCCTGAGCCCGAAAGTGCCACTGTCCTTGGGCTACTCAGTCTAGATAGTGTGTACCCCATCACCCCTGGCTGGCGTCCGATGTTACAACTTCTGGACTTGGGGGAACTTTTGGAATGGACTCCCTGAGGTTGAACGGGTGTGTCCACCACCATACTAATTGCTTTACTCAGTTCGGGATGTGAATGGTTTGGAGTATTGACATTCTATTCCACTGCCTGAGAAAGGAGTTCTGTAAAACTCGCATGTGCCACAGGGGCCACTGTATCAAGGGTATGGATGCTGACATGGACCCCAGGGTACTGAGGCAGGCTCTGACAGTTAGACGTCTGGATGATAGCAGACTCTGTATCTTCTGGAGCAAGGGCTTCAGCCTATCTTGAGGGAGTTGCACCCGGTACAACCTGGTATTTTATTCTGCCCCTAGGAACACCCTGACTTGCCGAATACTCTGGATGCTGAGGCGATGCCGAATGGGGGGCACCAAAATTGGAAATGGGATTGATCGATTGAGAACCGAAGGGACCTCTGGAAGGTAAGATGAACTGGGATGTGAAGGTAAACGTCCGCTGACAACAAAATGGACTGAAGGCTTTTCCAATCTGAGGGCCTCTATTTTGATCGTCTGTTGAACTTCTTTAGGTCCAAGACTGGACGTCTTTTGGACGTCAATTAGCCCAGGCTGATCTGGGACGTGCCTGCACACACCAGGTGCAATCTTCACTCTGAGTAGAGCAGAGCAGCAGGGCGGCAGCCAGAACTACAGAGCAATAGGACTGTTTCTTTTTTCTTTTTTTAATGACGCGCGCATTTTGGAAGAGGGCAAAGGAGACAGGCGGCGTCATCACTGAGCTGCGCGCATGCGCAGAGCGCCAAGGGTTACGCAGCGGTGACCCCGAGAGTATGGGGTGTCAGAGGAACCACAGGGCTCAGCAGAGCTGAGAAAAAAACAACAGGCAGACAAAGGTACAAAACGGACTAACCTTAGGTGGTAAATGTAATGATACAAATACCTTTGTGGAAGCACACACTGCACTGGAAGGAAAGATAGAGCGAAAGTGGGGGCCACTGCGATATTTGAAGCTTCTTTAAAGCTTGCTACAGATGCCAGTATAATTCCAAAGCCCCTGAGACCACCAGAACGGGGTTCCCACCATAAAGCTCATTTAGAGACTGTACAGGAGGGACTTCCAAACAGGAGAGGCTGAACCTGCTGGGGCGATTTGCGGTAAGAGGCATGCTTTTTGCTTGTTCGTCCAATCTTGTCAGGTGAGGATAAAAAAAGAGAATGGTGCGGGGCGTCTCCCCTTCAAATTTATAGCTAACCAATCCTGTCAGGTTGTGGGGGCGGAGTCACAACCCAGTGTGTGCTGCCATGGATGCTTTAGGAAATGCACTTTGCACTACAAGTGTAAACTACAAGTGCAAAGTGCACTTGGAATTGCACTGAAAGTGCACATGGAAGTGCAGTCACTGTAGATCTAAGGGGACATGCAAGGAAAATAAAAAACAGTATTTTAGCTTGCACATGACTGGATGATAAAATCAGCAGAGCTTCCCCTCATTTCAGATCTACCCCTCAGATTTACGGCGACTGCACTTCCAAGTGCACTTTCAGTGCAATTTCAAGTGCACTTTGCACTTGTAGTTTGCACTTGTAGTGTAAAGTGGATTTGCCTTTCATAAATAGCCCCCAGTGTCCCTTTCAGCACATCATTCTTTATCTTACATTAGGTGAAATCTCATATTCCTAAAAATATTTTTCAGGGAATCCAATAAAACAAACACATTGTTGCCCAACATACAACAAACCTAATCCTAAATCTAACAAAAAATCTCTTAGAAAAAAGTCATTCTACATTCAATGTAACCTTATACTAGTTCTGAACAATTTTGTCCTTCATCTGTCAAAATCTTATGAAGTTTTTAACAAACTTGCACAATGTCTGACACAACCTCATTCTGTTGCTGAAGAAACCTTACCTTACTTCTGACTAAACCTATCCCTAAATGCCTCAATGCATCTTTTTACAGCCAGAAAAACATCATTCTATAATTTGTGCAATTTTCTAATACATCGAAAGAAACCTTCTTATGTTCTTCCATTAAGCTAAAAACCCATTGTCCTCTACTCAATGATTCCTCGTGAGACCTAATCAACATATAGGGCCAGATTCAGCAAGACTTGCGCTGGAGTATTTGGATATGCGCCGCGTAACTGTGAATATGCGCCGTCGTATCTATGTGGCCGTACCCACCAAACTAGATGCGACAGAAAACGGGGCATTTCCGATCGGCTTAACTTTCCGACGCCAGAGTCTCGTCAGCGCATAATTTCGCTTGGCGCATCAGTCGCGCCTATTGATTTCCCCTGCAAATATGCAAATGAGGGAGATTTCCCGATTCGCAAACGGATTAGCACCATACGCTGGCTACATGCGCCGCGCGTATCTCGTCCGTCCGGCGCAAAGTTATTTCTACAAATAGCTGCTTTATCTTTACTCCAGACGGCCTCAGGTCAGCAGGAGAGCAGCTACAGCAGCAGCGTTACCGACGAAACTAGCAAGCTGAACAACCACACGTGCAAGGACAACACCTCTGTGTGCCAACATGCCAGGGGCAGTCGCGGTCCTAGCACTAGTACTGGGTCCCCCGGTACGGAGGAGGCGGGCACGTGAGAGGATATACCGCACGCGCATGAGCCTCTTTGGCATGGGGGATGAGGAGGTGTATCGCCTCTTCAGATTCAGCCCTGATGCAATACTTGAACTAACCAGAACCCTGCAGGATGACATCACCAGCAAGACACACCGCTCACAAGCAGTGCAGCCACTGGTGAAGGTACTGGCAACACTTAATTTCCTTGCAAGTGGATCATTCCAGCGTACAAGTGGAGTGGTGGCTGGGATGTCACAGTCCTCCATAGGCAGATGTGTGCACCAGGTTGTCCCTGCAATCCTCAGACGCATGTCCCACCACTTCATCAGACCAACCACTGAGGAGCTGCGGCTGAAGGCAATGACAGATTTCTACAGCATTGCCAGATTCCCACGCACTGTGGGGGCCATTGATTGCACACATGTGGCACTCCAGCCCCCCAGTGCCACAGAGCAAATATACCATAATCGGAAGCATTGGCATTCCATCAACGTACAGGTGATAGCCGATGCCCAGCGCCTCATATGGCACGTCCGTGCCAAACACCCCGGGTCCAGCCATGACAGCTTCATATACCGTCAGAGTCCCATCCCAGCAGAATTCGAGCAGAACATGTATGGGGACAGCTGGCTGGTTGGTGAGTGACATGGGTGCCAGGCATGACTATCCCCTCCCATGATGCACATAACAAGGGGCACATGCATGACTAACATCCTCCTGTCTTTTCCCTTCCAGGTGACTCTGCATATGCACTGGGACCCCATCTAATGACTCCTTTCCGGAACCCCCAAACCAGAGGAGAGAGAAGATACAATGCGGCACATATCAAAACCCGTGCAGTGGTGGAGCAAACATTTGGGCTCCTGAAGTCCCGTTTCCGCTGCCTGGATAAGTCCGGGGGGGGGGCCCTATTGTATTCCCCTACCTTCGTGTGTCAGATCATCGGTGCATGTTGCATTCTGCACAACTTTGCTATGAGAAAAGGCCTGCAGATTGACATGCGTGATGACCTGACCCCTGACCCACACAGTCCCCACCTGCCAGAGAATAGAACCAGTCTGCTGATGGAAGAGCAGTCAGGAGGGTCCTCGCCGTAGGCATCTTTGGACACTAAACCAAAACATTAATCACACAGACAATGCATGCATGCACACCACTGATGTCCCTAGATCACACACACCACATGCACATCGCATTGGATTAGCCCAAGTCCAGCATGTAGGACTTGGGAGCAGCAACGCCAGCGTCAAGGCCCCAATGATGTCGCTGTCCATTCATACACCTTTCACACGTCATTCATACAGCCGTGGGGATAACTTCTCCACCACGGCCGAGGGTGACACCCCTTACTGGCAGGAGTGCCACCCCCTCACATTCACACACCATTCACACTTTCCCCTGCACTCCTGACCGTGTGCAGTTAAAAATAAAATATAAACTCATAACCTAAGTAATAAAATAAAATTTAAACTCATAACCTTAGTAATAAAATAAAATATAAACTCATAACCTGAGTAATAAAATAAAATATAAACTCATAACCTGAGTAATAAAAAAAAAAAAAATAACCCCAAAAAAAACCCTCATCTGGGATGACGGGGGCTCCTCCTTGTGGGCACTCTCGGGCTCCTCAGCTGCCTAGAGGGGGGGTCATCTGGAGGAGGCTGATCCCCGGGTGGGCCACTCCTGGCAGCTGTTGGCTGCATGCCCTCCAAGGCCACGGCAATCCGGCTCAGAAAATGATTGGTCTGGGCCTGCATTCTCATCTGGCGGGTGATATTATGCCGCTGGGCACGCTGCCGCTGCCTCCCCTCTTCCTGGATGGCAGCTGTGTTGGCGTGGACGGCTGCTGTGAGGTGCCGTACATCAGCCTGCACCTCCCCCAGGCTGGTGACAACGTCCTGCACACCACTGGGCAGCTGCGATACGGAGCACAGACTGTCAGCGAGCCGGTCCAAGTGCCCAGCAATCTCCCCCATCTGTTGTGTTTGCCGGGCATGGTCCATCGCCACCTGGTCCTGGACCAGATCAGACACCCCCCTGGTCTTACGGGTGGCCTTCCTGGGGCCAGGAGAAGGTTGTCCCCGTGGGGATGGAGTCGCCCTTGAGGGGCTACCGAGGATGGGTGAGGGGATGACAGAGGGGCCTGCAGAAGGGGAGGACTCAGATAACACCAAAAAAAACTCCTGCTGAGGAACAGGCTCCTCCTCAACCATTTCCACAGAAGTGGTGTGGGCACTCTCCTCCACCTCGGTGTCTTCAGCACCCAGGGGCTCGTCCTCAGGATCCCGTTGGGGGGATGGGGTGGAATGGCCGGCAACAGATGATGGCCCAGCTCCGTCATCTGTGGATGACACAAAGCAGACACATGTTGGTGGTCCCACACACTTGGCACATGTACCCTCCCCCCCCCCCCACATGCAACACACCAAATAGGGGATAAAAAACACTTACCTGTCCTGGAGCCTTCCTCCACAGAATCATAGCCTGGTACCCCCTCCAATTGCTCCCTCTCCAGGCAGCGGGCGACCACCTCCTCCTCTGTGGTCAGGCTGACCGGACATGGGGGTCCACCACCTGTGCCCCGCTCATGGCTCCGAATGGTGGCCACCTTGCCACGGACCTTGCGCCGCAGGTCATTTATCTTTTTCTGGATATCACCAGCAGTCCGGGTGGAGTACCCCAACACATTCACCCTGCCAGCAATGGTGTCCAGGATGGCCTGCTTCCTCTCCCGGCTGGTCTTCCTACTTTTCTTCCCATGCAGAAAATCATTATAAGTCTCCATAGCAGAGATGACCACAGAGACCTCCTGGGCATTGAAATTGAGGTTCCTCCTCTCTTTGGGGGTAGCGGGAGCAGCCATAACAGAGCAAAAGTAACTTCCCTGGGGTGGGGGGAAACGGAAATACTTTTGCGCCGGAATGGCGCTTCAGCTGGCGCTTTTATACGCGCAACGGAACACATTGCGCTGGCGTTTCCCGTGAAGTGGTGCCGACGGATGTTGTGAGCATGCGCACAGGGGGCCGAGTGAAGCCTCACTCACTGCCCATGCTCCCTGGATGATGCGCTGAACGTAAGCCTCTGCGCTGGGCTCCGCCCATCATTTACATATGATCACACCCACTTCCACTTGCGTCGGGTTGCGCCAACGCATCTTCGTTACTCCGTCGCAAAGTAACGCCCATGCGCTTGGTGAATGCTGTACTTCACTCGCTAGTTTGCGTCAGCGCAGCGTATATGCGTTGCGCTACGCTGGCGAAAAGATGCACGCATCTACCTGAATCTGGCCCATAATAGAGGTTAATCCAACAAGGACCATGATGATGCACCATGCTGCATCAGACATCCACCTTTATGACCGATTACAATGTGGTTTATCCACAAGAGGGAGCTGGTACTATGTATAGCAAAGTACTATTGCGTTTCAAAAAGAAGTATGATTCTGACCACAAAGTAGTATTCTATTATTGTACTTTTATTACAATGAGCAGCTTGTTTTGTGCCACAAGAGAGGTAAGCCGGATGTCCATGGATCAACATATAAAGTGTAGTGCTAGGCAAATAATAATACACCAAGTGATTTGAACACCATGTGCAACAATATATACATATAATCAATAAACATATATCTATATCAACAAACATATAAAAAGTCTCTGATATGCAAAAATTGGTGAATGTTGAAAACAGTCCAATATAAATGAAAGTGCTGATGCTCCCACATCCAAGATGAAACAAGTGAAGTGAAGATGGCCACCACCAACACAGGAGAGGGGAGAGGCTTACACCAACTAGGGCAACAGGGAAGCAGATGCGCTCCAACCTCCCTGCATATCCGGCGCAGCATGTGACAACACGCAAGACGTCTAATGTGCTCCAGGCCTCGATAATCTACAGACAGATTGCATTTTTTTTTTCATTTTGGGTTTATATCCTAATTAAATCATCCTGTGTTGTTGTTCATGAAATTTATAAAAGAATGGGTTTATTCTTAAGTTTTTATTCATACTTTTTATCTATATATTCATATCCCATTCACAGGTTCAGTTTATATATTGTCTTATTTGGGATATGTAATTTTGAAGATAGGGTAACTCACTTGTGCTGTACCACTTTAGGGTGGCAGTACTACAAAATTCAATGTGTGAGATTCCCCTTTCTTTATATTCCTTCCTGTTTTTTAAATTATCAGGTGGAATGCAATCTGTCTGTGGATTATCGAGGCCTGGCGCTCATTAGACATCTTGCGTGCTGTGTCACGTGCTGTGCCGGATATGCAGGGAGGTTGGAGCGCATCTGCTTCCCTGTTGTCCTAGTTGGTGAGCGGTGCCATAGTTGGGTCTCGTCTGCCCCCTTGCCATCGATGCCTGTTGCGTGATTTCACCGTGATGGATGACGTGCTGCGTCATGACATGACTGTACCCCCCCATGATGCACACATCACAAGGGGCACATGCATGACTAACATCCTCCTGTTTTTTCCCTTACAGGTGACTCTGCATATCCACTGGGACCCCATCTCATGACTCCTATCCGGAACCCCCAAACCCCAGGAGAGGAAAGATACAATCAAGCACATGCCCAAACACGTGCAGTGGAGGAGCGCACCTTTGGCCTCCTGAAGTCACGTTTCTGATGCCTGGATAAGTCTGGGGGTACACTCTTGTATTCCCCAAACTTTGTGTGCCAGATCATCGGTGCATGTTGCATGCTGCACAACTTCGCAGTAAGAAAGGGCCTGCAGATTGACCTACGTGATGACCTGACCCCTGAACCAGACAATCCCCCCCTAACCGAGGATACCCCGTCTTCTGAGGGAAGAGCAGCCAGGAGACAGCTCACATTAGGCATCTTTGCACATTAAACACACACATTAATCATGGCACAATGAGAATGCATGCATGCACACCACTGTGGTCCCTAGCACACACACCCCACATCCTCATCAAATTGGATTGGCACCAGTCCACCATGCAGGACTTGTGAGCAGCAACGCCACGCCAAGGCTCCAATTATGTCACTGTACATTCATACACCATTCACACGGACCTGGGGATCACTTCTCCCTAGTCCTGGGGAACCCTACTCAACCTAAATTGAGGGTGACAGCCCTTTTCCGGCAGGAATGTCACCCCCACATTCAAACAGCATTCACAACCCAAAAAAATAAATAAAAATAAATAAATGACCAGCAAAATCAAAATCAAAAAAGAGGGGAATTTTTTTTATTGCCCTTGACGTGAGCCACGCCTGGGGCGCCCCCGGCCACGTCCCCGGCTCCTCAGGGGAGACTCATGGGGGAGGGGGAAAACCGGGGAAGGAGGAGCAGCCCCTGATCTCTGCCCACCTGGCGGCCTGCCCTCCAAGGCCACGGCTATTCTGTCCAGGGCACCACCAAGTGTTGCCGTGTTGGCCTGGATAGCCTGGGTAAGGGCCCTCACATCCTGCCCAACGCCTGCTGATGTCGTCTGCAGTTCGTTTAGGCAGTTTGTGAAAGCCCGGGAGTGGGAGTCCAGGTTCACCAGCGTATCCTTGATGGAGGACAGGCTCTCCTCCATCCGCACCAATGTCTGGCTGACCTGTCCCAGATGGCGGGTCTGGAGGAACTGGTCCCTTCTCAGAGTGGCGGGCAGGAGATCGGCCACCCCCCTGGTCTTCTGGGACGACTTCCTGCCTCCAGCTGATGCTTGTGGCCGGAGAGAAGGGGAGGCCCTTGGGAGGGGAGCCATGTTGGGGGAGGAGGGGGGGCTGCCTGCTGCCAGCCAGAGGGGAAGAGTCCTCAAAAACCACAAGTCCAGTGCCTGACATGGACTCCTCCTCCTCATGAAACTCCTCCTCCTCAACCTCCTCCTCCTCCTCTTCAACCTCCTCCGCGGACTCCGGCCTTGTCGGGGGGGCCTCATTAGGCTGCTGTCCTGGGGATGGTGCGGTCAGGCCAGATGGCCCTGCACCCTCCTGCACATCTGTGGATGACACAAAACATTCACAGGTTGGAGGATCCACACACTTGCCACATATTCCCTTTCACCCCCTCCCCCACACATGCTACACACCTGATATTAAAAAAAAAACTTACCTGGCACCACGGGCTCCGGACTTGAGTCAAAGCCGGGCAGGCCCTCAACTTCATGCCGATGAAAGGTCAGGGTCACTGCACGCTCCTCCGCTGTCAGCCTAATAGGGCATGGTGGGCCCCCTCCTGTGCCCCTGGCATGGGCAAGCATTTTGGACAGCTTCTGTTTGACCAGACGCCGGAGGTCATTAATTTTTTTGTCAATCCCAGACCGGGTCCGTGTCTCCCCCTCCCCCGCTGAATTGACCTGCTCAGTGATGAGGTCCAAAATCTCCCTCCTCCTGGCCGGGGTGGTGTTGGCACTGTCCGGGCCGTGGAGGAAACGCCCATAATCGCTAATGGCCCGGGCAAGAATTCTTTTTTCCCCCAAAGTAAAATTTCGTTTTCGCTTTCTCTCTGTCATACTGCAAAAACTCACTCCCAGTCAACAAATATCAGTCACAAAAACAAGCACAACCAATCAAGCAAGAACACACACAAAGAGAAAACTAACACCCAAAAAATCACACAAGCACTCAGCAAAAAACAGTCACAAAAACAAACAGCAAAAATTCAGCAAGAAAACAAACAAACAGAAATATATCAAACAAACAGTCTCTCAAACACTTATCAAAAAACACTTTCAAAGATCTACTAACAAACACTTGATCACACAGAACACTAATCTGACAACTACAAAACACAACGCAACGAACAACAGGACAAAAGCACTTGGTTAAATGGGAAGGGACAAAGGGATGTACTTTTGCAATGCAAGTGCGTTTGTGTCTGTCTATTTATGCTGTCTGCGTAGTCCTTAGTCCATTTCCAATTTCACTGATTGCACCGCTCCCGAGTTGTGAGCATGCGCACAGCGGAGCTGACCATGGTCTCCTTCAAGCGCGCATGCGCGAGCCGGCCGGCCCTTCATTTGCATGGGGTCACGGCTCATTTCAATGTAACCCGCCCACGTCCTTCCCAATTTGTATTACTCCGCCTTACGCCTCTGAAATAACGTTACGCATGCGCAATTTTCTGCGCAAAAGCTACGAAAATAGGGTGATTACGCGGCTACATTGCGCAAGTCTAACGTAAAGGCGGTGCGCTACGCCGGTCCAATAATGCACAGATGTACCTGAATCTGGGCCATAGTGTCTACAAACTAGGGTAAATTTTCTGGAATTTACACTAAAATGGCAGGGCAGTACAAAACTCCCCCAAATGACCCCAATTTGGAAAGTGGACAACCCAAGGAAACTGCTGAGTGGCATTGAATATTTTTTTTTTGTGCCAAGTGATTGAATAATGACAAAAAAAAAAAATTACAAAAAGTTGTCACTAAATGATATATTGCTCACACATGCCATGGTTATATGTGGAATTGCACCCCAAAATACATTCTGCTGCTTCTCCTGAGTACGGCGATACCACATGTTTGGGACTTTTTGGGAGCCTAGCCGCGTACGGGACCCCGAAAACCAAGCACCGCCTTCAGCATTTCTAAGGGCGCAAATTTTTGATTTCACTCCTCACTACCTATCACAGTTTCAAAGGCCATAAAATGCCAAAATAGCACAAAAGCCCCCCCAAATGACCCCATTTTGAAAAGTAGACACCCCAAGCTATTTGCTGAGAGGCATGTTGAGTCCATGGAATATTTTATATTTTGACACAAGTTACAGGAATATGACAAACTGATTTTTTTTTGCACAAAGTTGTCACTAAATGATATATTTCTCACACATGCCATGGGTATATGTGGAATTGCACCCCAAAATACATTCTGCTGCTTCTCCTGAGTATGGGGATACCACATGTGTGGGACTTTTTGGGAGCCTAGCCGCGTACGGGGCTCCGAAAAACCAATCACCGCCTTTAAGATTTGTGTGATGAAATCAAAAATGTATGTCCTTAGAAATCTTGAAGGTGGTGATTGGTTTTCGGGGGCCCGTACTCGGCTAGGCTCCCAAAAAGTCCCACACATGTGGTATCTCCGTACTCAGGAGAAGCAGCAGAATGTATTTTGGGGTGCAATTCCACATATAACCATGGCATGTGTGAGAAATATATCATTTAGTGACAACGTTTTGTAAATTATTTTTTTTGTTAATTATTCAATCACTTGGGGCAAAAAAATGTAATATTCCATGGACTCAACATGCCTCTCGGCAAATAGCTTGTGATGTCTTCTTTCAAAAATGGGGTCATTTTTGGGGGGGTTGTGTGCCATCTTGGCATTTTATGGCCTTTAAAACTGTGATAGGTTGTGAGGAGTGAAATCAAAAATGTACACCCTTAGAAAGCCTGAAGGCGTTGATTGGTTTTTGGGGTCCCGTACGCGGCTAGGCTCCCAAAAAGTCTCACACATGTGGTATCCCCGTACTCAGGAGAAGCAGCAGAATGTATTTTGGGGTGTAATTCCACATATGGGGGGTGTATGCTTTGCACGTGGGTGTAAGCGTTACTGGCACTAAATTGCTACCTAGCGGCACCAGCGACACTAATACAGCGATCAGAAAAATGATTGCTTAGTGACGCTGGCAAAAGGAGGTGAAAGGGTTAACTCTAGGGGCAATCAGGGGTTAAAAACATAATTTACATTTTTTTGGGGGGGTACCTAACGCTATAAAAACCTGGTGGGCGAACCTCATAAAATAACTAGCTACCTAGCGGCACTAGCGACAATAATACAGTGATCAGAAAAACGATCGCTTTGTGACGCTGGCAATAGGGGGTGAAAGGGTTAACTCTAGGGGCAATCAGGGGTTAAAAACTTTATTTAAAAACGTTATAGGGGTACCTAACGCTATAAAAACCTGGCGGGCGAACCTCAAAAAATAACTAGCTACCTAGCGGAACCAGTGACACTAATACAGCGATCAGAAAAACGATCGTTTAGTGACGCTGGCAATAGGGGGTGAAAGTGTTAACTCTAGGGGCAATCAGGGGTTAAAACCTTTATTAGAAAATGTATGGGGGTACCTAACGCTATAAAAACCTGGCGGCGAACCTCAAAAAATAAATAGCTACCTAGCGGCACTAGCGACACTAATACAGCGATCAGAAAAACGATTGCTTAGTGACGCTGGCAATAAGGGGTGAAAGGGTTAACTCTAGGGGCAATCAGGGGTTAAAACCTTTATTAGAAAATGTAAGGGGGTACCTAACGATATAAAAACCTGGCGGCGAACCTCAAAAAATAACTAGCTACCTAGCGGCACTAGCGACAATAATACAGTGATCAGAAAAACGATTGCTTAGTGACGCTGGCAATAGGGAGTGAAAGGGTTAACTCTAGGGGCAATCAGGGGTAAAACCTTTATTAGAAAATGTATGGGGGTACCTAACGCTATAAAAACCTGGTGGGCGAACCTCAAAAAACAACTAGCTACCTAGCGGCACTAGCGACACTAAGGCCCCGTACACACGAGCAAATACATCCGTTCAAATCGGTCGGACAGACCGATTTGAACAGATCTGTCTGCTGGGATGTATTGGTTTGATCGTGTACACACGATCAAACCAAAATCCCCGCCGGCAGACAGCGCGCTGACGTGGCGGTGACGTGGCGGTGACGTTGACGCCGCCACGTCACCGCACCAGGAAGTAAAACACTTCCGCGCATGTGTCGAATCCATTCAAAGCATGTGCGAGCAGATATGTCTGCTGGTTAGCGTACTAACCAGCAGACATGTCGGGCCGGACAGATTTCTAGCAGACAGATTTTAAAGCATGCTTTAAAATCTGTCGGCTGCCCAAATCCGTCTGCTCGCCCGTACACACGATCGAATCTGTCTGCTGAGACTGTCTGTCAGACCGTTTTCAGCAGACAGATTTTATCGTGTGTACGCGGCCTAATACAGCGATCAGAAAAACGATCGCTTAGTGACGCTGGCAATAGGGGGTGAAAGGGTTAAGGGGGTACCTAACGCTATAAAAACCTGGCGGGCGAACCTCAAAAAATAACTAGCTACCTAGCAGCACTAGCGACACTAATACAGCGATCAGAAAAACAATCGCTTTGTGACGCTGGCAATAGGGGGTGAAAGGGTTAACTCTAGGGGCAATCAGGGGTTAAAAACATCATTTTAAAAATGTATGGGGGTACCTAACGCTATAAAAACCTGGCAGGCGAACCTCAAAAAATAACTAGCTACCTAGCGGCGCCAGCGACACTAATACGGCGATCAGAAAAATGATCGCTTAGTGACGCTGGCAATAGGGGGTGAAAGGGTTAACTCTAGGGGCAATCAGGGGTTAAAACCTTTATTAGAAAATGTATGGGGGTACCTTATAAAGGTTTTAACCCTTGATTGCCCCTAGAGTTAACCCTTTCACCCCCTATTGCCAGCGTCACTAAGTGATCGGTTTTCTGATCGCTGTATTAGTGTTGCTAGTGCCGCTAGGTAGCTAGTTATTTTTTGAGGTTCGCCGACATGTTTTTATAGCATTAGAAAATGTATGAGGGTAGCTAACGCTATAAAAACATGGCGGCGAACCTCAAAAAATAACTAGCTACCTAGCGGCACCAGCGACACTAATACAGCCATCAGCAAACCGATCGCTTAGTGACGCTGGCAAAAGGAGGGTGAAAGGGTTAACTAGGGGGTGATCAAGGGGTTAAAACCTTTATTGGGGGGGTAGGGGGCTACCCTGAACATAACGCTAACTGCCTGACACTAACTGCCTGTCACACTGACACTAAATGCAGTGATCAGTAAATAAATGATCACTGATATTTTTTAGTGACACTGTGACAGGGAGCTGGGGGGGGGGTGACTGGGGGGGGGGATTTGTGTGCCTATGTGTACAGGTGTCAGTGTAGTACTTGTGTACTCACTGTGAGATGTCTCCTCTCCTCTGCCGGACGAAAATACTGGCGGGAGGAACGGTGACATCACTTCCTCCTCTGCCTGTTTTTACAGTTCAGGCAGAGGAGGAAGCGGATTGGTTGGGAGCAATGAGGGGGCGGCTGTTCGTTTTTGTCCGCCACCTCATCCCGTATCGCTCCCAGAGCCACGGGGACCGCCACATGCAGTGGAGGGGGTCCCGATCGGACCTCCGACCCGCGGAAAGACAAGGACGTACATGTACGCCCATCTGCCTGTACGTGCCATTCTGTGGACGTACATAGTCGTGCGGCGGTCCTTAAGTGGTTAAGATAAAAAAAATGTTCCTTTACAAACCCTTTAACTCAGAGGAGCAGCTTTAAATGTAATATATTTTTTTAGTAGTATTTAAGTTGGCGCTGAATTCACTCTCTTTTTTTGAAAAAGGGTTTAACCTGCCGGCAAAAGCGGTGCTTTGCTACGCTTTGCGGGCGGTTTGGAGGTACTGCCCCCTATTAATTTCAATGGGCAGGGGCGCTGTAGGAGCGGTATATATTCACCGCTCCTACAGCACCTCAACAATGTGGCTGGCAGGACTTTTTTTTACCATCCTGCCAGCTCAACGCTCCAGTGTGAAGCCCTCAGGCTTTCACACTGCATATAAAGGAGCGGCTCTTTCAGGGCGCTTTGTAAGCTCTATTTTTAGCGCCTATGTAAACAAGGGAGATTGGCATTTTGTTCGTACAGAAGGCATGGATCTGTGTTACTGTAAAGCAGGATCACCGATCCATGCCTTCCACTAGTAAAAACACATCCCCCACTTCACTGAAACACCAGCTAGGCACACAGCTAACCCTTTGATCGCCCCTGATCTTAACCACTTCCCAGCCAGTCTAATTAGAAATTGCAAATTTTTAGCACTAATCACTGTATTCGTGTCACTGGTTCCCAAAAAAGTGTCAGGTGTTCGATTTATCTGTCGCAATATCACAGTCTCGATACAAGTCACTGATTGTCGTCGCATTACTAGTAAAAGATAAAAGTAGATAAAAACTCCATATTTTGTAGACGGTATAACTTTTGCGCCAGCCAATCAATATACGCTTATTGGGTTTTTATTTGCCAAAAGCATGTAGCAAAATACATATTGGCCTAAATTGATGAAGAAATTCTATTATTTATTTTTTTGAGATATGTTTTAGAACAGAAAGTAAAAAATATAAAAAATTTTGTTTATAGTGTAAAAAATGTTTTTATTACTCTAATTCAGTTGTATGTTTGAGCCCTGGTTCACATTGCAGAGATTTGGCATGCGATTTGACATGTCAAATCGCATGCCAAATTGGCAGATTGTGCCGGAAATGGCACCGATTCCCAAAAGTAGTTTTTATACTACATTTGTCGACTTTGGGTGCGATTTCAATAGTCTTGGAAATCGCCCCCGAAGTTGGGACTGACATGCGGGAATGAAATCATGCGAGTTCAACTGAACTCGCACCATTTCATTCCCGCTGTCAGTGTGAGCCTGGGTTAATGGTGCTTGCTACCACCAGGTGCAGGATTTGACAATGGGCACTAAGGGCCAGATCCACAGAGAGAGTACGCCGGTGTATCTACTGATACACCGGCGTACTTTCAAAGTTCCAGCGTCGTATTTTTAGTTTGAATCCTCAAACCAAGATACGGGGGCTTCTGGGTTAGATCCGACAGGTGTACGTCTTCGTACGCCTTCGGATCTAAGATGCAATACTTCGGTGTCCGCTGGGTGGCGTTCACGTCTTTTTCCATGTCGGGTATGCAAATGAACTTTTTCTGCCGATCCACGAACGTACGCGCGGCCGTCGCAATCTCTTACGGTGTCTCTAGTCGGCTTTTTCCGGCGTATAGTTAAAGCTGCTTTTATCTGGCCTATAGTTAGACTTGCCATGTTAAGTATGGCCATCGTTCACGCGTGGAAATTTGAATTTTATTGAATTTTTGCGTAAGTCGTAAGTCGTAATTTACGCTAGTCAAAAAAATAACGACGTTGCAACGTAATTTAGCGCAATGCACGGCGGGAAATTTCTGAACGGAGCATGCACAGTTCGATCACTGCGAGGACGCGGTTCATTTACATGAATCACGCCCCCTACTCGCCGATTGGAATTCCGCCGCCAGAAATACACTACGCTGCCATAACTTACGGCGCAAATTCTTCCAGGATTCGAAGTTAAGCCAGGTAAGATACGGCGGCGTAGTGTATCTCTGATACACTGTGCCGATCTATTTGTATGTGGATCTGGCCCTGAATGTGTACCTTGATGATTAAGGTTTGGTCAAATTATTTTTAGCTAACATTATAATGTTTTGGCTATTGGAAAATAAGAACTAATTGCGCCAATTATATGAACCTGAAATTTACACTGGGGTTTGGTCAGCAACCAGTTATTTTTATTGCTCACCCTCAAACTCTAAAATGGTTCTACGGGTGATTTATTTAAATTGTGTGTCCAGACAAAATCTTTTTTTAGTTTTGAATACATTTACTTCTATCTGGGGATTCATCAGAGAGATTTCTCATGACTTGCTGCTCCAGTGCAGGCCCGGCGCTAGCAATAGGCGGGTCAGGCGGCTGCCTAGAGCGCCAGGGTGGGGGGAGCGGCAAAAATCCACTTGCTGGAGATTCAGATTATTAAAATACCTCAAGGACTGTCATCTTTTTTAAATACATGCCTTATGGCGCATTGGCGCCAGCCGCCAGGCTAGGGGGCGGTTGCGCCTGTGACATCCCGAACGGACCGCTCTATCCCCAGCCTGCAGTGCCGCCCTAGTAGCGGCGACAGTGAGGAGATGTGGGGAGAGAGCCGGCCGGAAGTGCCGCATGATCTGTAAAGGTGGATGAGATGGAAGCCCTGCTTGCACTGTAACTACAGCTGGCTTGCCGTGATATCCGCTCCCCCCTCCTCCTGGGCACCCGGAATCTGGTGTGCATGGACAGACAGGCGCAGCTCAACTCTCCTGGAGACCAGAGTAAAGTAATCCCACACCGCTGGCTCAGGTATAGTGGCAACACTACAGGCAGCACAAAAAATAAAACATTGACTGCTTTTAAGTTAAAAGCACATTGCACTGTACAGGGGGGGGTACTGATATGTGTGTGGGGGAAACACAGACGTGCAAGAGGGTACTAATATGTGCAGGGGGTACTGATATGTGTGTGGGGGGGGGGGGGAACAAACATGCAGGGGGTACTGATATGTGTGTGTGTGTGGGGGGGGGACAAACGTGCAGGGGAGTACTGATATGTGTGTGTGTGTGTGGGGGGGGGGACGTGCAGGGGAGTACTGATATGTGTGTGGGGGGGGGGGGACAGACTTGCAGGGGGTACTGATGTGTGTGTGTGTGTGGGGGGGGGGGGGGCAGACGTGCAGGGGAGTACTGATATGTGTGTGGGGGGGACAGACTTGCAGGGGGTGCTGATGTGTGTGTGGGGGGGGTACAGACGTGCAGGGGGTACTTATATGTGTGTGGGGGGGGGACAGACTTGCAGGGGGTACTGATGTGTGTGTGTGTGTGTTTCGGGGGTACAAACGTGCAGGGGGGTACTGATATGTGTGTCGGGGGGACAGACTTGCAGGGAGTACTGATGTGTGTGTGTGTGTGGGGGGGGGGGGGTACAGACGTCTAGGGAAATACTGATATGTGTGTGTGTGGGGGGGGGCAGACGTGCAGGGGAATACTGATATGTGTGTGGGGGGGGGGGACAGACTTGCAGGGGGTACTGATGTGTGTGGGGGGGGGGGGGTACAGACGTGCAGGGGGGTACTGATATGTGTGTGGGGGGGACAGACTTGCAGGGGGTACTGATGTGTGTGTGGGGGGGAAAGACGTGCAGGGGGGGTAATGATGTGTGTGTGGGGACAGACAGACATGCAGGGGGGTAATGGTATGTGTGTGTGTGTGGGGGGGGACAGATGTGCAGGGGGGTAATGGTATGTGTGTGTGTGTGTGTGTGTGGGGGGGACAGATGTGCAGGGGGTAATGGTATGTGTGTGGGGGGGGGACAGATGTGCAGGGGGTAATGGTATGTGTGTGCAGGGGGTAATGGTATGTGTGTGGGGACAAACGTGCAGGGGGGTACTGATATGTGTGGGGGGGGGGCAGATGTGCAGGGGGTACAGAGGGGTAGCAGATGTGTGTGGGGGACAGATGTACAGGGGGATACAGAGGGGGAACAGATGTGTGTGTGTGTGTGTGTGGGGGGGCAGATTGGCAGGGGGTACAGAGGGGTAGCAGATGTGTGTGGGGGACAGATGTACAGGGGGGTACAGAGGGGGAACAGATGTGTGTGTGTGTGTGGGGGGGGGGGCAGATTGGCAGGGGGTACAGAGGGGTAGCAGATGTGTGTGGGGGACAGATGTACAGGGGGTACAGAGGGGGAACAGATATGTGTGTGTGGGGGGGCAGATGTGCAGGGGTTACAGAGGGGTAGCAGATGTGTGTGGGGGACAGATGTACAGGGGGGTACAGAGGGGGAACAGATATGTGTGTGTGTGGGGGCAGTGCCGGCCCAAGACATGGTGCTGCCTGGGACCAAAAATGAAATGCTGCCCCCCCCCCCAAAAAAATTATAATAACGCGCACCAAAAGGCACCCCACATTCATTGTTTTATATAATGATATAAAATCGAATTTATCAGAAAAGCAGATTTACCATATGCAAAATGACATGACATACCATTACGTTGCGTTTGATGGCATGGCACAGTGGTGACAATTGATGGCACAGACTGGTGACAATTGATGGCACAGTGGTGACAATTGATGGCACAGTGGCTGCGTTTAATGGTATGGCACAGTGGTGACAATTGATGGCACAGTGGTGACAATTGATGGCACAGTGGCTGCGTTTAATGGTATGGCACAGTGGTGACAATTGATGGCTCAGTGCATGATGAGCAGGAAGTAAGAGCTGCCCAGGCCCTGGCACATGCCACATTGCCACAGCTACTACTGAACTGTAAGTTTAGTTACCTTAAATTAAGTGTCTGAGAGGCTGGCTGGCGTCAGGTCGGTGGTCGGTCCACAGCACAGTCAGCACCGCATAGGCAGCTCTCTCTCTCCTCCTTAGCCTCACCCACACTGACTGACACACTTCCCTCACGTGTCGCTGCCGCAGGACTCAAGATGGAGGATCATGAAGAGGTGCGGAGCAATTTGGCGCGGAGGCTCAGCGATGCGCTGTGAATGCTGGGGCGGTCGCGGCCTCCTCGGCTCCTCCTCCTGAATGATGTCATCAATGATCACTCACTGGGTCTGGCTGCTAGGCGCCGGTCTCCCACGTCGGCACGCTCCTCTGCTCTCTCTGCGGCGCGCCGCTCCGCTCGTATTATTAACTTTCAAATTCTGCCGGCCGGATTGCCACTCCCTCCATATGCCGCCTGGTACCATGGGTACCATTGGGTCCCATGGTAGGGCCGGCTCTGGATATGAGGGAGGAAGAGAGGTGGAGAAAGATGGGGGAGAGAAAGAGGATGAGAGAAAGGTAGATAAAAGAGTGAGAGGGGAAAAAAGAATGGGGGGGGGGGGGGGGGGGGGCGAGAGAGTGAAAAAAATAGGTATGAGAGAAAAGGGCAGAGAGAGTGTGTGTGTGTGTGGGGGGGGGGTAAGAAGGGGAGAGAGGGAGGGAGAAGGGGGACAGAGCAAGTGATGGTGGGGGCAAAAGAATTGTTCACCATTTATTGCCTCCCCCATTCAGACTGCATCCCCTTGGGTGGCTTAGGCAGCTATACTTGTATTAAATCTCCCGCCCAGCTGCATGTAGATCCCCTTTCATTGCACACTGTGGGCAATGCAGGGAGTAGGAGTGGGAGGGGTTAGGCGGATCCATATGACAGCGCAGTGTGGGATTGGACAGGTGGACACAGTGAAGTGAGGAAGGGGCAGGGGAAAGGTAGTGACAGGACACGGAGTCAGCGTTCTGGCAGGCAGCGGGCTCAGGATAGGTACTATGGCATCTCCTTCCAGCCAGTCTGGGGGGGGGGGGCGGGTGTTTGTGAAACTTTCTCCTCTCCTCCTCTATACCGCCCGAGTGCCGCGAGCGGCAGGTTGTCAGCGGCGCAAGTACCCCCTGATGGCAGCGCAAGTACCCCCTGATGGCGGCCTGACAACACCTGTTGTCCTTCTCACTTGCTGACTGCTCCATTCCGCTCCTCAGAGGCAGCGGAGTGGGCGGGCTGGCTGGCTGGTGGACGTCAGAATGCTGCCTCCCTAAAAATGTGCCGCCTGGTACCAATGGTACCACCCGGTCCCATCATAGGGCCGGCCCTGTGTGGGGGGGGAAGATTGGCAGGGGGTACAGAGGGGTAGCAGATGTGTGTGTGGGGGGCAGATGTGCAGGGGGTACAGAGGGGTAGCAGATGTTATTGGGGGACAGATGTACAGGGGAGTACAGAGGGGGAACAGATATGTGTGTGTGGGGGGGGGGCAGATTGGCAGGGGGTTCAGAGGGGTAGCAGATGTGTGTGGGGGACAGATGTACAGGGGGGTACAGAGGGGGAACAGATATGTGTGTGGGGGGGGGGGAAGATTGGCAGGGGGTACAGAGGGGTAGCAGATGTGTGTGGGGGGCAGATGTGCAGGGGGTACAGAGGGGTAGCAGATGTGTGTGGGGGACAGATGTACAGGGGGGTACAGAGGGGGAACATATATGTGTGTGTGTGTGTGTGTGTGTGTGGGCAGATTGGCAGGGGGTTCAGAGGGGTAGCAGATGTGTGTGGGGGACAGATGTTCAGGGGGGTCCAGAGGGGGAACAGATATGTGTGTGTGTGTGGGGGGGGGCAGATGTGCAGGGGGTACAGAGGGGTAGCAGATGTGTGTGGGGGGAACAGACGTGCAGGGGGTACAGAGTAGTGTTGCTCACGAATATTCGTATTGCGAATATTCGGCTCGAATATGGCATATTCGAGTATTCGCGATATATTCCGAATTTCGCGGTGAATATTCGCTATTTCGAATATTCGTATTTTTTCAATTTTTTTTTAGAACAGATCACATCCTAGAGATCCCCATCGACGTCTAAAAGCATTGCTGGTATGATTAGAGACCTTTGGCCGAGTAGCTGCAGCGATCATTTTATATTGCCGAAAAATCGCAATGCGATTATTCGGCAATATCGATATCGCGCGATTATTTTCGAGAAATTCGCAATATTGTTTTTAGCTAAAATAACACATATATTCGATTTCAGAGTGTTACTGTAGAAATTCCGCAATCAATTTCTCATTCGCATTTTTGCGAAATTACGATAAAATATCAAGAATATTCTGAGCCAATCAGAGTGCTCCTTCCGCATTTGCCGAATATTCGCAATTATTTTGTATTGTAATATATCATGAATATTCTGAGCCAATCAGAGTGCTACATTCCGCATTTCTCGAAATTTCGCAATTATTTTGTATTATAAAATATCACGAATATTCTGAGCCAATCAGAGTGCTCCATTCCGCATTTCTCGAAATTTCGCAATTATTTTGTATTATAAAATATCACGAATATTCTGAGCCAATCAGAGTGCTCCTTCCGCATTTGCCGAATATTCGCAATTATTTTGTATTGTAATATATCACGAATATTCTGAGCCAATCAGAGTGCTCCTTCCGCATTTGCCGAATATTCGCAATTATTTTGTATTGTAATATATCACGAATATTCTGAGCCAATCAGAGTGCTCCATTCCGCATTTCTCGAAATTTCGCAATTATTTTGTATTATAAAATATCACGAATATTCTGAGCCAATCAGAGTGCTCCATTCCGCATTTCTCGAAATTTCGCAATTATTTTGTATTATAAAATATCACGAATATTCTGAGCCAATCAGAGTGCTCCTTCCGCATTTCTCGAAATTTCGCAATTATTTTGTATTATAAAATATCACGAATATTCTGAGCCAATCAGAGTGTTCCTTCCGCATTTGCCGAATATTCGCAATTATTTTGTATTGTAATATATCACAAATATTCTGAGCCAATCAGAGTGCTCCTTCCGCATTTGCCGAATATTCGCAATTATTTTGTATTATAAAATATCACGAATATTCTGAGCCAATCAGAGTGCTCCTTCCGCATTTATCGAAATTTCGCAATTATTTTGTATTATAAAATATCACGAATATTCGGAGCCAATCAGAGTGCTCCTTCCGCATTTGCCGAATATTCGCAATTATTTTGTATTGTAATATATCACGAATATTCTGAGCCAATCAGAGTGCTCCATTCCGCATTTCTCGAAATTTCGCAATTATTTTGTATTATAAAATATCACGAATATTCTGAGCCAATCAGAGTGCTCCTTCCGCATTTCTCGAAATTTCATTCGCATTCGCAATAGCGAAATTTCGCAATCATTTCATTTCCAAAAAATATCGCGAATATTCGCATTTAACGAATATATCTCGAATATTCTACTATATATTCGAGATATATCGCGAAATCGAATATGGCATATTCTGCTCAACACTAGTACAGAGGGGGAACAGATTTGTGTGTGTGCAAGGGGTACAGAGGGGGTGATGATCTGAGACCTGAAAATACAGGAATTGGGGCCATTTGATGTGTGAAGGTTCAAGTCCTCCTTTGTAAAAAAATAAAATAAATCCAGATCTTTTTGCAGATACAAAAATGTGCATTTATTATTGTTTCTAGTAAGAATCTGTAAAGCATTGTTAGCGTATCTGTCAGCTTGTACAGACAGGCAGTACACAGTGGACTGTGGACCACGGCTGGTGTGAGGAAGCGAGCTAGTGCCATGCACTATTTGTCTTCGGGCCGGGTCCAGAGGCGCATGTGCAAGTCTGTGGACCACGGCTGAAGAAATGGGTGCCGCAACATTTTTAGTGAGGGGCAAAGCGTGCCTGCGTGGGGGGGGGGGGCGCAAAATTGGGTTTCGCCTAGGGTGTCAAAACTCCTTGCACCAGCCGAGCTCCAGTGACAACAGTTTCAGGAGACAGGAAGTGAGGGATAATTTCCAACAGAAACGCCAACAAAAATAAAGCTTTTTAGTGTTGCCTTTATCCTTGCTGCATATTTTCCTTGATATTTTGCCTGGTGAAGTCTCTGTCAAAGTGACAGTAAGTGAGAGAAAATGTCTTTAACCGAGCTCCAGACAGGGGTTCTGACCCTTCCCCACTTTATCCAAAACTGAATTGTCTTGGCTAGTTATAATAGGAGCTTACCAGAAATATAATTTTAATTTTTTTATTTTTTTTAGTTTAGATGATTCGAGTGCAGAGGAACCCCTATCAGTTTTTACTGCTGTCTGTGCCCTCGTTAGGGAGACTCACCCTCTCTATTTGTCCTGTTTACCATTATCATTAAAAGTGAAATTAAAAGAAAATCACAAATTTGTGTTGTCCCCAGAAAATGTATAGAAGGGAAATCTTCCAATGGGGAATCAATGAAGAGAATTACCTTAATTTTCAGGCATTTTTGCTCACTTCCTGTTTTGGCTATGGGACAGGAAGTGAAGGTAAATGTCTCCAATCGGACAAAGAGGACAGAGGTAAACATTACAGGGGTTTATAACCTTCCATTACCATATACAAAAAAGGAAAATTGTGACTATACTTCTACTTTACGTTTCAAACAAGAAGTTATGGTTTGGGATGCCTTTGAGGTACTTTAAGGGAAACATGAATCCTTAGGGAAAGACACATTAGAAAGAAAATAACATTATTATGAGATAGCAGTTTTGGGAGAACATTCTATATTTATGTTGACCTGACTGTTTATTGCCCAGAGAGCCTGCAAAAAATGTATATGGCTAGATTAGATCTATTGTAAGAGATCTGATCCAGTATCATACAACTACTGGACGTGTGTCCAGTTCATGCACTATAACTAAGATATACAGTATATTAAAGTCAGGTTTGGACTGCAGGTATATGAATGATGTATGGACAAACTAATGGAATGTGACATTGCCTGCTATATTTGGATAACTGGAATTTAAACCTAGCATTTTGTTACATTTTTAGAAGAGTAGCCTAGTGCAAGTATCTGGTAGTGATATGGCAATTATTTTCATCACCATGGAATCAAGAAACATATTTCTAATGGAACCATTTCCTACCATCTCTCCTACCCCTGCTCTCCTATGATCTGGAGATCACTGTCTGTATGCTGACCATGGTTTTGCCACATGAATGCTCTGTTGCATAAAAGCTGTGTGAGTGCAACTTGTTTTTTAAATTCTCTTCATTGATTCAATAAACTGTATTGCACCAGAAGCCGCTGTGCTCTGCCTCTTCTTTTTGTTTGTTTTTTGTTTTTACAATTGAAGGGTACCTGTGGGTATGGAGTTGGATGTATGGGAGTGTACTATGTTTTTTATTTTGTTTGTTTATTATTTTGTGGTTGAATTGGATGGACTTGTGTCTTTTTTCTTTTTTTTTTTCATTTAAATTTAAGTTTATTATAATAAAATAAAGAGCATACAGAGTAATAAACGTAATACAATAAATGCATCAGGAAACATCGTGTTGACAATTATAGTAGTAAACAATAGATTACATTTCTTAACTGGATTTCCCCCTCTCCTCCCTCCCCCCCCCAATGTCCCAACTATATACCTGGTAAGTTTAACATGGGAGTGTAAACGTGTATAATCAGGAGGGATGGGAATCAGTAGAGGTAGCGACAACATTTTAGGGCTAAAATTCCCTGTTTACTAAGCAATCTATAAAACTTTTATTATAAGCTGAGATCATAAAACTAAAATATATGTAAGGAATAAATCATACCGAACCGTGGAGAGGATAGGTTTCCGGGGGCATCCCCTCCCACCGACACCCCCACCGGGAGCAATCTGTGTCGAGGAGGGGGGGCAGCCCCCCCACCCAGCCCCCCCTTGATGACAAAAAAATTGGATCCAAATGTTGTCCAGAGAAACATCTCTCAATCAACTCTTAACTTATAAACCTAAAAGGAGACAAGGAATTTAATACATACATCCAGTTAAACTAAATCAGCACTACCTGAGACCAGTGGAGAATATGATATGTAATGAATATCTCCTGTTCAAGAGAAAAAATAAGAATAAAGAAAAGAGAGGGGGAGAAGGAGGAAAGAGGAAGGAGAGGAAAGGGAAAGGGAGGGTGGGCCTACCTGCCATAGGATTACATCAGTCTGAGTCCAGAGCCAAAACTAAACTTACATGTTGTGGGAGATTCCCATGTAAATCAACCAAGGTTCCCAAATTTCAGTGAACTGGGTAGAGGTATCTAACATAGAGTTAATTCTTTTTTCCTGTTCCATAATCCATGTAACCTTTCTCTTCATATGTAAAATGGAAACAGACGGTTTCTTCCATGCAGCCGCTAAAGTGATTTTGGCGCCAGTCAGTATAAATAGAATCAGCTGTCTAATGGCCTTGGAACTCTGTGGTATTAGACCATTCAATAAGGCTATTGCAGGAGATTGATGGAGGTTACAACCGGTAACTCTCCTGATAATCTGCAACACCCTGTTCCAGAATCCCTGTATCCTAGGGCACTCCCACCAAGTATGGATCATGGTGCCTATTCCTTGACAACCTCTAAAGCATAGTGGTGAGGATGACGGATACATGGTGGCCAATTTGAATGGGACCAAGTACCATCTAGTGAAAATTTTTATATTAGCTTCAATGAGGGATGGACTCTTAAAACCCTTAAGAGATCTAGAGTAGTTTTTTTGCCAGTCCACCAAGTCCCAGTCCTCTTGAAGCTCTCTTTCCCAAGCTAGCATATGAGATAATTTTATGTTATTTGATGCAAGAGATTTGTAGATGATAGAGATCATACCTTTCCTATTCTGAGCTTGTTCGCATTTGTGTTCATATGGGGTCAAAAGGCCAGAAATTGTTTTATCGTTCCAAAGTTTCTGAGCAAAGGTATGTATTTGGTGTAATCTGGATCTTTGTGTCTTTTTTCAACCTGACTAACTATGTAACTATGTAACTATGTAACCTGTCTATAAGTTGGCACTATGCTGGCACCTGATACAATGTAACAGCAAACCCCTTTGTGTAACTCCCCCATGCCCCCTCCCTATTCTCCTTGTACATCTTCCCCATCCCCTTTGCAGTATTTTCTCCCTGCCCCCCTCCCTGCAGCTTCTCCATCTCCCCCACATCGTGTGCAGCTTCCCCCTCTCTTGTGCGCCCCCTGATACCCCCCCATCTTAAACTCCTCACCCCTTTCACCTAGTGCACCTTTTCCTTTCCCCCCACATTGTGCAGCTTCCCCATGCCCCTCCTTGTGCACGCCCTCCCCTTGTGCACCCCCTACCTTGTCCTCCTATACCCCCCCTCACCTCGTCTAGCTGCCCCTTCTCCCCTTCACCTTCCCCATCTCCCCCCTCATCCTTGGCACCCCTGACACCCCCAGTTTGTTTTTCTCTCCTCATTCACCTTGTGCAGCTTTCCCCTGCTAATCCACCTTTGAACTTCCTCACCTTGTGCACCTCCAGCACCTTGTGCAGCCTTTCCATCCCCCTGCCACTCTCATCTTGTCCTCTTTTTCCCCACCTTGTGATGCTTTTCCCCTCTCCTCCAGTCATTGGTAGCACACAGGGGTCTTGTACTAAGCACATTACATGCTGTGGTTCTGCAGCTCGTTGTCAGTACAAGTGGAGATTAGTAACTTGCTCACCCTGGGTGGGCGGTATCAGGCGGTGTTTGGCCAGTGGTCCCCAGGTGGATGACAGTGGAGGTGGCAGGGCTCACAGTAGATGTTGCACTGCTGGCACATGATGTAGCCTCCGTCAGGCTCTTTCCACAGAGCTGGCACCAGAGGACGGCCGCTGTGCTGGTATTACTCTCCAGGACCCATTTCTTGGTGAAGCTGCAGAGCCCCTACTCATCCAGGAGGAGGTAGCAGTGACACCACAGCAAGAGTGGTGGTGGGGTTGGTGCAGGGTGGGCATGGTTTGGTGGAGGACTGGCACTACATTTGGCGACTTCTGGCATGAGGTGATCAGCACGCTGGTGAAGGCAAAGATGCGTTTTATTGTCCTCCTATTCTGGCACCCTAAGGTGACTGCTTGTGCTGCCTTATGCTGGTGCTGGTCCTTAGGGCCGATCCTAGGCAGGGTGCAAGGGGTGCTCCGCACCCAGGCGCTGCAGAGGTGGGGGTGCCGAATCTCCAGAGTGCTCCCCTCCCTACTCCTTGTCTGTGTCCAGAGGCGGAGTGCATTTAGCGGGTGCTAGGTTTCCCCATCCTGCTTGCTCTCTCCGCTGGAAACTGACCAGAGCGCATACCTCCTGCTGTCCCTGGAATCCGGACTGGGTACCGCAGCGAAGCCTAGTACCGAACACGTTACGGTACTAGGCTCCACTAATTATTCTGTCCAGGGCACGTGGAGCAGTCTCCAGTCTCCCCTGCTCTCTCTGCGTGTTTCAGCTCTTCTCCCATAGGTGGTGTGATGAGAGGCTTCTGGGTTGGCCGGAGATGCTGCCAATCATCCCGTGCACTCCTAGAAATGCTCTCCGAGTGCCACCCCCTGTAATGTGCTTCTGCTCCCAGCGCGCCCAATCTTAAGGGATCTATTGGACAGGTACTAATCTATGGGGACACCTGCTGTTGGGGGGCTCTGATGTAGACACCTGCTCTGGAGGGGCTCTGATGGTGGACACCTGCTGTGGTGGGGCTCTGATGGGGACACCTACTGTGGGGGGACTCTGATGGGGGACAACTGCTATGGGGGGACTCTGATGGGGGACACCTGCTGTGGGGTGGCACTGATGGGGGACACCTGCTGGGGGGCTCTGATGGGGACACCTGCTGGGGGGACTCTGATGGGGACACCTGCTGTGGGGGGGCTCTGATGGGGACACCTGCTGTGGGGGGGCTCTGATGGGTGACACTGTGGGGAGCTTTAATGGGGGACACCTGCTGTGGGGGACTTTGATGGGGGACACCTGCTGTGGGGGGGCTCTGATGGGGGACACCTGCTGTGAGGGGACTCTGATGGGGACACCTGCTGTCGAGAGTCTCTGATGGGGACACCTGCTGTGGGTGGACGCTGATGGTGAAAACTGCTGTGGGGGGACTCGGATGGGGAACATCTGCTGTGGGGAGGTTCTGATGGGGGACACGTGCTGTGGAGGGCTCTGATTGGGACACTGTGGAGGGACTCTGATGGGAGACTTTTGCTGTGGGGGGACTTTGATGGAGGACACCTGCTGTGGGGGGGGGGGGGCTCTGATGGGGAACATTTGCTGTGAGGGGGCTCTGATGGGGGACACCTGCTGTGGGGGGCTCTGATTGGGAAACCTGCTGTGGGGGGACTCTGATGGGGACCCCTGCTGTGGGGGGGACTCTGATGGGGGACATCTGCTGTGGAGGAGGGGCCCTCTCCTCCTTGCATTGCTATACCAGTAAGTGGCGCTTGCCAGGACAGCTGCCCGCTATGTTTCTTCTCCCTCCTTCATATTGGCCAGGGAAGAAATACAATAAAAAAGGAGCAGAGAAGAGGATTGCGGGACATAGTTTCATAGTTTCGAGGACTGGAGGCCCCATTGTGACCCAGAAACTGCAGCCCAAACAGCATGCCTAGCTGAATGGGAGAGGGGGGAGAGAGAGAGACATGAGCCTGGGAAAGCTTTTGAGGAAGTGTACCCAGGACTCCAGGGAGAGGACAGTGCTGAGGGGACACCATCAGAGAGAGAACCCCGCTGCCCTGCGCCACCAGAGGGAAAGCCGCACAGTCTGGCACCATCCCTGGTGAAGAAAGGAATGGAGTCATTGCCAGAATACAGATCTGAGCACTACCCAGCGGAGTCGCCGCGGGCAACCCAGAGTGAAATGACTCCTGATCAGAGGAACCGATGTTGTATCGCCAGATCTGGTGAGAGAGGCGGTCAACCATAATCTTCTGCCACAGGATTATCTCCTGTAGTGTGTCTGCAGTCTCTGACCATCTCCTGTATTATATCTGCAGTCTCCGACCATCTCCTGTAGTATGTCTGCAGTCTCTGACCATCTCCTGTACTATGTCTGCAGTCTCTGAACATCTCTTGTAGTATGTATGCAGTCTCTGACCATCTCCTGTACTATGTCTGCAGTCTCTAACCATCTCCTGTTCTATATCTGCAGTCTCTCATGATCTCTTATATCATGTCTGCAGTTTCTGACCATCTCTTGTAGCATTTCTGCAGTCTCTGACCATCTCTTGTATCATGTCTGCAGTCTCTGACCATCTCCTGTATCATGTCTGCAGTATGTCTGGAGGCTCATTCTAACAGACTCTCTAACAGAAGCCCTCTCTGTGTGCATTAGAGAGACCCCCCTCCAGGTCCGATTAGTGTACTTATTTTCTTTATTGTTAAAGGATCATGGAAGGATCCTAGGGTAATGAAGACTTCTAAGATGACCTCGCCCTTGTGGGGGGGCACCAGAAATATTTCTGCACCCAGGCGTCTGTGACCCTAGGATCGGCCCTGCCGGTCCTGCATATTTCACCTAACAGTTTCAAATGGGCTTGAAAAATAAGACCGGGCTTGTGCATTCAACATCACTCCGAGTCTCCCACCATACTTATGAAGCCATCTTTGATAAGCCATGTGCTATTAATTCTACAGCAGGGATCCTCAAACTACGGCCCTCCAGCTGTTGTAGAACTACACATCCCATGAGGCATTATAACACATTGACATTCACAGACATGACTGGGCATGATGGGAATTGTAGTTCCTGAACAACTGGAGGGCCGTCGTTTGAAGACACATGTTCTACAGTATATAACTAGAACTTATTTACTGCTCTCAAGAAGGCTAAATAAAGTATTGCTTGGGTATGTGCAAGGAAGTTCTATTGTGTTGTGTTGGGTATCCAGTTCTGCCCCCAGGAAGACCATTCTCTGAGTAGGTTGGTGGTTGCTCTTCATCCAGTTTATCAGCCACCGGAATTTCTACAGGGTGGAAGTTAGAATGTCTCGGTGGAGTAAGAGGGACTTCTGGTTGTCCACGAGCGGGAGGATGTCGTCCAGATAGTGATGGACTCTCAACCCTTGCTCCCTCAGTAGGACTATGACTGGCAGCAAGACTTTGGTGAACGTTCTGTTAGCGGTAGAAATCCCGAACGGAAGACTTTGAAATTGGAAATGTTGGTGATCTACCGCGAAGCAGAGAAACTTTTGGAATGCAGTGTGAATGGGAATATGCAGGTAAGCGTCCTGTAAATCGACGGAAATCATCCAGTCCCCGATGTTTATGGCATAAAGAATTGACTGTAAGCTTTCCATCTTGAACATCTCCACTAGGATTGACCGATTGAGATTTGTTAGGTCTAGAACGGGGAGCAGATCCCAAGTCTTTTTCTTCACCAAGAATAGAGGGGAATAAAACTGCTTTCCCCTTTGGGGTGATGGGACTTCCACTATGGCTTGCTTCTGGATTAGATCTTGAACGTATTCTGTTATCTGGGCCGGGAGGAGAACATCTGCGTGTAGGAAACCTCCTGTGGGTGATAGAATCCACCCACCTACAGTAGAAAAAAGGATGCAGGCAGCAAAGGCAGAAGACAAAGAAGAGTAACATGAGGAACTCATCTGAAAGGAGGAGGGAAAGGAACTAGCAGGGCTAATCGATCATACAGGCAGAAAAACACTGTAAGCTACTGCGCATACGTCACAGTCCCAGAATGCTCCGGGTGGTAGGCCTTGTACACACAAGGGAATTTTTCCGCTGAACATGGTCCGACGGACCATTTCAGCCGAAAAATCCGCTCGTTTGTAGGGGCAAACGGACCGTTTTGGTCGGATACCTCCGGCGGAAAAATTTCAAAGCATGCTTTGAAATTTCTCCACTGGAGAGCTGCCCGTCGGATATGTCCGCTGGTTAGTACTGCAAAACAGCAGACATATCTGCCCGCACATGCGTCGTATCCTGTGAATGGATCCGACGCATGCGCGCGGAAGTGTTTACTTCCTGGTGCGGTGACGTTGCGGTGACGTGGCGGCGTCAACGTCACCGCCGCATCACCGCGCTGTCCGCCTGGCGAGGAATTTGATCCGATGGTGTGTACAGCCATCAGATCAAAACATCCCGGCATAAAGATGCGCTGTAAACGGTCCGGGGCCGTATTGGAGGATTCTGGGACTGTGATGTCATAAGAGGCCTATATATATCGGTCGGTGCAAGGCGCTCACCCGGCATTACAGCGGGAGGAAGCGACATGTCAACATCAAAGAAGAAGAGAGGAAGAAGACGACAGAAGAAGGTGATAGAAGAAGAGAAGAAGGAGACAGAAGCCCGGGGCAAACCCCGCCGAAGACGTCAAAGGAGAAGCCCGAGGGAGGGGCCGCTGTAAAAGAGCTAAAAAAGAAAGCGCCCCCCCCGGCGGAAGAGAACCAGGCGGCGGTGAAGACCAGCACACACCCCCCCCACCGGAAACGCCGAAGAAACCGGGGAAGGAGGGGGGGCGCTGTAAAAGAGCTAAAGAAGAAAGCTCCCCCCCTCGGCGGAAGAGAACCAGATGGCATTGAAGACATTTAAGAAGCAGGCCCCCCTCGTAAAAGAGCTAAAGAAGAGAGGGGGGGGGGCACCGGAGCTGACTAATAAATGACTTTAATAACTGTGTGGTTTTTAAAAAAAAAATCCGCCAGGTATATGGGTAGGGGTACAATGTACCCCATATTCATTCACCTAGGGCGGGGGGGCCAGCATCTGGGGGCCCCCTTCTTAAAGGAGGCTTCCGGATTCTGATAAGCTCCCCTCCCACAGACCCCGACAACCAACGGCCAGGGTTGTCGGGAAGAGGCCCTGTCCTCATCAACATGGGGGCGTCACCGCCACGTCACCGCGTTATCCGTCCGAGAGGATTTTGGTCCGATGGTGTGTACACGCCATCAGACCAAATATCCGAGGAGACATGTCCGCTGGTAACGGTCCGTCGGACATGTTCAGCGGACATGTCTCCTCGTCTGTACGCGGCCTTAGGGTCTCAAAAATCTGTGCTGGGAGATATTGTCCCTGTGGAGAAAATGGCATAGCTGCCATTATTCGAGAGACTATTTGAGCTAATACACTGATGCAGTGTATGCCATCTTTCTAGTCAAATATGAGAAAAACCCACTATGGGCCAGATTCAGGTAGATTGGCGCATATTTCTTCCGGCGTAGCGCAGCGCATATACGTTCCGCCGGCGCAAACTAGTGAGGCAAGTACAGTATTCACCAAGCACTTGCTCCTTACTTTGCGCCGGCGTAACGGAAACGCAAAGGCGCAACCCAACGTAAGTGGAAGTGGGTGTGACCATATGTAAATGATGGGCGGAGCTCAGCGCAGAGACTTACGTACGGCGCATCATCCACGGAGCATGCTCACAACTTCCGTCGGCACCACTTCCTGGGAAACGTTGACGCATCGTCTTACATCACACGTATAAATGCGGCCGCAGATGCGCCAGTCCGGCGCAAAAGTATATCCGGCCCCCCCCCCTAGGGAAGTTACTTTTGTTCATAGATGGCTGCTCCCGTTCCCCGCAGACAGAGGAGAAAGCTGAACTTTAATGGCCAGGAGCTGTCAGCCGTCATCTCGGCTATGGAGACCTATGATGTCTTCCTCCATGGCTGTAAAAGTCGCAAGACAAGCCGGGACAGGAAGCAGGCCATCCTGGAGTCCATTGCTGCCAGGGTCAACAGCTTGGGATATCAAAAAAGATTAATGATGTCACCACGGAGGAGGAGGTGGTCACCTGCTGCCTGGAGAGGGAGCAGTTGGAGGGGGTACAGGGCTTTGATTCTGTGGAGGAAGGCTCCAGGACAGGTAAGTCATTTTTATCCCCTATTTGGTGTGTTGCATGTGTGTGGGTACAAGTGCCAAGTGTGTGGGACCACCAACATGTGTATGCTTTGTGTCATCCACAGATGACAGAGCTGGGCCATCATCTGCCGGCGGCCATTCCACCCCATCCCCCCAACTGCATCCTGAGCCCGACCCCCTGGGCACTGAAGACACCGAGGTGGAGGGGAGTGCCCACACCTCATCTGCTCACCCTTCGGCAGGGCCCTCTCAGATCCCCTCCCCCATCATGGAAAGCCCCTCAAGGGCGACTCCATCCCCCCGGGGACTACCATCTCCTGGCCCCAGGAAGGCGACCTGGAAGACCAGGGGGGTGTCTGACGTGGTCCATGACCAAATGGCAGCCTGGCCTCCGTGGGCCACATGACAGAGGCAGTGCAGGACGTCAGCTGCAACTGCGCTGCAGAGGTGACCAGCCTGGGGGAGGTGCAGGCTGATGTTCGGCACCTTACTGCTGCCGTGCAGGCCAACACAGCTGCAATCCGGGACCAGGGGAGGCAGAGGCAGCTGGCCCAGCAATATCATGTGACCCGGCAGCTGAGGATGCAGGCCCAGACGAACTCCTTCCTCAGCCGGATAGCCGTGGCCTTGGAGGGCATGCAGGCCATACCTGCCAGGAGTGGCCCACCAGGGGATCAGCCACCTTCAGATGCCCCCCCACCAGAGGCTCCCTCCAAGCAGCTGAGGAGCCAGAGAGGGCACACCAGAAGGAGCCCCCATCAGGCCAAATGATGGGTTGTTTTTGAGGCTCTTTTTTTTCTTAATTTTTTGTTTATGCTCAGGTTATGAGCCTTTTTTTTTGTTTATGCTCAGGTTATGAGCCTTTTTTTTTGTTTATGCTCAGGTTATGAGCCTTTTGTTTTGTTTATGCTCAGGTTATGAGCCTTTTGTTTTGTTTATGCTCAGGTTATGAGCCTTTTGTTTTTTACAAACTGCACACGGTCAGTAGTGCAGACTACAGTGTGAATGTTGTGTGAATGTGGGGGTGGCACTCCTGCCAGTAAGGGGTGTCACCCTCGGTAGTTGGGGAGAAGTTATGCCCGTGTGAATGTAGTATGAATGGACAGCGACATCATTGGGGCCTTGGCGCGGCGTTGCTGCTCCCAAGTCCTGCATGTTGGACTTGGGCTAATCCAATGTGATGTGGATGTGGTGTGTGTGATCTAGGGACCTCAGTGGCATGCATGCATGCATTGTCCGTGTGATCAATGTATTTGTTTATTGTCCAAAGATGCCTACCGCAAGGACCCTCCTGACTGCTCTTCCATTAGCAGAATGGGTAGCCTCTGGCAGGTGGGGACTGTGTGGGTCGGGGGTCAGGTCATCACGTATGTCAATCTGCAGGCCCTTTCTCATGGCGTAGTTGTGCAGCATGCAACATGCACCGATGATCTGACACACGAAGGTTGGGGAATACAACAGGGTCCCCCCAGACTTATCCAGGCATCGGAAACGGGACTTCAGGAGCCCAAATGTTTGCTCCACCACTGCACGAGTTTGGATATGTGCCGCATTGTATCTTCTCTTTCCTCTGGTTTGGGGGTTCCGGAAAGGAGTCATGAGATGGGGTCCAAGTGCATATGCCGAGTCACCTGGAAGGGAAAAGACAGGAGAATGTTAGTAGTGCATGTGCCCCTTGTGATGTCTGCATCATGGGGTTGGACAGTCATGCCTGACTCCCATGTCACTCACCAACCAACCAGCTGTCCTTGTACACGTTCTGTTCGAATTCCATGGGATGGGGCTTTGACGGTATATGAAGCTGTCATGGCTGGACCCGGGGTGTTTAGCACGGACGTGCCATATGAGGAATTGGGCATCGGCTATCACCTGTACGTTGATGGAATGCCAATGCTTCCGATTGTGGTATATGTGCTCTGTGGCACTGGGGGGGCTGTAGTGCCACATGTGTGCAATCAATGGCCCCCATGGTGCGTGGGAATCCTGCAATGCTGTAGGAATCTGTCATTGCCTTTAGCCGCAGGTCCTCAGTGGTTGGTCTGATGATGTGGTGGGACATGCGTCTGAGGATTGCGGGGACAACCTGGTGCACACATCTGCTTATGGTGGATTGTGACATCCCAGACACCACTCCACTTGTCCGCTAAAAAGATCCACTGGCAAGGAAATGGAGTGTTGCCAGTACCTTGACCAGTGGCTGCACTGCTTGTGAGCAGTGTGTCTTGCTGGTTATGTCCTCCTGCAGGGCTGTGGTTATTTCCAGGATTGCATCAGGGCTGAATCTGAAGATGCGATACACCTCCTCATCACCCATGCCAAAGAGGCTCATGCGCGTGTGGTATATCCTCTCACGTGCCCGCCTCCTCCGTTCCAGGGGGACCCATTAGTAGTGCTAGGACCACGGCTGCCCCTGGCATGTTGGCACACAGAGGTGTTGTTCTGCAAGTGTGGTTGCTCAGCTTGCTTTTTTCGTCGGGAACGCTGCTGCTGTAGCTGCTCTTCTGCTGACCTGTGGCCGTCAGGAGTAAAGATAAAGCAGGAATAACTTCGCGCCGGACGTACGACATACGCGCGGCGCACGTAGCCAGCGTCTGGTGATAATCCGTTCGCGAATCGGCATATCTCCTCATTTGCATATTTGAATGGGAAATCAATAGGCGCGACAGATGCGCTAAGCGAAAATATGCGCATACGATACGCTGGCGTAGTAAAGTTATTTCGGTCGGAGGAAGCCCGTTTTCTGGTGTATCTAGTTTGGTGGGTACGGCGCATAGATACTACGGCGCATCTTTACACTTACGCGGCGCATATCGATATACTCCAGCGTAAGTCTTTCTGAATCTGGCCCTATATGTTTGTTATGCGTTTCTATTTACACAGCATTCTTTTTATGCTATTTATTACCTTTTAAACGTTTCTGAGCTCAGCATGCTATGTCCCAATAGCTGTGCTGGGTACTGGTCAAGTTCTCGTTAACATACAATGATGAGATATCTACCTCCAGATAGGATTAATTAGGGTAATTTACCACTTCAGCCCCAGAAGGATTTACCCTCTTCCTGATTTTTTGTGACTCTGTCCTGTGTCGCTTTAGCTGACAATTGCGCGGTTGTGGGACTTTGTACCCAAACAAAATTGTCCTTTTCCCCCCACAAGTAGAGCTTTCTTTTTGGTGGTATTTGATCACCTCTGTGGTTTTGATTTTTTGCGCTATAAACAAAAAAAAAAAATGTCAATTTTGAAAAAAAAAAATATATTTTTAACTTTTTGCCATAATAATTATCCCCCAAAAATATATAAAAGAAACACATTTGTTCCACAGTTTAGGCCGTTATGTATTCTTCTACGTATTTTTGGTAAAAACAATAAAAAAAAATTGCAATAAGCTCATAAGCTCAATAATGGCATGCAATGCTAAGCTGCGGTTTCCAAAGCGAGCAAAGTCCTTTCTTGTATTAAGAGAGGTATGGACTCCAGAGAGAGAGATATGATTTTTCCCCTGTACAAATCATTAGTAAGACCTCATCTGGAATATGCAGTCCAGTTTTGGGCACCAGTTCTCAAAAAGGATATCGGAGAACTGGAGAAAGTGCAGAGAAGGGCAACCAAACTGATAAGAGGCATGGAGGAGCTCAGCTATGAGGAAAGATTAGAGAAACTGAATTTATTCACTCTTGAGAAGAGGAGAAAAAGGGGGGATATGATCAACATGTACACATATATAAGAGGTCCATATAGTGAACTTGGTGTTGAGTTATTCACTTTAAGGTGAACACTGAGGACAAGGGGGCAAAAAGATTTCACCTCCAAATACGGAAAGGTTTCTTCACAGTAAGAGCAGTGAAAATGTGGAACAGACTCCATCAAGAGGTGGTTCTGGCCGGCTCGGTAGATTGCTTTAAGAAGGGCCTGGATTCTTTCCTAATTGCACGTAATATAACTGAGTACTAAGATGTGTAGGTAAAGTTGATCCACGGTAAATCCGATTGCCTCTCGGGGGATCAGGAAGGAATTTTTTCCCCTCCTGTAGCGAATTGGATTATGCTCCGCTGTTTTTTTTTTGCCTTCCTCTGGATCAACTGTGGGTATGGAGTTGGGGGTATGGGATTGTACTGTGTTTTATTTTGTTTGTTTATTTTTTCATGGTTGAACTGGATGGACTTGTGTCTTTTTTCAACCTGACTATGTAACTAAGTGTATATTGATCGGTTTGCGCAAAAGTTATAGCGTCTACAAAATAGGGGATAGATTTATGGCATTTTTATTATGAATTTTATTTTTACTAGTAATGGCAGCGATTTGCGTTTTTTTTTTATTGGGGACTATTGGGGACTGCGACATAATGGCGGACACATCGGACACTTTTGACACTATTTTGGGACCATTGTCATTTATACAGCGAGCAGCGAGCGTGCCTGATAGGCGGCAAATTTAAAGGGACATACAGGTACGCCCATTTGCCTGTACGAGACATTCTGCCAACGTATATGTGTGTGCAGTGGTCGGCAAGTAGTTAATGGTAAACTTTCTTTTATCCTATTAATTAATGGTAAAATCCCTCCCAACAAAGGGAACTAAGTAGAATGCATCTATGCTGAAAGCTCCAAAAAACATCTAAAAAGATAAAAAAAGTAAGCTACAATATTTAAATTTGCCTTGAAAAAGTATTCATAACCCTTGAAATATTCCAAATTTTGTCATGTTACAACCAACAACGTAAAATGTATTGTATTGTGATTTTATGTGATTGACTGACACAAAGTGGCACATAATTGTGAAGTGGAAGGAAAATGATAAATGGTTTTCCAATTTTTGAACAAATAAATATCTGAAAAGTGTGGCATGCATTTTTATTCAGCCCCCTTTACTGTGATACCCCTAACTAAAATCTAGTGGAACCAATTGCCTTCAGAAGTCACCCAATTAGTAGATAGAGTCCTCCTGTGTGTAATTTAATCTCGGTATAAATACAGCTGTTCTGTAAAGCCCTCAGAGATTTGTTAGAGAACCTTAGTAAACCAACAACATCATGAAGGCTAAGGAACACACCAGACAGGTCAGGGATAAAGTTTTGGAGAAGTTTAAAGCAGGGTAGGGTTATAAAAAAATATCCCAAGCTTTGAACATCTCACGGAGCACTGTTCAACCCATCATCCGAAAATGGAAAGAGTATGGTACAACTGCAAACCTACCAAGACATGACTGTCCACCTAAACTGACAGGCTGGGGAAGGAGAGCATTAATCAGAGAAGCAGCCAAGAGGCCCATAGTAACTCTGGAGGAGGTGCAGAGATCCACAGCTCAGGTGGGAGAATCTATCCGCAGGACAACTATTAGTGGTGCACTCCACAAATATGGCCTTAATGAAAGAGTTACAAGAAGAAAGTAATTTTTTTAAAGAAAGCCATAAGAGGTCCCATTTGCAGTTTTGCGAGAAGCCATGTGGGGGACCCAGCAAACATGTGGATGAAGTTGCGCTGGTCAGATAAGACCAAAATTGCCGGTCAGAGTTGATGGGAAGATGGGTGGAGCCAAATACAGGGTAATCTTAGAAGAAAACCTGCAAAAGACTTGAGTCTGGGGCAGAGGTTCACCTTCCAGCAGGACAAAAACCCTAAACATATTCATGTGTTAGAAGGCCCAGTCAAAGTCCAGCCATAAATCCAATTGAGAATTTGTGATGCTATTCATCCAATCTGAAAGAGCATGAGCTATTTTGCAAAGAAGACTGGGCAAAAATTTCACTTTTTAGATGTGCAATGCTGTCTAGAGACATCCCCAAAAAGACTTGCAGCTAAAGGTGACTCAGCAAAGTATTGACTCAGGGGGCTGAATACAAATGCACGCCACACTTTTCACATATTTCCATGTAAGAGAAATTGAAGACCAACAAATTATCTTTTCTCAAGAGAGAACAAATTCTGTTCCGCTAATCTTTCACTTATCAAAGGGGCGAGGTATGGGGAGGACTGGGGCAAGCAACAGGAATTTGGGGTGCCGGTGGGCAGTGTTTTTTTTCTGCGGGCCAGTGGTCAGTGTTCATCATGATTGACGTTGGACCTATGTCACTAGACGACATGATTGACAATGGATGTACACTGGGGGCCTTTTTGAAAAATTATTTAATAAAGACTTGGCAAATTACCTGTCTATGTTAAGGGTATGTGACCACATGCTTGTCCACCCCCCCTTCCTCGCATGCCAGTATGCAGACTAGGATAAGCGTTTGGTATGGATTTTGGGAGGTCCCCACTCAAATTCATACCAAACCTGAAGGGCTTGGCATGGACACACTCCACACAATTTTTAAAACAATTTTACTGACAAGCTCCTTTGTTAGAATGCTGGTGGGTGCTGGCTGCTTAACAAGCGTTAGCCAGTCTTATTCCCCTAGCAAAAACACAGTAGTATCACAAATGCATCAAAACGCTACCAAGTCACACTAGCCTCAGAGATCAGAGAGTAACTACACAATGTGCTTTGAATTCACTTTGGTACACACTATAGAGGGATATTGTTTGTTTATCTTTCATGTCTGAGCTTTACAACCACTTTAAGGCTTGATGAAGACCAGAGTCTCCTGATGACACACAAGATGGCACATGAAAGCCCTGAGTATAAGTAGGCCAATATAATGGGCATCTTTCCAATGATCAACAATGTAAAAGTATTTTTCTCTACTAATCACCTATGTAAGAGTCAGTTTTCCCCTTAACCTGCAATATATGTGAGAACTTTTCCCCATAGTATTAGGGAGCATTTCTCTACTGACCACCAATGCAAAGTGTGCTACAGTTTCCATGCTCTGCATTTCTTTCCTGTTCATCATTATTTGTTATATTTTATGATTATTACTAAAGTTAAGTCTGACACATTTATTTTATGTATTATAATATCTACAACCTACTGATCACACAAATGTACTTCGAAATGTAGATAAAATAATTTTTACTTGAGGTTCCTGTGACACGAGAATGATTTTAAGGGTTCCTCCATCGTAAAATAAAATAAAAAATATTCTTATCTACCAATTTGGTCAGTTGAACATTTCTTAAAAGTATATATACAAAATAATATACTGTACAGTTTTTAATAGTTGCAAGCCAAACACATTTACTATTTACAAGGTTGAATTGGATGAAATTGTATGGACATATTTGACCACAGGTCTTAAAAAAGACCAGTGTTAATGCTAATACTTATTTAATTGTAAAGTCAGAATTCAAAAAATCCTTATAACATCAAAGTTAAATCAAAGTTAAATTAGTTATATTTAGGAGGGCATTTTCTGTATCTTTAAAATGTTACCTGTGGTTTCTATGGTAAACACATTTATAGTAACTGAAGGTTAAATGGGTTGCATGGAGAATGCATTAAACAAAATGGTTATATTGATTAAAATGCTGATTTAACAGTCCAAATTCTCCCCTTGATAGCCCTGCAAGAATAAGCCAGCTGCTGTCTAAGAATGTCAGGTATCCATTGAGAGTACGCCATCTATCATCACAATATGGTGATCAGAGATGTTTTATGTTTGTGCTAATCTCCCTCACTAAATCAGTAATTATTACAATACGGTCCCTGTTGTTTACCTTGCAGCTGTTTTTCCATTTGTCGAGAGAGTGGGAGTTCTCTAAGGATCACATATGCTTCTAGAGTGCATAAATTGTCTCAGTCATTAGCTATGCTCTTTCTGAGAAGACTGTGCACTAAACTTATTTGTGTGTGTTGTAACATTCTCCTTATATGTAAAGACATTTACATCTAGTGTGTAAATCACATATCAGATGCTAATGGCTTAAAATGCAATTTTCCAACACAGGTTCCAATGGCCAGCAGTCTGAACCAATAAAGAACCATTCTATTTTATGACACTTACAAAAAAAATGTGTGGCAGAAAAGATATATATTTTTTACATCTATGATCATATAAAATATATTTGTAACATTAAAAGCAATTGCACTTTTTAGAAAGTGAATACTGCAGTGCTTTTTGTACCATTGAGACCATCCTTTCTCCCATACCATAACCTCTCTGCATTTCAGAAGCATCTCTGAAGACCTTTTGATGGGTTATAGTAAGTAAGATACCACAATGACTTCTCATTAGTGTCTGCTCCTCAATAATGCATTCTACTGTACCACTCAGTCTTCAGCAATACTTCAAACAACAGGACAAAAGTTTCCTTTCACCTCTCTGCTCAGGGAAGAGAAACACTGTGTGAGTATATGTTATAATAAATAGCTGACTAAACCCTGTCGGCATGAAATACATTTAATACAAGGAATATGATGCTGATATGCACTGTAAGCATTTTAAGCATTTATTAGTCCGTCCCTGCTGTAAAGTTTACAGTTAATTGACTGAAGAAACTAGCTATTTAAAAGTAGGCATCACAAAAGTTAAATCATGTCAAGTTGAGGTCTGCAAGCTTGGACCATAGGGTTTGTGCTTGGGTAAAAAACTGGTTACAGGGACGGGTCCAAAGGGTAGTGATAAATAACATGTACTCAGACTGGAGTAGCGAGTGGGGTACACCAAGGTTCTGCCTTGGGACCAATTCTATTCAACATTTTCAGAGTATGGAATAACTACTTCAGTCTCAGTCTTTGTGGATGACACAAAGATAAGCAGAGTAATAAACGCACATCAGAACATATTTTGCAGAAAGACCCGAATATAATAAAGGCATGGGCAGACGAATGGCAAATGAGGTTTAATGTGGAGAAATATAAAGTAATGCACTTGGGGTCAAAAAACATAAATTAAAAATATTCACTAGGTGAAGAACAGCTGTGAGAATCAAGGATGGAGAAGGATCTAGGGGTGCTAATAGATGACAGATTGAGCAACAGCATGCAGTGCTAAGCTGCAGCTACCAAAACAGGCAGAATATTAGCATGCATAAAAAAAAGGAATATACTCCATTGACAAAACTATAATTCTGCCACTTTATATGCCTCATCTGGAGTTTTCCATCCAATTCTAGTCACCAGTCCTCTGAAGGGATGTGCTAGAGCTGGAGAGAGTTTAAAGAAGGGCAACAAAACTAATAAGGGGACTGGAGGACCTCAATTACGAGGAACGGCTGCAAACACTAAATTTATTCTCGCTGGAGATGAGACGCTTGAGAGGGGACATGATAGCGATCTACAAATATCTCAATGGGGATCCCAGTATGGGAAGTTAACTATTAAGTCCTAGGGAGTGTAAAAGGACACAGGAGCACGCAATGAGACTCGAGGAGAAGCGGTTAAACTTCAATGTAAATGCATTTTAGGGTGTGCCCCCCAAATATATTTTTGTGTTTTGTACAGTGGCCAATCACAACGCGCTCTGCTGCCAGAGCCATGATTGACCGAAGGCAGGGTGCCTTTAGCCAATCATCGGCCATATGTAGTGTGTTGGAGTGGACGAAGCTAGAGTTAACTTGAGCTAGATTAGGCGGTTAGTAGCTTGCAGGCAGTGTGCATATATAAAACAAATATTCATATATTCAGTATATAATACAGTGTCTAAAGTTTCTAATACACTTTAGGCGGTGTACACAGTATATAATACAGAGCAGCTGGTGTAGAGTTTATAACAGTGTTTTTCAACTCCAGTCCTCAAGGCACACCAACAGGTCATGTTTTCAGGCTTTCCATTATTTTGCACAGGTGATTTGATCAGTTTCACTGCCTTAGTAATCACCACAGCCATTTCATCTGAGGGAAATCCTGAAAACTTGACCTGTTGGTGTGCCTTGAGGACTGGAGTCGAAAAACACTGGTTTATAATACAGTGCAGGTGGTGTACACAGTATATAATACAGTGTGTACAGTTTCTAATACACTTCAGGTGGTGTACACAGTATAAAATACAGTGCAGCTGGTATACAGTTTATAATACAGTGCAGGTGGGTACACAGTATATAATACAGTGTGTACAGTTTCTAATACACTTCAGGTGGTGTACACAGTATAAAATACAGTGCAGCTGGTATACCGTTTATAATACAGTGCAGGTGGGTACACAGTATATAATACAGTATGTACAGTTTCTAATACACTTTAGGTGGTGTGCACAGTATAAAATACAGTGCAGCTGGTGTACAGTTGATATTACAGTGCAGGTGGTATACACAGTATATAATACAGTGTGTACAGTTTCTATTACACTTCAGGTGGTATACACAGTGTATAATACAGTAGAGCTGGTGTACAGTTTATAATACAGTGCAGGTGGTGTACACAGTATATAATACAGTGTGTACAGGTTTCTAATACACTTCAGGCAGGGTACACAGTATATAATACAGTGTAGTATGGTGTGAAAAAAAATCCCTATCAAGTCCAGAAGGCCACCAAGGAGAGGCAGACACTCACAGGCCACTAAAAGAGGGCAAGCAGCTTCTGGTTCTACAGTGAAAAGTAGTGGTGGCAGACATGGTGCATCCTTTGCAGGCGAGTTAGGCTTGTCCTTTTTTTATGCTGCCGGTCCTTTTATTGAGCCACAACATGTAGAAGAATTGGTGGATGAGGTTAACTAAGTCATCCTCATCCTCCTCATCATCTGTCACCCAGGCTCATACTAGTTTGCCTTCCAATGCAGCTGCCAAAGTGGCCTATTCCACCGGCTTCTTGTCCATAGTTACTAGTATGGCTAGTATTTTAATATCTACTGGCAGCAAGGATATGGGTCAACACGACTCCGGAGGATCTTTGCCCGGCTTAGGGAGGACTATAATCTGGGCCTCCTGCATAGAAGGGGGAAGTATACCCAACTCAAATATGGAGTGAAATAGGGTGTAGGGTGAGTGTTTCTGAATATGTAATGTAGAATTCCAAGGGCAGACCATCCAATCCTGGTGCATTGGATTTAGCTAGTTTAGAGAGTGCTGTGGCAATATCCTGAGTAGTTATAGGGGCCTCCAGCAACCTGACTTGTTCCGAGCTCAGGCGTGGGAATTGTAGTGTGTGCAAGAATGTTTGAATCTCTTGGGGTGTGTGATTACATTGGGAGCTATATAGTTTCCCATAGAATCTGAGAAATCTGTCCGCCACCAGTGGGGGGTCTGTGACAACCGATCCATCCGGCTCAGCCAAGGAGACCACCACTGGCGGCTTGTCATGTAGATGTGCAAGATAAGCTAGCATCTTCCCTGCGCTCTCCCCATTTTCATAAATCCACGTTTTACAAACAAACAATCGCTGTTTGGCCTTTTCCAAGTATAACTGTGAAACAACCCGGGCCTGTAGTTTAACTCTATTTAAATTGTCAGGAGAGGGAAGGGAATTATAGGCTTCCTCCAAGTCCCGTAGTATATCTTCAGACATATGTACTATCACTTTGGACAATGTTTTGAGCCTATTGATCCTAACATCCAACACCCTCTTCGCATGAAGTTTAAATGCATTTAAAAATGAGAGAGAGCTTTGGTCTTCAGCAAAGAAAAACTGCAGTTCCCCCTTCTATGGATCTATGGTCTGTCAATGCTGATAACCAGTAGGGTTTAAGCCTCTACACGTGTTTAGGGGCTGTACTGAAAAGGGACAACTGCAGCCAACACGGGGAGTGGTCCGATAGGGCCCTAGGTGCAAATTCCGCCCCAGCAACGCTGGGGAGCAGTGACTTAGAAACTAATATGTAATCTATTCTAGACATAGGGCCAGATTCAGGAAAGGTTACGCTGGCGGATCGAGTGATCCGCCAGCCTAACTGTGGCTTTGAGCCGGCGTTTCTGTTTTCTGTAACCAGAAAACAAGAAACGCCGGGTTGAAGTTCCGATGCGAGCAGCGTAACTGAGTTTCGCCATCGCATCGTTACTTCAACTTAAAAATGGCGCCGGGGGCGTTCCCGCCGATTTCCGCTCAAAAAATATGTTAATGAGCGGAAATCGGCAATTCACGATCGAAATCCGGCGCGACGCAATGACGATACGACGTTTCCGGACGGGATACGCGGCGCATAGATATACCTACATGGGGTTGGAGTATCCTATGTTAGGTATAGGCGTCGTCATCGCGTCGGAAAAAAAAAAAAAAACGTCGCTTGCGTAAAACGGTCATGAATGGGAATGTGACGTCATTGACGTTCATTCACAGATTTTGGAGCATGCGCACGGGGATGTTTTGACACTCGACGCATGCGCAGTACGTTGGCGGCGGGATCGCGCGTAGTTAGCATACTACACGCCCCGTACCCGCGACATTTGAATTCCGCCGGCTCATTTGTGATGCGCTGCCGCAACTTTAGGAGCAAGTGCTTCGTGAATGACAGCACTTGCTCCTAAAATTTCGGCAGCGCAACGCAAATCAGAAGCGTTACTCCAGAGCAAAGATGCTCTGGAATACGTGAATCTGGCCCATAGTGGCATGGCTAGTAGAGTGGCAAGTATATGCCCTGGCATTGGGGTTCCTATAGCGCCATATATCAAGCAAGGCAAACTCCGCCAATATGCGACTTAATCTGGTCTCACTTTAGGAACTATTTCAGGAACTATAACAATAGGTTGTACAGGGCGGAATAGTCAGAATAAGTCTGAATAGTCATATTGAAGTACCCCAAACACACAGCAGGGACCGTCGGGGTCCTGGGTCATAATTGACGGCCCTGCCGTAACCACTTCCGAGCTGTACGGAGAGGAGATATAACACGCAATCAGCAGTATAGGTATCCCTCCTATAGAGGTATGTAAAAACAAGTATCTGCCCTGCCGCTCCGACTCCGTAGAAATTAGCTCAGATGGGGTGGCTTTAGTTACCAGTAATGAAACCCCTCTAGAAAAGTTGGTATGTGTGCTATGATACGCCCATCCAATCCAGGGATGCTTCAAAGCAGACTGCAAATGACCTGTGACATGTGTTTCAGTCAGTGCTATCACATTTGCTTTCTGCGATTTTAAATATGCAAGGGCCGCAGTGCGCTTTATTTTGTCTCTCGTTCCCCGCACATTCCATGTCAAGAATTTAATTGTGGTTATCTAAAAAATAGGTGGGATATAATGGAGCGGACCAACTAAACCCTAATACAAAAGAGCAGTAATAGCATTATCTGTATACTGTTTCCTGCAACCCATATATACCTTCTATAAGTAATTAAAAGTGCATCCCAAAACCAAAAGAAACATTAATTTGAACAACTAAATCCAAAACTTAAGCCCTGTAAACGGGCAACATCCCTCCCTCCCAGCTCTGCACCGCCCCAACATGGTGAGAGCATCAGATACCCAAAAATAAACAGAGCAGCAGTCATCCAGCAGTAAAATCTGTCTGGAGGTGTGTATCTTATTTCCAATATTAGGTATGTTGCAACAGTAAATGCCACTCCTAGGGGGGCGATTATTCACTGTAAGGTAAGGTAGTGGTAAGGTAGTGTGGGAAGAGCAGTACTCCTTGATGGTCTAGCGCCGTGCTCCCCCTATCTTCCAATATGCCAGCACAGTATATATATAGCCCTATAGGATGGCAGGATCCAGGAGAAATAAACAAGGTGTGGAAAGTCATAAATGCAATGGGCATACAGGAAATCCAACAATCCTGGAGAAATGTTCCATCCGTATCATATGAGTCTTCATTTCAGGACACAGGATATATAAGGCCCTGCTTGTACCCCCTCCCCCACCCTACAAATCCAGAACAGTGATGAACCCCAGGATCTATAAGTCAACAGGGGAGAAAAAGACATCTTGGGCTAGGTACGGGGCAATGGGGGAGACAGGCATGGCATGGGCACCATTTGACGGAGGGGGGGGTTGATCAAAAGTACTCACAGTGGCAACTAACTGGTGTATCTATTTGTCCGGCCTCCCGCGTCTGTCCAGCCAAGCCGCAAATAACATAGATGATTTTTTTTTATGTCATTTGAAAAATAAAAATAAAAAATGTCCCTTTAAGAGCTATGGGCAGAAGTGACATTTTGATGTTGCTTTCGCCCTGCAATGATATGGAGACGGATGGGGGCCATCTTCCGTTCACTCGTCTCTATGCCAACCCAGGAAGCAGATGTGATTGTCTCCGCCAGCGGCTCCGGTGTAGGGCACCGGAGAGGGGCAGGAGGGGGCCCCCTCTCCCGCCACCGATAAAAGTGATCTCATGGTGAATCCGCCACAGAGACCACTTTTATCTTAAAGCGGACTGCCCACTGAAGAAGAGGATCCCAGAGTTATTGCAGCTAGCTGCTGCCATAACAACGATATTTCTCTTCAAAATACTGACGTAAAATGACGGCGGTAGTCCAAAAGTGGTTAATTTTCATACCAGACCCAAAGGGGACCAGGCAATACATTACAGCCACGAGCCAGTTTAAATTAAATTTTTTCCTTTAGAAATGTAATTTTGCTGCGGTAGAGTAAAACACATTGGAACGATGCGCCACTTTACAAGCAGACTAGGGGACCCCCAGGCATGATATTTAACCACTTAAGGACCGCCTCCTGCACATATACGTCGGCAGAATGGCACGGCTGGGCACAAGCATGTACCTGTACGTCCTCTTTAAGTGTCCAGCCGTCGGTCGTGGGCGCGCGCCCAGGACACGGTCAAAAGCTCCGTGACCACGGCCACGGGACCCGTGGACCCGATCGCTGCCAGAGTCCCGCGATCGGTCCCCGGAGCTGAAGAACAGGGAGAGCTGTGTGTAAACACAGCTTCCCCATTCTTCACTGTGGCGCTGTCATTGATCGTCTTTTCCCTGATATAGGGAAAGGCGATCAACGACGTCACACGTTCAGCCCTGCCCCCCTACAGTTAGAAACACATATGAGGTCACACTTAACCCCTTCAGCGCCCCCTAGTGGTTAACTCCCAAACTGCAATTGTAATTTTCACAGTAAACAATGCATTTTCATAGCATTTTTTGCTGTGAAAATGACAATACTTCCAAAAATGTGTCAAAATTGTCCGATGTGTCACCAATAATGTCGCAGTCATGAAAAAAATCGCTGATCGCCGCCATTAGTAGTAAAAAAAAAAAATAATAATAAAAATGCAATAAAACTATCCCCTATTTTATGGGTCTTCAAACTATGGCCCTCCAGTTGTTCAGCAACTACAATTCCCATCATGCCTTGTCATGTCTGTGAATGTCAGAATTTTAAAATGCCTCATGGGATGTGTAGTTCCGCAACAGCTGGAGGGCCGTAGTTTGAGGATCACTGCCCTATTTAGTAAACGCTATAAATTTTGCCCAAACCAATCGATAAACGCTTATTGCTATTTTTTTTTAACCAAAAATAGGTAGAAGAATACTTATCTCCCTAAACTGAGGGAAAAAAACGTTTTTTTTATATATATTTTTGGGGGAATATTTATTATAGTAAGTAAAAAATATTGATTTTTTTTCCAAAATTGAGGCTCTATTTTTGTTTATAGCGCAGAAAATAAAAAATATGTACCCGGGTCCCCATACACTTTTTATGACAATACCTTTCATATAAGCTTTTAAATTAGCACTTTTGATTTTTTTTTGTGTTCGTGTTCCATAGACTTTAACGGTGTCCGCATTTTTATGCCTGTTCGCATTTTCTGGTGCAAACCGAACCGCCTGCACAACTGAGAATGCTTAGACATGCAAACTGCTCTCATTTTAACTCCCATGCCTTTTTCACAGGGAGCTATAGTAAATACCAAACATTTGCGCTGTGTTAACCACTTAAGGACCGCCTACTGCACATTTACGTGGGCAGAATGGCACGGCTGGGCACATCAACGTATATATACCCGGTCCGAAGCTCCAGGACCGGGACCGTGGGATTCGCGGTCCCGATTGCCGCTGCAGTGCGGCGATCTGTCCCTGGAGCGGAAGAACGGGGAGAGCCGTGTGTACACACGGCTTCCCCGTGCTTCTCTGTGGCCGTAGCATCGATCGCGTCATCCCTGTAATAGGGGGACGCGATCGATGACGTCACACCTACAGCCACACCCCCCTACAGTTGTAAACACAACACATAGGCACACATCCCCTACAGCGCCACCTGTGGTTAACTCCCAAACTGCAACTGTCATTTCCACAGTAAACAATGCAAATTTAAATGCATTTTTTGCTGTGAAAATGACAATTGTCCCAAAAATGTGTCAAAATTGTCCGAAGTGTCCGCCATATTGTCGCAGTCACGAAAAAATCGCTGATCGCCGCTATTAGTAGTAAAAAAAAAAATAATTAATAAAAATGCAATAAAACTATCCCTTATTTTGTAAACGCTATAAATTTTGCGAAAACCAACCGATAAACGCTTATTGCGATTTTTTTTACCAAAAATAGGTAGAAGAATACGTATCGGCCTAAACTGAGGAAAAAAAATGTTTTTTTATATATTTTTGGGGGATATTTATTATAGCAAAAAGTAAAAAATATTGCATTTTTTTTAAAATTGTCGCTCTATTTTTGTTTATAGCGCAAAAAATAAAAACCGCAGAGGTGATCAAATACCACCAAAAGAAAGCTCTATTTGTGGGGAAAAAAGGACGCCAATTTTGTTTGGGAGCCACGTCGCATGACCGCGCAATTGTCAGTTAAAGTGACGCAGTGCCGAATCGCAAAAAGGGGCAAGGTCCTTTACCTGCATTTTGGTCCGGGTCTTAAGTGGTTAAAAAGCATTTTGGGGAGTGAAAATTAAAGTTATGTAGCCCAATGCATGTTTCAGTCATTGATTCTAATGGTACAATTGTAACTTCCCCAAATAAATACTTTTTATGTTGAGATGAATGTAACTTTATCTCAAAGAAATTGTCCTGAAACAATGTTGCTTCTTCATCATCTATTTTGTTTTCAAGAATGCTAGAATGCTAGAATGTTTAATGTTTTGGTAAAATATGTTTGTCTTTGTCACTTTCACTTGTTGCTGTCCATCTCACAAAAATCTTTACCCAAACTCACACAGTTGACTTTACAAACCACAAACAATACCATTGCTAATGCAAATTTAAAATGAGTCACAATTTTGTGTGTTTTTTTTAGTATTTTCAAATTATCCTAATTTGAGGCCAAAAAAATGTGATATGTATATCAACATCAGAAATAAAAATGTCATTCACAGAAATCAGAGGGTAACATCACTATTCTACACTCACACACCAAGAACCACCAAATATCAGAGAAAAAAACATAAAGAATGACTCTTGACTAATGTAATTCCATCACCTCTATGTCCAAAGAAAGGCAGTATATGTGTATTTATGTGTAAGAGGGCTCCACATGTAGCAGCACAGTGGCTCACAGGTTAACACTTCTGCCTAGCAGCGCTGAGCTGAACATGCCACTTCATGTAGAGACGTTTTCTGTTCTCCCTATGGGCCAGATTCAGGTAGATCAGAGCATCTTTGCTCTGGAGTAACGCTTCTCATTTACGTTACTCTGCCGAAATTTTAGGAGCAAGTGCTGTTATTCATGAAGCACTTGCTCCTAAAGTTGCGGCAGCGCATCGCAAATGAGCCGGCGGAATTCAAATTGGGCGGGTACGGGGCGTGTAGTATTCAAACTAAGCGCGATCCCGCGGCGAACGTACTGCGCATGCGTCGAGTGTCAATGCATCCCAGTGCGCATGCTCCAAATTCTGTCAGTGAACGTCAATGACGTCACATTCCCATTCATGAATGTTTTACGCAAGCAAGCGACGCGATTTGTTTTTTTTCCGACGCGATGACGACGCCTATACTTAACATAGGATACTCCACTAGGGGGCTGCTTTATCTATACGCCGCATATCGCTTCCGGAAACGTCGTAAAGTCACTGCGTCGCGCCCGAAAAAGATCGTGAATTGCCGATTCCCGCTCATTAACATATTTTTTGAGCGTAAATCGGCGGGAACGCCCCCGGCGCCATTTTTAAGTTGAAGTAACGATGCGATGGCGAAATTCAATTACGCCGATCGCATCGGAACTCCAACCCGGCGTTTCTTGTTTTCTGGTTACAGAAAACAAAAACGCCGGCTTAAAGCGACAGTTAGGCTGGCGGATCCATTGATCCGCCAGCCTAACTCTACCTGAATCTGGCCCTATGTTGTTAAACATAACTCCTGACTTAGGTCCTTACATAAATGTAGTATTAATATATAGGAGAGTTCCACCACCATTGTAAATTGTGTCATGTGTTTTCCATGGGCAAGGACTCTAATCAGCCTTAACATTTACCCACCAGTACTAATTGCAGCCTCTTACCAAGCCAAAACCCACAAAATGACAGCTGACAGTAATCAGTCATAACCAGCCTTCAAAACAGTTGGCATATGCCAGAAACAAGTTGTTCACTGGCTCTCTGGCCTTCCACAGTACATCTGCATTGATTAATTTCTTGCATCCCTGGGACTTAGGACTGTTTTACACCATAGAGATGCAGCCTAAAACCACAGAGATGCAGCCTATAAACCTGTGGCTCCACAGTGGCTCACAGGCTAGCACTTCTGCCTAACAGCACTGAGTTTCTGAGTTCCAATCCTTCTACCTGGCTACAGGTTTGTATGTTGTGCCGTAAAAGGTTATTTTTCACCAGTGATGACATTTTCGATGGGTTTCACATAATGGAACCCCAAGAAATTACATTATAAATCAAGCAAGTGTGGGTTTGCACCAAATCTACAACTGTGTTGTTTTGGCCCAGATATGGATGTCTAAGTCTGGTGTAATGTTGCACACCTATTTTAATTTTGTGTGCTTATGATGAATGACGAATGTGCTTTGTCAACAATTTGTGTGAAGCCTCCCTCACAAAGTTGTAATGTCCTGTTTTGGACCCTCCACATGCACAATGCAACAATCTACATGTTTTATTTGGAGATTTTTGGGATCACTGATCATGGGCAGAGCCTTGGACATGTGTTATTTTGAGGTTTACCCTGAACAAATATCAATGCTGAGACATTTTTCCTTTTTTTGTTGTTCTTAACAAACAGGTGTAAGCACTTGAGGCCTACATGAAGAAACAGAATCAATTACACTGGTGCGGGTGTCCTTTACTGGGTGGGTGAGCAATCCCAGATAGGTTATTTAAAGGCCTGCATGTGTGGCGGGTGTTTGGCCTAAGAACAAGCTTACATTTTTCTTACAGAGTGCTGCTCGGCCTCCTGACTTACGTTCGGGTGTCATATACGCCTAGGTTTTGAGTTGGGGGTGTTATAGGGGCCCTTCTGCTAGGGGGACCCCTGGATAAATGAAAGGCCAAAGAAAGTTGGAACCAATAAAGGACACCACCATGTCGCGTGGTTCGATGCGTTTGAGAAATTCTATGAGAATCCAGGTAAAGCCTGAATATCACAGTGAAGTGGGTCTGAAGACGATCACTGTGGATGTTTTACAGAAGTTGCTGAATTGACAGGTCAGTGATATATTTGCTCTCCAGGATTTTGTGGACAGTGGTCAATACAATATTTCTTATCATACTGAGGATACCTGCCAAGCTGCATATGAGATTTGGGGGAAGGCGGATCTGGGAGGGAATAGGCTAACTAAGAAAATGGACGTCAGTTTATTGTTTGATCCTTGGTCCAAAAAAACACTGTGCAGAGGACACAGTACACCAAGTGGAAATACTTGCTGATCAGCCAGTGCCTGTGGTATTAATATGAGAACAACAGCAAATGTATTGATGTAGCTTTAGGTGCGCACTGTGCAGAGGACACAGTACACCAAGTGAAAATACTTGCTGATCACTGCCTGTGGTATTAATATGACAACAGCAATTGTATTCACATAGCTTTAGGTGCACACTGTGCAGAGGACACATCAGCCACTGCCTGTGGTATTAATATGAGAACAACAGCAAATCTATTGACGTAGCTTTAGGTGCACACTGTGCAGAGGACACAGTACACCAAGTGAAAATACTTGCTGATCACTGCCTGTGGTATTAATATGACAACAGCAATTGTATTCACATAGCTTTAGGTGCACACTGTGCAGAGGACACAGTACACCAAGTGAAAATACTTGATGATCAGTCACTGCCTGTGGCATTAATATGAGAACAACAGCAATTGTATTCACGTAGCTTTAGGTGCACACTGTGCAGAGGACACAGTACACCAAGTGAAAATACTTTCTGATCAGTCACTGCCTGTGGTATTTTTTTTTTTTGTAAATATTTTATTTGGATTTTCACATTACAGATAGAAAAGGTAAAAACAACCCCACAACAGTTGTAAATTTGCAGTATACTAGAGCAGTATGACATAAACAAACAAAAGTGATGACTTACACTGTAATAACAAAAAAAAGGCAACAGTAACAGTAAAAGTAAAAGTAAAACCCTCAGGAGTAGAAAAACTGGATGTCATACAGTATATATCGGTCTAACCATATCCATAGCCAGTGTAGCAACGGGACTTATTGGCTGTAGGTATAGGAAAGTCATGGAAGTCAAAGAGCTCCAAGAAGCCATGGTCGCTTTACGGTGGTCAAAAGGTAGAGGGGTCAGATAGATCAGAGACCTTAAGGTGGCCCAATGAGTTGGTGAGATCTCTTTTCAAGTACCAGTCGGTATAGCGAAATGGTTGCATGACTTCTTGCAGGACTGTCCGAGTTAATGTGGCCTCAATATAGGTATGCCATCTCGTGAAAAAACGGGAGGTAGAGCGAAAGTTTAGCGTAATCGTGTCCAGCCTCTCCAAGTAGAAGAGCGATAGCATGGTCCTTTTCACTGCCTCTAGCATGGGTGGTGTTGGTGAAATCCAGTGGGACATAATAGTCCTGCGAGCAACTAGGAGGCATAGATGGGCCCATTGCGGAATATTGAGGAGCGCCATTGCTGTTGTAGAGGATGCTGGTGGTGTGTAGTCAAACAAGCACAATAACCGATCCTTCGGGATCCTAGTTTTATTAACTGTGCAGATGTGGGCAACTACAGAGTCCCAGAATTTGGAGACGGCTGTATTGTCCCAGAGACGGCGTACCAATATGGGGCGAAGCTGGGAGCACCAGGAGCATTGCGCTTGAGTTGGGTCCGCTCTATTGAAGCGAAACGGGTATTATGCTCTGTGCATGATCTTAACTTGTGTTTCACGCCATGTTTCCGATATAGTAAGGTTGCGAACATGTCTGTATCCCTCAAGGATTTTTTCCGGTAGTTCATTGTCATCAAATAGGGTAGACCATTTTCGGAACGGTGCGAGGTGATATTTTTCTGATTGGTGTTGAATAAGGTAGGAGTAAAGACTGGAGATGGAATAATCGTCTCTTTTTAGCACAACATCAATGAAGGACTGCTGGAAAGGGTCGGAGTTAGGTCCATGACAAGACCTCAGATAGTCATTTAATTGATGGTAAAAGGAGAATTCGCTCGACAGGGCCCCGAAGGACCTAAACTTAGCAGGTTCACCATGGTAGACGGAAGTTATTTTTGTGAGCCCCTTGGTTTGCCAGTGGTCGAATGCTTTGTGAAGAGTGGACGGAAGTAACATAGGGTTGCCCTGGATTGGTAGATAGCGCGAGATACTTGATGGTAGACCCAACAATTTCCGTACCTCCCTCCAAGCGATGACTGTATCTCTGATAAGTACACTTGATTTGAGGTGGAATGGTAGAGCATTAGGATTGGAGTGAAGGATGGCCGAAAGGGTATGTGGGGCAGTCAGAGCACCCTCAAGTAAGATATTGCAATATTTTGACCTTCCACTCAGCCAGTCTAGGCCCTGTCTAAGTAAGCATGAATGATTATAGAACTGAATATTGGGTAGACCCGCCCCACGCTCAGACTTCGGGAGGCATGGTTTTTGCAGCGCAATGCGCGGCTTTTTGCGGGACCATACAAAAGTGGTTAGAGCCCTATGGATTTTTTTCACATCAGAATGTTTCAATAATAGAGGTATGGTCTGCATCGGATAAAGTAAGCGTGCAAATGACACCAATTTAAAAAGGTGGCATCTCCCAAAGAGTGAAAGGGGGAGGGCCACCCATACTTCTAGCTCCTTGACAATTTTTGCTATTAATGGAGGGTAATTAAGTACTGTAACGGTCACCGCCATTTATGACCTTCCATCCAACCACGACAAGCTTATCCGACACACTCTGACAATCTTGCATACACGATCCATATCAATTCCCCAGAAAATTAGACTGACTGCTCTATCTTCTGGTTATATATAGTGTTGCTCACGAATATTCGCATTGCGAATATTCGCTACGAATATTGCATATTCAAGTATTTTTTTTATAAAATATAGCGAATATTCGTAAATATCGAATATTCGTGATATTTTATCCAAAAAAAATATAGCGAAATTTCGCAATCATTTTCGCTTTCGCATATGCGAAATTTCGCGATTTTTTTTTTATAAAATATCACGAATATTCGTAAATATCGAATATTCGTGATATTTTATAAAAAAAAAAAAAAATCGCGAAATTTTGCATTAGCGAAATTTCGCATTGGCGAAAATTCGCAATTTTTTTTTTTTATAAAATATCACGAATATTCGATATTAACGAATATTCGCGACCGCATATGTGAAATTTCGCTTTTTTTTTTTTTTTATAAAATATACCGAATATTCGTAAATATTGAATATTCGTGATATTTTATAAAAAAAAAAAAAAAAGCGAAATTTCGCTAATGCAAAATTTTTATAAAATATTATTTTTATTATAAAATATCACGAATATTCGATATTAACGAATATTCGCGAATATTCTTCGAAATATTCGCGAAATATCGCGAAATCGAATATGGCGTATTCCGCTCATCACTAGTTATATATATGAATACTTTAATGGTTTCTTCTCAGCTTTCTATACAGTACAAGATGTTACAGTTAATCACAAGACAATGCAATCTCCACTAGACATGTGCACAGGAAAAAAAAAATTTTTGTTCCGTTTCGTATGGCCCCGTCTGTTCGTTTCCGTTCGTTTTTCGTAAGACGCCCGTTTTCCCGTTCGTTCCCGTTCGTTTGTCGTACGACGCGATTTTTTCGTATTCCGATCGTTTCGTATTTCCATTACCGTTTTATTTTCGTACATGCGGGATGATTCATTATTCTGTTTAATTCATGTTCGTTTCTTGTTAGACAATAATTATCGTGAATTTTCGTCAATTTGCATTCTGTGTATCTTGAATGCTTTTCTTTTGTTAGTGTCAGTTGTATATTCATTGTTCAATGACATCTATAACAAAAGAATTTCATTATGTATATTGAATGAATTCCCTTTTCTGTTTTCTGTGTATTCAAAATACTGAAGGCAAATCTTTTGTTATATCAACATACGAAAATAACAAAAGAAACGGGTTCAAATGCAAATCTTTTGTTTATGGTTTTTTTGAATGGCCAGAGAGTTAGGCTGGCCATACATGATACAATTTTCTGTGCAATTTTCTTTAGATTTACCTTCAACTATGTAGTGCAAGGGCCTGGCTGCTTGCATACAATTGAAAGTGTTGTTTAGTTTGACCTCATATATGGTTTTTGGTAAATCTAAAAGAAAATTGTACAAGAAAATTGAACATGTATGGCCAGCCTCAGTGACTGAAAGCAGCTTCTCTTTTGTGCTGAGTACTAGAGTAGTGAGTACACTTGTACAGTAAAGCCTAATAAACTTTTCTGTGGATTTTCATCAGAAGGGAGATCAGTTGGCCAGACTTTTGAACCCAAAAATGGTTTTCTGATGCAGTTGAAAAACGAACAAATTTTCTGAGAACTATCGGAAAACGATCGTTTTTATGTTTGTTGTTAAAATAGTCTGACCAAGTGTATGGGGCTTAACAATACTATTGTTAAGCCCCATACACTTGGTCAGACTGTTTTAACAACAAACATAAAAACGATCGTTTTCCGATCGTTCTCAGAAAATTCGTTAATTTTTAAACTGCATCAGAAAACCATTTTTGGGTTCAAAAGTGAAAATCCACAGAAAAGTTTTAGGCTTTACGGTACAAGTGTGCTCACTACTACTCAGCACAAAAGAGAAGCTGCTTTCAGTCACTGAGGCTGGCCATACATGTTCAATTTTCTTGTACAATTTTCTTTTAGATTTACCAAAAAACATATAATATGAGGTCAAACTAAACAACACTTTCAATTGTATGCAATCAGGCAGGCCCTTGCACTACATAGTTGAAGGTAAATCTAAAGAAAATTGTACAGAAAATTGCACAGAAAATTGTATCATGTATGGCCAGCCTAACTCTCTGGCCATTCAAAAAAACCATAAACAAAAGATTTGCATTTGAACCCGTTTCTTTTGTTATTTTCGTATGTTGATATGACACCTGTAACAAAAGATTTGCCTTCAGTATTTTGAATACACAGAAAACAGAAAAAGGAATTCATTCAATATACATAATGAAATTCTTTTGTTATAGATGTCATTGAACAATGAACATACAACTGAAAACGAACACAAAACGGATTCAAACAAAATACACAGTGCAAACCTCTTGATACAGATTTCATTTTCGTTATTTTGCCGTTTTCGTTTTGTCGTTTTTTCCCGTCGGATCGTTCGTTCGTATTTGCGGTCGTTCGTTATGCGGCTCATCCGTTATCCCGTCGTTTTCGTATTTTGGTGCTTTACCGTTTTCGTATGTACACATTATCCCGCGGGTACGAAAATGAACATTTTCGTACGAAAATAACATTCATATGAACGGGAATGCACATATCTAATCTCCACTCCCCCTATTCACACACTGAGGCTAATTATCTAATCAGTAGCTAGACATTTGGGCACCGCATCATCAATAGATTTCCCTTAACCTTTACTCAACACAATTGACATGCTAATTCAATACACCTGAATAAAGGCTGCTACTTTGTAGTACAATACACAATCACAGATATTCTTCACACACATATAAGGAACCTCAATCACATTATCTAGACAGACGTACTGTCTCTAAAGGGCTTGACACCTTTGTACCATAGACAATGTATTGTCTAGGAGTAGATGCAATTAACACCTTTCCACAGAATGTGTCCACATTTTGTAGAGCCAACCTCACTTAACATTTCAATAGCCGGAGCTAAGCATTGAATAAGCTTGTAATGTCCCTCTCCTGTGTAACAGATGTCAAGTAGGAACACCTTAATATCTCAGTATCCTGCCATGAAGTATTATTAATGTCCCATCTCATGTAATATATGAAGTATGATCCCATTAGCCACCCTACACCCAGAAGGGCACAGGGTGGACTTCGACCCAGGAGTTTTTAGTGCCGCCGGCACAGGAGTATCTCTCATCCTTCCAAAGTCTTTGGTTGTCATGGGTCATTCCGTTACATCTCTCCCCTTTCGGTGGGAGACGGACACAGGAGAGAACCCCAAACGGGTTGACTCCGAAGTCAGTCAGTAGTTCCAGTCCTCCAATGCTGGTATCCATACTGTACCCCAAATAAATTGCTCCAAACTGAGCATTACTCACCCCACCAACCTCTGCCTCTCTCAGAGAACACGCCTGTCGCTGGGGAGAGGCCTGGACTGGCCCTTCTCCCTGGAGTCCTTTCAGCCGCTGAAGAGAAGGCAGGGTGGCTGGGCTCAGTCCATCATGCTGTTGGGGGTCTGGGCCAACTGCACCCCCTTCCTGGGGTATACCAGTGGAGACTGAAGTCCCATCCACTGGTGCTAGGTTAAAACCCCCCAGTTCTTGCAAAGCAAAGCCGACATCCTCCTGTCCCAGTCCTGTACCATTTTCTAGGGTTGTGCCAGTGGAGACTGAAGTCCCATCCACTACCACAGGAACCCCCTCTTCCGTTAGTGGAGAGCAGAGGTCCGTGACCCTCTGTTCTGTTGCCAGCTCTTCCGCTGGGTTGCTGTGAGTGGAGACCACAGTCCTATCCACTACCACAGGGACCCCCTCTTCTGTTAGTGAGGAGCAGAGGTCCGTGACCATCTGTTCTGTTGCCAGCTCTTCCGCTGGGTTGCTGTGAGTGGAGACCACAGTACCATCCACTACCACAGGATACCCCTCTTCTGTTAGTGAGGAGCAGAGGCCTGGGGCACTCTGCTCTGTTGCCAGTGATTTAGCTGGGGGTAAAAGTTTTACCACCTCAGCTTGTTGCTGGAAAGAGGGGCCAACCGCCCCGGCTCTCTGGAACTCAACACCATCCGCTTCGGCTTTAGGGATGGCAATCTGCATATTTTCCACTGCCGATTCATCAGCCAGGATTTCACAGTTGTCATCTGACCTTTCCTCATAGTCCCAGGCAATGGGAGCCCCACCCTGCTGCTGAGCAGAGTCCAGCAACTGTCTGTAGGCGACCTCCAGCTCCCATTCCCGAATGGCCTAGAAATTCCAAATCTTCCTGTAACCAGTGGCCTCCCGAGATATTCAATTTTTCCTCTCTGTGCTCCATTATGTCCTCCAAGCGCCACTCCTGATCATCCCCAAAGTCTGGATCACTGGACATCCTCCAATACAACAATCCCAGGCCATCATAGTCATAGCCTTCTGTGGGGCTGTCATCCGCTGACCACGGGCACTCTTGGGCTACAAACCACCGGAGGGCTCTGTAGCTCTAGTCTAGCTGCATCTCTGCCTGGATCAGCCTGCTTAACTCCGCTATCCACTCCTGCTTCGGTTGTTCCCCCAAAAACGGCATTCGTACGTTATACTGCGGCCAGTACCTTGCATAGATGGAGGGCAGGACCTTTCCTTGGTGTTGCTGCTCCAGAGCTAGCGCTTCCTTCCAGAGTTGGCACCGAATCACATCCGACCATACCAGCAGGACCTCCTCTGATACGGGTCCTCTGTGCTGTATCCGCATCTCTTGTAACCTCCTTTGGAATTCCTCTTCCATGGAGACTGGTATCTGCACCTCTCCTCTCTCTTCAGTTGGTGCTGCTGTGACTTCAGCTGCTGCAGCACTTCTTCGCTGTCGCAAGGTGGCATCTAAAGCTGCTATAACCCAGTCTATGATCTCCGGTGGAGGATTAGGACCATATTGTGCCAGTCCATGTTTAACAGCCCGATCAAAAAATTCTTCCTCGGGTGTCCTGTCTGTTACGCTGGGCCTCTTAGCTCTATTCATTTCGACAAGTTCTGCGATAATGTCCCTTTTCTTACGGTTGCTGGCCGGTCTGCCCCAGCTCTCCAGTAAGTCCTTGAGGGAAGAGAGCTTCATCCGTTCATACAGCGTCTCCATTGTCCTGTGTCCTTGTAGTTGTCCTTCTGGTGATGGAATCATCCCACTGCTGGGCCACCAATGTAACGGTCACCACCGTTTACGACCTTCCATCCAACCACGACAAGCTTATCCGACACACTCTGACAATCTTGCATACACGATCCATATTAATTCCCCAGAAAATGAGCCTGACTGCTCTACCATAGACAATGTATTGTCAAGGAGTAGATTCAATTAACACCTTTCCACAGAATGTGTCTACATTTTGAAGAGCCAACCTCACTTAACATTTCAATAGCCAAAGCTAAGCATTGAATAAGTTTGTAATGTCCCTCTCCTGTGTAACAGATGTCAAGTAGGAACACCTTAATATCTCAGTATCCTGCCATGATGTATTATTAATGTCCCATCTCATGTAATATATGAATTATGATCCTATTAAAAAGTCTTTGGTTGTCATGGGTCATTCCGTTACAAGCACATACAAAGAAGAGGGGTCACGTCCTATGCAGATGCCTAGGTATATGATGTGTTGAGTTGCGATAGCAAACGGAGATAGAAGTCTCCATCTAGCAGACAATCGCGGCTTGAGTGCCAGAATTTCGCTTTTATCAAAATTAATACGAAAGACCGAGCATAGTCGGAAGGCCGCAAAGTGATCTTGGAGTCTGTCAAAGTCTGCGAGGGGGTCGGTGGAGAATAGGAGTATGTCATCTGCAAATAGGGCAGAGCGAAGAACTTGGTTACCCACGGTGACGCCACTGACCCCTTCATGGGAGTTGAGTAATCTGGACAGGGGCTCAATGGCAAAGTTGAAGAGTAGGGGGGACAGGGGGCATCCCTGCCTTGTCCCTTTTGTTAGGGGTATCGAGTTCGAGACAAAATCTGGGGTAACAAGATGCGCAGTTGGTGACGCGTACATTTGTTGTAAGAATCGCATGATTGGGCCCGAAAAAACGAATCGTTCCATCACTTTGAACAGCCAAGACAAACTAACGTTGTCGAAGGCTTTTTCGGCGTCTAACGAAATAATAGCGACGTCTCGATTGGAGTGTGTTTTAGTGCCATCAAAACCTTATGGATGTTTAGAGTCGCCGAGCATCCTGGAACAAAGCCAGATTGAGCCGAGTGTAGCAAAGAAGGGAGCAGTGGGGCCAAGCATGATGCAATGATTTTGGAAAGGATTTTAACGTCCACGTTAATTAGGGTAATTGGGCGGTAGGAGCCCGGCAGTAAGGGATCCTTCCCCTTCTTAAATATCAGTTTGATGTGCGCCTGCGTACCAGTAGGAAGGTAAGGGCCCCCATCCCACATGGCTGCATATACACGTTGTAGGGTGTTCCGGAACAAAGTCCTTGGTCAATTAAAAAAATTCAGCTGTGTAACCGTCAGGACCTGGGGCCTTAGCAGATGCCATGTTTTTTATTGTGCGCCGGATATCATCAGAGGTGATAGGGGCATTAAAGTGGAGTATCACCTAAAAATAAACTTTTAACATTGCATTTATGAGATTAATGACAAATAGAATCGGCTGTTTTTTTTTTTTAAATACGTCCGTACATACTGTTTCCTATATGTATTCTCACAGCCGCTTCCGGGTATGATGGTCGGGGTTGGGCGTTCCTAATTGATTGACAGGCATCCGACCGACGCATACAGCGCACCGACGTTCGGTTTCTTTCGGCATCTCGTGACGCGCTGTATGCAGACGGACCTTAGCAAGGAGAGCTTCCGCAGTAGCATGGTCTGTCTGGTCAGCTGCAATAAGTTTTGTGTAGTACTCCGCAAGCAAGTTACTAATTTCAGCAGGCGAGGTGACCAGGGAGCCAGTTGCATCTTTCAGGGAGGAAATATGAGTGGGTCGTCTTGGTCCCGAGCACAATTTGGCCAGTAACTTGCCTGCCTTGTTGCCATATCTGTGGTAATGCAAATTAACGTATGACATTTTAGCAGCTTCATGTTGTTCTGCACAAAGGTCAAACGTACGCTTAGCCTGACGCCATTCTTGTATAGTATTAGGGGTGCGACTTAGAGTTAGGCGTTCGTGCGTCAAATGTAGGGCTTCCCTTCGTATTGCTGCCTGGCATATATTTTAAATTGGGTGGTATATGAGATGATCTTCCCTCTCAGGAAAGCTTTACCAGCTTCCCAAAAGAGGTTCGGATCGGTGATGTGTTCCCCGTTAGTTGAGGCGTATTCGTTCCACTCTTCACAAAGCATGTGGCTAAAGTCATCATTGTCCGCTAGATATGAAGGAAATCGCCATGTGGACGAGGGGGAAGGGAGTTTAGCCTGCGCCATGTGTATACCAATAGGGCTGTGATCTGAAATTCTGGCATCCGCGATTTCCGAATCGTTAATTAATGCAGGGAGGCAAACAAGTAGTTGATGCGGGAAAAAGAGCTGTGCGGGGGCGAGAAGAAGGTATACTCCTGATCCGTCGGGTGCATCAGATGCCACATATCTACATATCGCATGGAGGCAATGGATTGTGCTAGAGGAGTCGGACATCAGGGGGGGGAAAATCGCGCGCTCCGCGGGCAAAGTTACTCGTACGGTCGGCTAGTGTGGACAAGACAGACTTGAAATCTCCACCTACCAAGTGAAGGGTTTCAGGGGGAGTAAGTATCCACTGTACCATATCCTGGAAAAAGGAGGTGCATAAATATTGGTGATAGCAACTTGCTTGGTTCCTAAAGTCAAGTGTAAGGTCAGTTTGCGGCCTGTCGAGTCTGCCCTGACCTCTCTAACAGTGTGTCGCAGATTCTTGTGCAGCAAGATAGCCACTCCAGCCTTACGGCCTATAGCGGGTGAGGCATACACCGAGCCTACCCATAGTTTACGGAGACGTGTTAGATCGTCCGCGGACAGGTGCGTCTCCTGTAACAGAGCCACATCCGCCCGGAGATGCTTCAAATGCCTAAGGATTGACATACGTTTGAATGCAGAACGAAGCCCCTTAACATTCCATGAGACATACCTTAGGTGACTCCCACCGGCTGACGAGGCCATGTCTGAGGTAAAGCGATATATTGAGGCGGGGGCTTGCCAAGGAGCACCCCTGTAGGCAGAGCGTCTTCAGCATGAGAGTCACCAAAGTGTTCCAGGTCTCCTGTGGGTAGAAACGCAATACAAATAAGTACAAACAGTAAACAGTCATCATAAGTACATAAAAAAATAAATAAAGCTACATTTAGGCGTAGAGAACACCCATTCACTTTTTTCCACATGAGGTTCCACTACCTAGTTAGGCTCCCGCTATTCATCAGCACCTCTTCTGATGCCTGTAAATAGGCTACGGGGAGGGGGGGGGAAGTGGACAACATGTAAGCCAACCATACAGGGGTTTACAAAGCGGGCATAGCGACTCCAGACAGAGGCGCATGTGCTAGCGAGTGAATGGTCAGCACTTGTGTGTGAGCAGGAATGGACCGATTAGTAGCTGGAAGCCCCTACGGCGCACTTTTAAAAAAAAAATTTTTAGTGAGAGCCATAGAACAGCGCCATTGTAACAAGAACATAGTCAGTTAACCATCAAACAGAATCAGGCATAGATTTTGAACATTTTTCAAGGTCATCCACGGCAACATAAGGTTCAGTCGGACAGAAAAACAAAATAAAAATAAGAGCAGACAGAGTAGACCAAGAATAAGAGGACTAAAGAAAGGAAAAGGGGACCATACTACCCGTTTCCAATGCGAGTCCGATAAAAAGGTTTCATTGTGGAATTTCAGCGACCGCCAGATCTGTCCTCCTTCTGGGTGACGCGTCTTCATTTGTAAGGCGGCTAAGTCGGGCTACTTTGTTTAGGCAGTGTAGATGGAGAAGGCGCCGATGGAGAGAATGAATTCTCTGTAGAGTTGGCGAGATCCATGTCCGTTCCCAAGTAGTTGATGTAGCTTTCTGCTTCGTCGGGTGTGGCAAAGGTGAGTTGTTCTCTGTCTTGCGTTTAGACACGAAGGAGTGCCGGGTAAGCCAACAAGAACCGGACTTGGGCATTGTGTAGAGTGGTACAGATTGCAGAGAAAGCCTTACGCTGTTTCATCACCTCCATGGAATAGTCCGCATAAAGCAGTAGTCGCGCTCCATCTACGGACAGCGTGCGTGTGCGGCAAAACTTCTGCATAATGGCCGCCTTGTCAGCATAGTTGAGGTATTTAACTATGACGTGGCGAGGTTTGACATGGCTTTCCGAGTATTGCCCGATGCAATGCGCCCTTTCAATGGTGCAGGGTATGCGGAGTCCTAATTGCTTAGGAATGATCTTTGCACAAATATTTGTGACTTGAGTAGTGAAAACTGATTCAGGGAGTCCAAATATGTGCAAATTATTCCTTCTCGATCGATTTTCCAAATTATCAAGTTTCCACCAGATATCCCTATTTGCGGCATCAATGCGTGCTAACATAGATGAGGCAGCCGAGGAGTCATCCTCTAGTGAGGAGATCCTGTCTTCCACATGTGTGAGTCTCTGTGCCTGCGCCTGCACTTCAATGTTGAGTTGTTCCAGCCCTCTGTGTACTGCAGCATCCACAGTGGCAGTGAGCGTGGGGCCCAGCAAGGCTACAACTGCCTGCGCTATACCAGCAGGGGAGGCAGGGTCAACGTCTGCTGGTGGCATAGGAGCCGTGGGAGGCAGCGGCTGTGGCTGTGCAGGCGTTAACAGCAGTTCTGCCTGTGTGTGAGTGGTGGCCATTTTGGCTGCATCAGCCGTCGGCTCTCCCGCTGTGTGAATCACGGCGGCCGCCACTCGGGCATACGATCGCTCCACAAAGCGTTCCATCCGTGCCCAGGATGTAGCAGGGGTGGAGGGGGGGGTCTCCCCGAAGCTTTAGCTGGGTAAAACGGCCGGTTATGAGAGGAGCGCAGTGGGAGCTGAGGGAATCTACCTCTTCCTCATGTGGCGCCGGAACCGGAAGTTGCCTGTGGTATTAATATGACAACAGCAATTGTATTCACGCGGCTTTAGGTGCACACTGAGCAGATGACACAGTACAACAAGCGAAAATATTTGCTGATCAGCCACTGCCTATGATATTAATATGAGAACAACAGTAATTGTATTCATGTAGCTTTAGGTGCACACTGTGCAGAGGACACAGTACATCGAGTGGAAATGCTTGCTGATGAGCCACTGCCTGTGGTATTAATATGAGAACAACAGCAATTGTATTCACATAGCTTTAGGTGCACACTGTGCAGAGGACACAGTTCACCAAGTGAAAATACTGTAGCTAGCACAATCACCTGCCTGCCTGTCAATACAGTGTATAAATATATATACAACACCTGGGATGCATATACATCCTCTACACCACAGGTGTCAAACACAAGGCCCGTGGGCCGAATCCGGCCCTCCAGCCCATTTCATGTGGCCCTCGCACTTCTCCTGCAGCTGCAGGAGAGCTCCAGCCCTCCTCTGGTCCTACTCCAGACCCCTACTTTCAAGCAATGCATCCAGCTTCTTCCCAGCAGCAGCATAAGGAAAGGGGGTGCACTGTGATGTAAGGGAGAGTGGGGGACTTAACTTCTGATGGTGGGGTGGCTCTTGACATCTAATGTAAAGGGGAAGTGCTGGACATCTAATCTTATAGATACAACCGGCCCTTTTGAGGGCATTCATAATGCTGATGCGGCCCACAATGAAATTGAGTTTGACACCCCTGCTCTACACACTGTGGCCCAGATTCACATAGAGAGGTGTATCTTTGTGCGGGAGTAAGGGTATCTTCTTTACAATATGCCGCCGCAATTTAGAGAGGCAAGTACAGTATTCACAAAGCACTTGCTCCGTAAGTTACGGCTGCGTAGCGTAAATTGTAATTGTAAGCCCTCGTCATTCAAAGTAGGAAGGAGGTGGGCATCATCTATTTAAATTAAGCATGACCCCATGCTAATGAATGGCCGGTCGAACTGGGCATGCGCGCGCATGCTCAGAATCACGTTGCATATACTCCCTAAGAGACGTCGGCGCAATGCCTACGACGTGAAAGTCTCTTACGCACAGCTCTATTCACGTAGTACTACGTAAACGGCGTACGCGACGTAAAATTTTATGGCGTCGTTCCCTGGCCCATACCTTTGCATTAGCTGCGCCTGCTTTAGCAGGGGTAACTTTACGCCGGACGTAAGCCTTACGCAAATCGCGTATATGAAGCGGCTGGGCGCATCTACGTTTGTAAAATGGCGTATCTTACTCATTTGCACATCTAACTCAAAAAAATGACACTCTCTCTCTCTCTTTCTGTCTTAACCACCGCAACACGCTACACAAGGCCGACATCGAGGCCAATTATGTCTCTCTGCTTTTTGTGTGCTGTGATTGGCCAAAGCATGTGGGTCATAGTGCATGCTTGGCCAATCATCATCCAGCAAAGCACTACGATGCCGCAGTGAATAATGGGCCGTGACATGCCACTCGAATTTGGCACTCGCTTTGAACCTGAGTTCGACTTGAACACTAAGCTCATCCCTACCCACCACGTAATGTGCTGTATTGTGCAATGCCGACCGAGTAATGTCCTGTGCCCACCATGCAATGTGCTGTGCCATGCTCACCATTGAATGTTCTGTGCAGTGTCCACTTTCATGTTGTACCCCCCATGTAATGTGATGTGCTTTGCCCACCAAGTAATGTGCTGTTCTTACCATTTAATGTACTGTGCTTTGCCCATTCCCCCATGTAACATACTCTGCTGTACCCCCCATGTAATGTACTGTGCCATTATCCATCTACGGTCTCCCTCTCTCTCCCCTCTCTCTCTTTCACCCTCTCTATATTTCCCTTTTTCTCACTCCCTCTCTCTCTTTCTTCCGTGATATCAGTGTTTGGCGGAGTGATCTAGTAAAGTTCTAGTAAAGTTCTGCTTCTTCTCTTTCAGGCACCAGGACAGATGTGAGAGAGCTGACAGAGAGGGAGCAATAAAACAAATACGAGCGGAGTGGCGGTGGCGGCGGGAATCGCGGCAGTTACTGAGCAGCACACAGTGAGTGTGGTGTCCCACCTGTTGTGAAATCCTAAAACAATCATCCGAAGTCCTCACAGTGCCTTCTAACAACTTATAGTTTTAGGATAATCATCCACACCAGACAGAGGGTGCTCTATGGCTTTGTCACAGTGTGTCCCACGGTGGGTGCTGACTTTGCTGTGGATGTAGTGTGGGGTACAATCTGTAACACACAGTACAGCTATAAATGAAGAAAGTCAGCACCCAACAGCCAAGTGATACACTGTGACATAAAGCACCCGCTGTCCTGTGTGGATGATTATCCTAAAGCTAGAAGTCCCAATGCACTTAGGGGGCTAGATTCAGGTAGGAGATACGATGGTGTATCTCCAGATACACCGTCGTATCTCTGCGTCCTATCTATGCGCCTGATTCATAGAATCAGTTACGCATAGATTTGCATTAGATCCGACTGGCGTAAGTCACTTACGTCGTCGTATCTAAGTTGCATATTTACGCTGGCCGCTAGGTGGCGTTCCCGCCGATTTACGCGGCGAATATGCAAATGAGATAGATACACCGATTCACGAACGTAGCGTATTTTTTTTACGTCATTTGCGTAGGCGTAAGTCCGGCGTAAAGTTACCCCTGCTATATGAGGCGCAGCCAATGTTAAGTATGGACGTCAGGACAGTGTCGTATTGTACGTCGTTTGCGTCGTTTTGCGTAAGTTGATTCAGAATGGGGCTGGGCGTAAGTTACGTTCACTTCGTTTTCATTGACTATTTGCGATGTGATTTGGAGCATGCGCACTGGGCTACGTTCATGGCCGGCGCATGCGCAGTTCGTTTGGTGCGTCGATTACATCGGGTCACACTTAGTTTACATAAAACACGCCCCCTACATTGCCAATTTGAATTACGCGGGGATACGCCGGCCCATTTACGCTACGCCGCCGCAACTTACGGGGCAAGTGCTTTGTGAATACAGCACTTGCCTGTAAAAGTTGCGGTGGCGTAACGTAAATCAAATACGCTACGCCCGCACAAACTTACACTCTCCATCCTGAATCTAGCCCAGGATGTTTAAAAAATGCTACTCCTCATGGCATAAATATACTACCCACATCTGCCACTATACCGCCCTATACTACCCATACCTGCTATTATATTGCCCTATACTACCCAAACCTTTTACTATACCACCCTATACTACCCAAACCTGCCACTATACCACCCATACTACCCAAACCTTCCACTATACCACCCTATACTACCCAAACCTCCCACTATACCATCCTATTCTACCCAAACCTGCCACTATAACACCCTTTACTACCCAAACTATACATTTTTTTCATCATTTGCCATCATTTTTGAGATTTCTAATGTAAAAAAATAGGTCACCTTTAAAAACGCCTATATACAAAAATCGCAGCAAAACGCCGGTACCGCGTTTAGCGTCGTTTTGCCACGTTTTGCGGCTCAAACGTGAAAACTTTTGCGTCTGAACCCATTTGTTTGCTTCTGGAAAAACGAGGATAAACAACGCAACTGCCTAAAAACGGCAATAAACAAGATTGTGTGCATGGACACATAGGATAACATTGAATGTGTTCAGAGGCAGTTGAAAAAACTGTCCAAATGCCTCTGAACTCGAGTTTACCAGCGTCTCGTGTGCATGGGGCCTTAAGGGGAGGTCAGGCGGGTACAGTACTAAACCCTATACTGTACCCGCCTGACCTCCCCTTACTGTGTCCCCCAACCCCTCTGTACTGTGTCCTCCTGCCCCCCCCCCCGTACTGTGTACAGTCATACATAAATACAGGCTGCTGATAGGCAGGGATGACAGGCAGGCAGTGTGTACAGGGAGGGGGATAGTTTCAAAAAGGAGTCGGAGAAGTGTGTACAGGGAAAAAGAGTCAGTGTATACAGAGGGTCAGTGTATATGGGGTGGGGGGACAGTTTGTATAGAGGTGAATTTAATTTGGGATAATTCCCTGGTTGTGTGTATATTATGTTTATAATAAGACTCAAAAGCCACGCCCAATATGTAGCATTATTTTGCCACACCCTCTCATTGCCACCACGCACATAGCGTGCCACGGGTCACCATCCACTCTTGTAGGGGCCCTAGTGCACTACATTGCCCAGGGGTCCATGATGGTATTAAGATGGCCCTGTCTATATGTAGTGTAAATGGACCAGATTCTCAAAGGAATTACGCCGGTGTATCTACACATACACCGGTGTAATTCGAAAATCCCACTGGCGTATCATTGTTTTATATTCACAAAACAAGATACGCCGGTTTTACACTAAGATCCGACTGGCGTAAGGCAATTACACCGTCGGATCTTAAATGTAATGTTACGCCGGCCGCTAGGTGGCTTTCACGTCGTTTTCTCATTTGCCTATGCAAATGAGCCTGATACGCCGATTCCCGAACGTTTGTACGCCGCCTCGTTGTCGTTTACGTCGTTTCCGTAAGCGTAAGGTTACCCCTGCTATATGAGGGGTAACCTTACGAAGTTCCGTCGTATGCCATGTTAAGTATGGCGTCGGGTCAGCGCCGTCTTTTTCCGTCGTTTTACTAAGTCGTTCGCGAATAGGGCATTGCGTACGTTTTCAGGTTGGTTTCAACAACGTTTTCCGACGTGAGCTGGAGCATGCGCACTGGGTTTTTTTTTCCGGCCGGCGCTTGCGCAGTTTGATCGACATGGGGGTGCGCTTAATTTAAATACAAGCCGCCCCCTTTCATTTACGCGGTGATACGCCGGGCTATTTACACTACGCCGCCGCAACTTACGGAGTAAGTGCTTTGAGAATACTCATGCAATTAATGATCAGAAGACGCAAGGCAAAAAATGCCATCACACAAGCTCATATTATTGATCTTAAAACATCTATGGCCCCCTTTATGGAAACCAAAGAGTATTTGGAAAGGGCTCAGACCTTGCAAATTCATTTAACTAAATATGATACCAACATCAAAAATAAAAAACTTAAAAAATATCATAGAGATATGAAAGATTATCATGATTCCAAGGCCTACAAGTGGCAGATCAAAACTGACACTAGTAGTTCCAAAGAATCTACTATGGAGAGAGATTCAGAAGTACAAAATTTGGTTACTTTAGCAACCAATAAAAACAAAGCTAAATCTTCTACCCCCAAAAAATCCAAAAAACCAACTATACCCCAAGGATCCTCACAACAGGGAGGTAGGGGACCACCACCCCCACCGTACGGTGGCTATCCTACGGGGCCCCCAAATAATTACTACCCCACTCCCTATATGGCACCTACTCACAATAGATATGCCCCACTGGACAATCGTCCAATGGATTATAATTACAATAATTATTACCAAGGTCCCCCACACTATACCTCCAGACCCCCTAGAGGGAAACCTAGGGGCAATCATAGAGGCAAACAACATGGACCTAACCCTGGACAGGCATCGGGGGAATGGAGGGGCTGGAGCGAGCCCTACAAAATTCCCACCAATGCCCCACAACCCCAGCAAGAACATTTAGGCCTAGAGGTAAAAGAGGGGGAACCAGAAAGAAAAAGACCCAGGGACCATTAGGAGAGGGCATTTTTAATCTGGCAGGTGTTGACTTATCTCGGGCGGAGCTAACAGTATTCTCACATGGATTAAAATTTGCTCCAAGTAAAAATCTAAACAAATTTGAGACCTTCATTGATGTGGAAAAATTTGTGAGGAAACTCAATATCAAAAAACATTTTTCCCAGCAACCCACATATGAACCCCAAACCAACACCACTATGTTTAAACATAGTGGGTTAAAAAACAGTTCAGTTTTTAATCCAAAAAAGGGGACCCACCACCATGCGGAGGTTTTCAAACATATGGTACAAGGGAAAATTCAAGATTTAGATATTAAAGCTTTTAATACAAAACATACCAGCAACCATAACCTGGTGTCGGATGGAATTAAAGCCTTAGAAGAAAATAAAAACATAGTAGTCCGCCCTGCCGACAAAGGCGGTGGAGTGGTAATACTTAAGAAAACAGACTATTATGAAGAAATCCAACGTTTGCTGAGTGCTACAGACACTTATTCTCTTCTTCCTGGGGATCCTTTGGGTAGACTCAAAAATGAGCTTACCCTCTGGGTTAAAGATGGTCTAACCCAATCTATTCTTACAGATAAAGAGGCACAATATTTGGTTCCAAAAGTACCCCGTACACCTGTACTGTACACTATTCCAAAAATCCACAAAAACAATACGCACCCACCCGGGAGGCCTATTGTTAGCGGAATAGGTTCTCTCTATTCTAGAGTGGGCGAGTACTTGGATATTTATCTCCAACCCTTGGTCACTCAAGGTAAATCCTATTTGAAGGACAGTAGAGAACTTATCAAGTCCTTAGCAACATTTACAGTTTCCAAAAATGTATGGCTGGTTACTGTAGATGTCGAATCGCTTTATACCAACATTCGCCAACCAGATGCAATTTCAGCTGTTCGACAAGCATTAGAACTCCAATCTGCAATACCCTCGGCTCAGATAAATTTTTTGGTTAAGGGACTCCTACTGGCCATGGGAAATAATTATTTCTGGGCCCAAGGAAATTTTTATAAGCAGATCAGAGGAGTCGCAATGGGGGCTCGGTATGCACCCAGTGTGGCAAACTTGGTACTTAATAGATGGGAGGAGGAAACCATCTATAGAGACAAAGCTACCTCTCTGGTTTACTACCGGAGGTACATAGATGATATTGTACTTCTATGGGAGGGCTCCCAACTCTCCTTAGAACAATTTTTAGTCCAAATGAACAACAATAATTATGGTCTCAGCTTCACCGCTGAATTTAACAAGACCTCAATTCACTATTTGGACCTCATCTTAACAAAACAAGGTAACCAGATCCACACTATGACTTACTTTAAGCCAACTGACCGTAATGGGTATGTACCAACCTCCAGTTGCCATCATCCCAAATGGTTGGGTGCCATACCAAAGGGCCAATTTATGCGAATTTGGAGAAATTGTAATGATATAGTGGACTACGAACAACAGTCAGAGGTACTCACTACCAAATTTATAGAAAAGGGCTATTGCCCAAACCAATTACGGAAGGCCCAAAAAGAAGTTTTGGACATGGACAGACAAGCCTTATTAGTAAGTAAGGTTAAACCTCCAAGAAAAGAAGATGTGCCTTTTTTGTCTGGATATCATAGGCAATATAGGAATATAGAAAAAATAATTAAAGAGTATTGGCCAATCCTACTCAAAGATAGTGATTTGGCCAAAATTCTACCCACATGTCCTACCTTCATATACCGGCGAGCACCAGGGCTGAGAAATATGGTGGCAGCTAATGTCCCAGATCCTCCGGCAAAACCCCTTACCTTTCTTGATGGGTCTAGTTTCCATTATTGTACCCGATGCAGATCATGCAAAAAAACAAAAAGGCAAGGAAAAAAGGTTAACAAATTTAAATCTAGTGTAACCAACCGGGAATACACCATCAAACCACTGATCACGTGCCATTCCAAGTTTGTTACCTATGTACTGGTATGTCCCTGTAACCTTCAATATGTTGGCCGCACTACCCGAGAACTCAAAATTAGAATTAACGAACATGTGGCCAACATTATAAAAGGGTATTCTGATCATAGTGTGTCCAAACATTTTGATCTCTATCACAACAGGGATCCTAGCTTACTCACTTTTTATGGGATAGATAGAATCACTAATCATTGGCGTGGAACCGACATGATTAAGGCGGTATCCCAGAATGAGACCCAGTGGATCCATCGCCTTAGGACGATGAGGCCACAGGGCCTCAACATTGAGCTGGACCTCAATTGCTTTTTGACCGATGACTAAAGAGGGCTTTTTTAATATAATATAAATGTTTAGGTCCAGCATTGATTATATAAATCCAATATTAAAATTTCATTTATATATATTTTTAGTTTTATTTTTATTCATAAAAAATATATATTTTAATATTTTATTAATATTTTAAATATTTTACATATCCTACATTTAGTTGGTTTTAAGTAATATAGTAATTGATATGCCAATGATTTATTAGCAGCATATGTGCAAGGGTTTGTCTCTATTTAGATTGTAGGAAGGTACTACCCAGTTAATATTCATGCATTTTCATTTACATGTATATGCACACTTGTTTTTTATTTTAACTGTGGTTTGGAGACTGACATTACTCATTTGTATCTACGGATTGTTATATAATATCTGGGGATATGTTTGCCACTTGAGTATGTTTTTGTATTTCGAATCTGCGGTTACGTTTGCATACTGCAAATGGTTGCGAACGCGCTTTTTGATTTCTGTGCCACGATTGTTTATTGTATGGCTGCCATAACCGGAACAGAGGCTGTTGTAGTATCGTATTGCCCCTCCCATCTGGTGATTGACAGGCCTATATCATTAGCCCTTAGCGTGCGCCAGGTACGCTTCCTGATGACGATCATATCGAAACATATGTCGAGGCGGTACCTGGGCACGCATTGATTATCCACATCCGGTTATCTGGTTTCCTCGCGCACTGCAGTGGAACGCACGCCGGTCTTCGCTTCTCTCTCCATACTTACAAGCTTACAGCCTCAGTGCCGGGATACGGGCACTTATCCAAGTAAGAGGCCACTTGGCACTGTGTTTTTTGCAAATTTACATCTTAATAAATAGTTTTACACTATGGGAGCTGTTCTTCCTTTTTCTTTATGACATCTGCAATACTCGTCAAACTACATTGGAATCCCCATGTGAAAGGTGTTGTTACCCAAGCTCTATTGACCTTAGTTTAGGTCAACATCATCTGGTAAGGAGCCATCCATCCCCACTTGAGGTGTCCTATTGGTGAAGGTGGAACCTACCACAAGGATTTTGAGCACGGAGCACTTTAATATTATTTATGGTCACTATACATCTCACTGTATATTGTATATTGTTGAACTATATTTTATTTATATGTAATTGCACACTAATTCACTGCAGGTGTTGTCATTATCATTGACTTTATATGTAAATTGCACATTTTTTTAAATAATTTGCAATAAGGATTTATGTTTATATTGGGATAGGTTGTATTTATTCACCTATTTATTCAATTTTATTTTAGCGCCCCTATTCCACGCACACAATTGTTATAATTCAACCCATTGATTTATCCAGGGAGCAGCTTTTTTAATTTAATTTTTATTCTATTTTAATTTTCTCACCCCTCCCCCACATTGGCGCGAGATTTTCCACACAAATACGGCACTTGCTCATTTAAGTTGCGGCGGCGTAGTGTAAATGGCTTAGGCTATGCCGACGCAGATTGTACCAGAATCTGGCCCAATGTGCGTTCGATTGGATCTGTTTATCGTCGTGCGGCTGTTTTGTCTGAGTTGGCTAAGATTGAGTGTGATGTCTTGTGTTTGCAAGAGTGTGGTTTGTTGAATGCCCCAGGCCATGGGGACTGGTTTGCAAGACCAGCGGTTTGGTCTTGTGCTGCGTAAAATAAAAGTGAAGGGGTGGGGGTGCTCTTTAAAAACACATAAATTAAAGTTAAATCATGGGAGGAAGTGGTTATAGGAAGAGTTCTGAGCGTAATGTTTACCTACCTGGAAGAATCCTTTAAGTTGGTATGCGTTTATGTTCCAGTGCAGAAAACTGCCTGAATGGATTTGTTGGAAATTTTAAGGCTCCACCTTGTGGGGAGAGGAAGTACCATTATTGCTGGAGACTTTCATCGTATTAGGACTGCCGAAGATAGAGTAGGCCAAGGGGAAAGTCACACCGATGTCACCAGCACAGCTTTTAATGCAATTTTGCAGGATTTGTGATTACAAGATGGAGCGGTTTGCTACTATGGAAAGGGTAAAGCCCCAGCAACCTTTTTTTTCAGATAAGGGAAGCACAAAATCCTGAATTTACTTTATTTTAGGTTCCAGGGCACTGAAGGTTGCAGAGTGGAAAAAATGGGAGGTGTCTTTCTCTGACCACCAGGTTTTGGTGGGAAAATGTATTTTTGATCAAGATGTCAAGACTGGGAGAAGAATTTGGAAATTAATTTATCTGCTATTGGAAGATCAATGTATTTTTGATAAGTTTGCTCTGCAGTACAAAGTGTAGCTGGAAAGTAAGGGAGATTTTGAATTCTTTTTCGAGTGGTGGGACTGGCTGAAGGAGCGAATCAAGCTCTTCTTTATTCTGGCAGGTGTGAAGAAGGCAAGGAAAGAGAAACAAGAAGGGAGGGCTCTCCAGCATAGGTTAAGACTCCTGCTTAAATTAAGGCAGGGGGCTGGGAGTTAGAAGAGGAGATTGGAAAGCTTCGGGAGGAGATAAAGAAGGCTTGGAGAAAGGGGAGACATGTTCGCGGTTCTTGTTCAAGAAGCTCTTGAGGGGACATAATGTCATGAAATAGGTACTGGTGCAAAGACAGGAGGTGAATGCTGAGATGGTGGCGGAGGCGGTGGATGAGTTTTATATGGATTTGTTTGCAGGGGGACGTGGAGCAAGTGCTGAGGAGATGAGAGAGTATTGCGAGAAAGTGGATCAAGTTTGCCTGAGGAGGATAGGTTTGGTATGTGTGTGGTTGTGTCTGAGGAGGAAGTAAGGCAAGTGATAGGTGTGATGAACCGGAATAAGACGCCTGGGAAGGATGGGTTGACTGTTGAGTTCTTTTGTAAAGCATGTGAGGTGATGAAGAATTAGGTGTGTGAGTTGGTGAGGCCGGTGTTTGAAGTGGGGGAGATGACAAAGTCCTTAAGGGAGGGGGTGATTACCCTCATCTATAAAAAAATGCTACAAGACATTCAGGATTGGTGGCCAATTAGACTATTGAACGTTGACTACAATATTATGGCAAGGTTGTTTGCCAATCGAGTCAAGCTTGTGAATGGCAAAGTGATTGGGGAGCAGCAGGTGTGTGCGTTTCCTGGTCGGCGGATTTCCAACAATCTATTGTTGCTAAGGGATGTTGTATACTTTGCGCAATCTAACAACTTGTCGTGCCTTCTAGAGTCAATTGACCTTAAAAACTATGTTGTACATATATTTATACATTGTATAGCTTAGCTAGATCAGCTATTCATATCTGTCAGTCAGGAGAATGTGCTAGCTGCAGTGTTCTAACGTGTTGTATTGCCTGTGTGCTGTTTAGTTTACACCTAAACGTACTCAGTGTTTACTGCACGGTTGCTGTTTAATAGCAACTAAACGCATTTGCTGTTACTGCACGTTTGCTGTTTAATAGCACCTAAACGCATTTGCTGTTACTGCACGTTTGCTGTTTAATAGCAACTAAACACATTTGCTGTTACTGCACGCTTGCTGTTTAATAGCACCTACATGCATTTGCTATTACTGCATGTTTGCTGTTTAATAGCACCTAAACACATTTGCTGTTACTGCACGTGTGCTGTTTAATAGCAACTAAACACATTTGCTGTTAGTGCACATGTGCTGTTTAATAGCAACTAAACACATTTGCTGTTACTGCACGTTTGCTGTTTAATAGCACCTAAACACATTTGCTGTTACTGCATGTTTGCTGTTTAATAGCAACTAAACGCATTTGCTATTACTGCACGTTTGCTGTTTAATAGCACCTAAACGCATTTGCTGTTACTGCACGTGTGCTGTTTAATAGCACCTAAACGCATTTGCTATTACTCCACGTGTGCTGTTTAATACCAACTAAACGCATTTGCTGTTAGTGCATGTTTGCTGTTTAATAGCACCTAAACACATTTGCTATTACTGCACGTTTGCTGTTTAATAGCACCTAAACGCATTTGCTGTTACTGCACGTTTGCTGTTTAATAGCACCTAAACGCATTTGCTGTTACTGCATGTTTGCTGTTTAATAGCAACTAGACGCATTTGCTGTTACTGCACGTTTGCTGTTTAATAGCACCTAAACGCATTTGCTGTTACTGCACGTTTGCTGTTTAATAGCACCTAAACGCATTTGCTATTACCGCACATTTGCTGTTTAATAGCACCTAAACACATTTGCTGTTACTGCACGTTTGCTGTTTAATAGCACCTAAACACATTTGCTGTTACTGCACGTGTGCTGTTTAATAGCAACTAAACGCATTTGCTGTTAGTGCACGTTTGCTGTTTAATAGCACCTAAACGCATTTTCTGCTACTGCACATTTGCTGTTTAATAGCAACTAAACGCATTTGCTGTTACTGCACGTTTGCTGTTTAATAGCACCTAAACGCATTTGCTGTTACTGCATGTGTGCTGTTTAATAGCACCTAAACGCATTTGCTGTTACTGCACGTGTGCTGTTTAATAGCACCTAAACACATTTCCTGTTACTGCACGTGTGCAGTTTAATAGCAACTAAACACATTTGCTGTTACTGCACGCTTGCTGTTTAATAGCACCTACATGCATTTGCTATTACTGCATGTTTGCTGTTTAATAGCACCCAAACACATTTGCTGTTAGTACACGTGTGCTGTTTAATAGCAACTAAACACATTTGCTGTTACTGCACGTTTGCTGTTTAATAGCACCTAAACGCATTTGCTGTTACTGCATGTTTGCTGTTTAATAGCAACTAAACGCATTTGCTGTTACTGCACATTTGCTGTTTAATAGCAACTAAACGCATTTGCTGTTACTGCACGTTTGCTGTTTAATAGCATCTACACGCATTTGCTATTACTGCACGTTTGCTGTTTAATAGCACCTAAACGCATTTGCTGTTACTGCAAGTTTAATAGCAACTAAACACATTTGCTGTTACTGCACGCTTGCTGTTTAATAGCACCTACATGCATTTGCTATTACTGCATGTTTGCTGTTTAATACCACCTAAACACATTTGCTGTTAGTGCACGTGTGCTGTTTAATAGCAACTAAACACATTTGCTGTTACTGCACGTTTGCTGTTTAATAGCACCTAAACGCATTTGCTGTTACTGCATGTTTGCTGTTTAATAGCAACTAAACGCATTTGCTGTTACTGCACGTTTGCTGTTTAATAGCATCTACACGCATTTGCTATTACTGCACGTTTGCTGTTTAATAGCACCTAAACGCATTTGCTGTTACTGCAAGTGTGCTGTTTAATAGCACCTAAACGCATTTGCCATTACTGCACGTTTGCTGTTTTATAGCACCTAAACGCATTTGCTGTTACTGCACGTGTGCTGTTTAATAGCAACTAAACACATTTGCTGTTAGTGCATGTTTGCTGTTTAATAGCAACTAAACGCATTTGCTGTTACTGCACGTTTGCTGTTTAATAGCACCTAAACGCATTTGCTGTAACTGCATGTTTGCTGTTTAATAGCAACTAGACGCATTTGCTGTTACTGCACGTTTGCTGTTTAATAGCACCTAAACACATTTGCTGTTACTGCACGTTTGCTGTTTAATAGCACCTAAACACATTTGCTGTTACTGCACGTTTGCTGTTTAATAGCACCTAAACACATTTGCTGTTACTGCACGTGTGCTATTTAATAGCAACTAAACGCATTTGCTGTTACTGCACGTTTGCTGTTTAATTGCACCTAAACGCATTTGCTGTTACTGCACGTTTGCTGTTTAAAAGCACCTAAACGCATTTGCTGTTACTGCACGTGTGCTGTTTAATAGCACCTAAACGCATTTGCTGTTACTGCACGTGTGCTGTTTAATAGCACCTAAACACATTTTCTGTTACTGCACGCGTGCAGTTTAATAGCAACTAAACGCATTTGCTGTTACTGCACGTGTGCTGTTTAATAGCAACTAAACGCAGTTGCTGTTAATGCACGTTTGCTGTTTAATAGCACCTAAACGCATTTGATGTTACTGCACGTTTGCTGTTTAATAGCACCTAAACGCATTTCCTGTTACTGCACGTGTGCTGTTTAATAGCAACTAAACGCATTTGCTGTTAGTGCACGTTTGCTGTTTAATAGCACCTAAACGCATTTGCTATTACTGCACGTTTGCTGTTTAATAGCACCTAAACGCATTTTCTGCTACTGCACATTTGCTGTTTAATAGCAACTAAACGCATTTGCTGTTACTGCATGTGTGCTGTTCAATAGCAACTATACGCATTTGCTGTTACTGCACGTTTGCTGTTTAATAGCACCTAAACGCATTTGCTATTACCGCACGTTTGCTGTTTAATAGCACCTAAACACATTTGCTGTTACTGCACATTTGCTGTTTAATAGCACCTAAACACATTTGCTGTTACTGCACGTGTGCTATTTAATAGCAACTAAACGCATTTGCTGTTAGTGCACGTTTGCTGTTTAATAGCACCTAAACGCATTTGCTATTACTGCACGTTTGCTGTTTAATAGCACCTAAACGCATTTTCTGCTACTGCACATTTGCTGTTTAATAGCAACTAAACGCATTTGCTGTTACTGCACGTTTGCTGTTTAATTGCACCTAAACGCATTTGCTGTTACTGCACGTTTGCTGTTTAAAAGCACCTAAACGCATTTGCTGTTACTGCACGTGTGCTGTTTAATAGCACCTAAACGCATTTGCTGTTACTGCACGTGTGCTGTTTAATAGCACCTAAACACATTTCCTGTTACTGCACGTGTGCAGTTTAATAGCAACTAAACGCATTTGCTGTTACTGCACGTGTGCTGTTTAATAGCAACTAAACGCAGTTGCTGTTAATGCACGTTTGCTGTTTAATAGCACCTAAACGCATTTGATGTTACTGCACGTTTGCTGTTTAATAGCACCTAAACGCTTTTTCTGTTACTGCACGTGTGCTGTTTAATAGCAACTAAACGCATTTGCTGTTAGTGCACGTTTGCTGTTTAATAGCACCTAAACGCATTTGCTATTACTGCACGTTTGCTGTTTAATAGCACCTAAACGCATTTTCTGCTACTGCACATTTGCTGTTTAATAGCAACTAAACGCATTTGCTGTTACTGCATGTGTGCTGTTCAATAGCAACTATACGCATTTGCTGTTACTGCACGTTTGCTGTTTAATAGCACCTAAACGCATTTGCTATTACCGCACGTTTGCTGTTTAATAGCACCTAAACACATTTGCTGTTACTGCACATTTGCTGTTTAATAGCACCTAAACACATTTGCTGTTACTGCACGTGTGCTATTTAATAGCAACTAAACGCATTTGCTGTTAGTGCACGTTTGCTGTTTAATAGCACCTAAACGCATTTGCTATTACTGCACGTTTGCTGTTTAATAGCACCTAAACGCATTTTCTGCTACTGCACATTTGCTGTTTAATAGCAACTAAACGCATTTGCTGTTACTGCACGTTTGCTGTTTAATTGCACCTAAACGCATTTGCTGTTACTGCACGTTTGCTGTTTAAAAGCACCTAAACGCATTTGCTGTTACTGCACGTGTGCTGTTTAATAGCACCTAAACGCATTTGCTGTTACTGCACGTGTGCTGTTTAATAGCACCTAAACACATTTCCTGTTACTGCACGTGTGCAGTTTAATAGCAACTAAACGCATTTGCTGTTACTGCACGTGTGCTGTTTAATAGCAACTAAACGCAGTTGCTGTTAATGCACGTTTGCTGTTTAATAGCACCTAAACGCATTTGATGTTACTGCACGTTTGCTGTTTAATAGCACCTAAACGCATTTCCTGTTACTGCACGTGTGCTGTTTAATAGCAACTAAACGCATTTGCTGTTACTGCACGTTTGCTGTTTAATAGCACCTACACGCATTTGCTATTACTGCACGTTTGCTGTTTAATAGCACCTAAACACATTTGCTGTTACTGCACGTTTGCTGTTTGCCACTGGGCACTTAAACCCCCTTAATAACCAGACCAATTTTCAGCTTTCGGTGCTCTCACAGTTTGAATGACAATTACTCAGTCATACAACACTGTAACCAAATTACATTTTTGTCCTTTTTCCCCACAAATAGAGCTTTCTTTTGGTGGTATTTGATCACCTATGTGTTTTTTTTTTTTGCTATAAATGAAAAAAGAACAACATTTTGCAAAAAATAATAATTTTTCTTCATTTCTATTATAAAATTTTGCAAAAAAGTATTTTTTTTTCATAAATTTGGCCTAAGATCTATACTGCTACATATCTTTGGTAAAAAAAAAAAAAAAAATGTTGGATATTATTTAGTCTGGGTGAAAGTTATGGGGTCTACAAGCTATGGTACCAATTACTGAAAATTGATAAATTTCATCACACCTGAAGTACTGACAGCTTCTCTCATTTCTTGAGACCCTAACATGCCAGAAAAGTACAAATACCCCCCAAATGACCCATTTTTGGAAAGAAGACATTCCAAGGTATTTAGAAAGAGGCATTGTGAGTTTTTTAAAGTTGTTTTTCCCACAATTCTTTGCAAAATCAAGATTTTTTTTCATCAAATGTTCATATTATTAGGTTATTTTTCACACACAGCATATGCATACCACAAATTACACCCCAAAACACATTCTGCTATTCCTCCCGAGTATGGCGATACCCCATGTGTGAGACTTTTACACAGTGCGGCCACATACAGAGGCCCAACATGAAGGGAGCACCCAGGCCAATTCTGACATTTCTCTCCTACATGTAAAAATCATCATTTATTTGCTAGAAAATTACATAGAACCCCAAAACATTATATAAAGATACCTCACATGTGTGGTTTGAACACCGTTTTCATATGTGGGGGGGGACTTGCGTATGCGTTCGCTTCTGCATGCAAGCTCACAGGGACAGGGGCGCTGTATGCCCAGAGTATTGCAGAGTATGCCCAGAGTATTGCCAGAGTATTGCCAGAGTATTGCCAGAGTATTGCCGGAGTATGCCCAGAGTATTGCCGGAGTATGCCCAGAGTATTGCCGAAGTATGCCCAGAGTATTGCCAGAGTATTGCCAGAGTATGCCCAGAGTATTGCGGAGTATGCCCAGAGTATTACGGAGTATGCCCAGAGTATTGCGGAGTATGCCCAGAGTATTGCAGGGTATGCCCAGAGTATTGCGGCGTATTGCCGGAGTATTGCCAGAGTATTGCCAGAGTATTGCCAGAGTATTGCCGGAGTATTGCCAGAGTATTGCCAGAGTATTGCCAGAGTATTGCCGGAGTATTGCGGAGAATGCCCAGAGTATTGCAGAGTATGCCCAGAGTATTGCGGAGTATGCCCAGAGTATGCCCAGAGTATGCCCAGAGTATTGCAGAGTATGCCCAGAGTATATGCCCAAGTATTGCAGAGTATGCCCAGCTGAGTATTGCCCAGTATTGCAGAGTATTGCAGCAGGGATGGCTGAGCAGGGAGGGAGGGATGGATTGATCTGTGACTACATTTGTCACAGATCCAGCCCGCAGCACTGGCGCTGCCATCCGCTCCCTCCCCTCTCCTCTCACACTGTACCGATCGGTACAGAGAGAGGAGGGAGGAACCGGCGTCAGCACATGACGGCGCTTTGTTTACAAGTGGTCGCTCCGTCATTGGACGGAGCGATCACGTGGTAAACCACCGCTATCAGCGGCGATTTACCGTGATCCGTGATGCGCCGGGTCCTCCGGACCCGGAGGTCACGGATGTTCCCATGTGCGCGCCTCAGGGGGCGCGCTTCAGGGGGCGCGCGGGAGCGCGATTCTAAGAGGCCGTTAATTAACGGCCACTTAGAATTAAGCAATCGCCCTGTAGCCGTACTTTCGCTATAGGGCGGTTGCAAAGTGGTTAAAAGCACCTAAACACATTTGCTGTTACTGCACGTGTGCTGTTTAATAGCAACTAAACGCATTTGCTGTTAGTGCACGTTTGCTGTTTAATAGCACCTAAACGCATTTGCTGCTACTGCACGTTTGCTGTTTAATAGCAACTAAAGGCATTTGCTGTTACTGCATGTTTGCTGTTTAATAGCACCTAAACGCATTTGCTGTTACTGCACGTTGGCTGTTTAATAGCACCTAAACGCATTTGCTGTTACTGCACGTGTGCTGTTTAATTGCACCTAAACGCATTTCCTGTTACTGTACGTGTGCTGTTTAATAGCAACTAAACGCATTTGCTGTTTCTGCATGTGTGCTGTTTAATAGCAACTAAACGCAATTGCTGTTACTGCACGTTTGCTGTTTAATAGCACCTAAACACATTTGCTGTTACTGCACGTTTGTTGTTTAATAGCACCTAAACACATTTGCTGTAACTGCACGTGTGCTGTTTAATAGCACATAAACGTCCTTTGTGTTACTGCACTTGTGCTGTTTATTAGCACCTAAATTTACTTTTTATTACTGCAATTCTGCTGTTTATTTGCACCTAAACGTAGTTGGTGTTACTGTACTTGTGCTGTTTATTAGCACCTAAACGTAGTTGTTGTTACTGCACTTGTGCTGTTCAGTTGCACCTAAACGTCATTTGTGTTACTGCACTTGTGCTGTTTATTAGCACCTAAACGTAGTTGTGTTACTGCACTTGTGTTGTACATTTTTCACTTAAACCTACTTGGAGTTTACTGCACTTGTCCTCTCCAGTTTGTACTTAAAGGTACGAGGTGTGTGTACTGATTTTGTCCTGTGCAGGCCATTAAAATGTCTGGAAGGACAACAAAGAGAGGCAGAGAGTCACAAGGGCAAGCAGGCTCTGCATCTAGAGGCAACGCTGGTGGTGGAACGGTGCATCCTTTTCAGCACATGGCCGTGGCCGCTCATCCTTCTTTTTGGGAGCTGGCTGTGTTGAGCCTCAACATGCAGAGAAATTAGTAGAGTGGATGACCAAGCCGTCCTCATCCTCCTCATCCTCTCTCACCCAGGCTGAGCTTAGTTTGTCTGGCAAAGCAGCTGCCAAGGCGTCCTCTTCCCTCTGCACAATGGCATCACACAATCCTTCCCTAGTCCCACCATGTTCTCCTAAAGACTCCCCCGAACTGTTTCAACACAGCGTTGGGTACATGCTGCATGAATATGCGCAGCGTTTTGAAGGCTCCGATGATGGAACACAGATAGAGAAAGGCATTGATGTGAGCCCAGAGAGAGAAGGTGCCCGAGAGGGACAGCAATTTGTCAGTGATCATGTTCCCCCAGCTGGAGCATACTGCCAGGTTTTTGATAGTGATGAGGAGGGAGGGGATGATGAGGTCACTGACTCTACGTGGGTGCCTGATAGGAGAGAGGAGAAGGAAGAGGAGGAGGAGGACGAGGCACAGGCACATCTCCAAAGAGGCAGGATTCCCTCCAGGGGCCAGCTTAAGGGCAGCACACCAACTGCATTACATCGCAGAGCTACGCCTGTGCGGGGTGCTGCTGTGTCTCAACGTTACTGCAAAAGTTCTTTGGTGAGGGCCTTTTTTGAGTATCCTGGGTGGCCAAAACATCACCTGCATGGGCACCACATGCTTAACCAGACATATGTCGACCTGCAATGCAATTCATTGGCAAGCATACCAGAAAGACCCACACCAAGGAAAAAAGCAGACCTCCCCTTGCCCCTCATCAGCTGCCACCTCCAACCCCACTAGACCCTCAGTCCTCTCTGAAACCTGCACTGATAGGACTGAAGGTGTAGAAATAGGTTTGTCACAACCTAGTAGTACATGCGGGTAATCTGCTGATGGTACCAGACAAATTTCCCTGCCCCAGCTGCTGCAGCGCTGAAAAAAGTACTCTCCCAGCCATCTACATGCCCAGCGGTTGAATGCTAGCTTAGCAAAATTGCTAGCACTTCAACTGCTACCTTTTCAGTTGGTAGATTCTGCCCCCTTCCGTGAGTTTGAGGAATGTGTGGTACCTCAGTGGCAAGTTCCCAAACGACACTTTTATCACGGAAGGCGATTCCGGCTCTCTAACGGCATGTGGAAGGCAATGTCCATGCCTTGCTGGACAGGGCGGTCAGTGGTAAGGTGCATATTACCGCTGACTCATGGTCCAGCAGGCATGGACAGGGATGTTACCTCTCTTTCACAGTGCATTGGGTGACTCTGCTGGCAGCTGGGAAGGACGCAGGGCAAGGTACAGTAGGTTGTTTCGCCACCACGCCTCCAAAACACTACTACTGGTTGTGACACACCTCTCTCCTCCACCCCCTCCTCTTCTTCTTCCTCTGTGGCCTGTTCCTGTGCTGATGTCTCCTCGGAACCAGCCGTGCTCCATAGGCGTACGAGAGGCTACGCAGGAATGCAGACCAAGAGATGCCATGCAGTGCTAGAGCTCGTGTGCTTGGGAGACAGGAGCCACACTGGGGCCAAGGTTCTGTCAGCTCTGCAGGGGCAGGCTCACAGGTGGTTACAGCAACCATCGCCAGCTTCTGGTTTACATGGTGCGGGAATACCTAGGGGCAAGATCCGACTTGGACACCTTCCCCACCGAAAGTCCTCTGGCTTACTGGGTCTTGAGGATTGATCACTGGCCAGAGCTTGCACAGTATGCAATTAAGCTACTGGCTTGCCCTGCATCCAGTGTTCTTTCAGAACGGACATTGCTGCTGGAGGCTTTGTGAATGATCACAGGGTGCGCCTCTCCACCGGCTCTGTTGATCGACTGACCTTCATCAAAATGAATCAGGCTTGGATCAACACCAGCTACCAATCACCTGATGCAGATGTAACTGAACAATTTTTTGGAAATGTCAGATCCCTTTGAGACTGCCTATGCTGATGCTGAGTGACTGTCCTGTTATGATGCTGATGGAATATCCTTTTCCTCCTCACTGATCTTGCTGATAGCTAGTAAGAACATTTTTGTTTCTGGGCTTCTCCACCAGTGCCTAAGGCCCAATTTTTCTGCCCCTGTTTAACAGGGGCATCTAATAACAATTTTTGATGCAATACTTTGCATGTGTGTCACGTACCTGGTGGCTGAGCCTGATGTGCAGGGAGTGGCAGCTCTTGCTCCTCTGAACCCGGACCCCTGGTAGAGCAGACAGGGAGTCACAGGTATACAGAGAGTTGCACAAGCGCCTGGTGCAACGCTGATGCTGAGCTAAGAGAGGCTACTGGGGTCTCTAAGGTTGCTTCAGAATTCTGGTGCAGACTGGTTGCAGGCTGAGATCAGGGCACAGGAAGCGAGGAGCAGTCACAACAGGGGTGGTGTACGGTAGTTCAGGCAGCAACAGGTCTCAGCGGAGCAGTCCAGAAACTGGTAGGTAGATCAGGTGCTGGAACAGCAGGCAGGCAAAGGGTAGTGGTTCAGGCCAGGTCAGCAACTGGCGGACTGCAGAAGGTACCAGGGATAAGGCAGGAGAATGGTAAAAAGCAAGCCAAGGTCAGGGCAGGCGGAAGGCAGGACAGAAACAGGAACAGGCCGGGTCTTCAGGAACATGTACTAGCAGAGCCAATGGTCACAGGGTACGCTGTAGACCGAACAGCAAGAAGCTGTTTTAAATGTCCTCTTTTGGCGGCAGAACGGCGTTCACACGTGCCCGCGCGCCGCCGCCGCTGGTCACGGCATCACGGTGCCGTTATCGTGCGTGCCCATGCGCCGTTACCGCGGTTGCGCGCACCCGTGCGCACCGATGCGCCGCTGCTGCCACCTGGTGGCCGGGATTGCTCATGACATTGCCCCCCCCCAATGGGCAGCCTCCGGATGCCCAACCGGGAAAGCTTAAGCGCGTGAGAGTCTTTGAAGGACTGGATCAGTCTGTTAGCATGTAAGTTGCTCTCAGGGTCCCACGAATTCTGTTCGGGCCCATAACCCTTCCACTTGACCAAAAACTGAACTTGGTTGCGCCTCTTCCTGCAGTCTAGGATGGACTCTACTTCAAATTCTTTCTCACCGTTGACTAAGACCGGTTCAGGGGGACCAGTGCTTCGCCCAGGGAAGGGATCAGGGACATCAGGTTTGAGATGAGCGACGTGGAAGACCGGATGGATTCGGAAGGTTTCTGGTAGCTCAAGCTCGTAGGCCACATTGTTGATCTTCCTCTTGATAGGAAAAGGCCCCACAAACTTAGGGCCTAGCTTCTTTGAGGGGCAAGCCAGTCTCAAGTTCAGGGTGGACAACCATACTTGGTCTCCAGGCTCCAAGTTAAGTTCTCCCCTCCTCCTCTTGTCAAAAACGTCTTTATTGTGCTCTTGCGTCCTTGTCATCATCTCCTGTAGAATTTTATTATTTGAGTTAAAGAAGTCCAATGTCTCCTGGACAGCAGGTACCGTGCACTCTGGGATGGAGTTGGACAAAAACAATGGATGAAAACTGTTATTTGCGTAGAAGGGGGTTTGTTTAGTGGCGGAGTGGACAGAATTATTGTACGCAAACTCCGCCAGGGGCAACAGAGCCACCCAGTTTTCTTGAGAAAAGGAGGAGAAACAACGCAGGTACTTTTTAAGTGTCTGGTTGGTTCTTTCTGTCTGGCCATTTGATTGAGGGTGGTAGGCAGAAGAAAATGACAGGCCAATCTTGAGGGCTTCACAGAGTGCTCTCCAAAACCTGGAGGTAAATTGTACCCCCCAATCTGATACGATATCCACAGGGACACCGTGAAGCCGCACCACTTCTTTGATGAAAATTTTAGCCGTTTCAGGGGCGGAAGGTGTGCCCTTCATGGGCAGGAAGTGTGCAATTTTAGAAAGTCTGTCCACTACCACAAAGATAGTGGTGAAACCCTCTGACGGAGGTAGCTCCACGATGAAGTCCATGGAGATCATCCTCCATGGTCTATCCGGTACAGGTAGTGGCTTCAATAGTCCCCAGGCTCTGGACATGCTTCCCTTGTTTCGGATACATGTGGTGCAGGACCCCACATAATTCCTGCAGTCCTTTAGAAGGTGAGGCCACCAAAAGGTACGTTGCAAAATCTCCAACGTCTTATGTACCCCAAAATGGCCGGCCAGCTCATGGTCATGACAAGAACTCAGGACACTGACCAGTAAACCTTCCGGCACAAAAATGTTGTCTTGGTACCAGAGCAGACCATCCCTGGTTTGTAGCTCCAAGCCCGAAGAAGGGGGAATTCCCGCTGAGGCTTGCCTGATCTGAGACAATAAATCCCCTTGAAGTAGTAGGAAGTTCCCTGGTGACAAGATGGTATCTGGGGGAGTCTGGGACTTGGTCAGGCTTGGTGTTCTTTGATCCTGGCCTGTACGTGATGTGGAACAAGAACCGGGTGAAAAAAAGTGCCCACCTGGCCTGGCATGGTTTCAGTCTCTTGGCGACTTTCAAGTATTCCACATTTTTTATGATCTGTATAGATCAAGATCAGATGTGCAGCGCCCTCCAAGAGATACCGCCATTCCTCCAGAGCGGCCTTTATTGCCAACAACTCTCGATCCCCCACATCGTAATTCCTCTCCGCCTCTGTCAGTTTGCGGGAAAAGAAGGCAACAAGATGTAAGAGAGCCTTGGGGCCCTGTCTTTGAGAGAGGACTGCCCCAACAGCTGTTTCGGATGCATCCACCTCCAGGATGTAGGGCAGACTTGCGTCAGGATGTCGAAGGACAGATGCAGAGATGAACAAGTTCTTGAGGGTTTCGAAAGCTGTTTGGGCTTCTGGTGACCAATGAAATTGAACAGTCTGTTTGTTTGGTTAAGTCAGTTATCGGGGGAATAATGTTAGAGAAACCCCTGATGAACTTCCTATAAAAATTTGCAAAGCCGACGAAACGCTGAACACCCTTCTTGTCCACAGGCGCCGGCCAATCAAGAATTGCGGAGACCTTCTGGGGATCCATCTCGACACCCTCTACAGAAATTATGAGTCCCAGGAATTGGATGCTTGAGCGTTCGAACTCGCATTTTTCAGGTTTGGCATAGAGTCCGTGAGTCCGAAGCCGTTTGATCATATTCTTAACATGTTCCCGATGCTTGTCCAAGGAGGGGGAGAAGACGAGGATGTCATCTAGGTAAATGATACCAAAAAGATCCAGATAGTCTCTAAAAATATCATTCACAAAGTGCTGAAAAGTGGCGTAGGCGTTGCAGAGCCCGAAGGGCATGACTAAGTATTCAAAGTGCCCGAAACGGGTACGAAAGGCGGTCTTCCATTCATCCCCGTCTTGGATGCGCACCAGGTTGTAGGCCCCACGGAGATCTAGTTTTGTGAAGACCACTGCGGCCCCTAATCGTTGGAACAGCTCAGGAACCAAGGGAAGGTGGTACCGGTTCTTGATAGTCACTTTGTTAAGTTCCCGATAATCCACACAGGAACGGAGAGATTTGTATTTCTTTTCTACAAAGAAGATACCAGCTCCTGCTGGTGAAGTAGACGGACGGATGAACCCCTTACTAAGGCTATCGTCAATGTAAGTCTTTAGAGTCTCCAGTTCAAGTTCTGTCAGGGGGAAGATCCTACCGAAGGGAATTTCGGCTCCTGGAAGGACCTCAATGGGGCAATCGTAGGGTCTGTGCGGGGGAAGGGTCTCAGCTCCCTTCTTGCTGAAAACATCCAAGAAGTCATGGTAAGCCTCCGGAACAAATTGACGGGCCTCAACATCAGAGTCCATGCAGAGCAGAGAGGGGGCAGAAGGCAGCACTTGCAGACAGTGTTTCCGGCAGTAGGGAGAGTTGAAGCTGATCTCTCCTGTAGTCCAATTGATTTGTGGATTGTGGGCTTGTAGCCACGGCATGCGTAGAATGATGGGAAACAGTGGGGACTCGATCACATATAAGCACAGTAGTTCATGATGGGTGTTGGCAATGGTCGTGGCCAAAGGCTGGGTTTCTCGGGTGACTGGTCCGGATCTTAAGACCGACCCATCTGCTAAGTACACAGAAAGTCCCGTAGCTCTAGGGCGTAGAGGGATATGGTGTCTGGTAGCGAAAGACTGGTCCAAAAGACAGCTGCAGGCTCCCGAATCAAGAATGGCGTTGGCCTGGATATTCCCTCCTTGGAGCTGAAAGAGAATGGAGATAGCCAGGTGAGTGGAGTTACTTGAAGCAAAAGGCGTGTGAACAGATGACATGGACAGGCAATTATGGAGTTTTGCCGGGCAAGTCCTCACGTAGTGTCCGGATCCCCCGCAATACAGGCACAAGTTATTAACCCTGCGACTTTGATGTTCTTCAGGTGTAAGGGAAGGACGGAGAAGTCCTAGCTGCATGGGTTCCGAGGTGTCAGGAGGAGACGGAGTCATGGGGATCGGTGGAGCCGGATTCGGGAAGGAGGATACCCGCGGCATCATCCAGACCGGGCGAGACGGACCGGTGGCCCTTTCAGTTCTGCGCTCTCTTAAGCGCCTATCGATCTGTATTGTCAGATTGATCAGGGCGTCCAGAGTTCCTGGGACACCTACCCGAGCTAGTTCATCCTTAAGTGACTCTGAGAGTCCTAAGCGGAACTGGTAGCAGAGGGCCGCGTCGTTCCAATTCATATCGGAGCTCCACCTGCGAAATTCGGACACATAGTCCTCTGCTGGCCTGCGCCCTTGTTGAAGTGCGTGCAAGGCGGCTTCTGCGGTAGCAGCTTGGTGACGGTCCTCATACAACAAGGACATGGCCTGGAAGAAGGTGGTTAAGTTATCAAGAGAAACGTCCTTTTGCTCCACAAGACGATGGGCCCAAGCTTGGGGTTCTCCAGACAAAAGCGAAATGACAAAGCCTACTTTGGTTGCTTCCAGAGAAAAAGTCCGGGGTTGTAGGGCAAAATAAAGTTCACAAGTGTTCCGGAAGGCCCGGTATTTACTGCGTTCCCCAGAGAACCTCTCTGGCATAGGGACTTTGGGTTCAGGTGGCAGCATAATCACAGAAGGTGAAGCGGGTGTACCAGAAGCACCAGAGGTGGCAGCTGGAGCAGATAAGGCTTGGACACGGTTTTCTAGCCGTGTGTAACCCTCTTGCAGGGTTCGGACTGCCTGGGTCAATCTGTCAAGATGCCGGCAAAGTTCTTGCATAGGATCCACTCCCTGCGTGGGCGCGGTCATGGCTGTTCGGTACTGTCACAAACCTGGTGGCTGAGCCGACGTGCAGGGAGTGGCAGCTCTTGCTCCTCTGAACCCAGGCCCCTGGTAGTGCAGACAGGGGGTTGCAGGTGTACAGAGTCGCACAAGCGCCTGGTGCAACGCTGATGCTGAGCTGAGAGAGGCTACTGGGGTCTCCAAGGACGCTTCAGAGTTCTGGTGCAGACTGGTTGCAGGCTGAGATCAGGGCACAGGAAGCGAGGAGCAGTCACAACGGCAGAGGTGTACTGTAGTTCAGGCAGCAACAGGTCTCAGCGGAGCAGTCCAGAAATTGATAGGTATATCAGGTGCTGGAACAGCAGGCAGGCAAAGGGTAGTGGTTCAGGCCGGGTCAGCAACTGGTGGGCAGCAGAAGGTATCAGGGATAAGGCAGGAGAATGGTCAAAGCAAGCCAAGGTCAGGGCAGGCGGAAGGCAGGACAGAAACAGGAACAGGCCGGGTCTTCAGGAACAGCTACTAGCAGAGTAAACAGACACCAATGGTCACAGGGTACGCTGTAGACCAAACAGCAAGAAGCAAAGGGGTCAGATGGTTTAAATTAGTGTTGTCCCGCTACCACTTTTTTACTTTTTTTTTTAATCTCATGTGACAGCGGCACATGTGTCAGTATGTTTTTTTTTATCTTTAACAATTTTTTTTATTTTTATTTTTTTTTATTTATAATGCTTTCTTTTTTATAAGGGGGGGGGGGGTGGACCGTGTCAGTGTGTTTTTTCTTAAATTTTTTAATTTTCTACAATCTTTTTTTTATTCTTTTGTTTTTTTATTCTTTATTTTTTTTTATTTTTTTTTTTCAGCCCTGTTGGGGGGGCTTTGGTGAGATATCAGGGTTCTTAACAGACCTCTGACATCTTCCCTTTGTGACAGAGAAAGGGACTAGGGACACATGTTTCCCTGTCTCTTTCTCAGCAGCATCAGCTGCGCTGAAAATGAATGGAGTGAAGACAGCGTCTTCTCTTCATTCATAAACTGAAACATTGTAATCACAGATTACAATGTTTCAGTTATGTGAATGGACAGTCAGTGATCACTGACTCTGTCCATTCGGAGCAGTAAGGAGCCAGATTTACCGGCTCCTACCCCGCTCTCCATCCTGACAATTCCAGGGGTGGAGGAGAGGCACGGAAGTGGAGAGAAACACGGAGCCATACACAGCGGCATACACGGTGGCATACACGGTGGGATACAAGGCAGCATACACGGGATACACGGCAGCATACACGGGATACACGGCGGGATACATGGCGGGATACACGACAGCATACACAGGATACACGGCGGCATACACGGGATACACGGCGGCATATACGGGATACACAGCGGCATACACGGGATACACGGCTTTCAGCTGCTTTAAAATCAGCGGTGATCGGTGCTTGAAACTTCCCCATGCACTGATCACCGGCGACAATACAAGTATCGGGGGGAAGCATCGGGAGCATTTGCCCGAGTACGAGTACTCGGGCAAATGCTTGGTATCGGTCCCGATATCGATACTAGTATCGGTATCGGGACAACCCTAGTTTAAATGTCCTCTTTTGGTGCCAGAACAGCGTCCACACGTGCCCGTGCGCTGCCTCCGCCGGTGCGCGTGCCCGCGCGCGTCACGGTGCCGCTATCGCACGTGCCCATGCGCCGTTACCGCGATTGCGCGCACCCGTGCGTGCCGATGCGCCGCTGCTGCCACCTGGTGGCCGGGATCGCTCATGACAATGTGGCTCTTTGTTGCACTACAGTATCTGTGAGAGGTTGCAGTGTTGTGCTGTGCCTAAGGCCAAATTTTTCTGCCCCTGTTTAACAGGGGCATCTAATAACAATTTTTGATGCAATACTTTGCATGTGGCTCTTTGTTGCGCTCCAATTACAGTATCTGTGAGGGGTTGCAGTGTTGTCTGGAGCCTAAGGTCAAATTTTTATGCCCCTGTTTAACTGCACCGCCTGTATACTGCTGTTCAAAGTATATAGGGCCAAAGGGTCTTGTCAGGGCCGATCATCGCTATAGGCTCACTATGCAAGCCGCTTAGGGCCCCGCAAAGCTGCAAAGGGCCCCCCAAATTACTAGAGGCCCCCGCCTAGTGAAAAGTCATTTTCGCCCCCTCATCCCGCTTTTAAACTCGATGGCTGAGTCATTTACGACAGCAGAACGCCCCCTCTTCCCGCTTCTCAACTTTCTTTAATGTGACATGTCACTGTTGTCAGCGCCCTCCGCTTCGGGGGCTTTTGCTTAGGGCCCCAGGGAGGTCAGGATCGACACTGGGTCTTGTAATGACCTGGGGGGAGTGGTGGCGGGGAAACTCATGCTATTTTTTTCAATGATGTGTATCCATATTGCAGGGACCAAACATTACATTAAAGCCGCAAGCAGTATTAAATTAATTTTTTCTTATAGTAATCTCATGCAGGGACATTTCTTGTGCAGGGACATTTCTAAACACGTGCCACTACTATAGACACCCAGCAGGTACGATATTTAAAGTAATTTTAATTTTTTTTTCACTTTAAGCATCATTAAAATCGCTGCTCCAGAAAAAACGACCGTTTTTAAAACCTTTTTTTCCATTGATACATGTTCCCTGGGGCAAGACCCGGGTTCTCAAAGACGTTTTCCAACAATAACTTGAATATTGGTCTTTAAAATGATCGTTTTTGAATTCGAACGTTCGAGTCCCATAGACTTCAATGGGGTTCAAAATGTTTGCGCGAACGGTCGATCTGTTCGACGGTTCTGGTGCGAACCGAACGCGGGGGTGTTCGGCTCATCCCTACAGAAGAGCACTCATCCTCTGCAAACGAATAAGTACCATTACTACGTTACATTTACTTCTCTAGAATTACCCGGATCACATATAGCCTTAACTAAGTACTGTATTTGAATCTGCCCTTTGTTTATACTACCGTGCAGCTTGGGATTACTTAATGTGCCTTCTTGTAACAGTTGTGGAATATCCTAAAGAGACATACACTCTTAAACCATTTAAGCTTCAATTGCCTCTCTCAAGTTAATGCTACTTGCATACAGTATTCTCATATGCTACGTGCTTGACATTTGTTATTAACAGCATCTCGGCCTAAAATACTGAACATGTTCGTTATACCCTTTCTAGGCTAAGGATTGAAGGTGTGTTATACCTTCTCCCTTAGTAGCTCAATGCATTTATATATGTAAGTGATATGATGTTGAGAACCCTCAAACTCTTTTTCTCTATTTAGAGTGACGCCGTTGTGCTTCACTCACCCTAACCTTTCAAAGCTAGCGGTTGAAGGTATGTTGTAATACCTCCACCCTTAACAGCTCAAGGCATTCCTATATGTGAGAGAGATGATGTAGTGAACCCCCCAAACTCTTTTTCTCTGATTAGAGTGACGCCTGGGGTCCAGTACTGAAAATCACATTGCATAGAGAAGTGCGATGAAACCTTTCCCTAATCGCAGTTGTGGTTCACTTTCGTTTGTTACAGAATTATAGAACCTTATCATGAACCCAGCGGAACTTGCTAACCATGTTGTCGCCCTTACTCAAAAGGTAAACGCTCTTGCTCAAACTGTACAAACCCTTCAAAAGGAGATTCAAACTCTGCAAGATTTAGTTGCTCAGAATCCAAATCCAAATCAAATTGCTCCTGAACACAAGGTCAATCCACCTTTACCCTTCACTGGTGATCGAAAGACCTACAGAGAATTCATCAATGCATGTCTATTAATGTTTGAATTACGCCCTCGCACCTTCCCCAATGATAGGGTTAAGGTGCTTACCCTTATATCCTATTTAAGTGGAGAACCACGTGCTTGGGCAAATATCTATCTAGAAAAAGAGGATCCAATCCTAAATTCTTGTCCACAATTTTTATTTTTATAATTGAAGATATCTACATTATCTACATATCTACCATTGGTGGATGGTAGATTGATTCTCCCTAGAAGTAATTTACACTTGTGGGATATCTTAAAGGACTGTACTTTTTTACAATACATTATGCAGCTGATTTGCCTATTCCTTCTTATGCCGCATACACACGATCACTTTTCGGCATGAAAAAAAAACAACGTTTTTAAAAACGTGATTTAAAATGATCGTGTGTGGGCTTCACATCGTTTTTCATCTTCTAAAAAATGACAAAAAATTTTTTTCGAGCATGCTGCAATTTTTAATGTTGTTTAAAAAAAAAATCGGGGTTGTAAAAAATGATCGCGTGTGGGATAAAACGACGTTAAAAACGACATTTTGAACCCGCGCATGATCAGAAGCAAGTTATGAGACGGGAGCTTGAATGGAACTTCCCCTTTAGAGTGCCTTCGTACGTGTTGTACGTCACCACACTTTACTCATCATTTTTTTTAAACGATGGTGTGTGGGCAACATCATTTTTTTTCATGCCGAAAAGTGATCGTGTGTACGTGGCATTAGGTTTAAGGACACTTTCGTTTTTGGTTGCGCACTTATTTGTATATTTTTCACTTCTACCATATTCACTAAACTTGACCTCAGGGGCGCTTACAATTTGATTCGTATGAAATCTGGCGATGAATGAAAGACTGCTTTCCGCACACGTTACGGACTTTTCGAATATACTGTCATGCCTTTAGGCTTGTGCAATGCTCCAGCAACCTTTCAAAGCTTTGTAAATGATATCTTCAGAGAGCTTCTCGATATATGCGTAGTTGTATATCTAGACGACATACTTATTTACTCAGACAACTTAATGCACCATCGAAAACATGTCAGATGGGTGCTTGCAAGACTCAGAGTTCATTCCCTCTACGCCAAACTTGAGAAATGTGTCTTCGAACAAACTACTATTTCCTTCCTTGGCTTTGTTATCTCTCCAAAAGGCATACATATGGACCAGTCCAAGGTAACTTGTATTTTGAAATGGCCTAAACCTACTTCCAGAAAGGCGATACAAAGTTTCTTGGGGTTTGCTAACTTCTACAGAAAGTTTATAAAAACAAATCCTTACTTGTTAAACCCCTTACCCAACTTACCAGTTCCTTGGTAAACTTTACCTGGTCAAATGATGCCCAGACAGCTTTCGAACATTTAAAACATCGTTTTACTACTGCTCCTATTCTCCAGCTTCCCAATCCTAATTATCATTTTGTAACTGCCCTAGGCGCAATATTCTCGCAACGCCTTGCTTCCGATTCAATGCTTTATCCTGTTGCATTTTTTTCAAAGACATTAAATCCAGCCGAATGTAAATACCCTATTGGTGAAAAAGAATTGCTTGCAATTAAATGCGCCCTAGAGAACTGGTGGCGCTTACTAGAAGTAATTTGCAATACCTCAAGTCTAAGGCCGCGTACACACGAGGAGACATGTTCGATGAAAACGGTCCGTGGACCGTTTTCATCGGACATGTCTCCTGGGATATTTTGATCTGATGTGTGTACACACCATCAGACCAAAATCCCCGTGGACAGACAATGCGGTGACGTGGCGATGACGTTGACGCCGCAACGTGCGAAAACAAGCAAGTACAATGCTTCCACGCATGCGTCGAATCAATTTGACGCATGCGGGGGATTTCGGTCCACTGGTTAGGCGTACTAACCAGCGGACATGTCCGATGGACAGGTTTCCAGCCGACAAGTTTCTAAGCATGCTTAGAAACTTTTGTCCGCTGGAAACCTGTCCGATAGGCCGTACACATGATCGAACATGTCCGCTGAAACTGGTCTGCGGACCAGTTTCAGCGGACATGTTCGATCGTGTGTACGCAGCCTAACAAAACCGTTTTCTCAAGACATGTACGTTGGAGCCTTTTTTTATATATATACGATTTCTTGATCACCTACAGGCCAGGTACAAAAAATGCTAAAGCAGATTCTCTTTCTAGACTTTCAGAACCCAATGAAGAACTTTCCTCTCCATCTCCTCACATCCCTTCTCATAAGTTCATGCTTGCTAACCTCAATGTAAAACAGTTACTTAAACAAGGTTTGAATAGCAAAATACTACCATTCCTCAGGGCTTGACGCAAGATGAAGAAGTTTCTTTTACAAGCATACTCAACTTTAGGGATGTGCCGAACACCCCCCTGTTCAGTTCGCACCAGAACCTGCGAACACACCAAATGTTTGTGTGAACTTTAGAACCCCATTAAAGTCTATGGGACTCAAACATTTTAAATCTAAAGTGGTAATTTTAAAGGCTAATATGCAAGTTATTGTCCTAAAAAGTGTTTGTGGTCCCGGGTCCTCCCCCAGGGGGACATGTATCAATGCAAAAAAAAGTTTTAAAAACGGCCATTTTTTCGGGAGCAGTGAATTTGAAACAATAAAAGTGAAATATTCCTTTAAATTTCGTACCTGGGGGGGGGGGGGTGTAAAGTAAACATGTGAAAAAACCCATGTTTCCCGTACTTTGAACTGTCCCTGCACAAAGTGTCATTTCTGAAAGAAAAAAAGTAATTTAAAACTGGACTCGCGGCTATAATGAATTGTTGGCTCCCGGCAATTCAGAGAGAATTCATTCATAAAAAAAAAAAAGCGTGTGTCCCCCCAAAATTCAATTACCAGGCCCTTCAGGTGGGGTTCTTCCCAAATATCCATTCGAGACCCTTCAGGTCTGGTGTGGATTTTAAGGGGAACTACACCCCAAATTGTTTAAAAAATGGCGTAGAGTTCCCCCATGAAATCCACACCAGACCCCTTATCCGAGCACGTTAACCTGGCCGGCCACAGAAAAGAGGGGGGGGCAGGGTACTTAACACCCTCCCTAGGTATGAAATTTAAAGGAATATTTCACTTTTATTGTTTCATTATAAGCATTATTAAATTCACTGCTCCCGAAAAAAACTGCAGTTTTTAAAACTTTTTTTTGCATTGATACATGTCCCCTGGGGCAGGACTCAGGTCCCCAAACACTTTTTAGGACAGTAACTTGCATATTAGCCTTTAAAATTAGCACTTTAGTTTTCACCCATAGACTTTAACAGGGTGTTCCGCGGCTTTTCGAATTTGCCGCAAACACCCAAAATTGTTTGTTGTTTGCCGAACAGGCAAACAGGCAATGTTCGAGTCGAACATGAGTTTGACTCGAACTCAAAGCTTATCCCTACTCAACTTTATATTCCTCCTTCCATGGTTATCCATGTATTAAAAGTTCTACATGATGCTCCCCTAGCTGGTCATTCTGGAATAGAAAAAAACACTGATCTCATCCAACGTTATTTCTGGTGGCCCAAAATGACAACCACCATAAAAGAATACGTATCGACATGTGAGGTCTGTATAAGATCCAAACGTGAAAGAAGACCACCTTACGGCTTATTGATGTCATTACCTATTCCTACTAAACCTTGGGAAGCATTGTCTCTGGATTTTATTGTTGAATTACCCCCTTCAAACGGTTATAACACCATGATGGTAACAGTTGATATGCTTACAAAAATGGCTAATTTTGTCCCCCTTAAAAAATTACCTTCTTCTAAAGAAACAGCGCAAACTCTACTTGATCGTTGGCTCCCAGCTGATGGTGGCTCTCACATGTGGATTTTCTGATCAGAAGTGGATTCTTTGAACACAAGTGGAAGAGTTAAAAAACAGGAGTTGAAAATAGGAGTTAAGACAGGAGTCTTCTAAACTGTAAGTAACATCTTAAACTTCCTACAAGTAATTATATTGTAACTGGGAAATGTGTGCTAGCAGGGTTGAAGGTTTTGCTCAGTGCATAGTGTGCCACATGTATGCAAAATTGGTGCAACAGCTCCAGGATGGATACCGCTGTGACAGATGTGAGCAGGTTGCCCTTCTGGAAGCTCGCATTAGAGATCTGGAGGAGAAAGTTGCAACACTGGGCAGAAAGGACAACCTTGAAAGGGGTCCTCTGCTCGCTGAGCAGGTGGTCAGTAGGGTTGATGTGGAGGGGCAAGTCAGGATTATCAGATAGGAAGATGGATTAATGTAGTTAGAGGGAGTGGAAGGGGCTTGCAGAAAGAGAAGGCCAATCCTGTATTTGGGCATCTAAACAAATTTGCCAAGTTGGGTGAAGATGTGGAGGTGGCTAACACAGAGGTGGCAGCCCTAGATGTTACTGCTACCCCTAACAGCCGGGAGAGCAACCCATCTAGTAGAAGTGGTGAGGGGAGTGCAGGTAGGCCTAGACAGTTGGTGGTAATAGGGGATTCTATAATCAGAAGGACTGATAGAATAATTTGTCGCCAGGATCGCCTCAACCGAATGGTTTGCTGTCTCCCTGGTGCCAGGGTTCGGCATGTGGTGGACCGGGTGGATAAATTCCTGGGAAGGGCTGGGCATGACCCAGCTGTCTTGGTTCACGTTGGAACCAATGACAGTATACATGGAAGGTGGAGGCTCCTTAAGAATCAATTTAAAGAACTAGGCTGCAAGATGAAGGGAAGGACCTCCAAGGTGATATTCTCTGAAATATTGCCTGTGCCATGCGCAACACAGGAAAGGCAGGGGGAGATTAGAGAGCTGAATGCATGGCTAAAGACCTGGTGTAGGAAGAAGGGATTTGGGTTTCTAGAGCACTGGGATGACTTTTCATTGGGGTGCAACCTATATGTTAAGATGGTTTGCACTTGAATGGAAGGGGGTCTGCTGTGCTGGGGGAGAGGTTTAGGGGAATGCTGGAGGAGTATTTAAACTAGACTTGAGGGGGGAGGGTGAACTAGAATTACATCGGGCACACAGGTCAGTTAGGGGTCAAAGTTAAAAAAGCTATAAACAATAAGAAAATAGCTTTTAAAAAATATAAAAATGAAGGAACACTAGTGTCGTTTAAATGTTACAAAGAATATAATAGAATAGGTAAAAAGGAAATCAAGGATGCAAAAATTCAAAATGAACGACAGATTGCAAAAGATAGTAGGACAAACCCCCAAAAATTCTTTAAATATATTAATAGTAAAAAGGTCAAGTCTGAGCATGTAGGCCCTTTACAAAATAATCTAGAGTGGGTGACTGAGGACAAAGAGAAGGCAAATTTATTAAATGCTTTATTCAGCTCGGTGTATACAATGGAGCATGGGGGAGATCATGTCCATAATGGGGGTGGGAGTGACACAGACCCAAATCCACAATGGCTCAAAAGTGATATGGTCCAGAAATATTTAGACTGAACAAAGGTGGATAAAGCACCTGGACCAGATGGCATCCACCCATGGATCCTAAAAGAATTGAGCTCTGAAATTTCAAAGCCACTGTATCTAATATTTAGGGACTCATTAATGACAGGAATAGTACCACTGGATTCGCGTAGAGCCAAAGTGGTGCCTATATTTAAAAAGGGAACAAAGTCTTTACCAAGTAACTATAGACCTGTTAGTTTAACTTCTATAGTTGGGAAGATACTGGAACGTATAATAAAAGACCACATGGATGAGTTCTTGCTGGAAACAAACTAATTAAGCAGCAGACAGCATGGATTCATGAAAGACAGAAGTTGTCAGACAAACCTGATTTCCTTTTATGAAGAGTAGGGATGAGCTTCGAGTTCGAGTAGAACTCATGTTCAACTCGAACATTGCCTGTTCGCCGAACAGCGAACTATTTGGGGTGTTTCGCTGCAAGTTCGTGTGAACTTTAGAACCCTGTTAAAGTCTATGGGACTCGAACTTTTGAAATCTAAAGTGCTAATTTTAAAGGCTAATATGCAAGTTATTGTCCTAAAAAGTGTTTGGGGGCCTGGATCCTGCCCCAGGGGACATGTATCACTGCAAAAAAAGTTTTAAAAACTGCAGTTTTTTTGGCAGCAGTGATTTTAATAATTCCTTTAAGTGAAACAATAAAAGTGAAATATTCCTTTACATTTTGTACCGGGGGGGGGGTGTTTAGTATGCCTGTAAAGTCTAGAAGAAGAAGAGGAGGTCTACAATACTTGATTAGATGGAAGGATTATGGTATACAAGATGACTCTTGGTAAGATTCAGCTGAAGTAAATGGTGCATGTACTAAGTGGGTGCCACTTTATGTAATCAATTCTATTCTAGGTACCCTGATAAGCCTTCACCTATTGAGATTCCCAGGAGGGTATCCCTTAAGAGGGGGGTACTGTAATCGGCGCTTCTCATTGCCGTATTGTGTTCCATACTGGAGCACATACGGCAACCACGCAATGACGTCATCGCCCGGCGCCGCGTGCGCTTTAGCGTTAAAACGCAGAAGTGCCGAGCGTAATCAACGCTCTATTCGGCACACATGCCTCTCTGCTATAAACAGAACAGCATGCAAAGTATATGCTGTTCTATTATTGTCAGCCGTAGCCGGACCACGCTACAAAACTACTGGTACTATGTATCCCTAAGCTGGAAACCATCCCACGCCGGATCCATGCCACAATTAAGCTAATGGTCTACCTGGATCCACGCTGCCATGCATACTACCATTGCTGGGGACACCCTAAGATATATTCAGCATTAGCAGACCATCCACTACAGAATCCTATTACTGCTACAATACTCTGCTATTACAGAGGAACACTCATCCTCTACAAATTGATAAGTACCATTACTACGTTACATTTACTTCTCTAGAATTGCCTGGATCACATATAGCCTTTACTAAGTACTGTATTTGAATCTGCCCTTTGTTTATACTACCGTGCAGCTTGGGATTACTTAATGTGCATTCTTGTAACAGTTGTGGAATATCCTAAAGGGACATACACTCTTAAACCATTTAAGCTTCAATTACCTCTCTCAAGTTAATGGCACTTGCATGACATTTTCTCATATTCTCATATGCTACGTGCTTGACATTTGTTATTAATGGCCTCCCGGCCTAAAATAATGAACATGTTCGTTATACCTTTTCTAGGCTAAGGATTGAAGGTGTGTTATACCTTCTCCCTTAGTAGCTCAATGCATTCCTATATGTAATGATAAATTCCATTCTAGGTACCTTGATAAGCCTTCACCTATTGAGATCCCCAGGAGGGTATCCCTTAAGAGGGGGGTACTGTAATCGGCGCTTCTCATTGCCATATTGTGTTCCTTGCTGGAGTGCATACAGCAACCGCACAATGACGTCATTGCCCGGCGACGCGTGCGCTCCAGTGTGAAACGCAGAAGTGCTGAGCGTAATCAACGCTCTATTCGGCACACTTACCTCTCTGCTATAAACAGAACAGCGTGCAGAGTACATGCTGTTCTATTATTGTCAGCCATAGTCGGACCGCGCTACAAAACTACTGGTACTATGAGACTGGAAATAGACAGAATACTTAGAGCATTAACACCACGCAAATCTGAAGTTCCCCCCACGACATAATTTCCATTTCTTTCGCACCAAAGAACAGCTCATGGTCGCTGCAAGGAACAAAGATTCCCTTATCTTCCAAGACCACCCATATCAGATCTTTGCTGACCTTTCCGCAATAACAGTCACTAAGCGGCACTCAATGAAACCCTTTACTTTTTTCACTTTGCTTCAGATATCAAGGTACCAAGCACTCATGCAGAACCCCTGATGAACTACAGAACACCCTACAAAAACGTAATCTCTGCGAAAGACTTTCAGCCAGCCCTCACCGACGAACAGCATCCAGTTCTTCACAAGATTTCTCCAAAGTCGAAAATGACAGAACCAGACAAAGCTCATTGAAGAGGGGTCGATTCAACTCTCCAAACCAAGATACTCCAAACTCAATGTGAAAAATATATATATACAAGTGCATATATAACACCGCGCTACCTAACTAAACATAAATAAAGCTACCAACACAACAGAATTGGATCAATTCTGTAACAGAAAACAAATGGAAAAGTGTAGCGCTAAAATTATGTGAGGGATAAGCATATAACACTGCAAAGCATCATATAAAACATGAAATGAAATAACATATAACACTGCAAAGCATCATACAAAACATGAAATGAAATAACATATGTGATAAGTGAACCGTCACATAAATTAATCACCAAGTGTTCAAACGATCATATCAATAGATATGAATAGAATGATTGAATCAAAAGTGTCCAAACAAACGTAATGATGAGTGAAGGAGATTTTTGATAGCAGGTCCACCACCAAAGAAAAAATGGGAGGCTTACCGGAAAGCGTGGACTCAACTAAGTTTCCACTTAATGAGTCACTAAGGCTTAATGTGATGGTATCCGGACATCAACCTTCCATTGGGAAACAGGGATGGATTTTGAATAGGGACCAAATCTTCATATAATAGATAGGGGACCAAAAAATTGCAGTAGTACCAGGACCGATACATATGACTCTTCAATTCTTTGCAAGGGATCCAAAATGCTCAGATGCCACAATTATGGGAGGAAAGAAATGGATACAGACATAGTGTGATAACGTATAAACTTTTTACTAAAATATACAAAATCCAAATGGTTGCACTCACATTTCAGCAGGAAAATCAGAAGCATGTAAACACATCTAGCAGTAAAATCAGCAAAAGACCCCAAACTCAATGGACTGAATGCATTTTGCATATGAAATTCACTCAATATTTTTGATCTTTTATCCACTTTTTGGATGCTAAACACTTAATGTATTTTTACCATCCTGAATTTACTTCCCCTAAGCAGTTTATGGTCTATTTTTTTTATTGTTTTTCCCAATTTGTATCCCCTTTTTGGTCTAGGATAATTGAAGTTTTAAATTACCAAAAAAAAAAAAAAATTCTATTCCCATTGCACCCTTCCCTCCTCATCCTATCCTTCCTCACCTCAACCCCCTCTATCCTTCCCTTCTACTTCCCTCATATTACCCCCTCCTGCCCACCCCTTTCCCCTAATCCTTTCTTACTCACAACAAGGGTTCTATATTATTTTTGTACAAAATCATTTACTGAATAGAAGTAAATATTACTAATATATTATTAATAATTGATATTTTTTTTCTTCTCATCCTAATTATTAATGACATTACTGCCTCTCCCACAACTGGCAACCCAGAGGTAATGTGAATAATTCAACAAAATGTATAACCTAACACTCTCCCTGTGAAACCATAAAACACAATTGTTAAATTAAAAATTTAATGTTGAAAATATTATAATATTTTCTTATATGGGTGTCATAATACATGTTTTCTTCTCTGGATATATTTTTGGTCCTGAGGGACTCGAGAAACTGTTATTGTTCCCTCCATTTTTCTGTCCTTGGACTCTTCCCCACACCTTTTTTTGTGAGGAGCCTCCCTAGTCAGACTCTGAGCCTCTGAGCTTGCACTTTTGCACGCTCGGGACTCCAAAGTTTTACCTTTTTGCATTCTAAATGTTTTTGTTAATTATTTGTTTAATAATGACTCTCATTTTCTCTTTCTTTCTCAACATTCTGTCTCCACTCTCTCTTTTCTCTTTGCTCCTCCCCTGGGTAAGTATGGATGTTCAATTGTTTTTAGATATGTCTTATAATATTCTCTATGAAATCTCATGATGGCTCCTTTAAACATCCTTACCTTAAATGTCCAAGGTCTAAATGTTGCACAAAAACGAACAAAAGTTTTTAAATCTTTATCTTCTTCTAAGGCGCATATAATTTGCCTCCAAGAAACCCATTTAACTGAAACCTTGACACCTAAATATTTTTGTACAGTTTATCCCCAAGTTTTTACTGCTTCAGCTAAAACTAAACAAAGGGGAGTGCTAATTGCCTTTCATAGAGCTACACCCTTCTCTTTTTTTGACAGAAACCAAAGACCTAGAAGGTTGCTATCTAATTTTTACAGGGCATCTATGTGATACGTCAATCACAGTAGTATCCTATTATGCTCCTAATAAAAATTCTACAGCATTCCTCTCCCATTTGTTCCAGGTAATAGAGACTCATAAAATGAACGAAATGTCAATATTCCTTCTATTCAAATTCTAGCAACTCGTTTGAACAATGTTATTGGTTCATTAATAAATAAAGACCAAGTTGGTTTTATTCCTTTTCGCCTAGCAGCTGATAACATACGCAGGGCAACTTCATTAGTCCAAGCAGCTAAAAACACGGCAAAAACCATGTGTCTTCTATCGACAGGTATTAAAGAAGCATTCAACACAGTATCATGGCCCTATCTACATTTTGCCTTACAAAAATGGGGGTTCGGTCCTCACTTTCTTAACTGGGTTTCATCACTCTATAATAATCCCAAAGCCTATATTAAATATGGAGGATATAAATTTGGTTGCTTTAAAGTGGATGTAAACCCCCAAATTTTTTTTCACAATGTCACAATGTAGAGTATAAGATTTCCTATCATCTGTGCCCAGTCTTGCCACACAGAGTTAATCCAGCGCTGAGTAATCCTCATTTAATGAACAGCCTTCCAGATAAAAACCTGCCTAAATAAAAAGTCAGTTTTCTCTCTTCTTGCTTTGAGTGAGAGGTTATTTACATATCTAGCTAGGACATGTTTATCATATGTTATGTTTTGTTTATCATAACATGAGGTGATATAACATCATAACACATCCTAGTAATATACAATGAACTTTGGGTCACCTCTTGTTATGATAAACATGTCCAAGTTAGATTTGTAAATAACCTGTTACTGAAAGCAATAACAGAGAAACAGACTTTATAATTTGGCAAGTTTTTATCTGGAATTCTGTTCATTTGCACTGAACATTAAAAGAGGATTACTCAGCGCTGGATTAACGCTGTGTGACAAGACTGGGCACAGATGATAGGAAATCTTATACTCTACATTGTGACATAAAACATTTTTTTTGGGGTTTATATCCACTTTAACATAAATAGAGGAACACGACAGGATTGTCTACTCTCCCCACTTTTATTTGCCCTACTTATTGAACCCCTAGCTCAGGCTATACGATCTGACCCTTCAATCAAAGGGATAGACTTAGCTGGTCATCAGCACAAATTATGTTTGTTTGCTGATGATATACTAATATTTATGTTTTCCCCTCATATTTCTGTTACCAACCTTATAAGGAAGCTAGATCATTTTGCACAGATATCTGAACTAATTATCAACTCTCAAAAATCTACAGCCTTAAATATCTCCTTACCATACTTTACAACAAGCCCAAACTTCCCTCACATTCTCCTGGTCTACATCACACCTGACCTACCTAGGAATTACTCTTACCCCCCAATTTAACTGAATTCTTCTCGGCTAACTTTCCGACATTACTAAAGCAAACTACCAATCTCCTTAAATAATGGTTCTCTTTGCCAATCTCATGGATTGGCAAAATAAACGTAATAAAGATTACTATTTTACCCAAGATACTATTTATTTATCTATTTCGGGTTTTGCCCATTCCAGCATACTTTCTTAGAAATCTTCAACGCAAAACACTAGCAATCATCTGGGGCTCTTTAAAACATTGTTTATCTAAACACACACTTTACCTTCCCAAACTTAAAGCGGTTGTATACCCACTGTCATTTTTTTTTAAAACCTGAAAAGCAAAAGCCATAATCATACTAGCTGATTATGAAATAGTTACCTTGGAACGAGGTGAGAGGAACTTACCTGGTCCACGTTGAGGGAGATGTCATCTTTCCTTGGCGTGCCTTCCGGGTATCGCCGCTCCAACGCTGTGATTGGCTGGAGCAGCAATGTCGTCACTCCCGCCGGCCCTTTAGCCGAGGATCCCACGCTGCGCATGCGCTGCTGCAGTCAGCAGCGCATTGCAGGGGAATTTCTCCTAAACCTTACAGGTTTAGGAGATATTCTTTATACCTACAGGTAAGCCTTATTATAGGCTTACCTGTAGGTTAAAGTGGTAGTACAGAGTTAATTACCACTTTAAAGGTGGACTAGGATTCCACAATTTCGCCTCTTACTACCATGCAGCTCAAATAGCATGCATCCCCAAATATCACGCAAAATACGAAACCTCACTCTGGGTTGCAATTGAAGCAATTGACTGTGATCCATTTTTTATAACAAATTTAATTTGGTCCAAACCCTCAGATCATAAAAATAAAAATATTAACCACTTAACAACCTCATGCCGTAAATGGGCTTTGTGCGGTGATATCTGAATGATGCCTGCAGCTACAGGCATCATTCAGATATTGCTGGTTTCTGCCAGCGATTCTGCACACCATAGGAATGATCAAAGCGGCTGTTCCCGCCGCTTGATCGTTCTTTATGGGTGCTGAAAAAGGGGCGCCCCCCCTCCCACCGCCCTCCGGTGCTTCTACCGACTCACCTGTGCGATCAGTTAGTCGGTGACAGGATCCATCGGCCCCGATTCTTGACCATAGAGATTTCCGGCGGACCAAATGGTCCCTGGAGTCACTATGATCGTCAGAGGCCAGGCGCGATGATATGACGTCATGCCCGGCCTCTGCATTCAAAAAAGCGGCGCTGCCTTGGCTGGGAAGCCAGGATCTTTTTTTTTTTAAAGTGTCAAAATAAATAAATTCAAGTAAAATGATCAATACATTTTTTTTTAAGTGTCCCTGTCCCCTTGTGCTCACACGCAGAAGTGAACACATACGTAAGTCCCGTCCACATATAAAAACAGTGTTCAAACCACACACGTGAGGTGTCACGCGAACGTTAGAGCGAGAACAATAATTATATCCCTAGACCTCCTCTGTAACTCAAAACATGGAACCAGTAAACATTTTTAAAGCGTCGGCTATGTGGATTTTTAAGTATTGAAGTTTCGCGCCATTCCATGAGCGTTTGCAATTTTGAAGCGTGACATGTTATGTATTTATTTATTCGGCATAATTTCATCTTTCACATTATGCAAAAAAATTGAGCTAACTTTACTGTTTTGTATTTCTTTAAAGAATTAAACTTTTTTTCACAAAAAAACGCGTTTGAAGAATTGCTGCGCAAATACTGTGTGAAATAAAAAGTTCCAATTACCGCCATTGTATTCTCTAGGGTCTCTGCTAAAAAAACATATATAATGTTTGGGGGTTCTATGTAATTTTCTAGCAAAAAAATTATGATTTTTTACATGTAGGAGCGAAGTGTCAGAATTGGCCTGTTGTCGTAGTGGTTAAAAATAAGATTGCCAAACACACAGTTACCATCTGCGATAAATTTAAACTTGTCAAAGGACTACAATCAAAAAACAATCAAACCTGACCCTTCAATTGCACTACTAAATCTAAAACCGACTTTTATTTCCTACACTCAATTCAAACTCCTTCTACAAATCACTACTGCAGCAAAGCAGGCAATCGCCAAAGCGTGGAAAACCCCAACATTAACCACTTCCCGCCCAGTCAATAGGAGATTGACGTCCGGGAAGTGGTTGTGAAATCTTGACTGGACGTCAATTGACGTCCTGCAGGATTTCATGCCGCGAGCGCCCGTGGGGGCGCGCAGCGCGGCGATCGGTGATGCGGGGTGTCAGTCTGACACCCTACATCTTCGATCTCAGTAACGAGTCTCCGGCGGAGGCTCACTACCACGTGATCAGCCGTGTCCAATCACGGCTAATCACGATGTAAACAGCAAGAGCCGTCGATGGCTCCTCCTCACTCGCGTCTGACAGACGTGAGTACAGGAGAAACGAACGGCGGCTCTCCTGACAGGTGGGGTTCGCGCTGATTGTTTATCAGTGCAGCCCCCCTTCGGATGCCCACACTGGACCACCAGGGAAGCCCACATTGGAAGGGCAAAAAAAATCTGCAAAAAAATCAGGATTAAAAAAAAAAACATACAAGTAAAAAAAAAGAAAGATGCCAGTCAGTGCCCACACATGGGCACTGACTGGCAACATAGATACATCAGTGCCACCCCTCAAAGTCCATCAGTGCCACCCCACAGTGTCCTTCAGTGCGCCCCCTTAGTGCCAATCCATGCCCAGTGCCCACCTATCAGTGCTCATCTGTGCCACCCATCAGTACCCATCAGTGCCAACCATAAGTGCCACCCATGAGTGCCCATCAGTGCCGCCTATGAGTGCCCATCAGTGCCACCTTTGAGTGCCCATCAGTGCCACCTATGAGTGCCCATTAGTGCCGCATACCAGCGCCACCTATCAGTGCCCCTTAGTGTCACCTCATCGGTGCCCATCAGTACTACCTCTTGGGTGTCCATCAGTGCCACCTCATCAGTGCCCATCAGTGCCGCCATATAAGTGCCCGTAATTGAAAGAGAAAATGTACTTATTTACAAAAAAGTTAACAGAAAAAAAAAAAAAAAAATTTTTTCTAAATTTTCAGTCTTTTATTAGTTGTTGCGCAAAAAATAAAAACCGCAGAGGTGATCAAATACCACCAAAAGAAAGCTCTATTTGAGGGGAAAAAGGGACGCCAATTTTGTTTGGGTACAGTGTAGCATGACCGCGCAATTGTCATTCAAAGTGCGACAGAGCTGAAAGCTGAAAATTGGCTTAGGCGGGAAGGTGCGTAAGTGCCTGGTATGGAAGTGGTTAATGATCTCAGAAGCCAAAACCAGAATAAACCAAGCCATGACGGAAGCCATTACCAATGATAATATTGGAAAATTTGAAAAAATCTGAAATCCTTGGGTGACTAATTTTTTCCCTCCCAACTTTGACATAACATTATTAAGACCTTGGTAATATTACTACTAAAAGTTATTTAATATACTAATACCATAAGACCAACATAATAAAATACCCCGGGGACCTTTTTGACCGTTTCTATTTTTTCCATCTTATCTACCTACTATCTTTATGTTTTGCTCTTCTTCTTACCCTTCCCTCTCTTCTATCTTGTCTCTTTAGTTCTTTTTCTTGTTGTTTTTTCTTTCTTAGCACATATTGTTATTGTATGCAAAAATGGTAGCAGCATTCCTTTTTTTAATGTTTTTTATTTATGAGTATATTTCAGCTTTAGAGCTCCATTGAAACAGTACAAACCTAGGGCCAGATTCACAGAGCCATTACGCCTGCGTTTCAGGAGATGCGCAGCGTAAGTCTAAATTTGCGCGTGCGTTTCGATGCGCCGCATCCCCAAAACGATATACGCAAGAAATGTACTTTTTTTGACCCGGCGTAATTTCGATAGACCGGCGCATCCGCACCGCGCAAAACTGCGCTAGACACACCATTGATTTGCTATTCAAATATGCAAATGAGGGAGTTACGGGGATCCACAAAAGAATGTTGGTGCAGCGCAGGCTACGCGCTGTGCGCAACAGCTGCATGTCCTGTCTAAAATTAGACCATATAAAAGATGGTATAAAATTAGACAATCCGTCTACATGTCAGATAAAGCAACACTGTTAGTGAGGAGCTGAGCAGTCACACTTGCTGCACAACAATCTGTATGCCAACATGCCAGGGACATCCTTGCTCATAGCTATACTACTGACTTTAGAGGAGCAAAGAAGGAGGAGGGCACGGAGGAGGGCACGGGACAGGATTTTCCAGCACACGCATAGACATCTTTGGCATGCGTGATTCTGAGGTGTATCGCATCTTCAGATTCACCCCTCATGCCATCTTGGAATTAACCATAACCCTGCAGGAGGACATCACCAGCCCAACACACCGCTCACATGCAGTGCAGCCACTGGTCAAGGTCCTGGCAACACTCCATTTCCTTGCCAGTGGCTCTTTTCAAAGAACAAGTGGAGTGGTGGCTGGGATGTCACAATCCTCCATGAGCAGATGTGTGCACCAGGTTGTCCCCGCAATCCTCAGACGCATGGCCAACCAAATCATCAAACCCACCACTGAGGACCTGCGGCTGAAGGCAATGACAGATTTCTACAGAATTGCCAGATTCCCACGCACCGTGGGGGCCATTGATTGCACAAATGTGGCACTCCAGCCCCCCCATGAGACAAAGCACATATACCGCAATCGGAAGCATTGGCACTCCATCAACGTACAGGTGATAGTCGATGCCCAAGGCCTCATATGGCACGTCCATGCCAAACACCCCGGATCCAGCCATGACAGCTACATCTACAATCAAAGCCCCATCCCAATGGAATTCGAACAGAACGTGTATGGGGACACCTTGCTGGTTGGTGAGTGACATGGGTGGCAGGCATGACTGTCCCCCCCCATGATGCACACATCACAAGGGGCACATGCATGACTAACATCCTCCTGTCTTTTCCCTTCCAGGTGACTCTGCATATCCACTGGGACCCCATCTCATGACTCCTATCCGTAACCCCCAAACCCCAGGAGAGAAAAGATACAATGAAGCTCACGCCCAAACACGTGCAGTGGTGGAGCGCACCTTTGGCCTCCTGAAGTCGAGTTTCCGATGCCTGGATAAGTCTGGGGGGACCCTGTTGTATTCCCCAAACTTCGTTTGCCAGATCATCGGTGCCTGTTGCCTGCTGCACTACTTCGCAGTAGGAAAGGGCCTGCAGATTGACATACGTGATGACCTCATATATCTCATATATTGGCAACATATCGGTTTGCCATTGCCCTTTATCCTCCACATACGTATACATATTAGCGATCCCTTTGTCTGGTTTGCCTACATTTTTCTACCTAATTATCTAACTGTGGCCTTCACTGGGTGTTCTTTTCAGGCGGTGGCTCCTCCCCCACCGATGGGGCGTCATGTCCAAGGCCCCCTGCAGGCCCTTCTCGGTTGGACCTCCCACTCTCGGGTGTGTGGGGGATTTCCCAGGTTCCTTCGGAGCATTTAGTGGCTTTCCAAGTTTCCCATTCCATGGGTAGCGGTAATTATACTTCCTGTCATAATCTCTTGGACATATACCGATATGCTTTTTTACTCTTTTACTTATTCATACCTCTGTGATATATTTTTTAGAGACAATCATCCCCCTGAGGAGACCCCACAGGTCGAAAAGCTTCGGGGATCAACATTGTACATTGATATGTAATACTTAATGAACATGTAATGAATTATGATATGTAATGATTTTATCGTATGTACCATGGAATGTGATATTTTGCCATTATATTTATTTTATTTATACATTGTTATCCAGATTCAGTACCATACTTAGACTCTTTCTGAGCTAATAAACATTCTTTTTATACCAATACCAGTATCTTACTGCTTTGACATTGCTGCCTAAAAGTCCCACCTACGGGGAAACCTTTCCATTATCTACGTGATGACCTGAACCCCCAACCAGACAATCCCCCCCTAACCGAGGCTACCCCATCTTCTGAGGGAAGAGCAGCCAGGAGACAGCTCACATTAGGCATCTTTGCACGTTAAACACACACATTAATCATGGCACAATGAGAATGCATGCATACACACCACTGTGGTCCCTAGCACACACACCACATCCTCATCAAATTGGATTGGCACCAGCCCACCATGGAGGACTTGTGAGCAGCAACGCCACGCCACGGCTTCAATTATGTCACTGTACATTCATACACCATTCACACGGACCTGAGGATCACTTCTCCCTGGTCCTGGGGAACCCTTCTCCACCAAAAATTAGGGTGACACCCCTTTTCCGGCAGGAATATCACCCCCACATTCTGAAATCATTCACAACACAAAAAAAAAAAAAAAATTGTCCATCAAAAATAAAAAATTTCCAGCAAAAAAAAAAAAAACAGGAAAAAAAAAGGGGGAAAACAAATTAATGCCGCTGGCGTGAGCCACGCCTGGGGCGCCCACGGCCATGGCCCCGGCTCCTCAGGGGAGACTCATGGGGGGGTAATCCGGGGAAGGAGGAGCAGCCCCTGGTCTCTGCCCACCTGGCGGCCTGCCCTCCAAGGCCACGGCAATTCTGTCCAGGCCAGCACTTAGTGTTGCCGTGTTGGCCTGGATAGCCTGGGTGAGGGCCCTCACATCCTGCCCAACGTCTGCTGTTGTAGTCTGCAGTTAGTTTAGGCAGTTTGTAAGAGCCCGGGAGTGGCAGTCCAGGTCCCCAAGCGTATCCTTTATGGAGGACAGGCTCTCCTCTATCCGCACCAAAGTCTGGCTGACCTGTCCAAGATGGCGGGTCTGAAGGGCCTGGTCCCTTCTCAGATTGGCGGGCAGAACCTCGGCCACCCCCCTGGTCTTCTGGGACGACTTCCTGCCTCCAGCTGATGCTTGTGGCCGGGGAGAAGGGGAGCCCCTTGGGAGGGGAGCCCTGTTGGGGGAGGAGTGGGAGGGGCTACCCCTTATGGAGGGCTGGCTGCTGCCAGCCAGAGGGGAAGAGTCCTCCAAAAACAACAGGCCACTGCCTGACATGAACTCCTCCTCCTTCTCAAACTCCTCCTCCTCAACCTCCTCCGAGGACTCCGGCATTGTCTGGGGGTCCTCATCAGGCTACTGTCCTTGGGATGGTGCAGTCAGGCCAGATGGCCCAGCACCCTCTTGCACATCTGTGGATGACACAAAACATTCACAGGTTGGAGGATCCACACACTTGCCACATATTCCCTTTCACCCCCCCCACACATGCTACACACCTGATAGGGCCAAAAAAACTTACCTGTCATCACGGGCTCCTGACGGGCTCCAGGCAGGCCCTCCACTTGTTGCCTATTAAAGGTCTGGGCCACCGCACGCTCCTCCGCTGTCAGCCTAACAGGGCATGGTGGGCCCCCTCCAGTGCCCCTGGCATGGGCTGCCATCTGCCCTAGCTTCTTTCGGACCAGATGCCGGAGATCATTGATTTTCTTTTCGATCCCCTCGCGTGTCCGGGTCTCCCCCCCCATGAATTTACCTTGTCGGTAATCATCTGCAAAATCTCCCTCCTCCTGGCCGGGGTGGTGTTGGCACTCTCCGGGCCGTGGAGGAAACGCCCATATTGGGTAATGGCCCGGGCAATTATTTGTTTCTCCCCCAAAGAAAAATTCATCTTACGCTTCCTCTCAGTCATACTCATACAACAACTCTCTCCCAAACAATCACCAAAAAACACACAAAAACAAGCAGGAAAAATCAAGCAACAAAACAAACAAACAAAATCTATCAACCAAAAAGTCTCACAACCAGTCACCAAAAAACAATATCAAATATATTATCCAAAACACTAGATCAAACAGTCAACAAATATCACAAAGACAAGTCACAACGCCACAAACAACAGAACAAAAGCACCTTGCTGTATAGGAAGGGATACAAAGGGATGTACTTTTGCAAAGGAAGGGCGTTTGTGTCTGTCTATTTAAGCTGTCTGCGTAGTTCACTAAGTTGCCCGGGTCCACTTCCAATTTCACTGATTGCGCCGTTCCCGAGTTGGGAGCATGCGCACAGAGGTGCTGACCATGGTCTGCTTCAAGCGCACATGCGCGAGCCGGCCGGCCCTTCATTTGCATGGGGTCACGTCTCATTTCAATGTAACACGCCCACGTCCTTCACAATTTGAATTATTCCGCCTTATGCCTCTGAAATTACGTTGCACAGGCGCTAATTTATGCGCAAATGCTACGAGAATACGGTGAGTGCGCCGCTACATTGCGCCGGTCTAACGTAAAGGAGGTGCACTACGCCGGTCCAATAATGCGCAGATGTACGTGAATCTGGCCCCTAATGTCTATACAATAAATCTCTGTTTATCTTCATTATAATCCCCAACATTATACAAGGTCTAAAAATGATGACCCTTCATTTTTCTTTATAAATTCTTATATAAACTTACATGTTATATATTATTTATATATCTGATTTGTAATTACTAAATTCAACACTAAGCATATATTTTAGCAAGTCTCCAGATAATGGTCAACATATGTTAAACTCAAATTACAGTTTTTTTTCTTTTGTTGTTGTTGCCTTCTAAAAAACACTGGAGCAAAGCTTACATCCTAATCAGCAGCATATGCTGACATAGGTGAATGCCACATGAGCATGCTTTTTACCATAATATTAATGCCTCAAATGCAAAACATTATTGTAAAGAATGAAAATAATCAAATATTAGTAATTATATTTTCTATGTATGCTTGTGCTCAGATGCGTAGTGTAGTGGTATGACCTGTTACCTTCAAAGGTTTAAGCCATGGGTTTGAATCCCACAATGGCATCCCCTAGTGAAAAATTGCATAGTACTCAGCGGCATAATTAGCCAATGCACATCAGTTTGATTCCATAATTTTAACTCTTTGGCCCCATACACACGAGCGGACAGATTTGTTCAAATCTGTCCGTCCGACAGATTTGAACAAATCTGTCTGCTGGGATTTTGGTTTGCTCGCGTGTACACACGAGCAAACCAAAATCCCCGCCAGCAGAGAGCGCGCTGACGTGTCGGTGACGTGGCGGTGACGTTGACGCCGCCACGTCACCGCACCAGGAAGTAAAACACTTCCGCGCATGCGCCGAATCCATTCGGCGGCGGTGCGGCGGCGGTGCGGGAGGACATGTCTGCTGGTAAGTGTACTAACCAGCAGACATGTCAGGCGGACAGATTCCCACCCGATAGATTTCAAAGCATGCTTTGAAATCTGTCGGGTGGAAAAATCTGTCTGCTCGGCCGTACACACGATCGAATCTGTCTGCTGAAACGGTCCAGCGGACCGTTTCCAGTGGACAGATTTGATCGTGTGTACGAGGCCTTTGAGTGCATGCATCGGTATGTAAGTACTTAATAAAATTATGGTGCAGAATTCATAAAATCTCGCAATTCAAAAATCAAGACTAAAATATTTAAAAAAATGGCGTGGAGTCCCCCCAAAATCCATACCAGACCCTTACCGAGCATGCAGCCTGGCAGGTCAGGAAAGGAAGGGGACGAGTGAGCGCCCCCTTCCTGAACTGTACCAGGCCACATGCCTTCAACATGGGGAGGTTGCTTTAGGGACCTCCCAAAAGCAACTTTTCCCTATATTGATGGCGACAAGGGCCTCTTCCCAAAAATCCTGGCTGATGATTGTTGGGGTCTGCAGGCGGGGGGCTCACCCCCCTATGTGAATGAGTAGGGGTTCATCATACCCCTACCCATTCACCAAAAAAGTTGTGTAATGTGACAAAAGACAATAGCCAGTTTTTGACAATTTCTTTATTAAAAATTACCTCTTCTTCCCCCGCTTCTTCCTCTGGCTTCTTCTTCCCCCGCTTCTTATTGTGGTTTTCTTCTTCTTTTTCCTCTGGCTCCCACCCACCACTGACCCTCTGAAGATCCAAAAATGACTCTGCTCTGATGCTGCGGCCTGGCGATCTGTCCACTTCCATGTTGAACATGTCATATATAACTATGGGGCGTGGCCACTGGATGATATAATCTGGAGACCCCCCTTGTGCCATCACTTACCCATACCTGCCTCGGCGGTGAAGTCACTAGGAGATGGGTCTCTGAATAAAGTCATCCGCCCCATCGCATCATCGGAGGAGGTTCATTTTTTTCACCTTCAGAGGGTCAGTGGCGGCGGCGGAGTCAGAGCCGGAGGAAGAAGAAGTGAGGAAGAAGCTGGAGTTGGACCTAAGGAAGAAGGAGAAGACCAGAGGAAGAAGTGGGGAAGGAGAATCTGGTGAAAGACTTGAGGAAGAAGATGACATATTTATTAAAGGACAGGTCAAAATCTGGCTATTATTTTTTGTCACACTAAACTACTTTTTGGGTGAATGGGTAGGGGAGCGCCTGTTACCTCTTAAGGGATACCCTCCTGGGGATCTTAGTAGGCGAGGGCTTATAAGGATATGTAGAATGAAATTGACTACATAATTCAGGTGTATGCACTTCCTCTGAATCTTCTTGTATACCATAATCCTTCCATCTAATTAAATATTGTAGATGTCCTCTTCTTTTTCTAGAGTCTAGAATTTGTTCAACCTCATAATGTTCTTCACCCTGAACTAGAATAGGAGGTGCAGGAGGTGCAGGAGGTGCAGGAGGAGGATTTCTACCAGGAAATTGTTTAGGTCGATAGGGTTTGAGAAGAGACACGTGGAATGAGGGATGCATGGTAAGTTCGTGGAGGGAGAGAAAGTTGCATGGTATTTTGGTTAATAACTTTAGAAATTGGGAATGGGCCAAGAAATTGTTTGGCGAGTTTCCTCGCTGGTAAATGCAAATGTAGGTTTTTTGTAGAAAGCCATACTTGATCTCCTACTTTGTAGGATGGTGCAGGTCTATGCCTAAGATCATAATAGACTTTTTGGCGATCTTGTGCTTTTTTGAAATTTTGTTTCAAAACTTGTAATACGGATGAAAGGGTAGACCAATAATCATTCGTTGAAGGAACATTTGTAAGTAATGAAGACTCTGGTAGAATATTGGGATGGAACCCATAGTTTATGTAAAAGGGGGAATAACTAGTAGAGGAACTAGTTGAATTGTTATAAGAGAATTCAGTGAGAGGAAGAAGGGTAGACCAGTTATCCTGAAGATGAGTACAGTAACATCTGAGATATTGTTCAAGGCACTGGTTTATTCTTTCTGTCTGTCCATTTGTTTAAGGATGATATCCACTGGAGTATCTATGGTTTATTTGGAGAATATGACACAAGGCCTTCCAGAATTTGGAGACAAACTGAGAACCTCTGTCTGAAACTAGACGTGAAGGGACACCATGTAATTTGATAACATGATCCAGTAAGGTTTGCGCCGTTTCTTTGGAAGAAGGCAGTTTCTTAAGGGAGACTATTCTGAATCGGCCGCAAAGGCTATGAATGTGGTTTTCAGTAGCACATGGTTGCTCTGAAGAGATTGTTCATACCAAATCACCTTTCAGATAGCTTACTCAGTCACAACTCACATGAGAGAAGATCTGGCGATGTTTATTCGTCGTATGATCCGTAGAATGCAAGTTACAACAGGTAAAAGAACGATTCTTCCATGCAGGTATAGAAGATACAAAACAGGTCACATGAATGTACAGCATAAAATGACTGATACAGAAGAGAGGGGGAGGAGAAAACTCAGCAGTATGGTAACTACGGAATGCCACAAGAGACAAACTAGATAGACATTAAAGAGACAGTACATAATGATAAAAACAATATCATGTAACATGACACTCCCCGCCTGAAATCTTTAGATTTCAAGTCTATTACATATATAAAAATAAGTCCCAATGTCAAGAAGTCCAACTTGAACCTGTGGGGGAAGAAAATATAGAAAGTAAAACTGGTATGTAAACCATAGATACGAGATATCCGCAAACACAAGAAGATATGCAGTAAATGAACAACAAAACATGAAGTCCAGAAAACAGATGGTTTGAGTCCTGTAGTATATCATTTATAGTCGTGGAAACTTCAACAGCAGCACAGTCAATAGTTATAGTGATATTCTCCCCGCCATAGCAGGTATAGCCGGTACCCCTGCATAAGTGACTTGGGAGAAGAAGCACCAATTCCGTGATTGGTCGTGAGAAATTCCGAGCAGAAGCTCCTTTGGTTATCTTAATCTCAACCTTTCGAACCTTTCCGTCATCGCTGGGCATTGCGCTTCTTACAAGACCCATAGGCCACTCATTGCGACAGACTTCTCTATCTTTCAGAAGAACAAGGTCGCCTACTTTGAGGTTAGGTTTGGGTCTTTGCCATTTGGAACGGCTTTGAAGTGTATGCAGGTACTCTTTTCTCCAGCAGTGCCAAAACACATTGGCTAGGTGTTGCACCCATTTCCATTGACGCCTAAAGATATCCTTCGGGTCAATCTCGGCAGAAGATATCGCGGTAGTTCCAACCTTCTGAGTAAGGAGTGTGGCTGGGGTAAGGATCATTGGAGCATCAGGATCAGAAGATACTGGTACTAGAGGCCTTGCATTAATGATGGCGGATACTTCTGAGAGAAGGGTACTCAAAGTCTCATGAGTCAATAGTGAAGACTTGTGGTCCTGTAACATGGAATCAATTTTAATGTCCATTTCACTCTTTATGACTTCAGCTATTTCCACTGCTAGCACAGCTGCACAAAGTTCAAGTCTGGGTATGGTATGTGCAGGTTTTGGTGTTAGCTTTGTCTTGCCTAGAACAAAGTTGCAGTGTATGTCTCCATTAACTCCTGAGGTCTTCAAATAGGCCACTGCAGCTATAGCTTCAACTGATGCATTTGAGAAAATATGGATTTCCCTCTGGACAACGGCTGAGATGGAGACTGGGGCATAGCAACATGGAATTTGGAGCTGTTCTAGTGTCTTCAGAGAACCTTTCCATTTCTCCCATCTTTGTTGTTTCTCAATAGGTAACGGAGTGTCCCAATCTATGTTATCAGTAGTAAGCTGTCTTAATAGCATCTTACCTTGGGTGGTGACTGGGGCTATAAATCCCAGTGGGTCGTAGATGCTGTTCACTATGGACAAGACTCCTCTCTTGGTGAAGGGTTTGTCACAGGTTGACACTTGAATGGTGAATGTGTCTTCTTTGATGTTCCACAGCAGACCTAGACTTCTCTGCATAGGGGGCGTGTCTGACCAAAGGTCAAGGTCTTTCACACTGGCAGCATAGTCCTCAGGGTGAAATGCATTCATTAGCTCTTGGCTGTTAGATATAATTTTGTAAAGTCTCAAGTTTGCTACAGATAGCATCTCCTTTGTTCTGGTAAGAAGATCAATTGCTTCTTTAGCAGTAGGAAAGGATTTGAGCCCGTCGTCTACGTAAAAATTCCTTTCAACAAATTGACGAGCGTCTGATCCATACTCAGCTTCTCCAAGCTGAGCTGTCTTTTTTAGTCCATAGATTGCTACAGCTGGAGAAGGGCTGTTCCCAAAGACATGCACCCTCATTCGGTCATCAATTACCTCTTTGTTGATGTCGTTGTCCTTGTGCCATAGAAACCTGAGGTAATTCCTGTTATCTTCCTTGACGATGAAGCAGTGGAACATTTGTTGAATGTCGCCCATCACCGCTACAGGTTCTTGACGAAAGCAAATTAGGACTCCAATAAGGCTGTTGTTCAAGTTGGGCCCTGTGAGGAGCATGTTGTTAAGTGAGAAGCCTTCATGTTGGGCACTGGAGTCAAAGACAACTCTGATTTGGTCCGGCTTTCGTGGGTGATACACACCGAAGGAAGGGAGGTACCAGCATTCTTCTCCTTCTTTCAATTGGGGTGCGTGTTCGGCATGACCCCTATCAAAGATATTCTGTATAAAGTCCACAAAATGTCTTTCCATCTCTGGCTTCTTGCTTAAGGTACGCTTTAAAGAGGAGAATCTTTTAACTGCTTGATGTAGATTGTTCGGTAGCTTCTCTCTCGGGAGGCGAAAGGGTAGGGGTGCTACCCAGCTATTGGAATCTTCCTGAAAGAACTCATTGTCCATTACTTTAAGGAATTCTTTGTCTTCTGCCGAAGGAGCCAACATGTTGTCTTCACTGCTTACATTGAAAACTGTAGAACCAAAGCTGTGATCGTAGGTGTGGGAAAGGTTTGTGTTGCAATGTTGCAACTTGCAGCTAGTTACCTTCTCCTTTAACCAGTAGTGATGTGGGCATGGCTTAAAGTGAGTATTACGACCATTTGGCAATACATTTGTCTTGAATGAAGAAATGTTAGTAGGCCTTTTCATTTTGCCTATACAGATGTTGCCTATGATGACCCAGCCTAAGTGCAGGTACTGGGTGAATGGGGCCTCTGGAGGTCCGCTAATCTGCCTGTGTACCTTGTGGATCCTTAGAATATCTCTTCCCAGCAGAAGAAGGATTTTAGCATCTTTGTCAAGTGGTGGGATTTCACTTGCTATTGACTTTAGGTGAGGGTGGTAGAAGGCAACTTCTGGTGTAGGTATTTCTTCTTTGTTGGCTGGTATCTGGTTACACTCTACAAGTGTAGGTAGGGGTAATTGTAGGTTATTCTCTAGAGAGGACACAATAAATCCATGAGCCCTTCTTCCAAAAGCCTCTGTAGTTCCACTACAAGTTGTAAGGGTGAACCTCTCCTTTTATGCAAAATAGATCGAACAGTTTGGATTGGGCAAGTGATCGATTGCTTTGATCATCTAAGATAGCATACACCCTTAAAGTCTTTTCTGGCTGATCCTTGTGATGAATATTCACTAGGCATATTTTAGTGCAAGACTTGTCACAGTGGTCTTCCCCACAGACTTCAGTGCACAAAGAAAATACCATGGTGGAATTAGGTACCTGATCTGTACTCTTCCCGCTGTGGTTCTGCCCAGGCGGAAGGTATGCAGGTTGTGAAGGATTGGACTCAAGGTGATGGAGTGCTTGCACGTGGTCCTCGGAATTGCACTCTATGCACTTTATAGGGGTTTTACATTCCTTGGCAAAGTGATCGGTGGATCGGTGATCGGTGAGAGCACAGCATCTATAACATACCCCAAAAGTCTTTAGGAGTTCCTTTCGTTCTTGTAGGGGCTTCTTTCTAAAACCGATACATTTTTTGAAGGGATGAGGCTTCTTGTGGATGGGACATAATCGGTTTGGGTTTTCGATCTTGCCGCTCTTGTTTGAGGCAGGAGCTAAGGCGGGAGTGGGAATAATGTCTGTCTCCCTAACAGACACGGGACCTCTGCGGTTCCTGTAGCTAGTATGTAGGTTGTCACCTTTAGGTGAGGGAGTATTGAACTCACTGAATGCAAAACTAGGATTGTTCTTGGTGTCAGCAATATTCCCGACGAAATCGCAGAAGTAGGAGAACGGGGGAAAGGAAACCTTGTTTTCCCGTTTGTATGATGACCCAACTTGGATCCACTTTTCTTGTAGGCCATGCGGAAGCTTGCAAATGATAGGGTTAACTCCTCGAGCAGTGTCCAGGTAACTGAGGCCAGGTAGTTTAGGGTCGGTTTTGGCAAGCTGGACTTCGAGAAGAAGGTCACTGAGTCTCTGGAACTCTTTATTGTCCTTACCAGATATCCTTGGGAAATTTTCCAATCGTTTGAGCAATGCATTCTCTATGGCTTCAGGACTACCGTAAGTCTGTTCTAGACGCTCCCATGCTGCGGTGAGACCTACAGTTAGATTGTCGATGTAGACTGACCTGAGGCTCTTGACACATTCTGTAGACTGTGGGCCAAGCCACCCAATCAGCAGATCCAGCTCACGATCGGCAGTAATACCGATACCGCCTATTGTAGTTTTGAAAGCGGCTTTCCAGCTTCTGTCGTTTTCAGGATGGTCGTCGAAACTTACTAGGCCTGACTTGGTGAGCTTACGTCGAAGTAAGTACTTCACGAAATCTGTTGTATCGGTTGCCTCTGACTTTACATAGGAGGTTGCTGTTTGAATGTTGTGGATTGCGTTGTTTATGGTATTGTTGTAAAGAGACGTGGGAAGATATGGTGCAGCAAGGGCATTCAGCTGAATTGTTGGGTTAAGGTCTGGAACAGTACTGTTAGCAGGAGGTTGGTGACTTGCTTGCAGATTAGTGTGCCGTTCTGCAACATATGTAGGATCAGCATGACAGTCGGGAGATGCACTGGGGTGATTTTGCATGTAGGAAGTGGCTGGAACAGCTTTTACCTGATGGTGTGATGAAGTCCTTGCGTTGCCGTGAAACGTGGAGGTAATTGAGTGTTCACTGCCGTGGTTTAGAACATAGATCTTAGTGCGTTCGAAAGGATCTTCTACATCTGCCTTGACACTGACCCTTTCACTAGCGTTTTCATCTGCACCGATAGCTTGTTCCAAAACATTTAGTTTTGCTACAGGGGCCTCGTAGTTGCTCTGGTCCTTTAAAGCTTCAATTGCTGCCCTTTGACATGCCTTTTGAGCTTCTATTGCTGCCCTTTGATGCGCTGCCTCGGCTTCCATTACTGCAACCTCAGCCTCCATGTCTGCTCTTATTTGCATATGCGGCCTGTACTTTGATAGCCTCTGCTTCGGCGCGGGCATTTATTAGCTGTTCACTAAGCATTGAGTGCCTTGAACTTCGGGATCTAGAGGAACCTTCAGAACGTCTGGTGGATACAGATTTGTGAGATACAGTGTCCTGTGGCAGCATTAATTTTGCTTCTGCCTTTGCTTTAGTTTGCTGGATAAAGCTTTCTCTTTCCTAATTAAGAAGCTGGGCATTGTTAAGTTGCTCTAAGGACTCCGTAGTGTTGATGCTTTGCAGAATAGTTTTATATTTATTGCTTGTAGTCTGGGAAGCGGCGTACACACGGCAGAGAACCTCGACGGGCCAAACTCATCGTTCCGCCCATCGAGGTTCTTGGCCGGCCGTCAGAATCGGCGGCCATCCCATCGGGAAAGGCGACTAGCTGTTAATCCCGACGGGCCGCCGAGAAAATAGAGAACCTGCTCTCTATTTTCTCTCGGCGGCTTTCCCGACGGGATGCTCGCCGAGAGTGTACACACGGCCGAGGTTCTCGGCAAAATGAGGATCCCAGCGAGCTTCTCGCTGGTTTCTGCCGAGAACCTCGGCCGTGTGTATGCCGCCGTACAGTTCATATGAAGCAGAGAGATGCTTTATGGCGCCCTCTAATTGCAGTACCTCATGGCTGGGACATGAAATCACATCAATGCGGGTAAGGATTTTATCCCAAATCTGCTTCAAACTGGTTGCTAGTTCAGTTCTCATGGATTCATAGTTCTCTTTAACCTTCCAAGTGGGTTTCACAGAGCATTTGGTCAATGCAGTGGACTCTGGGTCCTCATCCTGGCTTTCTCTGTGTGAAGCATGCTGTGGTGTTTCATCACACACTGGGCCCTTTCCACTCATGATGGCCTGCAGTGCACAGATTTGGCTGTAGCAGTGAAGAGTGTCTGTATACTGTGAGGAGCTGTAACAAGCTGTGCTGGGGTTGTATGCAGAGTTCTCATGCAATACACACAGTTAGGCCGCGTACACACGATCAAATTTGTCCGCTGAAACTGGTCCGACGGACCGTTTCAGCGGACATATCCGATCGTGTGTACGGGCTAGCGGACATATTTGCCCAGCGGACAAATTTTAAAGCATTTTAAAATGTGTCCGCCGGAGACATGTCCGTCGGACAAGTTCGATGGTTAGTACACAAAAGCATCGGACCAAAAACCTGCGCATGCTCAGTCAAAATGAGGGGACGGGAGCGCTCGTTCAGGTAAAACTCGCGTTTGTTTGGGACATGGCACATTCGTCATTTAAAATATCTAGTGTCTCGTTTACTGCATCTTTTTTGTTCTTTGTTCTCTTGCTAGAATAAACCCGTTCTATTGCTGCTGCTATTTAGACTGATGTCCCATACTGAAAGGTTTAATTTTTTGCTTGGGTTTTTTGTATTTGACAATGTTGGTGTTTACTTGGGTGTTTACGGCGCATGCGCAGTCAGCTCTACACGGCAGGCGCAGTCGCCGTATAGCGCCGTAAACACCCGAGTGTCACTTTGGGTATTTTCGGAAGCTGTGACGCGCCTTAGCAGCCTGTCAATCAACTCCTCTTGGCTTAGGAACGCCTACTCCCCACAGGATTCCCCGCTCGGAGCCAGATAACAACGGCTCATAAAACGATAAGTACCAAAAAAAAAGAGATGTTAACAGTATGCTGGATCTAATGTCAGAAAGTTGATTTGTGGGTGAACCTCCGCTTTAATGTTGATCTTATCTTTTTTTTTTTGCAACTTATGTCAACATTTTTTTTTTTAATTGCAGTTTTTTTTGGGGGGGGTTTACCAAGTTCTCCCACCAAATGTCCACCCCCCCCCAAGGAGTTGGTGTCCTTTGTAAATGACACATTGTATTTTTCAAATGTTTGATGCCTACTCACCACAGTATAAAACACAAAAGACAAGGTTTGAAAGTAAATAAAAAAGCCATTTATTTTGGCAAAAAACTAAATTAGAAATAACCAGAATGGCAGCACTTGATCAGATAGCAACATACATGCAGTCTTGGGAATCCCAACATGATCAGGGATAAAATTAATAACCTCAGGAGCCCAGAAAAAAAAATCAGAAGCAGCAGCACATGACCAAACGAACCCAAGCTGTGCTTCTCCAACAAGCTCACTTTTTTGGATAATCAACTGGAAGGCAGGGAATCACTGTCTTCCTTCCAGACTTCCTTACAGGCTGCCTTGCAGCGGAACTTCCACGGGCCCGTCCACGGCCCCATGCAGGTGGGGATGATGTGGCAGCAGGAGGATCATGATGATGGGAAGCAGGCCGGGCCGGGTCACACAGATCAGTGTCCCTGGTCAGCAGGTCCCTCCGCTTCCACGACAGGACCTTATTAATTAGGTCCTTAGCAAGCCCACTTTGCTCCCCCCCCCTCTTGGATCAGTTCATGCACCACGAATGCGCTAAAGCATTCAGTGGGGTTGAGGGGGGCCCTCAATATTTGGGATGCCTCCCTGATCATCTCAAGGCTCTCCTCCTCCACTTGCCTCCTGCGCCTCCTTACACTTGGTCGCCTCATCTGGAGGGGAGGCACCTGGGATGTGGTGCTGAGCCTGGGCCTGGGGACCACTGGGCCTGGCCTTCTCCTGGCTGCCACATACCCCTTCCGCCTGGCTGACATGGTCCTCAGGAGCTGCCACCTCCTGTCTGGTCTCTTCTTCCTGTGTATAAAAATGGGACATGTTGTAATATTTTGCACAATCAATCACACACAGTGTGTTTTCTTGCTCTAGACTGTTTTAGTTTTTCTTAATTTAAAATGAACAGACTGTCCTTCTGACCCCTGCAGTTGGCATCCCTGACACCTATTTTTATGCCCACGACTTGTGTTTTTCTTTCCAAGCTTTGTTTTTTGTTTACAATATCAACTCACTAATCCAAAAAAAAATAGCAGCCCAAAAATATGTTGGAAACTACTATACCTCACTGAAGATTGCTAGATCTGGGTCCATGTCAGCCAGACCCTCCGCTGACTCTGCAGGGGTGTGGGGATCTGTGGAAGTTCCACTGGAAGGAAGCGTGGAAGGAAGACTCGAAAGTGACTCCCAGCCGTCCAGTTCATCATCCAAAAAAGTGAGCTCCTTGAAGTACCACAGCTTGGGCTCCTTTGGCTCACGTGCTGCTGATCCTGATCTTTTCTTATTTAGCTATTTATATACTTTTCTGTACCTGCTCCTGAGGTTATTCATTTTATCCCTGACCATGATATCAGTGCAATCTGGAACCCAAGTCTGCATATATGTTGCTATCTCTTTCAGTGCTCTCAGGTCCGTTTTGTGATAATTAGGGTGTCTTGACTCCCAAAGTAGGGGCATTTCCCGATATTTTTCTATTAACCTTAAGGTTGTTTCTTTGCCCTTTAAGAGGTCCATCTTTATTTTTTTCTTTGAGCAAAAATAATGTCTAGAATATCAAAATAAAAATAAACAGAAAACACAAATTAAAAAAGGCTCAGCTTTGACATTGTCAGAATATGTGCACAATCTTTTTAGAGGTACTTTACAAACACAGTGTCTCCTGCTGCTACAATGCTGGCCAGCTCTGCACCATTGTTGGACAAAATAAATGATTTTACATGCAGAGCCATTGGTTCCAATTGACTAAATACATGGCATCTATAATAACACATCCACCAATACAGGGAGTGCAGAATTATTAGACAAGTTGTATTTTTGAGGATTAATTTTATTATTGAACAACAACCATGTTCTCAATGAACCCAAAAAACTGATCAATATCAAAGCTGAATATTTTTGGAAGTAGTTTTTAGTTTGTTTTTAGTGTTAGCTATTTTAGGGGGATATCTGTGTGTGCAGGTGACTATTACTGTGCATAATTATTAGGCAACTTAACAAAAAAAAAATATATACCCATTTCAATTATTAATTTTTACCAGTGAAACCAATATAACATCTCAACATTCACAAATATACATTTCTGACATTCAAAAACAAAACAAAAACAAATCAGTGACCAATATAGCCACCTCTCTTTGCAAGGACACTCATGCAGCCTGCCATCCATGGATTCTGTCAGTGTTTTGATCTGTTCACCATCAACATTGCGTGCAGCAGCAACCGCAGCCTCCCAGACACTGTTCAGAGAGGTGTACTGTTTTCCCTCCTTGTAAATCTCACATTTGATGATGGACCACAGGTTCTTCTCAATGGGGTTCAGATCAGGTGAACAAGGAGGCCATGTCATTAGTTTTTCTTCTTTTATACCCTTTCTTGCCAGCCACGCTGTGGCGTACTTGGACGCGTGTGATGGAGCATTGTCCTGCATGAAAATCATGTTTTTCTTGAAGGATGCAGACTTCTTCCTGTACCACTGCTTGAAGAAGGTGTCTTCCAGAAACTGGCAGTAGGACTGGGAGTTGAGCTTCACTCCATCCTCAACCCGAAAAGGCCCCACAAGCTCATCTTTGATGATTCCAGCCCAAACCAGTACTCCACCTCCACCTTGCTGGCGTCTGAGTCGGACTGGAGCTCTCTGCCCTTTACCAATCCAGCCACGGGCCCATCCATCTGGCCCATCAAGACTCACTCTCATTTCAGCAGTCCATACAACCTTAGAAAAATCATTCTTGAGATATTTCTTGGCCCAGTCTTGACGTTTCAGCTTGTGTGTCTTGTTCAGTGGTGGTCGTCTTTCAGCCTTTCTTACCTTGGCCGTGTCTCTGAGTATTGCACACCTTGTGCTTTTGGGCACTCCAGGGATTTTGCAGCTCTGAAATATGGCCAAACTGGTGGCAAGTGGCATCTTGGCAGCTGCACGCTTGACTTTTCTCAGTTCATGGGCAGTTATTTTGCGCCTTGGTTTTTCCACACGCTTCTTGCGACCCTGTTGACTATTTTGAATGAAACGCTTGATTGTTCGATGATCACGCTTCAGAAGCTTTGCAATTTTAAGAGTGCTGCATCCCTCTGCAAGATATCTCACTATTTTTGACTTTTCTGAGCCTGTCAAGTCCTTCTTTTGACCCATTTTGCCAAAGGAAAGGAAGTTGCCTAATAATTATGCACACCTGATATAGGGTGTTGATGTCATTAGACCACACCCCTTCTCATTACAGAGATGCACATCACCTAATATGCTTAATTGGTAGTAGGCTTTCGAGCCTATACAGCTTGGAGTAAGACAACATGCATAAAGAGGATGATGTGGTCAAAATACTCATTTGCCTAATAATTCTGCACTCCCTGTATTATTAATGCTAGCAATCATCAAGGCACTATTTCATGTGTAGCTATCATGCTTCTCAGCATGGATGACATAATACACTACCTAATTCCCTCTGTCCAACCAACACACAATACTTGCATGATCTGACTGAATACACAAGACTACAAATCAAGAGGGTAGAGCATTCTCACATATATCTAGATATTGTGATGTGTCCAAGCACTTGGAGAACAAAATAACACCTTTCAGATAGCTTACTCAGTCACAACTCACACGAGAGAAGATCTGGCAATGTTTATTCGTCGTATGATCCGTAGAATGCAAGTTACAACAGGTAAAAGAACGATTCTTCCATGCAGGTATAGAAGATACAAACAGGTCACATGAATGTACAGCATAAAATGACTGATACAGAAGAGAGGGGGAGGAGAAAACTCAGCAGCATGGTAACTACGGAATGCCACAAGAGACAAACTAGATAGACATTAAAGAGACAGTACATAGTAATAAAAACAATAACATGTAACATGACAGGGACAAAATGAGCCATTTTAGTCAGCATATCAACTGTTACCATTTTGGTGTTATATCCATTAGAAGGAGGCAATTCTACGATGAAATCTAAAGACAATGCCTCCCAGGGTTTTGTAGGAATAGGTAGAGACATAAGGTGGTCTTCTTTCATGTTTGGATCTTATACAGACCTCACAGGTAGATACATAATCTTTTATGGTGCTAGTCATATTAGGCCACCAGAAATAACGTTGGATTAGATCTGAAGTTTTCTCTATTCCAGGATGACCAGCTAGGGGAGCATCATGTAACACTTTCAATAAATGGATAACCATAGAAGGAGGAACAACAAGTTGAGTATGCTTATAGAAGAAACCTTCTTCATCTTGCGTCAAGCCTTGAGGCATAGTGATATCTTGCATATCTTTACTTTGTTTAATAACTTCAATACCCGCCCATAGTCATTTGACGTCCACAGATGGGATCTCCCTCTCGGCGATTCTGTGCAACATAAGAATGATCATAGCGGCAGTTCCGCCGCTTGATAGTTCTTATAGGCGGCGGGAGGGGACACCCCCCTCCTGCCGCCATCCGGTGCTTCTCCGGGCTCTCCCGTGCCATCGGGGGTCCGGAGAAAGAATCGTCCGGCGCAGGCAGGAAGCATAGAGATGATTGGTGACCAGATGGTCACGAGTCATCTCTATGACCGTCAGCGGCCCGGGTGCAATGTGATGACTTCACGTCCGGCTACCCGTAAGTAAACAAAGCCGCGATTGTGGCTAGTAAGCAACACTAATCATGAGATAGTGAAATTTTTTTCACTGATCTCATGCTTTCCAGCCTGGAGGAGAGATGTGGGGTCTTATTGACCCCGCATCTCTCCATAAAGAGGACCTGTCACACACATTTCCTATTACAAGGGATGTTTACATTCCTCGTAATAGGAATAAAAAAATGTAATAAAAATAAGTAAAAAAAATAAATAAATAATTAAAACGCCCCTGTACCCATTAGCTCATGTGCAGAAGTTAACGCACACGTAAGTCCCGCCGCCGACATATGTAAACGCTGTTTAAACCACATATGTGAGGTATCGCTGTGTGCGTTAGAGTGCCAGCAACCATTCTAGCACTAGATCTCCTCTGTAAATCTAAACTGGTAACCTGTAAAAAAATTCAAAGCGTTGCCTATGGAGATTTTTAAGTACCGAAGTTTGGCGCCATTCCATGAGTGTGCGCAATTTTAAAGTGTGACATGTTAGGTATCTATTTACTCGGTGTAACATAATCTTTCATATTTTACAAAAAAACTTTAATGTTTTGTTATTTTTTTAATTCATGAAAACAATTTTTTCCCAAAAGAAGGCGTTTGAAAAATTATTGCGCAAATACTTTGCAAGACAAAACGTTGCAATGACCGTCGTTTTATTCCCTATGGTGTCTGCTAAAAAAACATATATAATGTGTGGGGGTTCTGCTTAGAATGATGATTTGTACATGTAGGAGGTGCCAGAATAGGCCCGGTATTGAGGTGGGTATAAAAGCCCGGTATTGAAGTGGTTAAGTAACTGTTTTATATTCAGATTAGCAAGTATAAACTTATGAGAAGGAATAAGAAGTTATGGAGCAGAAGGTTCTTCAACAGGTTCTGAAAGTCTAGAAAGAGAATCTGCTTTTCCATTTTTTGCGCCAGGCCTGTAAGTAATTACAAAGTCAAATCTACCAAAGAAAAGACAAGAGGGTTTTGTTTGATTTGAGGTATTGTAGGTTACGATGATTAGTATAAATTATTATGGGATGTAATGATCCTTCTAATAAGTGTCGCCAGTTCTCCAAGGTGCATTTAATTGCAAGCAATTCTTTTTCTCAAATAGGATAGTGGAGAATCAGGAGCAGATCGCTGAGAAAGGATAGCGCCCAAGGTGCATTGTGACGCATTTACTTCCAATACAAAATGAAAATTAGGATTGGGAAGTTGCAGGATTGGGGCTGTGGTAAAGTGATGTTTTAATTGTTAAAAGGCATTTTGAGCAGCTTTTGACCAGGTGAACTTTACCAATGAGCTGGTAAGTTGAGTAAGTGGTTTTGTCCCCATTTTGGAAAGCAAACACCCCAACGTATAATCTTTGACGGGTGATGGTCACAGATGGGTGACAGACGATGGTCACTGATGGGTGACAGGCCACGGACGGTGACAGGTGATGGTCACAGATGGGTGACAGGCGATGGTCACTGATGGGTGGCAGGCCACGGACGGTGACGGGTGATGGTCACAGATGGGTGACAAGTGCACCACTGATGGTCACTGATGGGTGACGGGTGCACCGCTGATGGTCACTGATGGGTGACAGGGCACGGTCACTGATGGGTGATGGGTGATGAGTGATGGGTGCACTGCTGATGGTCACTGATGGGTGACGGGTGACAGGGCAGGTCACTGATGGCAGTCTCTTATGTGACAAGTGATGGGTTACAGGGCACAGTCACTGATGGGTGACAGGGCACGGTCACTGATGGGTGATGAGTTATGGGTGCACTGCTGATGGTCACTGATGGGTGACGGGTGACAGGGCAGGTCACTGATGGCAGTCTCTTATGTGACAGGTGATGGGTTACAGGGCACAGTCACTGATGGGTGACAGGGCAGGTCACTGATGGGTGACGGTGACAGGGCAGGTCACTGATGGGTGACAGGGCAGGTCACTGATCGGTGATGGGTGACAGGGCAGGTCACTAATGGGTGATGGGTGACAGGGCAGGTCACTCATGGGTGACGGGTGACAGGGTAGGTCACTGATGGGTGACGGTGACAGGGCAGGTCACTGATGGGTGACGGTGACAGGGCAGGTCATTGATGGGTGACTGTGACAGGGCACGGTCACTGATTGATGACTGTTGCACCGCTGATGGCAGTCTCTTTATGTAACAGGTGCACTTTATATGGGTGACTCTTGGGTGACAGATGACAATTGATGGGTGGCAGGTGTGGTGTTGGTGCAGACACTACACAGATATGTAACTCACCGATTGTAGCTCTTCTCTCCTCACACTGGAAATGATGTGTAAGGAGAGAAGAGCTGGCAACAGTTAGTTACAGCTGTTTGTTTACTTTTTGTGATCAGGCTGTGAATGGATCACAGCCGATCACGTGGTACACAGCCCTGACCAATGGCTATGTACCATTGTCGGTGACCAGCAGTGTTTCCGGGAACACACTGCTACCGACGGGCACGCAAAGCGTGCTCGCTCACATGCGCCATGCTCAATCGCGTGCATTTCCTATTTAAATGACAGGACGTCATATGACGTCCTGTCAGAACAATAGAGTATTCCGCCCGCTGTCATTTGAAGGCGTGCGGTTGTAGAGCAGTTAATTTAAGGCATTAATGAACTCTCTATAGGTCTTTGGATTACCAAAAAAAGTAGGAGGTGGATTAAGCTTAAGCCGCGTACACACGATCGGTCAAACCAATGGAGATGCTATGAAACCAGTAGAGTATCCCTGGTGTAAGGTGTTCAGCAAAGGCCTCAAGGTTGTCCCCAGCAATGCTCTGTTGTAGTAGGTGCCTTAGCACCAAAGTAATAGTTGTTTCCTGGAGCGGTGTTGCAGCATAGGGAGCAAAGGCAGCGGTATGTGTAGCGTGGTCAAGCTACAGCTGACAATAATAGAACAGGGATTGAGTGTAAGGTCAATGCCTTTATAGGCATGTCCCCAGCTGTAGTGCATCACATTGAATTGTAAAAGAAGCGACGTTTGCCGCGGCGCACTTCCGCGTTCCACAGTGGAATGCACGGGGGGGAGGGCGCAATAATGTCATCGCACGGTCGCCGTAATGCGTTCCAGCGTGGAACACATTACAAGGAAGTAACAGGCGCACGGAGCACCTGATACAACGAGCCATGAATGAGGACTTGCAGGTTCGAGCCCAATTGACTTCAACTATTCCCACATATGCCGATTTGACAGGCATGTTCGTCGGCAATAGCGTGCTTTTTCATTTGCATGTCTGCCCAGTTGAAATGACCCCCATAGTTACTGGATTTCAGACTTGTTTAGACTGTCACAAAGGAGACTTTTGTTGTACTTTAATATAATTTTTTCTTAGGTAACCAACATTTTCCTGTTCTATATAGTAGAAAAGTAAATAAATCCCAGCATGTACAAGCCCATCCAACTGGCAATGATATTTCATACAAAAATATTATGTATATCCAGTCCATAAGTCATATTGCAGCAGATTGTTTCACCTTTATTATTGCAGTGTATTATATGACACTTTTTAAATACTAACATCAGTCAAGATAAATATACAGGCATTTGCCAACTTATTTTATGTTTGAATGATTACTTGCTTGTTGCACATTTCACCCAAAGAATAGCAGCTTCTGAAATTAGAATCAGCTGAAAATTTATAAAAAGAACACTGTTAATCCTTCAGGGAGAAAAAAATGTAAACAAGCCTAGTCTGCATCAAGGTGCTTTGACAACAGCAATCATCTGCATAAACACATGCTAAACAACAAACAGGTGTTCTGTTTCACAAGTAACACCAGAATGATTCTTTTGCGTACGAATTATGCACAAACTGTTACAAGTAGTTTAAACCAGCTGTGATTACTATAATTAGTTGTTCACTTACATGACATGACTTTTTAAAAGATACTTTCCAAAGAATCACACTTACAGTTAAAGTAATCCTAAGTATTGCAGTGGTATGATAAAACATTCATGTGTTGCATGTGTGTATAGGGGTTATGGCATTGTATATATTAAAACCAGCTTAAAGTAGTATTAAAATATTTTGGTTTAACACATTGAGTGCAACAAAATAAACATTCCCAGCAAACTATTTATTAAAATTCTCTCATATACCCAGTGACTGGTCTCAGGTGATACACAGAGATGAAATGAAACAAAGCCTCTTACTTGTTTTACTTGTTTATCTGCAGTCTTCTCTTCCCTACACCCCTTCAAATGAGCAGAATCGTGTTAAGATACTTCTACATCTGTGAGGATAGAAAAGAGGATAGAAAACTGCAGTTACGCTGTGAGAGCTAAATGGAGGAAAGGCACACACCCCCCTACACACAGCAAACAAGAGCGAAGGAAGGATACAGAGCTGTGTTCTGAATAGACAAGCTGTGTGCTGAGCTCCCTCCCCATCATAAATGTATCTCATGTGTTGGGAAAACTTCTCAGAAGTGACTAATAACAGAGGAACAAAGCACTGTAATGCCGCGTACACACGATCACTTTCTGTGATGAAAAAAAAATTCATTTTATCTCACGAAACAAAACGACGTTTTTCCAAACTTCATTTTAAAAAACGACGTTGCATACACACCATCATTTTTCCAAAATGCTCTAGCAAAGCATGGTGACGTACACCACGTTCGACGGCACTCTGTTCCATTGAAGCTCCGTCTCATAACTTGCTTCTGAGCATGCGTGGGTTTAAAAACGTTGTTTTAAACGTCGTTTTGCCCACACACAATCACTTTTTATGACACAAAAAAACAACATTTTGAAAAACGACACAAAAAATTCAAGCATGTTGGAATTTTTTTTTTGTCGTTTTTCAGAAGACATAAAACGACGTTTTGCCCACACACGATCATTTTAAATGACGTTTTTTAAAACGTCGTTTATTTCATCACAAAAAGTGATCGTGTGTACGCGGCATAGAGTCGGTTCACACTGGGGCGACACGACTTCCAGCACGACTTTCAGAGGCAACTCCGACACGACTTGAGCGTGAACCACAGGGCGATCTGGGGCGATTTACAACATGACTTGAAGTCGTCTCCAGGACAGGAGACTTTCCAGTGGCCAATCAAACAACAATCAGCTCTGGGAGAGGGAGGGGGATCGAGAGGTTTGCCTGAGAACCGTATGTTATCTTCCTGTATTGTTGCTTCAGTTAAGACAGTGATCAGACTTCTGAGGCGACTTCCATTGAAATCAATGGGTACAAGCAGGGGCGGACTGACCATTGAGAAACTCGGGCACTGCCCGAGGGCCCCATGCCACTAGGGGGCCCCATCAGGGTGGCCAGTCTCATTAAAACCAGGGACAGCATGTAAAAATCTGTGTTTTTTTTACATCTGTCCCTGATATGTCCAAAACCGACATGCTTTTGATGTGAAAATCCTGAGATTTTAGCTCCCCCGCCTCTGTACTGCCACCTGGCTTGGTGGCCATCTGTAAGCCTGGGGGCCCCATAATCTTCTATTGCCCGGGGGCCCCATGAGTTGTCAGTCCGCCCCTGGGTACAAGTTGCCTACAAGTCTGATTGAAGTAGTACAGGAACCTTTTCTGAAGTCGGAGCAACCTCAGTAGTGTGTATTAAGACGGCTCCATTCACTTCAATTGATTTTCTCAACCACACGACTTGGGACGACTTTAGGGAACTTCAAGTCGGATCCCAGGTCGCCCCAGTGTGAACAGACTCTTAGAGAACGACACTTAGGCGGCGTACACACGGCAGAGAACCTCGACGGGCCAAACACATCGTTCCGCCCGTCAAGGTTCTCAGCAGGCCGTCAGAATCGGCGACCATCCCGTCGGGAAAGGCGACCAGCCATTCATCCCGACGGGCCGTCGAGCAAATAGAGAACCTGCTCTCTATTTCAGCTCGACGGCATTCCCGACAGGATGCTCGCCGAATCCGTACACACGGCCGAGGTTCTCGGCAGAATGCGGTTCCCAGCGAGGTTCTCGCTGGTTTCTGCCGAGAACCTTGGCCGTGTGTATGCCGCTTTACACACAACCGTTTTTCCTGACGAGAAAAATGCAATTTTTTAAATTGGTCGTTAAAATCATGTGTAGGCTCCAGAGCATTTTTCTCAATGAAAAAAATGGGCATTAAAAATTTAGAACATGCTCTATTTTTTCTCGTTTTTCACGTTGTCGTTTTTCTCATCGTGAAAAAACAGTCGTGTGTGCGCTTTAACAAAGGGGAAAAAACACGCATGCTCAGAAGCAAGTTATTAAAAGGGAAATTTGCATAATCAGCCCAAAGGGTTGCGCCATTCAAATGGAACTTCCCCTTTATAATGCCGTCGTACGTGTTGTACATCACCACACTTTGCTCGAGCATTTTTTTCACGATCGTGTGTATGCAAGGCAGGCTTGACAAGAATCACGTCGAGAAAAACTTTGTTTTTTTCCTTGACATGAAAAATAGATGTGTTTACGCGGCTTTAGAGATTTGGAGATAAGTAAACACTGCAGATATGTGCTATGTTCAGCTTTCAAGACTGAGGTTTACAACCACTTTAAACCCGCCATTCACACTGAATGTGGCTTTGAAATCACCAGTGGCGGCTGGTGCTCAACATTTTTTGGGGGACAGCAAACAAACCTGCCCCCTTCGTGTGGGAAAAGGACGATGGCGATCAGTGTCCCCCCACCCACAGGAGACGGACGGCGGTGATCAATGTCCCCCGCAGGAGACTGATGGAAGCAATCAGTGCCCCCCACCCAAGGGAGATGGACGGCAGCGATCAGTGCCCCCTGCAGGAGACGGATGGCAGGAATCAGTGGCCTTACTGCAGGGGGCCAATACTGCTCACTGAGGCCGCGTACACACGATCAAATTCATCTGCTGGAAACGGTCCGACGGATCGTTTCAGCAGACAAATTTGATCGTGTGTACGGGCGGACAGACAGGTTTTTCCAGCAGACAAATTTTAAAGCATGCTTTAAAATCTGTCTGCTGGGAACCTGTCCGTCCGACATGTCTGCTGGTTAGTACACTAACCAGCAGACATATCTGTCCGCACATGCGTCGAATGGATTCGACGCATGCGCGGAAGTGTTTTACTTCCTGGTGACGGTGACTTGGCGGCGTCAACGTCACCGCCATGTCACCGCGCTGTCTGCCGGCGGGGATTTTGGTTTGATCGTGTCTACACGATCAAACCAATATACCCCAGCAGACAAATCCGATCAAAACGGTCTGTCAGATCGATTTGATCGGATTTATTTAATGGTGTGTACGCGGCCTAAGTGACATACTACAGAAGATGATCAGAGACTGCCGATCTAATACAGGAGATGATCCGAGACTGCGGATCTAGTACAGGAGATGACCAGAGACTGCAGATCTAATACAGGAGATAACCAGAGACTGCAGATCTAGTACAGGAGATAACCAGAGACTGCAGCTATAATACAGGAGAGGACCAGTGACTGCGGATCTAATACAGGAGATGACCAGAGAGGGCGGATCGAATACAGGATATGACCAGAGACTGCGGATCTAATACAGGAGATGACCAGAGACTGCGGATCTAGTGCAGGAGATGATCAGAGACTGTGGAACTAATACAGGAGATGACCAGAGTACAGGAGGTGATCAACTAAGCAACCATTTGAAAATTTTACATATCAGCAGTGTACAGCTATATTGTTCATGAATAACAGGGCAGGGTTAGGATAACAGTCAACAAGCAGTCTATGGGGAGAAAGACCTAACTAGCCAGCCAGGCTCTCATTGATTCAGGGACGGGGCCCTCAAAGGTCCAGGGGTCCAGGGGTGGGGCCGTTAGGGGTCCTGGTGCGGGGCCTTCAGGGGTTGAGGTGCGGGGCCTTCAGGGGTCCAGGTGCGGGGCACTCAGGGGTCTGGAGGCAGGGCTCACAAAGGTCTGGGGGCGGGACTCTCATCGCTCCTACTGTGCCCTTAGTTTCGAGCATACAGGCTCTGGCAGTGGAGCTCCCGGCCCTGCCCCCGTCCTGCTGGCCGGGGAATACAGCAATGTGTTTTTGTGATCAGCTGGGTTATCATGGGATGGTTGGGACCCCAATTTGCGGGCACAAGGGACGGCTACTTTGGCGGGCCCCAGTGGCGGCTGGTGAAGTTTTAGGATGGGGGGGCGCAAGATCCCGCCCCTCCACGATTGACCCCTCCCACTTCTTGTAAACCACACCCCTTATATAATCCACCTACTTTGTCCACTGTATCTGTATTCTGCAACCTGTACATAGCACATATCTGCACCCTGTACATAGCACATATCTGCACCCTGTACATAGCACATATCTACACCCTGTACATAGCACATATCTGCACCCTGTACATAGCACATATCTGCACCCTGTACATAGCACATATCTACACCCTGTACATAGCACATATCTACAACCTGTAAATAGCACATATCTGCACCCTGTACATAGCACATATCTGCACCCTGTACATAGCACATATCTACACCCTGTACATAGCACATATCTGCACCCTGTACATAGCACATATCTACACCCTGTACATAGCACATATCTGCACCCTGTACATAGCACATATCTGCACCCTGTACATAGCACATATCTGCACCCTGTACATAGCACATATCTACACCCTGTACATAGCACATATCTACAACCTGTAAATAGCACATATCTGCACCCTGTACATAGCACATATCTGCACCCTGTACATAGCACATATCTACACCCTGTACATAGCACATATCTGCACCCTGTACATAGCACATATCTACAACCTGTAAATAGCACATATCTGCACCCTGTACATAGCACATATCTGCACCCTGTACATAGCACATATCTGCACCCTGTAAATAGCACATATCAGCATTCTGCAACCTGTACATAGCACATATCAGCATTCTGCAACCTGTACATAGCACATATCAGCAACCTGTACATAGCACATATCAGCATTCTGCAACCCCCCCCCCCCCCCAAATCAGGTCAGCTACAGTGCTACACTATACACATGTCAGGGGGGTGATGGACACAGCAATCAACCCCCCCCCCCAGACTAACACAGGGTGGCAGGGCAGACAGACACACTCCTCCAGGCTCCAGCCTCTTCTTTTTACAAGTACAACACTACTACAAGTCCCAGCATTAAAAAAACAAGGCATGACCACTCATCCTCCTTGTAGTTCTCCATCTTCTCCTGGGGCTCAGGTGCATGCTATCCACCATCTTTGTCCAGTTTTTTCTCACTGCTGGTAATTGTAGTCCCATAGATGGTGGATTGCATGCACCTGAGCCCCAGGAGAAGATGGAGAACTACAAGTCCCAACATGTTATAATATAAGGCTCCTAGGTGGATGGGTGTCCAATGCAACCAAGCACACATGTATGCAGCTCAATGCAACTAAGCATATATCTATTACATGATCAGATTAGGTGACTCACCCTAATGAAGGGGAATCTCCAGGTGACTTATATTGCATCTGTCATTTTACAAGGCCATGTGTGGATCAACATACCAGAAAGACAATTTCCCAAACAAGTGGGCAGATTCCCAAAAGATTGGTATACAGTGGCCCAGACAGTATGCTATCAAAATATATAGGATTAATTGTACGTAAAACAGATTGCAAAAAGGCAAAACCAGTCCATTTAAAACCTCCAAACACCACAAAAATCAATGTTGTTATTATGTCATTTAAAATTTAACACATACAGAGCCCAAGCACAAACTCCTATGAGCGGGTGGGGGAAGGATCAGATAACACCACATAAATACCCTTTTCCCTTCAGATTGATACTTCTTTAAGTGGGGTGATAGTGTTATCTGATCCTGCCCCCCCCCCCCGGATTGATAGGTGCATGCAATCCACACCCATCCACCTCAGAGCCTTATTGTATGTATAACCTGCTGGGACCTGTAGTTCTCCATCTTCTCCTGGGGCTCATGGAGAAGGTGGAGATTGGAGAACTACAAGTCCCAGCAGGTTATACATACAATAATAGGCTTTGAGGTGGATGGGTGTAGATTGCATGCACCTATCAATCCGGAGGGGGGGGGGGGCGGATCAGATAACACTATCTGATCCTGCCCCCCCCTCCGGATTGATAGGTGCATGCAATCCACACCCATCCACCTCAGAGCCTTATTGTATGTATAACCTGCTGGGACTTGTAGTTCTCCATCTTCTCCTGGGGCTCATGGAGAAGATGGAGATTGGAGAACTACAAGTCCCAGCAGTCTAACTACAATAACAGGCTCTGAGGTGGATGGGTGTGGATTGCATGAACCTATCAATCCCAGGGGGGGGGGGGGCAGGATCAGATAACACCACACATGGGCAGTGGATCGGCCACTTAAAGGAGTATCAATCTGAAGGGAAAAAGGTATTTATGTGGTGTTAAATTCACCCCCAAAGTCATCAGCGGTGCACTGCCTGATCCCCACCCATCCACCTTGGAGCATATTATTGTATTTAGCCTGCTGGGACTTGTAGTTCTCCATCTTCTCCTGGGGCTCATGGAGAAGATGGAGATTGGAGAACTACAAGTCCCAGCAGGTTATACATACAATAATAGGCTCTGAGGTGGATGGGTGTAGATTGCATGCACCTATCAATCCGGGGGGGGGGGGGGGCAGGATCAGATAGTGTTATCTGATCCTGCCCCCCCCCCCCCCCCCGGATTGATAGGTGCATGCAATCTACACCCATCCACCTCAGAGCCTGTTATTGTATGTATAACCTGCTGGGACTTGTAGTTCTCCAATCTCCATCTTCTCCATGAGCCCCAGGAGAAGATGGAGAACTACAAGTCCCAGCAGGCTAAATACAATAACATGCTCCAAGGTGGATGGGTGGGGATCAGGCTGATGACCTAATGGGGCGATCAATCAAAGCAAATACAAAAAATATTCATGTGGCTTCACTTGGCTGGCTTACCTTACCAGCGCCAGCTCCGCTCGGGCAGTGTGAACTTCAGAGAACCTGCCGCCTGACGTCACTTCCGGTTTTCGAAATGCCGCCGGAGGTCAAAGTAGTAATGCTCCCTGCGGCCATAGAGAGGAACGGGAAGCATATCAGCGCTTTCCAATGCGCCCATAGGAAAGCTAGAAGCCCGCAAATGAAGCGCCATGTCTAGATTGCAGTGACACGGCGCTTCATAGGGCAGTGGTGGCCGGCGCTCAATCAGAGTGCATTAAATACATTTTTTTTTTTTTTTAGTGTATTTCTTAAAGGGGACAACAAATAAAAAAAAAAAAAGATTTTTTTTTTTTGCCTGCAGGAGGGGGGGGGGCGGCGCCCGGGCGCCCCTATGGGCGGGCCGCCACTGGCGGGCCCCCTGACAATGACAGGGCAGCTGCCCCTTTTGTCCTGCGTTAAAGACGGCCCTGCCTCCCAGGCTTCTCCTCCCAACAAAACAAAAAAAGAGATGGCCAGCAGACAGGCAGTGCTCACAACATAAAAGCTTTTCATGTAAGCTCATATTTGGATTGTCAAAAATAACTATTGTTTGTATGACTATTACAAGGCACATTATAAAATATTAAAAAATATAAAAGTGTATGCTGTGGTAATAGAACCCCTATGACTCTTTCCTGTGAAGACTTGAAGTTCAGGGAAGTGACACTGAGCCCCTGTTCACACCGGTACGGCTTCAGGTGTGACATGCGATTTACAATTTGCACCTGAAGTCGCATCTAATATCTTTATATGGCACCATCTTAATAGGCATGATTTCAAAAATTGTTCCTGCACTATTTTTGCGATTTCATGTGCAACTTGCATTGACATTGGTGCATGAAATTGCACAGATGTTGGCAAACCACAGATGAAATTGCACTGTCCCGTGGCTTTGAAATCGCACTGAAGTAGTGTGATTTCCAGAACAGGCCTTCCTGATGCTTTCCCCTCTACCCTTCCTGACTGTCACCCATCTACTCTGCTCTGGGGCCTGCCCCTCTTTATCTCCACCCGCTTCTGTGATGGCCCCAGCCGGCACCTGCCTGGTACAATCCCAACTCTCCTTTAGTATGGAGAGTCTTCTAAGTGTTGACAGTTGCTGCCTGTTATGTACTGGAACGTACCTTGTAGCTAGAGCCTAGTGTGCAGGAAGGGACTCCTCTTACAGCTCGGGTTCTGGGGCTGCTGGAGTGGGAACAGCAAGCCCGGGAGCGCCGCAAGGTAAGAGTGCCTGGTGATGACAGCAGTCCGGCCGGGTTGATGGTCTTTCGGACAGACGGTGCAAGAGCCAGCGTCTCTGGGAGGGTTACACAGGAACTGGATAGCAGATGCTGATAAAACAAGCTGGGTTAGAGACAAGACCACAGTAGGTATGAGGCCAGCAAGGCCGGGTGGATGGATAACCAGGAAGTCACTCTAGAGGAAGTAACGTAGTCAGATTCAGGCACAGGGTCTGGTAACGGTGGGCAGGAGAGCAGAGCGGAGTCAGATCAAGCCAGGGGTCGGTTGGAGGTATTCGGGTAGTCAGACGGAGCCGAGTCAAAAACAGGGACAATAGGTAACAGATCACAGGTTTGTGGACACAATGCTGCAGATCAAACAGCAACGTGTTACCGCAGCTGCTGACCTTTTAAAGGCAGAGTGACTCCACTCAAGCCTATCAAGCAAGCGCGCCCTCCCACCGCGCTTGCGTGCGCCGTGCACGCGCACGTGCAATAGGTTCTGGGGTACTGGCCCCTCTGTCAGGAAAGGGATCAGGAACTGCAGGTTTCAATAGCGAGACATGAAACACTGGATGAACTTTCAGGGAATTAGGTAAGGATAGTTCATACGATACCCCATTGATCCTTCTTCGTATTGGAAAGGGCCCCATGAATTTCGGTCCCAACTTCTTTGAAGGACAGGCCAACCTGAGGTTAGTTGTAGATAGCCACACCTGGTCACCTGGCTGAAGATCCAGTTCGCCTCTCTTTTTCCTGTCAAAGAACCTTTTACTGTCGGCTTGGGCTTTAGTCACTGCCTCCCGCAACACCTGGATGTTATGGCTGAGGAACTCCATGGTACTCTGCACTGCCGGGACTGAAGATTCTGAAAAAAAGTCAGGTAAAAAAGTTAGGTTAAAGCAGTAATTGGCAAAGAAGGGGGACTGCCCAGTGGCTGAATGGTTGGCGTTGTTATAAGCGAACTCCGCTAAGGGTAACAGGGAGACCCAGTCGTCCTGGGAGAAGGACGTGAAACACCTAATGTATTGTTCAAAAGTCTGATTGGTCCTCTCTGTTTGCCCATTGGTTTGGGGGTGATAGGCTGAGGAAAAAGCGAGTTTGATCTTCAAGGTCTCACATAGGGCTTTCCAAAAGCGTGACGTGAACTGAACTTCCCTATCAGACACGATGTTGGCAGGAATTCCATGTAACTGGACGATCTCCTTGATGAAGACACGGGCAGTCTCTGCAGCTGTCGGGGTACCTTTTAATGGGAGAAAATTAGCCATTTTAGGTAGACGGTCAACGACCCCAAAAATTGCCATACACCCCTCCGAACATGGAAGCTCCACTATGAAATCCATGGCGATCATCTCCCAGGGTCTATCAGGTACAGGAAGGGGCTTCAGCAGTCCCCAGGCTCGGCTCCTTGTGGTGTTGTTCCGATTACAAGTGGGACATGAGTTAACATACGTTTTGCAGAAGTCCTCTAAGTCTGGCCACCAGAAGGTACGGCGTACCAGTTCGAGGGTCTTTCGAACCCCAAAATGCCCTGCCAACGGGTGGTCATGGAGGAGCTTCAAGACCTCCACGCGATTGCTTCCCGGAACAAAGATTTGGCTTCCTCTCCAGAACAGTCCGTCCCTGGATGTCAAGGTGGTGCTGGGAGGTTTGGAAGCGTTCGTGGATGCCTCCCTTATTTGAGAGAGCAGGTCAGTCTGGAGAAGTAAAAAGTTACCTGCTGGTAGGATGGTGTCGGGAACAGATACATCCTTGGGGTTATCATGCATCCGGGATAGTGCGTCCGGTTTGTTGTTCTTTGAACCTGGTCGGTACGTAATATGGAAACAGAAGCGTGAGAAAAACAGTGCCCAGCGGGCCTGACGGGGTTTCAACCTATTAACGGATCTCAGGTATTCGAGATTTTTGTGATCGGTATAGATTAATACCGGATGGGCTGCGCCTTCTAACAGGTACCTCCATTCCTCCAAGGCGGTCTTGATGGCAAGTAGTTCACGATCACCAACATCATAATTTCTTTCCGCAGGAGAGAGCTTCCGGGAAAAGAACCCGACATGATGCATTAGGTCCTTATCTCCCTGTCGTTGGGAGATAACAGCTCCCACTGCGACTTCAGATGCATCTACCTCGTGGATATAAGGTAGTGCTGGATCAGGGTGACTGAGGATCGGAGCTGTGGTAAAGAGCTTCTTGAGTTTGTAGTCAGAGTCTACACCGAGGAATACGACACCCTAACTACCCAGGCCTGAGGTGTGCCATTAGCCTCGCTGGACAGTACGCCTATAAGTGGGCATACCCTGAAGTAATTATGAAGAAATGAATGAAGAAAATGATAACATGAAAAAAGGGGGAACGGGTGGGTGGGTACCCAGAAACCCCACAGACGCCGGAGATGAGAGGGGAGAAGGGTTAAATAGCCCTCCGACTCCTCCTACAAACTCAGGCTGGCCTGCGGCCCGCCTTCTCACTTGTAGTCAGAGTCTACACCGAGGAATACGACACCCTAACTATCCAGGCCTGAGGTGTGCCATTATCCTCGCTGGACAGTACGCCTATAAGTGGGCAAAAAGACCCAGAAGTAGGTGTGATAAAAGAGTGGAAGGGCACGAAATATCTGTCTGGTAGAGAAAGCACGCCCTGACAGTCTCAAAGAACGGCTCCGATAAGCATCCGTTACGACAGCAGAAAACCAGCGTCCCAAGAACCGATGATTGGAAGGAACCCCGAAACCAAACGACTGTCCCGTGCCTGACAGACTTATGCCGCGTACACACGGTCGTTTTTTTGCGATGAAAAAAAACGTTGTTTTTTAAAACGTCATTTAAATTGATCGTGTGTGGGCAAAACATCGTTTTTTGTCTTAAAAAAAACGACCCAAAAAAAATTCCAACATGCTTGAATTTTTTGTGTCGTTTTTCAAAACGTCGTTTTTTGTTTCACAAAAAGTCACCGTGTGTAGCAAAAACGTCGTTTAAAACGACGTTTTTCAACCCGCGCATGCCCAGAAGCTAGTTATGAAGCGAGCTTCAATGGAAAAGTGTGGTGAACGTAACCTCGTTTTTTGTGAAAAAAACGATGGTGTGTATGCAACATCGTCTTTGAAAGTGACGTTTCAAAAACGTCGTTTTTACTTCACAAAAAACGTCGGTTTTTTTTTCATCGCAAAAAACGACCGTGTGTACGCGGCATAAGCCTCCCTCCAAAAAGCACAGACATGGGAACAACTGCTGGTGGCGAGAGGATACGTGGGGGAATGGAACAAGGGCCGCCCTGAGGAGCCCTGTGAAAAACAAACACCATCCAATAGGATGCAAGACCAGTAACCCATGTCAAACACCCACAACCCCTGGCCTAACTATCCATACCTGGTACCTGAGGAGCCCTGTGAAATGCAAACACCATCCAATAGGACGCAAGATCAGTAGCCCTGTCAAACACCCACAACCCCTGGCCTAACTATCTATAACTGGTAAGGGGACGTGAGAGGGAGAGATGCCAAAAATGGACAACTGATAGGAAGGAAGGGGTTTGAGAGCCGGCTACCCGAAAGATGAGTTGCTGATGTTAATGGATGAGGCCAACATGCAGTAGCGATATGCAACGATACAGAGACAGAACCAGACATGGCATGACATAACCTACCCGAGTAACTGTGACCCCCCCCCCCTATGAACAGGCTGGGAATTGGACAAAGAAGCCTGGACTGACGGACCCGCCCCGACGATCCCGCAACCTATGAACAAGAGAACAGCCCCAAAGATAATGGCCCAGACCCCTACCATTAACGGAGAAGAAGCGACGACTCCATGGACGAGAACCCTGATAAAATTGTCCTTGCAGGAAAGGCCAGAACACGCTCCATGCTGGTATGTGAAGTAGCTGGGACGGAATTTGGACACAAACTGAAACGTACCGCCTACCCTGCTGTGGCCGGAAAAGGAAACCCCTTGTTAACTTACCGCTCTGCTGAGTCAAGTATGAACCAACCTCTGAGTGACGGCTTACTACCATGCTCTGAACCCCCACGTGGAGCAGCCGGGAAGTACCAGAATGTGTCGCCCCCAAAACGTGCAGCACGCCCAACCCTAGGAAAACATGAAGAAAAGACAACAGCCAACAAACCTGAGACCCCCCCCCCCCCACTGTAGCTGCCTGGGCCAAAGACGTGAGCAGAAATGACCAGACCTTAGCGCGTAAATGAACCTGACAACAGATCCCAGTGTATGTAATAAGTGTAAGCAGTAAGTGAGCCCGAGTAACCTGCCGCGCAGAGACAGGTAATTAAAAAACGAAACACTCAGGGCCGATGTACCCACAGACTGTGGTGGGTAAATGTATAGGCGTAAGAATGAACGTGCACATATGACGTATGGTATACAAGCGAGAAGATTGTGGTCAACAATCATTAAAAAACGAAAACCTCAGCCCGTATGGATCTGTAGACGTGACAGATCCTGAGATGCGCACCCTGACTAACTATACCCGGAATGCAAGAACCTGAATAAAAGGAATGACGAGACATACGAACAAAAGAAGCTACAAGGCTAAGCGTGTGCCCTGTGACTGCATAGCAACCACAGCCATGACCAAACCACGCTGGAGTAGAACATACTACGACAGAAACACAACCCCCTGAATGCCTACCCAAGCATGAAGACATGCAGTCCTGAAGGGACCCCAGCATGTGAATGAGCCTGACGACCCCCCGGTGAATAACTAGTGAGCGCAAACGACCTGTTGCGCAACCGAAACACTGAGGACCCGTGTACCCACAGACCGTGGTGGGTAGTCCTGCAGGTGAAATAAAACGTAATGCATGGTAAGACGCGACGTGACAGGCGAGAAGATTGATGTCAACAATCATCTGGAAAAGGATAACCTCAGCCTGAAAGGATCTGTAGACATGACATGACAGGTCCCGAGATGTGAGCCCTAGCCCACTGGACCAGGAGCAAAACCTATGAAATATGATGAGACATGGAAATGGATGAAGAAGAATCGGCTACCGGTATGAGCTGAACCTGCGTGACACCGACGTACTGAACCTGCGAAACACGCCACGACAAACTCGCCACGACAGAAACTCGCCACGACAGAAACTCGCCACGACAGAAACTCGCCAAAGACTGAGCTGCTGTGACAGAATACTGACGACAGAGTGGTGATAGTGAAAACACGCCATGACAGAAGCATGACGCTGACAGCACCGCTATGACATGACAGAAAACATACAGTGACTGCAACCGCTATGACAGAACATGCTAAGACAGGAAACATGATACTGGCATGACAGTTACTACAAAAAACATGCTGCTGACAGAACCGCTATGACAGAAACGTACCACTGCCAGCAACGCTACAACAGAAACATACTACTGACAGAACCGCTGCTTGGAAAACGTACTACTGACAGAACCACTGTGACAAAACATACTGACAGGACCGCTGTGATAAAACATACTGACAGGACCGCTGTGATAAAACATACTGACAGGACCGCTGTGATAAAACATACTGACAGGACCGCTGTGATAAAACATACTGACAGGACCGCTGTGACAAAACATACTGACAGAACCACTGTGTCAAAACATACTGACCGAACCGATATGTCAAAAACATACTACCGACAGAACCGCTAATGACAGAACACACTACTGACAGAACTGCTCCGCCATGAACAACGTAAGGCAAGAACATGCAATGACACCCCCCCCCCCCCCGGGAAAGAACGCCATGGCAGAAACCCCGGGACAGGAAAAAACCCCGGGACCGCTGTGATAAAACATACTGACAGGACCGCTGTGATAAAACATACTGACAGGACCGCTGTGATAAAACATACTGACAGGACCGCTGTGACAAAACATACTGACAGGACCGCTGTGACAAAACATACTGACAGAACCGCTGTGACAAAACATACTGACAGAACCGCTGTGACAAAATATACTGACAGAACCACTGTGTCAAAACATACTGACCGAACCGCTATGTCAAAAACATACTACCGACAGAACCGCTAATGACAGAACACACTACTGACAGAACTGCTCCGCCATGAACAACGTAAGGCAAGAACATGCAATGACACCCCCCCCCCCCGGGAAAGAACGCCATGGCAGAAACCCCGGGACAGAAAAAACCCTGGGGCAGAAGTACTATGACTGAAATGCTGGGGCAGAATGCCATGACAGAACTGCCGGGGCGGAAATGCTACGACAGAAAACTCAGAGACAGAATCTGACAAATGCATATCGCAAGGAAAAAACTGCCAGCATAACCCATGGAGACTTGGGTGGACACCCCCCCCCATGCTGCCAGCGTAACCCTCCAGTGGGTGGATAACTCCTGCCCTGCTGCCAGCGTGACCTGGGAGAAATGGTGGACAGCCCCCCCATGCTGCCAGCGGGACCCCTGGAAATGCAGTAGACAGCCCCCATGCTGCATAGCGTGACCTCCTGAAGATGCGATGGACAGCCCCCCCCATGCTGCATAGCGTGACCCCGGGAGGAGTAGAAGATGCCTCCCGCATGCTGCCAGCGTGTGCCTAGGAGAGACAGCGGTGAAAGCCAAGGACGAGTGGATGGATGGATGCCCCCCATGCTGCCAGCAACAGCCCCGGCCGGAGTGGGTGGGTAACGCCTCCCCCTCGTGATAGCAGCGTGAGCAAGGAGAGGAGCGGACACCTCTAAGGAGCAGAGTGAGTGGATTCCCCCCCTCTCAGCGCGAGCCCTGACAGAAGGGTGGATGGGATCGGACAGACCCCCCTCATAAACCAGCGAGAGTACCTGGAGAAGAGGGGAGCCTCCTGCAGCAAGATGAGCCTACGACAATGTAGGCAGCGGGTGGACGGACAGACACCCCCCCTCCCCCCGGGCACGGGCACCATGGGAAGCGGGCGGATGGCCCCCCTCTCCCCCCCCCAGGCATAGCGCCGGGAGAAGCGGGCAGGCGGCCGGCATCCTGATGCCAGATGGAGCTCGGGGGCCATCATGAGCAAAGCACTGGATGCCTGGCGTGAGCATCGGGAGTGTGAGCGGGCACCCCCCCCCCCAGCTTGGCATGAGCACAGGTAACAGGGGGCGGGTGGGTGGTAGCATGAGTATCGGGAAAAGAGAGCGGCCCCCCCACCCCACGATGCCCAGCGTGAGCACCGAGAGCAGCGACCGGCTGACCCCCCCTGGAGCTCCCCGCAAACTGTCAGCTGAGCACCGGCAAGAAGTGGAGAGTGGGCAACCCCTTCTCTGCTGCCAGCAAAGGTTCCGCAGTGTGGCTGGATGGATGAGCGAAAGGTGAATCCTCAGGAGAGCACAACGGGTGGGTGGCAAGGGGGCCACCATGAAGCCCCCCCATGCCAACACAGAAACGCCTACACAAGACTCCTGCAGCTGCTACCATTGGAAACCGGAAGTGACGTGCGTCGGTACCCAGAAACCCCACCGACGTCGGAGATGAGAGGGGAGGAGGGTTAAATAGCCCTCCGACTCCTCCTACAAACTCAGGCTGGCCTACCGCCCGCCTTCTCACTTGTCAAAGACCCTTTGGGCTTCTGGGTTCCAATGGAAACAGAGGTTTTGTTTGGTTAGTTGTGTGATGGGGGAAATTATTGCAGAAAATCCTCTGATAAATCTCCTATAAAAGTTTGCAAACCCCACGAAGCGTTGAACTCCCTTCTTGTCCAGGGGTACCGGCCAGTCGAGTATGGCGGACACCTTTTGAGGGTCCATTTTGATTCCCGTAGGGGAGATTACCAGACCCAGGAACTGGATGGTCCGTTGCTCAAATTCGCATTTCTCCGCCTTGGCATATAATCTGTACAAACGGAGCCGGTTGAGGACTTTGCGGACGTGTTCCCGATGTCTGTCTAGTGATCTGGAAAATACAAAAATGTCATCAAGATAGACAATAACAAAGATGTCTAGGAAGTCTCTGAACACGTCGTTAATGAAGTGTTGGAAAGTGGCAGGTGCATTACACAGTCCGAAGGGCATGACTAGGTATTCGTAATGACCGAATCGGGTACGAAAAGCTGTCTTCCACGCATCCCCCTCCCGAATACGGACCAGGTAGTAGGCTCCTCTCAGGTCCAACTTGGTGAAGACGATGGCCGACCTCAGCTTTTGGAAGAGTTCGGGTACCAGGGGTAGCGGGTATCGATTTTTCACCGTGATGTTATTTAGCTCGCGATAGTCCACACAGGGATGGAGGGACTGGTCCTTCTTGGTGACAAAGAATATTCCGGCGCCCGCTGGTGAAGTAGAAGGCCGGATGAACCCCTTGCCCAACTTTTCGTCTATATATATTTTTAGGGCCTCTTGCTCCTTTTCCGATAACGGGAATATACGCCCAAAGGGAATCTCGGCCCCCGGAAGGAGCTCGATTGGACAGTCATAAGGGCGATGGGGCGGAAGGGAGTCGGCCCCCCGTTTACTGAAAACGTCCAGGAAATCGTGGTAGGGTTCAGGGATGCATTGAAGCAGGCTTGGGTCAGAGTCCTTGCATAGTAAGGTGGCAGGAGAGCAAGAGGGCCCTGGTATACAGTGCTGCTGACAGTAGGGGGACTGAAATGACACTTCTCCAGATACCCAGTTAATCAGAGGGTTGTGGGCCTGGAGCCAGGGTAGGCCTAGGATCACCGGGAACAGAGGGGATGAAATAACGTCTAAGATCAGCAGTTCCTTGTGTTGAGTGGTGATTAAAGCAGGCAGAGGAAGAGTCTCTTGGATTACCTGACCTGAACTGATGCGGGAGCCATCAGCCAGGAAAACGGAGAGTCCATGGGTCTTTCTTCGTAAGGGAATGCTGTGCAAGTTGACAAAGGCGGCATCGATGAAGCAGCTACATGAGCCAGAGTCAAGGATAGCGTTGACCGGAATAATCCTTCCCTGGCACTGTAACGAGAAAGGTAGAGCAAGATGGGTTGCATTGCCCGACAGAGCTGAAAAGTTAACAGGAGCTGGGAGAAGGCACTTACGCGTCTTAACAGGGCAGTTGCGCACGTAGTGGCCAGTTCTGCCGCAGTACAGGCAAAGGTTAAGTTGACGGCGGTGTGCCCGCTCTTCGGGTGATAATGTTGGTCGCATTAGGCCGAGTTGCATGGGCTCAGACGGGTCCTGATTGGTGCTGGAAGGACTAGGGCAGATGGGAGGCTGGTAACGAGAAGCCGGCATTGGTACTCTTGCGGTCATCCAGGCAGGGCGAATTGGCTGGGAAGAACGCTCAGCCCGGCGTTCACGAAGTCTGCGGTCAATCTGGATGGCCGCCTTGGTAATTAGGTCTTCGAGAGTCTCAGGTACCCCCACTCGAGCAAGTTCATCTTTCAGGCTTTCGGAAAGGCCCAGGCGAAACTGATGTCGTAGGGCTGCATCGTTCCAATGGGTGTCTGCGCTCCAGCGTCTAAAGTCGGTGACATAGTCCTCGGCCGCTCTGCGGCCTTGCAGGAGCGCAAGCAGGGCGGATTCAGCTGTGGTGGCAAGTTGGGGGTCACCATACAGCTGAGCCATGGTCTCAAGGAAGGCGGACAGGGTCCGCGTCTGGTCACCGTTCTCTTCGAGCAGCCGATGGGCCCAGGTCTGGGGTTCACCTTGTAAAAGGGAGATTACGAATCCCACCTTGGTGGCTTCTAAGGAAAAGGTCCGGGGTTGCAAGGCGAAGTAGAGGTTGCAGGCGTTACGGAAGGCCCGGAATTTAGCGCGGTCGCCCACAAATCTCTCTGGCACTGGAACTCTTGGTTCAGATGGGAGCATTACCACCGATGGAGCAGGGGCGGCAGATGCAGACCTGGCAGTGGAAGTAGCAGCTGGGTCGCTGGGAGTGGATAGGCTGTGTACTTGTCCCTCTAGTCTCACGTAGCCTTCCTGTAAGTTCTTTACCGCCTCTGTGAGGGACGCCAGGTGTTTGCAGATTTCCTTAACCACTTAAGGACCGCCTACTGCACATTTACGTCGGCAGAATGGCACGGCTGGGCACATCAACGTATATATACGTTGATTTTAGTACCCAGCCGTGGGTCGCGGGCGCGCGCCCGCGGGCGCGCTCCCGCGACCCGGTCCGAAGCTCCAGGACCGGGACCGCGGGATTCGCGGACCCGATCGCCGCTGCAGTGCGGCGATCCGTCCCTGGAGCGGAAGAACGGGGAGAGCCGTGTGTACACACGGCTTCCCCGTGCTTCTCTGTGGCTGCAGCATCGATCGCGTCATCCCTGTGATAGGGGGACGCGATCGATGACGTCACACCTACAGCCACACCCCCCTACAGTAGTAAACAACACACATAGGCACACATCCCCTACAGCGCCACCTGTGGTTAACTCCCAAACTGCAACTGTCATTTCCACAGTAAACAATGCAAATTTAAATGCATTTTTTTCTGTGAAAATGACAATTGTCCCAAAAATGTGTCAAAATTGTCCGAAGTGTCCGCCATAATGTCGCAGTCACGAAAAAAATCGCTGATCGCCGCTATTAGTAGTAAAAAAAAAAAATAATAATAAAAATGCAATAAAACTATTCCTTATTTTGTAAACGCTATAAATTTTGCGAAAACCAACCGATAAACGCTTATTGTGATTTTTTTTACCAAAAATAGGTAGAAGAATACGTATCGGCCTAAACTGAGGAAAAAAAATGTTTTTTATATATTTTTGGGGGATTTTTATTATAGCAAAAAGTAAAAAATATTGAATTTTTTTTAAAATTGTCGCTCTATTTTTGTTTATAGCGCAAAAAATAAAAACCGCAGAGGTGATCAAATACCACCAAAAGAAAGCTCTATTTGTGGGGAAAAAAGGACGCCAATTTTGTTTGGGAGCCACGTCGCACGACCGCGCAATTGTCAGTTAAAGCGACGCAGTGCCGAATCGCAAAAAGGGGCAAGGTCCTTTGCCTGCATTTTGGTCCGGGTCTTAAGTGGTTAATGGCAGGGGCTATTCCTGCAGGCTCAGTCATGGCTGTTTGATACTGTTATGTACTGGAACGTACCTTGTAGCTAGAGCCTAGTGTGCAGGAAGGGACCCCTCTTACAGCCCGGGTTCTGGGGCTGCTGGAGTGGGAACAGCAAGCCCGGGAGCGCGGCGAGGTAAGAGTGCCTGGTGATGACAGCAGTTCGGCCGGGTTGATGGTCTTTCGGACAGACGGTGCAGGAGCCAGCATCTCTGGGAGGGTTACACAGGAACTGGATAGCAGATGCTGATGAAACAAGCTGGGTTAGAGACAAGACCACAGTAGGTATGAGGCCAGCAAGGCCGGGTGGATGGATAACCAGGAAGTCACTCTAGAGGAAGTAATGTAGTCAGATTCAGGCACAGGGTCTGGTAACGGTGGGCAGGAGAGCAGAGCGGAGTCAGATCAAGCCAGGGGTCGGTTGGAGGTATTCGGGTAGTCAGACGGAGCCGGGTCAAAAACAGGGGCAATAGGTGCACGCGCACGCACGCCTGGCGCGCAGACGAGCACGATTGGTGCACGAACGCGCGCATCAGGGGCGCGCCCGCGCGCTCGCCGGGACCCACAGGTAGGTCCCTGACACTGCCCTAGCTTCAGAATCTGGGCTTCCAAGGAAACAACCTGCTTACATTTACAGCAGTATTTGCCCTTGATGGGATGATCAAGAAATGCATATATGCCGCAAGATGTACACAGAGTCACATTTCCACACCTGCCTGGCATCGTACCCACTAATTTAATAGGGATTGCGGATTATACCCTATCCAAATAAACTAACAACTAACTTCCTGACACTAATACCCAACAATACATAGGTACTCAACAATACAATACACAGGTACTCGCAGCACATGTGCACTCACAGCACTCGGGCACTCACAGCACACGGTACTCACCATACACAGGTACTCTCCATACACAGGTACTCAGGCACTCACAATACACAGGTACTCACAATACACAGGTTCTCAAGATACACAGGTTCTCACAATACACAGGTTCTCACAATACACAGGTTCTCACAATACACAGGTTCTCACAATACACAGGTTCGCACAATACACAGGTATTCACAATACACAGGTATTCACAATACACACATATTCACAATACACACAATACTCAGGTGCTCACAATACACAGGTACTTACAATACTCAGGTACTCACAATACACAGGTATACACAATACTCAGGTGCTCACAATACACAGGTACACACAATACTCATGTACTCACAATACACAGGTACTTACAATTAGGGATGAGCTTTATGTTGGAGTCGAACATGAGTTCGACACGAACATTGACTGTTCGCCCGTTTGACGAACAGCGAACAATTTGGGGTGTTCGCGGCAAATTCGAAAAGCCACGGAACACCCTTTAAAACTCTATGGGAGAAATCAAAAGTGTTAATTTTAAAGGTTAATATGCAAGTTATTGTCATAAAATGTGTTTGGAGTCCTGGACATGCCCCAGGGAAAAAAATGCATTTTTGTTCGGGAGCAGTGATTTTAATAATGCTTAAAGTGAAACAATAAAAGTGAAATATTAATTAAAATTTCGTACCTGGGGGGTGTCTAAAGTATGCATGTAAAGTAGGGCATGTTTCCCATGTTTAGAACTGTGCCTGCACAAAATGTCATTTCTGAAGGAAAAAAGTCATTCAAATACAGATAAAAGTCATTGAAAAAAACGACAGGGGTCCCCCCCCAGTCCATTACCAGGCCCTTTGGGTCTTGTATGAATATTAAGAGGAACCCCTGACATTTTTTTCAATGACTTTTATCTGTATTGCCCGGACACGACAATTCATTAATAGCGTAGTTTTAAAGAATTAGTAGTAGTTTTAAATGCGTTTTTTCCTTCTAAATTTACATTCTGTGCACATGACCATTTTTAATGTCCTAGAAAAAACAAAGTTTTTCTCAACGTGATTCTTGTCAAGCCTGCCTTGCATACACACAGTCGTGAAAAAAAAAAATGCTTGAGCAAAGCGCACGACGTACAATACGTACAACCGCACTATAAAGGTGAAATTCCATTCAGATGGCGCCACCCTTTGGGCTGCTTTTGCTGATTTAGACCCCTTTCACACTGAGGAGTTTTTCAGGCGGTACAGCGCTAAAAATAGCGCTGCTATACCACCTGAAAAACTCGAGGGCTTTCACACTGAGGCGATGTGCTGGCGGGAGAGAAAAAATCTCCTGTCAGCAGCATCTTTGGAGCAGTGAGAGCAGCGTGTATACAGCTCCTTTACCGCTCCTTCCCATTTAAAACAATGGTAGACCGCAGAAATACCGCCCACAATACGCCTAGTGGCCGAACACATTGAGTGCAACAAAATAAACATTCCCAGCAAACTATTTATTAAAATTCTCTCATATACCCAGTGACTTTTAAAGTGAATTACAATAAATCAGAGGCAATGGGAGTAGAAGTAAATAGACAGATACAACATCAACTAGCCGCAAATTTCCCTTTCAAATGGACAGACTCCCATATATCATATTTGGGAACAAAAATACCAAGAAAATTAAATAGAATCTTTGACTTAAATTTTGCCCCCCTGGTTAGGCAGTTTAAAACTGACCTCCAACATGGGATAAGGAAACCTTTACATGGTTTGGGAGAATCAATATTATAAAAATGAATCTTATGCCAAGACTGCTTTACTTATTGCAGACCCTACCTGTAAGGATCCCTCTGGGGTTTTTGAAGGACCTAAGAGCTAGATTTACCAGGTTCGTGTGGGCAGGAAAACCGGCGAGAATCCGTCGTGAGATTCTGTCCTTGCCAAAGAACAAGGGAGGAGTGGGTCTTCCTGACCCATTGGGGTACTATGACGCAGCTCACCTAGCAAGAGTGGTCGAATGGTGCGAACACCAGAAGACCAAACCCTGGATTTTTATGGAACAAAATACTACGAAGATTCCGTTGGAGGGATTGGTGTGGATCCGAGAGATAGATATCCCTCAAGAGGTGAAACATCACCCCACAATAGGTGCTACATTACAAGTTACAAAAAGAAAGTTTAATAAGACGAAGCTGTCACAATATCCAAGTCCACTCATTCCAGTGCTGGGAAACCCGAGGTTTCAACTAGGTCTTACAGACGTATGTTTCAACAACTTAAGACGTGCAGGAAAGAGCAGGTTAATACATTTTGAAATCAACAACCGAAGGGCGAATAGCGGAGAATCAGAAGGTGACCCTATAAGCGGATTAGATCCACTAAGACGACTCCAGCTGAGAGCAGCAATCAGAGCATTGTCCCCACAAGGGAACTCATCTAGAGAGCTCTCAGGGTTTGAGAAAAGATGTTTGGAGGGCAACCCATTGAGACATGGCCTGTCCTTAATGTATAATCTCTTGATAGATCTAGAAGCCCCCAAAGATTTACCATACATACAAGCATGGGAAAGAGATTTGGGGATGAAATTCTCCGAGACCCAGAAAACAAAAATCTTCACCTTTACACATAAGGCCTCGTTAGCCACCAGATATCAGGAAGGGGGCTATAAGACTCTAACCAGATGGTATAAAACTCCCTCCGTCCTAAAACGCTGTTTCCCAGAAGTATCAGATCGGTGTTGGCGGTGTGGAGACGAGGAGGGCACAATACTACATATTTTTTGGCAGTGCGTAAAAATAAAAGAATTTTGAGAAATGATCACGAGCACGGTAAAAGAAATTACAGAGGTAGAATTAGGAGTAAACCCTGCTACGTATCTACTATTAGATCTCCCAATCTCAACGGTAAAATTCAGAAACTCATTGCTTAGACATCTCCTAACAGCGGCAAGGTCCTGTATTCCAATCTTATGGAAAAGCTCAGAGACGCCTACTAGACAACAATGCTTAACCAGAGTTACGGACATTCAGCTGATGGAGAAGCTAACGATGGGAATAAGAGAACAGGAGGAGAAGTATAGACATATTTGGAACCATATATAAAATATAGAGAGCAGGAGTCCTGAGGGGGAGGGACACCTGGGGAGCAGAGGGAGAATTTCCCTTTTTTTTTTTGGGGGGGGGGGGGAAGGGGTGGTAAGTATAGGGATGTTCAGGGGGGAAGAGGGGAATACATAATAATGTCATAGATGGTAAAAATGCGACCAGGAAAACGGACAGTTGGTTAAGAATAACAAGGTCGAGATTACCGTAAAAAAACAATATACTGTGTAGCTGTTTGTGTAATCCCACGGGAATGTAGATTGTCAGATTAGAGATATAAGTTTGGCTGATATAATTGTAAGGAATTGTTATGGTGTGTAATTGCATGTGCAAACTCTTTTTGATTTATGAATTGGCCGAATGTTGTTGGCTATCTGCTTGAAAAACAAAAATAAAGAATTAAAAAAAAAAAAGATACCCAGTGACTGGTCTCAGGTGATACACAGAGATGAAATGAAACAAAGCCTCTTACTTGTTTTACTTGTTTATCTGCAGTCTTCTCTTCCCTACACCCCTTCAAATGAGCAGAATCGTGTTAAGATACTTCTAGATCTGTGAGGATAGAAAAGAGGATAGAAAACTGCAGTTACGCTGTGAGAGCTAAATGGAGGAAAGGCACACACCCCCCTACACACAGCAAACAGGAGCGAAGGAAGGATACAGAGCTGTGTTCTGAATAGACAAGCTGTGTGCTGAGCTCCCTCCCCATCATAAATGTATCTCATGTGTTGGGAAAACTTCTCAGAAGTGACTAATGCTAATAACAGAGGAACAAAGCACTGTAATGCCGCGTACACACAATCACTTTGTGTGATGAAAAAAAACGTCATTTTATCTCACCAAACCAAACAATGTTTTTCCAAACTTCATTCTAAAAAACGACGTTGCATACACACCATTGTTTTTCCAAAAAGCTCTAGCAAAGAGTGGTGACGTACACCACGTTTGACGGCACTCTGTTCCATTGAAGCTCCGTCTCATAACTTGCTTCTGAGCATGCGCGGGTTTAAAAATGTTGTTTTAAACGTCGTTTTGCCCACACATGATCACTTTTTATGACACGAAAAACGACATTTTGAAAAACAAAAAATTCAAGCATGTTCGAATTTTTTTTTGTCGTTTTTCAGAAGACATAAAATGACGTTTTGCCCACACACGATCATTTTAAATGACGTTTTTTAAAACTTCGGGTTTTTTTCATCACAAAAAGTGATCGTGTGTACGCGGCATTAGAGTCGGTTCACACTGGGGCGACACGACTTCCAGCACGACTTTCAGAGGCAACTCCAACACGACTTGAGCATGAACCACAGGGCGATCTGGGGCGATTTACAACATGACTTAGGGCCAGATTCAGGTAGAGTTAGGCTGGCGGATCAATGGATCTGCCAGCCTAACTGTCACTTTAAGCCGGCGTTTTTTGTTTTCTGTAACCATCGCATCGTTACTTCAACTTAAAAATGGCGCCGGGGGCGTTCCCGCTGATTAACGCTGAAAAAATATGTTAATCAGCGGGAGTCGGAAATTCACAATCTTTTTCGGGCGCGACGCAGTGACTTAACGACGTTTCCGGAAGCGATACGCGACGTAAAGATAAAGCAGCCCCCTAGTGGAGTATCCTATGTTAAGTATAGGCGTCGTCATCGCATCGGAAAAAATAATAATCGCGTCGCTTGCGTAAAACGTTCATGAATGGGGATGTGACGTCATTGACGTTCACTGACAGAATTTGGAGCATGCGCACTGGGATGCATTGACACTCGACGCATGCGCAGTAAGTTCGCCGCGGGATCGCGCATAGTTTAAATATTACACGCCCCGTACCCGCCCAATTTGAATTCCGCCGGCTCATTTGCGATGCGCTGCCGCAACTTTAGGAGCAAGTGCTTCATGAATAACAGCACTTGCTCCTAAAATTTCGGCAGAGTAGAGTAAATGAGAAGCGTTACTCCAGAGCAAAGATGCTCTCATCTACCTGAATCTGGCCCATAAAGTCGTCTCCAGGACAGGAGACTTTCCAGTGGCCAATCAAACAACAATCAGCTCTAGGGGAGGGAGGGGGAGGGAGAGGTTTGTCTGAGAAATGTATGTTATCTTCCTGGAAAGTTGCTTCAGTTAAGACAGTGATCAGACTTCCATTGAAATCAATGGGTACAAGTTGCCTACAAGTTGCCTAGAAGTCGGATTGAAGTAGTACAGGAACCTTTTCTGAAGTCGGAGCGACTTCAGTAGTGTGTATTAAGACGGCTCCATTCACTTCAATTGATTTTCTCAACCACACGACTTGGGACGACTTGGGGCAACTTTAAGTTGGATCCCAGGTCGCCCCAGTGTGAACAGACTCTTAGGCCGCGTACACACGATCGAACATGTCCGCTGAAACTGGTCCGCAGACCAGTTTCAGCAGACATATTCGATTGTGTGTATGGCCTAGCGGACAGGTTTCCAGCGGACAAAAGTTTTAAAACATGCTTTAAAACTTGTCCGCTGGAAATTTGTCCGTCAGACATGTCCGCTGGTTAGTACGCCTAACCAGCGGACCGAAATCCCCCGCATGCGTCAAATTGACGCATTGTACTTCCTTGTTTGCGCACGTTGCAGCATCACCGTCACCGCCACATCACTGCGTTGTCTGTCCGCAGGGATTTTGGTCTGTGTTTCCATTTGTTTTTATTCAAAAAGTTTTTTACATACATACATTTCACATTACATTTACAATAACGTACATTGAAATCATATTTAAATACATTTAAAGTCTACTTAAATATACACAACATAACTAAAATAATAAAGACAACATTGTCGAAATCGATCAATCCTACCCCTTTTTTTTCCCTTGTTTACTCTCCCTCCTCCCTCTCTTACCCTTCCTCCATACCGAGAGAAAAGAGAAGACCAAAATATCCCAGGAGACATGTCCAATAAAAACGATCCATGGACCGTTTTCATCGGACATGTCTCCTCGTGTGTACGCGGCCTTACAGCGTGACAAATGTCCTATCTCCATTACAAACGCTAGTTTTACCAGAACGAGTGCTCATTTCTCATAACTTGCTTCTGAGCATGCGCATTTTTTTTCCCGTTGTTAAAGCCTCCACACGACCGTTTTTCACAACGTGAAAAACGACGAGAAAAATTAGAGCATGTTCTAAATTTTTAATGCCCATTTTTCATGTCGAGAAAAATGCTCTGGAGCCTACACATGGTCGTTTTTAATGACCATTTTAAAAAATGGCTTTTTTCTCGTCATGAAAAATGGTCATGTGTACGTGGCTTTACACTAGGAACGGCAAACTCTGAAGCCGCGTACACACGACCATTTTTCATGACGATAAAAATGCAATTTTTTAAATTGGTCATTAAAAAACGACTGTGTGTATGGGCATTAAAAATTTAGAACATGCTCTAATTTTTCTTTTCATTTTTCACGTCGTCGTTTTTCAAGTCGTGAAAAACGGTCGTGTGTAGGCTTTAACGACAGGAAAAAACGGGGGTGCTCAGAAGCAAGTTATGAGACGGGAGCACTCATTCTGGTAAAATTAGAGTTTGTAATGGAGATAGCACATTCATCACACTGTAACAGACTGAAAAGCAAGAAGATTGAAAAGACTGAAGACTGAAAAGCGCAAATTGTCTCTTACCAAACTTTTACTAAGACGAAATCAGCAAAAGCAGCCCAAAGGGTGGCGCCATCTGAATGGTACTTCCCCTTTATAGTGCCTTTGTACGTGTTTTTACGTCAACGCACTTTGCTCAAGCATATTTTTTTTTTCACGATCGTGTGTATGCAAGGCAGGCTTGACAAGAATCACATAGTGAAAGATGTTTTTTTCCATGACATGAAAAACGGTCGTGTGTACGCGGGCATGATTCTATCCATTTTCCTCATGATATTGCCCTGTTTTCTCCACATGTTTAGGTCTTCCTGTATTATAGCATTTACTGTTATGAGATGGGCTGCTCTCCCAGCTGGTAGGGGAAGCAGTTACATCAGGGCTTCAACTTTTTAGGCAAGTTTAGTTGCTTAAACCAGAGTTCCATCCAAAAGTGGAACTTCCGCTTTATGTACCCCCAGGCGTGTACTGGCCATCAGGAGTTTCCCGGTGGGCCGATGGCTCAGTGGGCCAGTCAGGTGCACTCCTGGAGCCGCTCCTCTCTAACAGTGAGTGATCGCAATTTCACTTCTGTCAGGAGAAGAACCTCCCGTCAATTGCTAAATTGAGAATTAGGCTATCTGCTCCCTCCAGCCTGCAGTGGGATATAGGCAGCCGGCAGACTTTCCTTCCTTCTCCCTATCACTTTCCACTTATTACATGACCGGAGAGAGGAAGAAGAGAAGCTGCCTTCAGAACTGTGAGTACACGTGGCAGAGGGAACACTCTGCTGTAAGGAGGCTGGTGATGGGGACACTCTGATGTAAGGAGGCTGGTGATGGGGACACTCTGATGTAAGGAGGCTGGTGATGGGGACACTCTGATGTAAGGAGGCTGGTGATGAGGACACTCTGAGGTAAGGGGCTGGTGATGGGGACACTCTGATGTAAGGAAGCTGGTGATGAGGACACTCTGATGTGAGGAGGCTGGTGATGGGGACACTCTGATGTAAAGGGCTGGTGATGGAGACACTCTAATGTAAGGAGTCTGGTGATGAGGACAATCTGATGTAAGGAGGCTGGTGATGGGGACACTCTGATGTAAGAGGCTGGTGATGGGGACACTCTTATGTAAGGAGGCTGGTGATGGGGACACTCTGATGTAAGGTGGCTGGTGATGGGGACACTCTGATGTAAGGTGGCTGGTGATGGGCACACTCTGATGTGAGGAGGCTGGTGATGGGGACACCCTGATGTAAGGAGGCTGGTGATGGGGACACTCTGAAGTAAATAGGCTGGTGATGAGGACACTCTGCTGTAAGAAGGCTGATGATGAGGACACTCTGCTGTAAGGAGGCTGGTGATAGGGACACTCTGATGTAAGGAAGCTGGTGATGAGAACACTCTGATATAAGGAGGCTGGTGCTGGGGACACTCTGATGTAAGGAGGCTGGTGCTGGGGACACTCTGATGTAAGGGGCTGCTGATGGGGACACTCTAAGGGGACTGCTGATGGGCACACTCAAAATATAAGTGGGCCAGTCTAGATGAAATCCAAGGCCACATTTTTGTCCCAGTCCAGCCCTGTGTACCCTTCGCCACCTGACAGGCCACAATTGGCATGTCATTTTTTGGGGGGGGTAGCGGGTACATAGTTTTGATAGGTACCCAGCTCCCACTTCCTGGTCTGGTCGCCTGGCCACCTAGGCGACTCTTCCGCTCCCTCTATGCGACCCCTCCCTCCCTACAATATTCTGTGACACGCCACATGTCCCAGAAGATTGCCTGGCCACTGACAGAGCGCAGCACGACTCTCGCATTTGCAGTGCACGCCCAGCTGTGAACCTGCAAGCTGTCACAGCCAGGTGCCCACACTTACAAATTCAGTGCCGTGGAGAGGCGGGGGAAAGGAGCGAGGCATCGGGTGGCCACATCGCTGGACCGTAGGACAGGTAAGTGTGTATTAGAAGTCAGCAGCTACACTTTTTGTAGCTGCGAACTTTAAAAAATAAAAAATTAACAGCCAGTGGAACTCTGATTTAAATGACATTCCTTTTAAAAGAATCATTGCCACTCCACTCCCTCTAACTACTGTAAATCAACCCCAATGCATTGATCCCATTAATTGTTTTAATTGTTTATTTATTTAAATCTATGGGTAGAAAGAATTAAAATGTAAAATACTACTTGAAATCACAAGTATGCTAATGGTTGTATATTGAATACATTTCAATTTTCCTATAACAAAAACAGCACTTTTACATCTCAAGTCTATTGTAGGTCAGTTATGACATGTTCTATAATAACACATTTGAAAACAGCCATTTATAAACCAAATCAAAGCCTTAAGCAAATTTCTATTTTATCTTTTTTTTGTTTGCTCTTCAATCTCTTGAGTTTATAGCATCTGTTGTGAATGTTCTCCTGTTCTCCACTTACTCTTATGTTGTGAAAAACATGCCTATGATTTTATTTTTTTTTTTTTTCGAACATTCCTGTTATCAAAATTACGATCTTTGAAAATGTTATTATATTAAATTATACCTGAAAAAATATCCAGTTCCTTGCTTGGAAAGTCTTAAATATACCAAAGAGTTTCTTATTTTATTTACATTTTAATCTTATATATTTTAACCACTTTAGCCCCCATCGCTATTGTGGGCTACTTGGACGACCTGCTTCTGAGGGCCACCTTAGCCTCAGAATTAGAGGTGAGCGTGTCTATAACATGTCAGACCCTCAGACACTTTGGGTGGCTACTGAACATTCAGAAGTCAGTAATGGTACCGACTCAACGCCTAGAATATCTGGGATTGATTCTGGACTCCTCAGAGGCAAAGGTTTTCTTCCCTGTGGAAAAGTTGCAGACCCTTCGGGCTGCGGCGCGGTAGTTGACATCCCAGAAGGGCCGTCACTCCGCTTTTGCATGCGAGTCCCGGGCCTCATGGTGGCCTCCTTTGAGGTGGTACCATAGGCGCAACCTCACACGCGAGTGCTACAGAAGGAAATTCTGTCCAGATGGGACAAGCGCCCATCATCCCTGGATTATCAAATCAGGGTGAGCCACTTGGTCAGGGCCTCCCTTGTGTGGTGGCTGACCTCCCCGACACTTCTGTCTGGGAAGTCGTTCCTTCCCTTTCACTTTGAAAAAGCGCACGATGCGCAAAACATGTTGTCAAGGCACCCCCCTTTTTTATGCACTTGACCCCTGTTGTGTCCCTTTGAACATCGGATAACACCAGCAGTGAATTTGCTTTTTTTTCTATCCCTTTAGCTAAGCCTACTTGTGACGTGCTTTGGAAGCTGAAACAGTGGCTACACCTCAAGGCTTTCTCCACTAGAGAGCAGCAGAGTATAGCTGTCTTTCACAGTGTAGAGAAGGGTCTCTCCACTGCATAACATCGTGCAGTTGGTTATTCAGTCTTAGGACAGACTTCTTCTGAGGGCACTGACGTCATTTCCTGGCTCGGCACGGAGCTTCCTGGATCCCCTACAGACAAACATCGCTGCAGGTTTCTGCGCCCTGTGTGTTGGAGGGCCCCCTGCACACCAGATGGTCTGTCCCCTGGAGGATTTCCAGTTTTGAGGTAGCAGCGTTCTGTGTTTAATGATTAAGGTAATTTTACCAGCATTGATCTATGAGCAAAACTGTCAGCTTTTCCCTGCTCTAAGGACTACAGGGGGACACTTCAAATGTTTTTACTTCCTTCATTATTTTATTGGAGTCTTTTATGATTGGATATTTATCCTAAGTGAAGCTGAATAAACTGTTGATTTCTTTGATACTATCCAGAGACAGTTAATTTATTTGTTTTGTTCCCATGAGCCCAGGATTGCAGTGTAGATAGTCATCACGATGGACGCCAGCCTTACCGGTTAGGGGGGAATCTGGGGGGTTCAGTCGACCCAGGGTCGCTGGTCTCCAGAGGATTCCCATTTGCCAATCAATGTCCTGGAACTTCGGGCTATCAGGCTGTGCCTCTCCACATGGGCTCAGAGGCTACGAGGGCGTCCAGTCAGGATCCAGTAGAACAACGCCACGGTGGTGGCATATGTCAACCATCGGGGAGGAACAAGTAGCTCGGCTGCAGGATCAGAAGTCGCTCACATCTTAAGGTGGGCACTGTCGGCCATATACATTCCAGGTGTGGAAAACTGGCAGGCGCACTACCTTTGTCGCCAGATGCTGGACCAAGAAGAATGGTCTCTGCACCCAGAGGTGTTTCAGATCCTTTGCTCAAGATGGGGCATGCCAGACATAGATCTCCTGGCGTCTCGACTCAATCGGAAGGTATTGAGGTTTGTGGACCAGGTCAAGAGACCCATGGGCGTACGCGACAGATGCGTTAGTGGCGCCGTGGAGTCAGTACCGGCTAATTTATGCCTTGCCTCCTCTAAAGCTCCTGCGTCTTCTGCTTCACAGTGTGGAGGCAGAACGAATCCTATGATCCTAATTGCTCCGGATTGGCCTTGATGTCCTTGGTACGTCAATCTAGTGCGGCTAGTAGCAGACGTCCCTTGGCATCTACTGCTGAGAGAGGACCTGCTGTCACAAGGTCCCATACTGCATCCTGCTTTACAGTCGCTGGCTTTAACAGCATGGCTATTGAAAGCCAGGTACTAAGAGACCGTGGCCTGTCGGATTCTATGATTCCTACCATGAGGAAGGCTAGGAAGTTATCCTCTAGGAGGATTTATTATCGCACTTGGAGAGCTTACTTAGCCCTTTGCGAAGAAATTAAGTGGAATCCACGTACTTATATAGTGCCCAAAGCCCTGCTGTTCTTACAGTGCGGGGTGGACCAAAAAGCTTGCTTTAAGCACGATTAAGGGGCAGATATCTGCCCTGGCTGTTTTCTTTCAGCGACCCCTGGCGACTCACTCTCTAGTGAGAACATTTGTACAGGGGGTTTGGCATGTGCTCCCTGCGGTCCGTCCTCCACTACCTCCGTGGGGATTTGAATAGCAGACACACCTTGGCATCTACCGCTACGAGAGGACCTGCTGTCGCAAGGTCCCATAGGTCATCCTGCTTTACAGTCAATGGCTTTAATGCCATGACCTCTAGGTGCCTCAGAACCACCATTTGAGAACAGTAGGGAAGTTCCCTTGTTGACACTTTCTCAGAAAGTGATCCTTTTGGAGGCTGTTATGTCAATTAAGACGGGTTCTGAGCTGGCAGCCTTGTCATGAAAGGCTCCCTATTTGATCTTCCACAAGGATAAGTTATCCGCAAACTTTTTTTTTCCCAAGGTCATTTCGACCTTCCATCTCAAGGAAGACATTGTACTGCCATACTTGTGTCCTCATGGAGACGATGTGTCATCCCTTGGATGTTGTCCGAGCTCCGAGAATATACTTGCCTGTTACTGCTCTGTTCCAGAGTTCAGACTCACTGTTTGTTTCGGAGGCTGGTCCCAAGAAGGGCCCAGCGGTCTCTTCGCCACCATTTCGAGGTGGACCCAACAGATCCTGATCAGGCTTACGCCATAAAGGGTCGGGCGCCTCCCTATCACGATGAATTCGACTAGGGCAATGGTGCCTCTTGGGCTTTCTGACATCTAGTGTCTGTTTCCCAGGTGTGTAAGGCGGCGACCTGGTCGCCCGGTCACACTTTCACTAAACTTTACAAGTTGATGTGAGTGCATCTTCGGATGCTTCTTCAGCCGCAAAGTTTTGCAGGCAAGTGTTTAGAGTTACAACTAAGGGATGAGCTTCTTCTTCGAGTCGAGCGTATGTTCGACTCGAACATCGTCTGTTCTTACATTTGTCGAAAATCGAACAAAATGGGTCATTCGCGCCAAATTCGAGTGACGCGCCACGGCCCATAATTCACTGCGGCATTGCGCGCCGATGATTGGCCAAGCATGCTGTATGTCCCGCATGCTTGGCCAATCACAGCATGCAAAAAACGGAGAGCCATAATTGGCCAAAGCCAGGGTGGCTTTGGCCAATTATGGCTCAGGGCTTTAGCACACGCCTCACACTATAAAAGGCAGCCTGCAAGGCGGTCTTGTGTAGTGTGTTGCCGCGGTGTTAGTGAAATCAGTCCTAGAGCGAGAGACAGAGACAGTGTATTTTTTGATAGATAGATAGATTGAGCAGGCAGGCTAGTCAGTTTAGTTAAATTTACCATGTGTAGAGGATATATATACATCCCAGGAGTTGTACATATATTTATACATTGTATAGTTTAGCTAGATTACTTATTCCTATTTGTCAGACAGTTGATTGTGCTAGCTGCAGTCTTCTAATGTGTTGTATTGTCCGTATGCTGTATAGTTTGCACCTAAACGTACTTGTAGTTTACTGCACTTGTGCTGTATAGTTTGCACCTAAACGTACTTGGTGTGTACTGCACTTGTGCCGAATAGTTTGCACCTAAATGTACTTGGTGTTACTGCACTTGGGCTGTATAGTTTGCACCTAAACGTACTCGGTGTGTACTGCACTTGTGCCGTATAGTTTGCACCTAAACGTACTTGTAGTTTACTGCACTTGTGCTGTATAGTTTGCACCTAAACGTACTTGGTGTTACTGCACTTGGGCCGTATAGTTTGCACCTAAACGTACTTGGTGTGTACTGCATTTGTGCCATATAGTTTGCACCTAAACGTACTTGGTGGTACTTCACTTGGGCCGTATAGTTTGCACCTAAACGTACTTGTAGTTTACTGTACTTGTGCTGTATAGTTTGCACCTAAACATACTTGGTGTTACTGCACTTGGGCCATAAACGTACTTAGTTTGTACCTAAACATACTTGGTGTGTACTGCATTTGTGCCGTATAGTTTGAACCTAAACGTACTTGTAGTTTACTGCACTTGTGCTGTATAGTTTGCACCTAAACGTACTTGGTGTTACTGCACTTGGGCCGTATAGTTTGCACCTAAATGTACTTGGTGTGTACTGCACTTGTGCCGTATAGTTTGCACCTAAACGTACTTGGTGTTACTGCACTTGGGCCCTATAATTTGCATCTAAACGTACTTGTAGTTTACTGCACTTGTTCTGTATAGTTTCCACCTAAACGTACTTGGTGTGTACTGCACTTGTGCCATATAGCTTGCACCTAAACATACTTGGTGTTACTTCACTTTTGGGCAGTATAGTTGGCACCTAAACGTACTTGTAGTTTACTGCACTTGTGCCGTATAGTTTGCACCTAAACATACTTGGTGTTACTGCACTTGGGCCGTATAGTTTGCACCTAATTGTACTTGGTGTTTACTGCATTTGTGCTGTATAGTTTGCACCTAAACGTACTTGTAGTTTACTGCACTTGTGCTGTATAGTTTGAACCTAAACATACTTGGTGTTACTGCACTTGGGCCGTGTAGTTTGCACCTAAATGTACTTGTAGTTTCCTGCACTTGTGCTGTATATTTTGCACCTAAATGTACTTGGTGTGTACTGCATTTGTGCCGTATAGTTTGCACCTAAATGTACTTGTAGTTTACTGCACTTGTGCTGTATAGTTTGCACCTAAACATACTTGGTGTTACTTCACTTGGGCCGTATAGTTTGCATCTAAACGTACTTGAAGTTTACTGTACTTGTGCTGTATAGTTTGCACCTAAACATACTTGGTTTTACTGCACTTGGGCCATAAACTTACTTAGTTTGCACCTAAACGTATACTTGGTGTGTACTGCATTTGCGCCGTATAGTTTGCACCTAAACGTACTTGTAGTTTACTGCACTTGTGCTGTATAGTTTGAACCTAAACGTACTTGGTCTTACTGCACTTGGGCCGTATAGTTTGAACCTAAATGTACTTGTAGTTTCCTGCACTTGTGCTGTATAGTTTGCACCTAAACGTACTTGTAGTTTACTGCACTTGTGCTGTATAGTTTGCACCTAAACGTACTTGGTGTTACTGCACTTGGGCCGTATAGTTTGCACCTAAATGTACTTGTAGTTTCCTGCACTTGTGCTGTATAGTTTGCACCTAAACGTACTTGGTGTGTACTGCACTTGTGCCGTATAGTTTGCACCTAAACGTACTTGGTGTTACTGCACTTGGGCCGAATAGTTTGCATCTAAACGTACTTGGTGTGTACTGCATTTGTGCCGTATAGTTTGCACCTAAACATACTTTTAGTTTACTGCACTTGTGCTGTATAGTTTACACCTAAACATAATTGGTGTGTACTGCACTTGTGCTATATAGTTTGCACCTAAATGTACTTGGTGTGTACTGCACTTGGGCCGTATAGTTTGCACCTAAACAAACTTGGTTTTACTTCACTTGGGCCGTATAGTCTGCACCTAAGCGTACTTGTAGTTTACTGCACTTGTGCTGTATAGTTTGCACCTAAACGTACTTGTAGTTTACTGCACTTGTGCTGTATAGTTTGCACCTAAACATACTTGGTGTTACTGCACTTGGGCCGTATAGTTTGCACCTAAACATACTTGGTGTTTACTGCATTTGTGCCGTATAGTTTGCACATAAACGTACTTGTAGTATCCTGCACTCGTGCTGTATAGTTTGAACCTAAACGTACTTGGTGTTACTGCACTTGGGCCGTATAGTTTGCACCTAAATGTACTTGTAGTTTCCTGCACTTGTGCTGTATATTTTGCACCTAAACGTACTTAGTGTGTACTGCACTTGTGCCATATAGTTTGCACCTAAACGTACTTTTTTTTTATAAATCTCTTTATTTAAATATTTTCATTTTTCCATACATAAATAAAATCATACATATACATTACATTATATTTACCTCCAACATCCATACCGTCCTTCTATCCCATACAACACACTTATTTCACCCTTCCTCACACTCCCAATGGTGTAATTGTTCCCCCGGTTTCCCCCTTTATCCTGACGCTGTTATAGAGTTCTCTATCCAATTTGCCCATACTCTCCTGTACTTCTCCCCATATCCTCTGTTGCAATATGTCTCTCTATATAATATCAAATTGCTGTTTACTAAGTTTTTCCACTGTGCTATTGAGGGGGCTTCTGTTTTTTTCCAGTTTAACACTATTGCTTTCCTGGCATAGAACAGCAACAGGCCTATCTGTGTTTTCCTTTCTTTTGAAGTAACATTATCCCCTATTAATCCTAAGAGACAGACCTCCACTTCTTGTTCCAACCTTACAGATGTTACTCTTTCTATCATTCTCAGAATCTCACTCCAAAATACTGCTACTTTGGGACAAAGCCAAAATATGTGTATGAAGTCTCCTGGAGCAACTACACACCTCCAACAATTCTGAGAAATAGTCGGTGACATTTTATGCAACTTATATGGTGTATAATGACTTCTATGTATACATTTATATTGGATTAATTTGTCCCGGAGGGAAACCAGAATCCTCAATGGGAATTTCCATACTTCCTCCCAATTCCCCAAACCTGGAGCTTCTCTCATCCAATTCTCCCTTAATTTATTCATATCGTAGGGTGTAGTATTTATCAAATGTCCATAAAAATTTGACATTGTCCTCTTCCCCCCTCTTATCATTTGTTCTATTTCTGGTTCCATCAATTGTGGAGTCCCCTCTGGGAACTGGGCCGCCAGGGCATGGCTTAGCTGCCTATATCTGAACTCATAGCTTTCAGGAATATTCCATAATTGTCTCATCTCCACATAAAACTTTCCCTCCTGTATCAACTGTGAGAGTTTCTTTACCCCATATTTAGCCCAGGCTCCCGGATCCTGAACTAGGTCTAAATGTAGTAATTCCGGGTTCCTCCACAGGGGGGTATTTGGAGATAGGTTATTTTCCCCCCCCTTTCTCTCCCTATAACCGCTTTCCATATTTTAACTGTTGTTCTCATTGCTGGCGTTAGATCTCTCCTGGTTTTAATACCCCTATACAGTAATCCTTGCAATGCTTCCACCGATTGGACCACTGTTGCTTCCAACATCGTGGCTGAGTCATACCCATCCGTATTTAACCATCTTCCTACTGTCACTAACTGTGCCGCTGTATAGTATTTATGGAAGTCTGGGAAAGCTAATCCCCCCTGCCCTTCCGGTCTCATAAGTGTGCTTAATTTAATTCTGGCTGGTTTATTAGCCCATATGAATGCGGAAAGCATTCCATGTAGCTGTGTGAAAAACTTTTTGGGAGCCACTGTGGAGAATTTCTGAAGGCATATAAAAATTTAGACAGCACCTTCATTTTCACCAGGTTTATACGTCCTAGAATCGATAAAGGTAATGTTGCCCAGATCTTTATTCTCTTCCCAAGCTCCTGTACCTCAGGGTCTAAATTCAACTTTTGGAAATCTTCAATCTGTCTAGATATTTTTATACCTAGGTATTTAAATTCCAGAACCCATTTTAATGGCGTATTTGGATCAGCAGTTTTTGGTGCTTCTTGGTCTATCGGAAATAATATTGATTTACTCCAATTCACTTTGAGCCCTGTATATACCGAATATGTATTTAGTAGTTTTATAGCCCCTTCCAATGATGGACCCGCATCTCTCAGAAAAAGCAGCATGTCATCTGCATACAGGGCTACCCTCTCCTCCAGCCCCCCCACCCAGAGTCCCTGAATGTTGGGTGTGGTCCTAAGAGCCTCTGCCACTGGCTCTATTGCAATTGCGAAGAGTGTTGGAGAAAGAGGGCAGCCCTGCCTTGTACCTCTATACAATTGAAAAAACCATGACAGTTTTCCCCCTAGTTTCACTGCGGACAAAAGGTCCGCCATCTCCTCCGGGCAGGAGCCAGACGGGAGAGAGGAGGTATAGAGCCTACTATAATACTCTCTAAAGGCCTCCAGTATCTTTTGGGGTTCTTTTACCATCTGTCCATTTAAATCTTCAATCTCTGATATAATTGTAGCTTGGTATTCTTGTTGTGCCAGTCTAGCCAGGAATCTACCCCCCCTATCTCCCTGTTCAAAAATATTCTGTCTATTTTTATGCATTTCCAATCTTGTTATTTCTTCCATGTGGAGATGGAGGTTTCTGCATGCTGCCATCATTTCATCAAAGTTAATGCTACTGGGGTCCTGCCCATATCTCCCTCTTTGTATGTCAATCTGTGTTTTTCGTGTCAAAATATCTTTATTTATGTGATAAAGAATGTACAAGTGCATAACAACAATGAGAGAAGAAAAAAGGGTACAATAGAGGGTATACATCATAAGAGAAACTTCTTGACTTGTAAACCTAAATATCTTTGGTTACAAGAGAGACAATTTACAGGTAATTAAACAATGCATACAAAGTCATTAGTGGCAAAGTGAATAAGCAAACATAGTAACTGACTAACTAAATGACTAGCTGACTAGCTATGTGACTAACTAACTATCGACCCTGGATCACTTAAGGGATAAACCATGTAACCAGTCTGATCTGGGCTAAATCCAGGGTTATGTCCTGTTCTAGGGTTCTGCTATATAGGTTCAAGAAATTTCAACAATATACAACTTTGTATCAACAAGTCAATCTGTGTTTTTAATTCCCGTTCCTTCTTCCTCTGTTTTTTATTAACAGTTGAAATATTTGATATATATTGCCCTCTTGTATAGGCTTTAAACGTATCCCATACCATCCCTACCGAGGCTGATCCTTCATTATTCTCCCAGTATTCCCTCATTATTGATTCCATTTTCTCTGCTATTTCTGGATGTTCTACCCATTGTGGAGTTAACCTCCACAGTGACGCATTTTTCGGAGTTGGAACACGTACTGATAAAAATAGGGGAGCGTGATCTGACAGACCACTTGGTAGATATTTGGCCTCTTCAATATCTGTTAACATCAGGGAATCTGTAAATGCCAAGTCTATTCTAGAGGCCGTCTTATAGGAGGTAGAAAAGCACGAATATCCCCTTTCTCCCGGATTCTTCCATCGCCAAACTTCCGTTACCCACATTTCCTGTGCCCAGTTGTATAGTTCTGTTGAAAGTTGTTTAGGGGGTTTTGGTCTGTCCAACTCTGGTGACAGAATAGGATTAAAATCTCCTATTAATATCAGTCTCGCTGGCATGTACTGAATGGCAATTTCCATTATCTCATTCAATACCGCCACCGAGAATGGAGGTGGAATATATACAGCAGCTGTTACATATCTCTGCTTACCCATCCTATAGACTAGAATTACATATTTTCCGTTTACATCTATATGGGCCTTCTCTATTTCTCCTGTAAAAGATTTCTTCACTAGAATCGACACCCCTCTAGCATATGAAGAGTATGTAGAGTGGTAATCTTTTCCCCAATAGATGCGTCTCCTGTAGTACGATCAACTGGGGAGAATATTTTTTTATATACTGAAACATTAATGCACGTTTATAGTTTGAATTCAATCCTCGAACATTCCAGGATAGTATCGAAAAACAGTTATCCTTCCCAGGCATGATATTTAGAATATATGTTGGATTTATACCTCCATTGTTCATTATGTCACATCATTCTTTTGAGTGATGTCTCTTGGGTATCTAAATTACACCATTGGCTTCCCCATTTTCTCTTCACTTCCGCATTCATTCCCCCTCCCCCCACCCTACCCACCCTACCCCTCCCCACTCCCTTCTTTCCTAACTTCCCCCATCCATTCCTGGAAGAGAGTGGAGAGGAATTTCCCCTATCCCCTATTTTACTGACCCAAATCTCTTTCTTAGGTCTAGTATCTAACATATCCCACCCTCCCTTCTTACTACTTTGGAAGGGAAACACCTAGCTTCTCATTCACTTTATGGCGGGCTCTTCTGCTCAGCTGCATATCCTCCCTACACACCTATATTTCTTCTTATCCTAGATCCTCTCCTCCCGAGAGAAAAAAAAAAAAAGGGGGGGGGAGAAAAGGGGGGAAAACACCCCCTCTCATCTCTCCCATATTCTTATGTGACCAAGTGCTCAAATTCTTTCCATTAATTATTATTAGTGTTGAGCAGAATATGCCATATTCGATTTTGCGATATATCTCGAATATATAGTCGAATATTCGAGATATATTCGCTAAATACGAATATTCGTGATATTTTTTGGAAATGAAATGATTGCGAAATTTCGCTATTGCGAATGCGAATGCGAATGCGAAATTTCGAGAAATGCGGAATGGAGCACTCTGATTGGCTCAGAATATTCGTGATATTTTATAATACCAAATAATTGCGAAATTTCGAGAAATGCGGAATGGAGCACTCTGATTGGCTCAGAATATTCGTGATATATTACAATACAAAATAATTGCGAATATTCGGCAAATGCGGAAGGAGCACTCTGATTGGCTCAGAATATTCGTGATATATTACAATACAAAATAGTTGCGAATATTCGGCAAATGCGGAAGGAGCACTCTGATTGGCTCAGAATATTCGTGATATATTACAATACAAAATAATTGCGAATATTCGGCAAATGCGGAAGGAGCACTCTGATTGGCTCAGAATATTCGTGATATATTACAATACAAAATAATTGCGAATATTCGGCAAATGCGGAAGGAGCACTCTGATTGGCTCAGAATATTCGTGATATATTACAATACAAAATAATTGCGAATATTCGGCAAATGCGGAAGGAGCACTCTGATTGGCTCAGAATATTTGTGATATTTTATAATACAAAATAATTGCGAAATTTCGAGAAATGCGGAATGGAGCACTCTGATTGGCTCAGAATATTCTTGATATTTTATCGTAATTTCGCAAAAATGTGAATGATAAATTGATTGCGGAATTTCGACAGTAACACTCTGAAATCGAATATATGTGTTATTTTAGCTAAAAACAATATTGCGAATTTCTCGAAAATAATCGCGCGATATCCCTATTGCCGAATAATCGCATTGCGATTTTTCGGCAATATAAAATGATCGCTGCAGCTATTTGGCCCAAGGTCTCTAATCATACCAGCAATGCTTTTAGACGTCGATGGGGATCTCTAGGATGTGATCTGTTCTAAAAAAAAATTGAAAAAATACGAATATTCGAAATAGCGAATATTCACCGCGAAATTCGGAATATATCGCGAATACTCGAATATGCCATATTCGAGCCGAATATATTCGCAATACGAATATTCGTGAGCAGCACTAATTATTATTACCTAATTATAACCAATATTCAAGTTCATATTCATGATTAGTCCAAAAACCAAGAAATCTCATATATCTCTCATATTGTCTTAAATAGCCAAGTGCTTAAGTGCTCATTATCTATTAACTATTAATAATTATTACTGATCCATTATAACTTGTGTTGCAATTCTCACTCATGGTTAATCAGGTGTCTAAGTGTATTAGCTATTATTAATCATTATTAGTTGATCATAATTTATATTCCCATTCATGCTCATAATTAATCCCTTCTTTAAATAATAATAAAAAAAAAAAGAGGGGGCGTGGCTTGTAGCCTGATGAAGACGGCACACTGAAGGAGCTCCGCTGACATAGGCAGCCGTACACTGCTCTTCACCCGACCACCGGCACCCCGATGCCCGGGAAGAAGCTTCATAGCACCCCTCACTATCGCACACACCGCGGTGCGACACCCCACTCGGCGAGGGATATCACGAAGCTTTTTAAAAGCAAAACTCCGGCTCAGGCCAGCAACCTGAAATCCAAGATGGTGCCGTCGCACCACGAGGAAGAATTTAGTGAGGACTCGCAGTCGGCCACAGAGGACTTAGGAAGGGGTAAGAAGAGATCGGATCTCCCCCTGACTTTTGCTGACATGTCAGTGATTGCTGCGGACATAAAATCCACCTTTTCAGCAGCGATCACTGACCTAAAATCAAACCTTCTGGTGCTCAATGACAAAATGGCCACTGCTGAGACTGCTGGAAAACAGAGGGACAAAGCCATACATAAGCTTGAAAAGACCTCGCTTGCTCAGGCCCTGCACTTAATAGAGATGAATAGACATATAGAAGATTTGGATAACAGAGGACGCAGGTGTAACGTACGTGTACTGGGGGATCCCTGAATCAGTGGGCCATGACCAGATAATACCGGCATTACAGAGGGTCTTCAACAGTTTATTGGAAAGACAAGAGGACACGGCAATAGATTTTGTACGGGCGCACAGGGCCCTTAGGACGCGAGGTCCAGACAATGCTCCACCAAGAGACATAATTTGTTGCTTTCAAAGCTTCACCCTGAAAGATGAAATTATGCGGAAGGCTAGGAGAAATGATCATATAGCCTTTAATGGGGAAAATATAATGCTGTTCCAGGATCTCTCACAAGTAACTCTGAAAAACAGGCGTGCGTTGCGCCCCCTGCTGGAGAAGCTACGGGATAAAGACATTCGCTACTCATGACGTTTCCCATTTGCTCTGGCTGTCTCCTTGAATGGCCAACAGCAAGTCCTCCGTACACCGGCCGACCTACCAGATTTCTGCTCTGCATTAGATCTGGAACCGACGGACCTTCCTGAATGGTACGCCGAATTTCTGCATCCTGTCCTACCTCCGGTCCATCTCAGGTCACCGCAATCCACGCCTGAGAAGCGGCAGACCAAACGTCAGAATCGGGCAGGCAGCTCCAAGAATGAGACCCCGAGACGCCTAGCTGTCCCTGATCTGGAATATGAAGATGATTGATCCTGTCGAGGCCTTCCCTGACTTTTCTTTCTTGTGTTTCAGGCCTCCTGCCTTTTCTGATTTCTTAATTTTTGCTTATTGGGGGAGTATTGTTTTTTTTTTTTTTTTGCCATATGACGCATGCTGATTTATGGGGTAAACTGTTAGTGTTCTATCTGCACAGCCTGTGGGGACTTGGACTGCTGAACCCCCCTCCCCCTCCATCATCATCCTTGGAGGACGAGTATGTTCCTCCTACCAAACGGCCTGCTTTACTGACCCGAAGTAGCAACCATCCCCCTGCTCCCGGTCCGCATGCTTTGCCCGCTCTGAGGACTCGTTCTTCTCTGTCTGCCGCACACCGGAGGCAGGGCGCTGATGTCGCGGAACGACAATGATCTACTTGCAAAGCTACCTTGGCCCTCCCGCACCTAAATCCCCTATCCAGAAGTCGCAAGAGGATGAACTGGAGACTTTTTGTCCACAAACAGCCCCGCGATAACCGAGATGTCCCCCTCTTGCAGCATCTTTTCCGCATCCAGTTTACAGATGTTTCCTCCCCGGAGAAGTGTCTTTCATTGGGCTTATGTGGTTGCTTTTCCCTTTCCCCTTTTTTTATTTTTATTATTATTAGTATTATTATCTCCTTTTCATTCAAGGTCCTCTTTTTTATGAAGAGCCTCTACGTAGTTCTCGTTATATGGCTTATGATAGGTGTCTGTCTATAAGGTGTCCTCTCTTTTATTTATTTTATTTTCATTATATATCTTTTTTTCTTTTTTTTCAAATACCCAGGTCGGGTGTGAACTAAGCTCAGTCTGAGGGCCAGATAGTTTATTGCTGATCAGGATGTATAAATCTCCTTGCTGTTTTGTGTAGGCCCCAGACCCATAACTTGTCTCTGTTGTTTTTACATGTGCGGCTGCCAGTGCTGCGGTCATTCACCTTTTTTGTTAAAATTTTTTCCTGCTACTTGCAATCCCTGTTGGATTGTATCTCAGGTGGAATTCTACCGTCTCCTCAAGTGCCTCCCTATAACCCCACAGAGTGTCCCCGTGCTCCTGTTTTTAATGACACAGGTGACACTAGACACATAAGAGTTACGCACTCCTGGGTGGGGTGATCCACTCAGGGGTCGTTCCCTCATTTTATTTTTCTCCCTGCCGTAAAGGCACAGCTCCCTACTTCTCTCTCTCTCTCTCACTGTGTTATCCTCTCTATCTCTTCCTTCTTGCCCTCTCTGAACCCACCTTTCCCCCCTTACTCTTCCTCTCCTCAACCCCGACCGGTGGCCCTAGGGAGGGGGGGGGGTTGATTTAGACACTGCTGGACACTGTACATTATATCTGCATTAATCTGATTTTATTTCTGATTACCAACACAGCTGACCTCCTGAACCGTCTCCTCCTGTACCGCTCCAATGGCTTTCTCTTCGCTGGGAAGGGCACCGACAGTGATCTCACACAACATTAGGGGTCTGAATATTCCAGAACGCCGCTCCACCCTCCTACGTGAGTTGAAAAAAGGTAGGCCCCAGTTCGTGTTTATTCAGAAAATGCACTTCAAGACGCATCATGCACCCAAATTGACTGACTCATACTTTACAAGGGCATTCCATGCCACCAATAGTGACTCCAAGTCAAAAGGAGTGTCAATATTGGTGAGTAAGAACGCACCTTTTCATCTGACGGAAAAGAAATGTGATCCCGGGGGTAGGTTCTTATTTCTAAAGGGGACATATGGGTCCACCCCAGTGACGCTAGCCAACGTATATTTCCCCAATAGAGAACACACCGCATTTTGTAACCGGATGACCAAGGAACTCCAGGGATTCTCCTCGGGCTGTCTCATACTGGGCGGTGATTTTAACCTCCCGCTCAACCCATTGACGGATACCTCAAATGGTAAATCCTGTATTACTTACAAAATACTTAAAAGAATTAAATCCGCCCTTCAGGGGCTGCAACTGGTAGACACCTGGCGTTTTCTCAACCCTGAGGGCCGCGACTTTACTCATTATTCGATTCCCCATGCTAGATATGCCAGATTGGACTATCTTTTCATCTTCCAGAGGAATTTATCCTCAGTAGAGGCAGCACACATAGGGATCCAATCGATCTCCGATCATGCCCCGGTGTCCCTGGGCCTGAATTTTATGTCCATGCCTCCTAAACAGCCCACGTGGAGACTTAATGCCTCCCTCCTAACGGACCCAGATCTTCTCGCCTCCCTCACTGGCTCTTTGAGGGAAGTTTTCATGCACAATTCCATTCCAGGAGCAGACCCGCTTATGGTTTGGGAAGCTCACAAATGCACACTGAGAGGAGAACTGATTAGAATGGGTTCTAAGCATAAGAAAGACAGAGAGAAGGAGATCTCTAGGCTGTCGGCTCTGATCCGCTCCTTGGAATCTCAACATAAACACTCGCTCATGGTTGAATCGGCGGGGGAGTTGCTGGAAGCCAGGAAGGAGTTACAGCATCTGTTCGACTCAAAGTCGAGGCGAATGCTGTTCTTTAAAAAAAATATATACTATGAGTCGGGCAATAAATCAGGCAAACTTCTGGCCAGGGCCCTGAGAGAACACACCTTCGCCAATGACATTGCGGGCATTAGACGAGGGGATGGGAAAATTGACAAGTCTACGGAGGCCATTGCCTCCCGTTTTCAGGAATTTTACCCTAAACTTTACGACTTACCCCCCCAACACAGGCCCAAGGACATAGCAGGAGACAGGGCTCGTATTATTCAAGAATATCTGACTAATAGTAAACTGCCCACACTAACGACCGCTGATGTGTCACTGTTAGAAGCACCGATAACCTGCGATGAGATTACCCAAGCTATTAAATTACTGAAGAATGGGAAAAGCCCGGGTCCAGACGGCTATACGGCCATATACTATAAGACCTTTACCGAGGTACTGACTAAACTGTTGGCTGCTGCCTTGAACTCCATGTCTGCGTCCAAAGATATACCATCCGCATTTCTGTCGGCTCAAGTTGCCATACTCCCCAAGCCTGGCAAGGACCCCATGGAATGCGCCAGCTACAGGCCCATCTCCCTCCTAAACATTGATACCAAATTATTCGCAAAAATCCTCGCGCTGCGCCTGAACCCATTCCTGTCGAATTTAATAGGGCTGGAGCAGGTGGGATTAATTCCGGGTAGGGAGGCGAAGGACACCGTAACCAAAGCCCTGCTCCTTATACAGGCGGCACGGGATGAGAACATTGAAGGCCTTCTCCTGTCCACCGACGCGGAGAAGGCCTTTGATAGGGTGGCATGGGACTTCCTGAGGGCGGCATGCGAACACATAGGTCTTGGTCCGTGTATGCTTGCATGGATCTTTGCCCTATATCGTAACCCTACGGCGAAACTCATAATAAACGGGACTCTATCAGATACAGTACACATCCGCAATGGCACCAGACAGGGCTGTCCCCTCTCCCCGCTACTGTTCATTCTGACCCTTGAACCCTTCATTAGGACTGTAAATCTAAATGGTGCGATTAAGGGATTTGGGGTTCGGGGGAGGGGGTTCAAGGTGGCGGCCTACGCGGATGACCTCCTATTCTTTTTAGCCGACCCCGCGACCAGTATACCCAATCTCCTAGGGGAGTTTACTCGTTTTGGATACCTGTCCAACTTAAAAATCAACTACTCTAAATCCGAGGCCTTAAACATCTCACTGCCTGCCGATCAGCTGACCTGCACTAAAGCAGAATCCAAATTTAGATGGGAGGATAAGGCTATCAAATATCTGACTCCACATTTGCAACACATTTTTGACTCAAACTTCCCGCCCCTCCTGAAGAGCTGCACAGCCGACCTTGAGAGGTGGCGAGTGGGTTGCTTTTCTTGGTTTGGACGTGCATCCATTGTAAAAATGGTGGTCTTGCCTAGGTTCCTGTATCTTTTCAGGACCCTACCCATAAAAATCCCAGCCCGCTTCTTTTACTTAATGAACTCTACCATCTCAAGGTTCATCTGGAATCAACGTAAACCCAGAATCAAACTGTCATGGTTGTTCAGGCCCAAAGACGCGGGCGGGATTGGGCTACCAAACTTTAAACATTATTATTACGCATCCCACATGGCCAGGGTAATTGATTGGCACTGCCATAGGCGTTCAAAGGCTTGGGTGTCTTTGGAGGAATCCCTATTTTCGCGCCCGCTGAGGTTCTCCCTGTGGTCACCCAGGCCTAAATTCAATGCAGCCTCTAAAATACAACTGATCACACGAACCACACTAGATACCCTACACGACAAACCTGGCGGGAGCAAGATTACCACACCCACAGGCCCTTGACACCCTTGGTGGGAAATGCTGATTTCCCTCTGGGGGAGGACAGTGATTTGTTCCAACCAGAACATAGTGACACCCCTTTATTCACGAAAGACTGTTTTTCAGGAGATAAAATTAAAGACCTTTTGGCACTGCAGGGCGGAAATGGGCTCCCACGACTGAAGTGGTGGTCTTATTTTCAACTAAGAGACTACCTTACTAAACATAAAAGCTCACAGGTCTTCCGCAGACCATTGACTGATTTGGAGACGACATGCCTAGATGGAAACCCCCTAGATAAAGCTACATCGGCCTCGTTTGGCTGGCTACAACTGGCTGAATGTGGTGGAGCGGACGATTATAGGAGGAGATGGTCAGAGGAGCTGGGGAGGACACTCACGGACAAACAATGGAGGTATGCGTGCATTCTGGCACATAAAGGTTCCATAAGTACACTTGTCCAGGAAACAGGCTACAAGCTGCTGACACACTGGTATAACACTCCTGACAAACTCCACAAGTGGAACCCTCAAACCCCTCTGACGTGTTGGAGGTGCCAGAAGGCGAGAGGCACCCTTCTCCACATTTGGTGGGAGTGCCCACTGATTCTGCCCTTCTGGGACAAGGTCACACACCTGATCAAAAAGATCACAGAAACTACGTTGTCCTTGGACGCAGCTTGTTGCCTTAGTTCCAAAAACCTTTGAAGAAGCTCCACAGAGCGAAACATGTCGGTTGAACTACAACTACCAAAGAACCTTTCCCAGACTATTGAAGCCTGTGATATATGTGATATTTAATATAATGGATGGTTTTTATTTACTTACCTTTGTATAAACTTAATAAAATTTATTTTGTATTTTATCAGTGTTTCGGTACACTTTATCAGCACCGCTTCATAGTCCCAGGGTCCTTAGGTACCCCCCCTCTCCCCAATTTTTGTTCTCTAGTATTAACTACTATTAATCCACCATAGCTTATATTCTAATTCATACTCATACTTAGTTACTCATTCATCAAAAATACATATTTCCTTTTTCCCCCTGTACAAATAACTTACACATTGTACAATTTCCCCACATAGCTCCCCACATAGTTCAATTTATACCTTCACCCTTCCCCCCCTCCTTCTCCCAAAAAGGGTGAGAAAAAAAAGAAAAAAAGAAAAAGAAAAAAATGAACAAAATTTTCCTCCTCCAGTTTTTCTATTTAGTATCCAGCCACTCCGCCACTTGGGTTGGGGTCTCAAAAAAAAGGACGCATGTCCCATCTGTTACTTGTAGTTTACTGGGATATAATAGACTATATTTTAACCCTTTCTCTCTCAGTCTTCTACGAATCTCTGTATACTCTCTCCTTTGCTGCTGGATTTCCATCGGATAGTCAGGAAAAAATAATAGCTTTGTGTTCTCATACTGGATGTCTGCCCTTACTCTTGCCGTTGAAAGGATTTGATCTCGGTCTCTATAGTTCAATAGACGCACCAAAAAAGGGCGGGGGGGTGCTCCCGGTTTGGGGAGACGAAACGAGATTCTATGTGCTCACTCTACCACAAACATTGTAGTTGCTTCTGTCAGTTTCAATATTTCAGTTAATAATTTTTCTGCAAATTTAACTGGATTATCTCCCTTCGCTCGCTCTGGTAGGCCTAGGATGCGTACATTATTCCTTCTCAGGCGTCCTTCCGTGTCTATGGCTTTATCCTGTAATTCTTTTATTTGTTTTTTCAATATATGCCAACCTTTGCTATCCTTTTTTAGTTCCTCTTCCACTTTGGAAATGCAGGTTTCTATTTCTGCCGTTTTTTTTTTGTATTTTATCAAATGTTTTATTGAGCAAACATCCACTGCCAGGGCATCAATTTTATTTAATAGCACATCGCTGCTCGCCTTGATGGCCTCCAGTATCTCCTTTCCAGAGGCACTACAGTCCATCTCCCCTCTCTCCCAGTTTGAGTCCCTTCTGATATCCTTTTTGCTGGGGAGTTCCGAGGGGATTGCGCGGGCTGTATAGATTTTCCTGCAGCCCCTGTTACTTTAACTGTTTTTGCTGCCATAGCTTGGGGGGAAGAACCTGGGGTTACTACTGGTACATGCGTTTTTACTCGCGATTTACTTGGTGCCATTTAACCTCATAGCAGTTCACTTATGGTAGATTTACTCCCTACAATGTCTAAAATGTTTTTTATACAGCGCTTTCCACACAAATTCCACACTTCAAAAAACCTTCCTTAGAGATCCTAAGGGATCAAAAATTTCAAATTTTCCCCAGGTTACAAGAGAAGAAATAAAGATCAGTCTATATATATATATGGGGAGGAAGACAAGAGCCTTTTCCTACTTTAATTCCTTTTCTCTTTTCCCCTCTTCTCTTCCATGCAACTTCTTCTCAAAGAATAAAAAGAAAAAGAAAACTGGGGAAGATTGTTTGCAGCCTACCATTTCCAATGGATTCTAGCAGTACTGTCGGCGTGTCCCAGCCGGGAGTTGTGGAAGGTGAATTTAAAGTAATTTGTTGGTTCAGTCAGATAGAAACCTGCTTCCTTGTTGTATTCAGACCTCAACTTGCAGCTCTGCCTCTCTTGCTGGGAGTATCATGACACTAAAGCCCTCTCTCCTTTACACGCAGTAATCCGTCCCTGAAGAGCGGGGGGAGAGTAGGAGGGGGGAGCCCTCCAGCCCGTCGTCCGCACCACAGGTCTTAGGCTGTCATTTGCTGGGAAAGTGCCCCGGAGATCTACAGACAATCTATCAGTAGGGGGAGAGGTGGCACCTACTAGAGATGCTGGGGGTGCCGAGGAGAACAATCACAGCCGCAGGAGCGCTGGGGGTGCCAAGGAGAACAATCACAGCCGCAGGAGCGCTGGGGGTGCCGAGTTGAACAATCACAGCCGCAGGAGCGCTGGGGGTGCCGAGGCTCCGCCAGAATGTCTAGGAAATCCACAGGGGAAGTGGGGGGGGGCAATCACAACCGCAGGAGCGCTGGGGGTGCCGAGGCTCTGTTAGATTGTCCAGAAGATTCACAGGGGAGGTGGGGGGAGCAATCACAGCCGCAGGAGCCGAGACCTCGCTCCCAGACCCAGCCCTAAAGTCCTGCCTCCCTCCAGCAGTCCTCCAGAGCGTGTAGTCAGCTCACCTCCGCGGCTAATAGATGTGCCGATCTGTAAGTATGCGATCTGCCACCGGGAAGGGGGTAGAAGAGGGGCTGAAAGACACCAGAACCCAGCTCCTGATCACCGCTCGCTCTGACCGATCCTGCACCACATCCAACGCAGACGGTAAGGAGTTGCTAGCCGGGTGGAGGAGAGATTGCAGATTCACACATGGAGCATCGCAGTAGCAGCAGAGCCCGCCCACACACGTCACACACTCAGTCCATCCTCACCCACCTAAACGTACTTGGTGTTACTTCACTTGGGCCATATAGTTTGCACCTAAACGTACTTGTAGTTTACTGCACGTGTGCTGTATAATTTGCACCTAAACATACTTGGTGTTACTGTACTTGGGCCATATAGTTTTCACCTAAACGTACTTGGTGTGTACTGCATTTGTGCAGTATAGTTTGCACCTAAATGTACTTGTAGTTTACTGCACTTGTGCTGTATAGTTTGAACCTAAACGTAGTTGGGCCGTATAGTTTGCACCTAAATGTACTTGTAGTTTCCTGCACTTGTGCTGTATAGTTTGCACCTAAACGTACTTGGTGTGTACTGCACTTGTGCCGTATAGTTTGCACCTAAACGCACCTGGTGTTACTGCACTTGGGCCGTATAGTTTGCATCTAAACGTACTTGGTGTTACTTCACTTGGGCCGTATAGTTTGCACCTAAGCGTACTTGTAGTTTACTGCACTTGTGCTGTAAAGTTTGCACCTAAACGTACTTGAAGTTTACTGCACTTGTGCTGTATAGTTTGCACCTAAATGTACTTGGTGTGTACTGCACTTGTGCCATATAGTTTGCACCCAAACATACTTGGTGTTACTTCAATTGAGCCGTATAGTTTGCACCTAAACGTACTTGTAGTTTACTGCACTTGTGCTGTATAGTTTGCCCCTAAACGTACTTGGTGTTACTGCACTTCGGCCGTATAGTTTGCACCTAAATGTACTTGGTGTGTACTGCATTTGTGCCGTATAGTTTGCACCTAAGTGTACTTGTAGTTTCCTGCACTTGTGCCGTATAGTTTGCACCTAAACGTAGTTGGTGTTACTGCACTTGGGCCGTATAGTTTACACTTAAACGTACTTGGTGTGTACTGCATTGGTGCCGTATAGTTTGGACCTAAACGTACTTGTAGTTTATTGCACTTGTGCTGCATAGTTTGCACCTAAACGTACTTGGTGTGTACTGCACTTGTGCCGTATAGTTTTCACCTAAACGTACTTGGTGTTACTAGCCGGGTGGAGGAGAGATTGCAGATTCACACATGGAGCATCGCAGTAGCAGCAGAGCCCGCCCACACACGTCACACACTCAGTCCATCCTCACCCACCTAAACGTACTTGGTGTTACTTCACTTGGGCCGTATAGTTTGCACCTAAATGTACATGTAGTTTACTGCACTTGTGCTGTATAATTTGCACCTAAACGTACTTGGTGTTACTGCACTTGGGCCGTATAGTTTGCACCTAAACGTACTTGGTGTGTACTGCATTTGTGCCGTATAGTTTGCACCTAAATGTACTTGTAGTTTACTGCACTGGTGCTGTGTAAAGTAGGTGACTCGCTCCCTTTCTCGATGAGATTGACCACTTGCGAGCCCCATCGCGGGAGCCAGCGCCGAGCTGGCTTGCCGCGATGGAGACAAAGCTGTCATAGAATCGACGGGGATCCGATGCGGATTCCCGCCAATTCTACACTTGGGCGGCGTTTGTTATGAATCCTGAGAGGGAACTCCCCGACGGATTTTTAAATAAAAATCCGGCATGGGTTCCCCCCTCAGGAGCATAATGGTCCCTTAGATCTTGTATGGGTTGTAAGGAGACCCCCCTACGCCGAAAAAATGGCGTGGGGGTCCCCCCACAATCCATACCAGACCCGTATCCAAAGCACACCACCCGGCTGGTCAGGAAGGGAGTGGGGGCGAGCGAGCGCCCCCCTCCTGAGCCGTACCGGGCAGCATGCCCTCAACATGGGGGGGGTCAGGTGCTCTGGGGCAGGGGGTGCACTGCGGCCCCCCCACCCCAGAGCACCCTGTCCCCATGTTGATGAGGACAGGGCCCCTTCCCGACAACCCTGGCCGTTGGTTGTCGGGGTATGCGGGCAGGAGGCTTATCGGAATTTGTAAGCCCCCTTTAATAAGGGGGCCCCCAGATACCAGCCCCCCACCCTAAGTGGATGAGTATGGGGTACATCGTACCCCTACCCATTCACCTGCAAAAAAAAGTGCAAACGCAAATAAACCACACAGGGTATTTAAATATTTTATTAGTTGGCCGCCGGGGGGGTGTGTATGGTCGCTTTTATAAAAGCGCCCCCCTCCGGCGGGCTTCCTCCGACATCTTCTGCGGGGGGGTGGGTGCCGCTGTTCTTCGCTGCCGTCTGGTTCTCTTCCGCCGCCAGGGGGGTCGCTTTTATAAAAGCGCCCAGCCCCCGGCGGGCTTCCTTCGACATCTTCGGTGGGGGGTGGGTCTTCTCCGCTCTCTGGGGTCTTCTCCCGCTCTCCGGGGGGTCTTCTCCGCTCTCCGGTGTCTTCTTCTTCAGGACTGGCCGCCACTATCTTCGTGTGTAAGCTCAATTACTAGCGGCGGCCAGTCCGCTCTTCGGTCATGTCTTCTTCTTCTTCTCTTCTCCAGATGTTGACGCGACGCTTCCTCCCGCTGTTATGCCGGGCGCGCCGCTCGCAATGACTTATATAGGCCTATCTTGTGACGTCGCAGTCCCATCATGCTCCGGTAGGTACCACGCGGCCAGTCCTGAAGAAGAAGACACCGGAGAGTGGGAGAAGACCCCCGGAGAGCAGGGAAGACCCCCGGAGAGCGGAGAAGACCCCCGGAGAGCGGGAAAAGACCCCAGAGAGCAGAGAAGAGCCACACCCCCGCCGAAGATGTCGAAGGAAGCCCGCCGGGGGTGGGCACTTTTATAAAAGCGACCCCCCCGGCGGCGGAAGAGAACCAGACGGCGGCGAAGAACAGCGGCACCCACCCCCCCGCAGAAGATGTCGGAGGAAGCCCGCCAGAGGGGGGGGTCCTTTAAAAAAAGCGACCATACACACCCCCCCCCCGGCGGCCAACTAATAAAATATTTCAATACCCTGTGTGGTTTATTTGTGTTTGCACTTTTTTTGCAGGTGAATGGGTAGGGGTACGATGTACCCCATACTCATTCACCTAGGGTGGGGGGCTGGTATCTGGGGGCCCCCTTATTAAAGGGGGCTTTCAGATTCCGATAAGCCTCCCGCCCGTATACCCCGACAACCAACAGCCAGGGTTGTCGGGAAGGGGCCCTGTCCTCATCAACATGGGGACAGGGTGCTCTGGGGTGGGGGGGCCGCAGTGCGCCCCCTGCCCCAGAGCACCTGACCCCCCGATGTTGAGGGCATGCTGCCTGGTACGGCTCAGGAGGGGGGGCGCTCACTCGCCCCCTACTCCCTTCCTGACCGGGCCAGGGTGGCGTGCTTTGGATACGGGTCTGGTATGGATTGTGGGGGGACCCCCACGCCGTTTTCGGCGTAGGGGGGTCTCCTTACAACCCATACCAGACCTAAGGGCCCATTATGCTCCTGAGGGGGGAACCCATGCCAGATTTTTTAGTTCACTCTCAGGATTCATAACAAACGCCGCCCACGTGTAGAATTGGCGGGAATCCGCGTCGGATCCCCGTTGCTTCTATGACACACTCGCTGGAATGTGCTTTTACTATTCCAGCGAGTGCGAGATGTCGGCACCCTGTCTCCGAGAATCAGCGCAATGCTGTCGTGCTAAAAACACATTCTCGGCGGCAGGCACTGTAGTTTGCACGTAAACGTACTTGGTGTTACTGCACTTGGGCCGTATAGTTTGCACCTAAACGTACTTGTAGTTTACTGCACTTGTGCTGTATAGTTTGCACCTAAACATACTTGGTATGTACTGCACTTGGGCCGCATAGTTTGCACCTAAAGTACTTAGTGTGTACTGCACGTGTCCTCTGCAGTTTGCACCTAAAGCTACGAGGTGTGTGTACTGCTTTTGTCCTCTTCAGGCCATTATAATGTCAGGAAGGGCAACAAAGAGAGGCAGAGAGTCACGAGGACAAGCAGGCTCTGCATCTAGAGGCAACAGTGCTGGTGGACACAGTGCACCCTCTTCAGCACGTGGCCGTTGCACACGCTCGTCCTTCTTTTCGGGAGCTGGCCGTGTTGAGCCTCAACATACAGACAAATTGGTAGAGTGGATGACCAAGCCGTCCTCATCCTCCTCATCCACTCTCACCCAGGCTGAGCTTACTTTGTCTGGCAAAGCAGCTGCCAAGGCATCCTCTTCCCTCTGCACAATGGCATTACACAATCCTTCCCTAGTCCCACCATGTCCTCCTGAGGAGTCCCCCGAACTGTTTCAACACAGTGTTGGGTACATGCTACATAAAGATGCACAGCGTTTTGAAGGCTCCGATGATGAAACACAGATAGAGGAAGGCAGTAATGTGAGCCTAGAGAGAGGGGTTGCCCGAGAGGGACAGCAATCTGTCAGTCATGTTCCCCCAGCTGCAGCATACTGCCAGGTTTTCGACAGTGATGAGAAGGGAGGGGATGATGAGGTCACTGACTCTACGTGGGTGCCTGATAGGAGAGAGGAAGAGGAAGAGGAGAAGGAGGAGGTGGAGGAAGAGGCACAGGCACATCTCCAAAGAGGCAGGATGCCCTCCAGGGGCCAGCTTAAGGGCAGCACACCAACTGCATTACATCGCAGAGCTAAGCCTGTGCAGGGCGCTGCTGTGTCTCAACGTTACTGCAAAAGTTCTTTGGTGTGGGCCCTTTTTGAGACATGTGCATCTGATCGCATCGTTGCTATTTTCAACATATGTCTCAAGCGTATCTCGCATGGTCAAAACATCACCCGCTTGGGCATCACATACTTGACCAGACATATGTCGACCTGCCATGCAGTTCGTTGACAAGCATACCTGAAAGACCCAAACCAAAGAACAAAGCGCACCTCCACTTGCCCCTCATCAGCTGGGATCTCCAACCCCACTAGACCCTCAGTCCTCTCTGAAGCCTGCACTGATAGGACTGAAGGTGTAGAATTAGGTGTGTCACAACCTAGTAGTACATGCAGGCAATTTGCTGATGGTACCAGACAAATTTTCCTGCCCCAGCTGCTGCAGCGCTGAAAGAAGTACTCTCCCAGCCATCCACATGCCCAGCGGTTAAATGCTAGCTTAGCAAAATTGCTAGCACTTCAACTGCTTCCTTTTTAGTTGGTAGATTCTGCCCCCTTTCCCACAGAAGGCGATTCTGGCTCTTTACCGCCATGTGGAAGGCAATGTCCATGCCTCGCTGGACAGGGCGGTCCGTGGTAAGGTGCATATTACCGCTGACTCATGGTCCAGCAGGCATGGACAAGGACGTTACCTCTCTTTCACAGCGTATTGGGTGATTCTGCTGGCAGCTGGGAAGGACGCAGGGCAAGGTACAGTAGTGTTGGATATAGATGATAAAATATGCATTGAATACAAAAAGAAATAACTAAGAAACCAACACCAAGTGCTCCAATGTATAACAGAGTAACACAAAAAAAGCAAGCTGGTATGAATGACAGTGTTGACAAAGTTCATAGAGTGTTGGTATTCAACTCCAGGGAAATAATTCAAAGTTCAGTGAGTTTAGAGAAATGTCCCAAATAGGAGATTGTGATTCTACAGGACAGAAGAGAGCCTCCACCTCCACCTCTTAATGCAGATCTGCTTACCAGATAGATATTAATCATTAGCATCAACAGCACGTCTGGCTGGGTTGCCTTAGCGAATATCCACGTGGATTCCTGTGTGAATCTCCAAACTCGGTCTCAATGCGGCTGGGTCCCAAAAGCAATCACTCCCAAAGTGTAGCCCAGAAAGGAAAAAGGGATGCCAACATAGAGTAGTAACGTTTAAAAAAATGTATTAAAAGAAATTCGTTTGCACTTACAAATATCGAATCCTTTGGGGAGCATATAAATAATAAGCCGGCCGGCTCTCACAATCCGCCCGTCCTTCCGGATGGTCGTGAGGATAAAAACAATGGTGTCGTCAGCACGCCGTTCCTCCCTACGCCGTTTCGTCCAATAGCAGACTTCTTCCAGGGGCACGAGCGGCGTGCTGACTCGCCACCTTTTGATTCGTTTGCAACATTCTAGGACCGCCCTTCTCTGACGTCTGGGGATCATGAATGGCGATCGGCCATCTTTAAAGAGGGATCGCTTGCCAATAGTATGTATTAGCACTGTCAGTGCCTTGAAATCTAAAATCACCCTTTGTAGTAAGGTCGCCCTAAACAGACATGCGGGGATCTCAGGCAGCAATCAACCATTTTGGAAAAGGGATCGCTTGCCAGTAATGTATTAACAGGGGTTGGTAACTAAAAATAGGAATCCACCTGCAGACAGAAAATATATAAAAGAACGTCAATATGGAGTATGAGAGTTGTATGGCAAATGAAGCTGGTGTGACCAACTATAAATCTGCCAATCATTAACCCATTAATGAAGGAAAAAAATATATGAAAAATATATACAGATTTATTCTATATATAAAAAATATATTGAAAAACGACAAAAATAGGGACAATCATTCCATATATACTGAAATGGAGGAAAAGAAAAAATACAAAAAGAATTATTATGATATTAAAACAAAACAATTCCTTTGTGTATGGATACTGTATATCAATAGGATATAACACTACCAAATATTGATATATGTATAATATGCCCTTAATGATAAATGAATATAATCAACAGGGAAAAAAAACATCTGTGTTGGAAATAACTGCAGGGCCAGAAATCCAACTTCCAGCGTACATAGCCACGTTGGAAAAATCAAATAGAATAAAATAAATATAAAATAAATTAAAATTTGAATTAAATTAAAATTCAAAAAAGGTTCAAAAATTAAATGGTAAGGACTTTTTTAATTTTTGAACCTTTTTTGAATTTTAATTTAATTCAAATTTTAATTTATTTTATATTTATTTTATTCTATTTGATTTTTCCAACGTGGCTATGTACGCTGGAAGTTGGATTTCTGGCCCTGCAGTTATTTCCAACACAGATGTTTTTTTTCCCTGTTGATTATATTCATTTATCATTAAGGGCATATTATACATATATCAATATTTGGTAGTGTTATATCCTATTGATATACAGTATCCATACACAAAGGAATTGTTTTGTTTTAATATCATAATAATTCTTTTTGTATTTTTTCTTTTCCTCCATTTCAGTATATATGGAATGATTGTCCCTATTTTTGTCGTTTTTCAATATATTTTTTATATATAGAATAAATCTGTATATATTTTTCATATATTTTTTTCCTTCATTAATGGGTTAATGATTGGCAGATTTATAGTTGGTCACACCAGCTTCATTTGCCATACAACTCTCATACTCCATATTTACGTTCTTTTATATATTTTCTGTCTGCAGGTGGATTCCTATTTTTAGTTACCAACCCCTGTTAATACATTACTGGCAAGCGATCCCTTTTCCAAAATGGTTGATTGCTGCCTGAGATCCCCGCATGTCTGTTTAGGACGACCTTACTACAAAGGGTGATTTTAGATTTCAAGGCACTGACAGTGCTAATACATACTATTGGCAAGCGATCCCTCTTTAAAGATGGCCGATCGCCATTCATGATCCCCAGACGTCAGAGAAGGCCGGTCCTAGAATGTTGCAAACGAATCAAAAGGTGGCGAGTCAGCACGCCGCTCGTGCCCCTGGAAGAAGTCTGCTATTGGACGAAACGGCGTAGGGAGGAACGGCGTGCTGACGACACCATTGTTTTTATCCTCACGACCATCCGGAAGGACGGGCGGATTGTGAGAGCCGGCCGGCTTATTATTTATATGCTCCCCAAAGGATTCGATATTTGTAAGTGCAAACGAATTTCTTTTATTAAATTTTTTTAAACGTTACTACTCTATGTTGGCATCCCTTTTTCCTTTCTGGGCTACACTTTGGGAGTGATTGCTTTTGGGACCCAGCCGCATTGAGACCGAGTTTGGAGATTCACACAGGAATCCACGTGGATATTCGCTAAGGCAACCCAGCCAGACGTGCTGTTGATGCTAATGATTAATATCTATCTGGTAAGCAGATCTGCATTAAGAGGTGGAGGTGGAGGCTCTCTTCTATCCTGTAGAATCACAATCTCCTATTTGGGACATTTCTCTGAACTCACTGAACTTTGAATTATTTCCCTGGAGTTGAATACCAACACTCTATGAACTTTGTCAACACTGTCATTCATACCAGCTTGCTTTTTTTGTGTTACTCTGTTATACATTGGAGCACTTGGTGTTGGTTTCTTAGTTATTTCTTTTTGTATTCAATGCATATTTTATCATCTATATCACACACAATATTGATGTATTAATTCTAGCAGCGCAGCACACCTTATTTATTGCTTACATTTTGTTTATCTGACATTTGTGCCGCAGCAGCACTCACGTTTATTTTCACCTAAGGTTGCCTGGTCTTGCCACCAATTTAACCTTTTGGTTCACATTAGACCTGCGCAGTATTTTCCACTGTTTTTTACAGTAGTGTTGGAGGTTGTTCCGCCACCATGCCTCCAAAACACTACTACTGGTTGTGACACACCTCTCTCCTCCACCCCCTCCTCTTCTTTTTTCTCTGTGGCCTCTTCCTGTGCTGATGTTTCCTCGGAACCAGCCGTGCTTCGTAGGCATACCAGGGGCTACGCAGGAATGCAGGCAAAGAGATGCCATGCAGTACTAGAGCTGGTGTGCTTGGGAGACAGGAGCCACACTGGGGCAGAGGTTCTGTCTGCTCTACAGAGGCAGGCTCAGAGGTGGTTATGGGCCGTTGAATTATAGGCCGTTGCGCGTCACTCAAATTTGGCGCGAACGTCCCGTTTTGTTCGAATTTCGTTTAACGTACAAACAGACAATGTTCGAGTCGAACATACGTTCGTATCGAACGTGGAGCTCATCCCTAGTCTTGAGGATGGATCACTGACAAGAGCTTGCACAGTACGCAATTGAGCTACTGGCTTGCGCTGCATCCAGCGTTCTTTCAGAACGCACATTCAGTGCTGCTGGAGGCTTTGTGACCGATCACAGGGTGCTCCTCTCCACCAACTCCGTCGATCGACTGACCTTCATAAAAATTAATCAGGCTTGGATCAACACCAGCTACCAAGCACCTGATGCTGATGTAACTGAATCATTTTTTTGAAATGTCAGATCCCTTGGAGACTGCCTATGCTGATGCTGAGTGACTGTCCTGTTATGCTGCTGACTGAATATCCTTTTCCTCTTCACTGATCTCGCTGATAGCTAGTAAGAACATTGTTGGTTCTAGGTACCGCCACCAGTGCCTAAGGCCCAATTTTTCTGCCCCTGTTTAACAGGGGCGTATAATAAAAAAATGTTGATGCAATACTTTGCATGTGGCTCTTTGCTGCGCTCCAATTACATTATCTGTGAGGGGTTGCAGTGTTGTGACACCGCCACCAGTGCCTAAGGCCCAATTTTTTAAACGCAGTCACTGTGCCATGCCATCAAATGCAGCCACTGTGCCATGCCATTAAAAGCAGTCACTGTGCCATCAATTGTCACCACTGTGCCATGCCATTAAACACAGCCACTGTGCCATCCATTGTCACCACTGTGCCATGCCATTAAACGCAGTCACTGTGCCATCCATTGTCACCACTGTGCCATGCCATTAAATGCAGCCACTGTGCCATCAATTGTCACCACTGTGCCATGCCATTAAACACAGCCACTGTGCTATCAATTGTCACCACTGTGCCCTTTAATGGTCGCCGCTGTGCCAATGGTCGCCGCTGTGCCAATTGTCCCACTGTGCCCTGTAAATTGCTCTCCCCCCCCGCCCGGCACTTACCTTTACTGGAGTCAGGCATCCACGTCCCACGATGTCTTCTCCCGCCCCCGATGACTGACAGGCGTCTCAGCCAATCAGGTTACCGGTAGCCTGAACCGGCCAACCTGATTGGCTGAGACGCCTGTCATCTTATCCAAGGGGCGTACAGTCTGTGCGCTCCAAGAATAAGCTTCCGGGACCCGAGGGCTGTACTGGGAAAGCCTATCAGAACTGTTGGCTCTGATAGACATTTCCGTACAGCCAACCAGCTGGCGTTATTCAGATGGCGGGACATGAGCGCCGACCATCTGAATAACAACGGCAGCGGCGATAATAACACAGATTCGTGCAATGCATGAATCTATGTTATTAGACTCAGTGGCGGTGAGAGCTAGTGGGGGCAGCGCTCCAGCGCCCTCTATGGAAGAACCGCCACTGCTCTGAACATTCTCCATGATCTGGGCCTTCACTTTCTTTGGGTTTTTGTAAGGCCCATTTTTGCAATCATAGTCCTCCTTTTTAAGGATTGCCACCATCTCGACCATCTCATCAAAGGACATGTTGGTGGCTTTGTACCTCCTGCTCCTGGTGTGTGCTACCGCCTGGCCTCTCTCCTGCCTTGGGGTTGCAGCTTGCTGTGTGACCTCCATGATGTCTTCACCGTCTTGCATTGACCGACTGAAAAGGGGCATGGCAATTACTAGAACGATCTTCATGGGTGGGGAAACGTTCAGAGCTTCTCGCATGCGCAGTGTATAAAGGGATATTGTGTGAGTGAGAACGTCTTTCACAGTCTGTATAAAAAGTCGGAAGAAACGATCGTGCAGTACGACAATACGCAACTCGATTTTGGACTTCATGATCAGTGGATGAGTTTGTGGGTTAAGAAAGCTTAGTAGTAAAAGGCTTGACTGATATTAGCTTTTTTTGCTTAATTTTGACTTGCAGAAATAATGGAGGCCTTCAGAGATCAGGAGTTATTCACAGAATTTGTTCAAAAGGGGCTCCGGATGGCAACCCCCCTTTTTTATTGAATTTATCTTTCCCCAAAAAAAAATTTATTCAGCCAAGATCTGGCATTGTAATGGCCCCCCCACCCCTAAAATAATCGACATATTGTTGCCACACAGCACGTGCACTTTGGGGGACCAAGCCTGTATGGACAGGCTCACGGGCCACCACTGGAACATCAATGGACTCATCAGGCATAAGTGTCATGTGTGAAAAGTGGGCTGGCTGCTACGTGAAATCGTGACCTCTGATGGCCGCTAATGCACTAAACAGTCACCTCAAAAGACATTAATAATCTTGTTATCATATAGTTGATAATGGTGATGTACCAAAAAAGAAACATTGAAAAAAACAGAAACCAAAAATATACCAAGTGATGTGAAAAAATTATTGAAAAATTAAAAAACATCAACTGGGTATGCTGAGTTTAACTTTGACTCTAAATAAATTAATATACAGTTCAAAGTGTTGCAAAAAGTCTGTGAAGAATAATTAACAATCACCCGTACTACTGTATCGTGACAAATTAATTAAACGTGTCTAAATAAGCAAATAACGTGTCCTCCACCAAGCTTATGAATTGGCCTCTTACCGAACTCCCATGATCCCCTGCTATGAGGGTTAAAAAACAGCATATAATAGGTCCCAATGACGTGTTGTCAGATATGCATTCCTGGATCTCGTTTTCAAAGGTGTTGCAGCAAGATGAATGGCCACCATGAAAAAAACATCAATATCAATAGCTCCACATGGTGTGTTATCATTTAAAAAATGTATTTAAAATGCACTTACAGTTATGCAGTTCTAAAATCGCCTTGAAATTTTGATGTGCCGGCTGGTACACAAAAACCCTCAGACGCTCGTCCACTGGGGTTCAGGAACTGGGTGACAACAGCGCGTCGCTCACCCTACGTCCGTTTCGAAAATAAATTTTGTCTTCCAGGGGCTGGAGATCACCTATTTTCATATATTTGTGTTAGTTTAAAGCCAGTTGGGGGTAGCACGATTTTTATTTTTCTTATGCTCATTTCTTGTATTTACTGTTTACATGCAAATCGCAGCACCTGGAGGAAATACACTGTCACTACGCTGTATTTTTCTCCCTCTTTTTTATTTTTTTCACAATTTTTACCGCAGTCTCTTACCAATTTCCCACAAGTGTCATGTAGTTTGATGAGGGTCTCTTTAGGAAATTGTGCAATATGCAGCAGTAAAGTATGACATGAGTCAGATTCTACTTAACAAACCTACAGTCCTTGTCTTGTTTGCACCGCCTGTATACTGCTGTTCAAAGTATATAGGGCCAAAGGGTCTTGTAATGACCGGGGGGGGGAGTGGTGGCGGGGAAACACATGCTATTTTTTTACAGTGATTTTTATCCATATTGCAGGGCCAGGGACCAAACATTACATTAAAGCCGCAAGCAGTCTTAAATTTCTTTTTTCTTATAGTAATCTCATTTTGTGCAGGGACGGTTCTAAACACCTGCCACTACTATAGACACCCAGCAGGTAGGATATTTAAAGGAATTTTTTTTTTCGCTTTAAGCATCATTAAAATCGCTGCTACAGAAAAAACTACAGTTTTTAAATCCCTGGGGCAAGACCCGGGTTCTCAAAGACATTTTCCAACAATAACTTGAATATTGGGCTTTAAAATTAGCACTTTTGAATTTGAATGTTCGAGTCCCATAGACTTCAATGAGGTTCTAAATGTTTGCGCGAACGTTCGGTCCGTTGGAACGTTCTGGTGCGAACTGAATGCGGGGGTGTTCGGCTCATCCCACCCCTCATTTTGACACTGCTTTGGGACAAATCCCACTATGTCAAGATTAAGGCTTTGTCCATCCATGAATGAAAGAGAAAATAGGATTTTATGCTCACCTTAAAATCTCTTTCTCTGAGTTCATGGATGGACACAGCACCCACCCCTCTCTTTTTTTTAAAGTTTGTACTGCTTGCTACGAACTGAACTGCTTGGTGCAGGCTGAGAGGATATAGTCAGTGGGACTGCACCCTGGGCAGGGAGGGGCGGTTCAGCTTTGAAATTGTTAACACTTTCTGCCTAGTCACTCCTAAAGATAGTGTGGTAGATGTGAAATAAAATGAATATTTTTGTGTTATGAATAGAGCCACTCAGATGTTGCCTTTCCTTCATTATATCGTTTGTTTCCTTTTTATTGCTTGATCTATGGAGTTATTATGTATGTATGGATATATATTGCAACACTGTTATTATCCTTACATGAAGAAACAGATAATGTTTTAAAGTTATGAACCCAGCATTGAAAATATGAAGAAGCAGATATTACCTTGTAAAAGTTACCATTTGAAATGGAGTAACAAAAGGACATGTTATTAAGAGCAGATGTCATTCCCCCCACTCTCCACTCTAAGCTCACTCCCAAGCCACCCCTCCCTTCTAGATTTCTCAGTTGTGACAGGAAAAGACTTCCCCTTCCCCTCCTTTTCACTCGGATCTCCTGAACGCTTGTGGAGGAAACTTGTCTGCTGTACTGAGGGGACTTTATGCCACATGACAAGAAGGGTGTGTGCAGCTTTCCCTGGAATGGACTTGTGAGAAGAAACCACCCTTTATATGAACTGACCAATGAGGACTCCCATGCTGAGTACAAGGGGGTGGGGGAGATAGGTGTGACATGTATGGGTTGACCAATGAAATGCATGTACTTGTGATGTCTTTTTGCAAATAAAAGGAATGGAAAGGCCCCGACACTTCCTGTTGGTTCGATGCTGAAAAGGTGAGCATGTAAGATTCTGTGTCTGGATTGCACATTTCATCTTATCATTAATTTGGGTCAGACGGCATGAATTAGGGGTTCACCCTGAGAAATTGTGTCAGGAAATCAAAGTGTCTACATCAATTGGCGTATCCCAACGTGACTTTGCTTTTTATCTGACCAGTCGCAACGGAGGCTTGAATGTAGAGACCCTGTTCAAATCTGCAGCATGGCAGGCTCTCTCGATTCCAGTTTTTTTGGTTTCTGGCCAGTTCAAAGACCGTTCTTGAGCAAAGTTTTTAACCCATCGTCCCCTCTGCCGGGCTGAAGTCTATGTTTTATGTTAGTTTGAATGAGACTGTTTCGGGGGTATGTCTGTAGGTGGGCACTATCTTCTCTTCAGGGGGTCCTGAGCCTGTGACACATGATGGCGTGTCTTGGGGGGATATGTATATGTGTGTATGGTGCCGATGAAATCCTTCCAATAAAAAAAACCATCCGTGATTTGCTGGTGTTGGGTTAAGTGAGGTTGGCAATATGCACATGTAGATATGTCTGGTCTGAAGAGGAGTTTCGGGGAAATATGGTTATGGATAGACACGGAATTAAATTTTTGTTCTTTTCTTTTGGTAAAGGTTTTAGCCACGTGGTGTCAAAATAGTCTGGGGTTGCAAGGAATGGTGTTTGGTAATGAAGTAGCACATTAAAATTCTCACCAGATTACATTATACATATGTGTATAGAGACAAAATACATTTATGTATATTTTTTTAGTTATAGTTATATTTGGGGTTAGGGGTAATAGACGCTCTATAGACAGAGGGCTGAAACAGTTGTATTCTGTGTTTTTTGTGATTTGTTTTGTTTGTTTGTCCGTATTATACAGTGCTGTGCATTTTTTTACATGCATTTTTGTTCTGGAAGATGTACGCTGCACATGCTACAGCCTGCTTTCCTTCCCTTGTGCTTTGAACAGACTCTGGGTTTCCCTCCCACCCTCCCCCCCTCACCTCAGATCAGATGTCTCTCCTGCCTGTCTTTAAAGTTGAACATTTGTCAAGTTTTCTGCTCTGAAAAGTTCATTTTGAGCATAGGACTAGTGTGTGCCTACTATGTTTTTTTTTGTCAAGACTGCATCTATTGTTTGTTAGTTTCTGTCTTCAGACTAAAAAGTTTTTGTAGTTGAAACACAGGAATTCCCCCTCCCCCCTCCAGTATGGCTTAATAACCCTTTCCTTGCTGGCAGCTACCAAACTTCCTCTTCTACCCCCCCCCCCTTTCTCAGCAGTTTCAAAAAACTCCCTTCCCCCTACACCCCCCCTCCTCCTGAAAAAAAAGACAGGCTGCCAAAAAATTGCAACATGTTATCTGTTTATAGCAACTGCTAGTAATATATAAGACAGAGTTTTGGTTACTCACAATGCTTTTTATATTTCTCACTGGCTTTGATGGTGGTATGATTTATGCTCTGATGTATAAAGGGCTTTTTGCCAGTTGATTGTTGTCATGTGATACCCAGGGCCTGTTACTATGGTTATTGACCCTTCATTTCCCTCATGTTCTGCCCACAATGCCCCAGCTGCTGGAAGCATGGGCCCCGCCCGAATGCTCGAGGCCTTGCCCCATCTTGCCCCTATCCCTGAACGCAGATGGTGTCACCTCCTGCCTGCAGCCCACTGGCCCACTGGTTCTTCTTCTTCATTCTCTCCTTAGTCTGTCCAGGGGGGTGTAGGTAACATGCCACTTCACTGGACAGACATGTAAGGGAAGAGAATGATGTAGAGTGGCAAACCTACCTAAAGGTAGAATCTGCTCATTTGCTGTCCTGGACCCCAATGCGTTGATTCCATGGTGTAGCGCTGAGGTTGTAGAGAGTGAGTAAATCCTTGCGTTCATTGCTACAGTCCTTGCGTCCACAGTCACAAATGAAGGATGAAGGCCTCTGGGTATCACATCAGAACATTTTACATATCACGTTTAAACGGTTTTATTCCACATGATATATGATACCACCCTCAGAGTTAGTGGGCATAGTATACAGTATTTCCCAAGACCATTTATTATCCTCAGTTGATGTCTTGTTTAAAGACAGTCTCTAAATTAGGTTGTTATGGGCGATGACAGTTGCAATTACAGTCTGATACTTTGAAACTTATGTGACTGCTCTTGAAAAATAATTAACTAATATCCGTGGACAAGTTTTTTCTTGCATTTTTGATGTAGGTACCGGTAAGGAACACAAAAACATTCTCTGGAGATGAGATATGATGGACTGTGCCACCCACATCTGAATGAAACTATATTTCTTTTTTCAAATACATGTGATTGTGACCACTGGGAATTTGTGGGTTGGAATATAGTTGATCTAGGTTTTGATATAAATAGATCCCAAAGGGGGGTCCTAGATAAGTTTAAAGCAACTACAGGTTTTGAGTCCCATAATCACTGTGATATATTTCATAGGATAATTAGTTAATTAATGTCAGAGTGTAAATAAGTTCTGTAATAAGAAAATTAAGTTTAATAATGTCTGTAAATGTGTATAAATATCTAGCCTAAACAACTGAAAATGTGTTAGGATATAATATGTCAAAGCACAAACATGGGATCAGAACAAAGGTTTAAGAGAAAATTATTGATTATGGTTGTGTAAAGAATTGTAAAAAAAACTCAGATTATGGTAAACAGCATGGTATTTGGTATTTAAACAGAAAATCCTACAGATCTGATTGCAAGCAATGTTTACAACAGATTCTAAAAAAAATATATAAAAATAGTAAAAATATTAAAATATTAAAGTTATGTTCAATCTAAAAATTATATAAAAATAAAATAGTAAAAACAGTAAAAATAAAATAAAAACAAACGAGTGTTAAAAGTTTTTTATAATGTGACGTTACTGACAGAGTGGAGATTCTGGTTGAAAGGAGGAGTTTCTCGTGAAAATGGCCACTTCACAGTTCATTAGGCTGGAGCTAGTCGGTGAATTTCACAAGTTTCTCTTCTAAACTATCTGTTGTCGATGCTGTGGTTGGGAAGTGTCATATAATAATGTAATGTACATGATTTTTGGCATATGTACAAACTAAATAAGTTTAACAATTTTGAAAAAAGGTTGAAAATTTGAAAAACAATACAATTTGATTGTATTGTATATGGTGCATCTATAGCTCTTATACAATCTTCTCTAAGTAAATGGGTGGGGAACAGATGTTTCCTTTAAGGCCTCGTACACACGAGGCAATTAATTTGTTCAAATCGGTCGGACCGACCGATTTGAACAAATCTGTCTGTTTGGATTTTGGTTTGCCTGCGTGTACACACGAGCAAACCAAAATCCCCGCCAGCAGACGGCGCGCTGACGTGTCGGTGACGTGGCGGTGACGTTGACGCTGCCACGTCACCGCACCAGGAAGTAAAACACTTCCGCGCATGCGTCGAAATCATTCGGCGCGTGTGCGAGAAGACATGTCTGCTGGTTAGCGTACTAACCAGCAGACATGTCGGGCGGACGGGTTCCCAGCCGACAGATTGGTAAGCATGCTTTCAAATCTGTCGGCTGGCCAAATCCGTCTGCTCGCCCGTACACACGATCGAATCTGTCTGCTGGGACGGTCTAGCAGACCGTTTCCAGCAGACAGATTTGATCATGTGTACGCGGCCTAAGAGAGGATTAAGGATATGTAAAAATGAAGAAAGGTGGTGATGTCTGCGATGTGAATGGTGAGAAAGCGAGATACAGAGATCTTGCAGGATAAGTGGCTATGCCAAGGGGCGTGCATGAGGGTGGGTGGGAGCGGGGTACAGAGCAAAAACAATAACAGACTTAGGTCCTTATACCAGTGCAGGGCGTAAATTATATAAAGATACAATAATATGTGGTACAAATGCAAAAGTGACAAACATACTCAAAAAAACAAAACAAAATCCATATAGCAAAGGCAAATAGGGTGTGATATATGCAGAGTGCTTCCTAAAGCTGAAGTTAATAAGTGTTGAGACCAGAGATGGCATCCCACAGAGAACGCCTCTGGATAGGAAACTCCAATAGGAGAATGACAGCAGCACTCATCAGCAGTAGGTCATTAAAAAATCCCCTAAGGAAGTCACGTGGTGTGACAGGACGCGTAGGGATCGAGGAGCATTAGCGTCCACACGCCTGACGCAGGAAGACCCACCTGCCGACCGTCTGGTATCTGTGTGTCCAGTATCACCTTTTTAAATGTGAGTGAAATGTGTTTTTTTCAATAAATGTGTTCAATTTTGCGGGGCTGTGCTATGGTCTGTCTCTCTCCTGGCATGTACACTGTCTGAGGCTTCTTCTGATTCGATCCAAGTGCCTATCCAGCCCATTCAGAGAATAGGAGCAGCCAGGTGCATATCCAGGACCAAGGGCGAACTCGTAGTTCGTTGGAGATAGGCCCACCATCCATTACCTCCATGTAAGTGAATGCATGTGTGATACATGATGTATGACCAGATGCCCCTCTCATACTGTACCATGATCCTATTCGTTTCTTTTTTCATGACCTACTGCTGATGAGTGCTGCTGTCATTCTCCTATTGGCGTGCATCTCCCCGGAGTTGGGCTTTTGGCTATCCGTGCAATGAGGTGAGGAGCTAGGGACCACCAGAGGTGTTCACTGCAAACTTTTCTCCTGGCACTACATCTTTTTTCTCTTGGATACCTGGGAAGCATCTTGAGAGACTTTTTTGTGTATTATTTCCTATCCAGAGGCGTTCTCTGTGGGATGCCATCTCTGGTCTCAACACTTATTAACTTCAGCTTTAGGAAGCACTCTGCATATATCACACCCTATTTGCCTTTGCTATATGGATTTTCCTTTGTTTTTTTGAGTATGTTTGTCACTTTTGCATTTGTACCACATATTATTGTATCTTTATATAATTTACGCCCTGCACTGGTATAAGGACCTAAGTCTGTTGTTGTTTTTGCTCTGTACCCCGCTCCCATCCACCCTCACGCATGCCCCTTGGCGTAGCCACCTATCCTGCGAGATCTCTATCTCGCTTTCTCACCATTCACAGCGCACACATCACCACCTTTCTTCATTTTTACCTTTTCTCTCTGCCCAGGACAGATTGCTAGGTGTTTGCAGCAGTGCCCCCATCCCCCCATCCCACCCTTCCCGGCGTAGCGCAGGAGCCCTCTTTACAATATTAAGGATATGTGATCCTAGCTGTTGGAGATCAGGTTACACAGCCTGACATGCTGTGTTACCCTGCTGTGTGTTTGCAGAAGGCAGAAACTATGTGACTTTCTAGGGAGAGGTTTAAATGACTGAGAGTTCATTGAGATTTTTGAAGGCAAAAAATATTTGAGTTTATGTTAAGTAGGCTATAAAGGTTTTTTTTAATAGGGTAAAATCTTTTAATAACAGGTGATTAGTTCATAATCATTTGGAGATCTGAAGGGAAGCCCATATTAATGAATATATTTTGTTTGATATAGAGATCTTTCTTTCTTTCTTTCTCTTTCTTTCTTTCTTCTTTCTTTCTTTCTTTCTTTCTTTCTTTCTTTCTTTCTTTCTTTCTTTCTCTTTCTTTCTTTCTTTCTTTCTCTCTTTCTTTCTCTCTCTCTCTCTTTCCCTTCCTTTCTTTCTTTCTTTCTTTCTTTCTCTCTTTCTCTCTTTCCCTTTCTTTCTTTCTTTCTTTCTTTCTTTCTTTCTTTCTTTCTCTCTCTTTCCCTTTCTTTCTTTCTCTCTCTTTCCCTTTCTTTCTTTCTTTGTTTCTTTCTTTCTTTCTCTCTCTTTCCCTTTCTTTCTTTCTTTCTTTCTTTCTCTTTCCCTTTCTTTCTTTCTTTCTTTCTTTCTCTCTCTTTCCCCCTTCTTTCTTTCTTTCTTTCTTTCTTTCTTTCTTTCTTTCTCTCTCTTTCCCCTTCTTTCCTTTCTTTCTTTCTTTCTTTCTTTCTTTCTTTCTTTCTTTCTTTCTCTCTTTCTCTCTTTCTCTCTTTCTCTCTCTCTCTCTTTCCCTTTCTTTCTCTCTCTTTCCCTTTCTTTCTTTCTTCTTTCTTTCTTTCTTTCTTTCTTTCTTTCTTTCTTCTTTCTTTCTCTTTCTTTCTTTCTTCTTTCTTTCTTTCTCTCTCTCTTTCCCTTTCTTTTTCTTTCTTTCTTTCTTTCTTTCTTTCTTTCTTTCTTTCTTTCTTTTTTCTTTCTTTCTTTCTTTCTTCTTTCTTTCTTTCTTTCTTTCTCTCTTTCTCTCTTTCTCTCTCTTTCTCTCTTTCCCTTTCTTTCTTTCTCTCTCTTTCCCTTTCTTTCTTTCTTTCTTTCTTTCTTTCTTTTCTCTCTCTCTCTCTCTCTCTCTCTCTCTCTCTCTCTCTCTCTCTCTCTCGTATTTTACTAAAATGTAGGTTTTTGCGCCATTTCTTTTGAAGATTATCTTACTTTAAGGGTGTCTTTTTAAAAATAATTAAATATGGTGTGAATCTGCATAGCTTAAGAAAGGTCAGATAAAATAGTGAAAATTAAAGATATGAATAAATGAACAGGTGATATAGTATGATAGATTCATATTTATGGATTAAAAGGTCATCTTCCAGATTTTGGATTGACGAAAGGTGTTCAGTGGAACAGGAGTGTTGTGTTTTTGTAGATGGATCCCTATAAGGGCACAATGAATCTTTAAAACTGAACCAAAGGCTGCTTGTTTAAACAGTCATGTGACAAGACTATTCATACTATTCATACTGTGTAACCAATCGGTTCTGATAACTAGTGTAATTTAATGAATAAGTTCCTTGCTTAGCATCACTTTGGCATAGATACGCTTGAACATCCGACAAGTGTAATACCATTACACTTGCGGATCGTAGTTCTAATGACAACTCCGGCCACTAGGTGGCCTTTACGTTGTTTTCTCATTTGCCTATGCAAATGAGGCTACTACGCCGATTCCCGATCGCTTTTACACCGCCCCGTCGTCGCGTACGCCGTTTTCGTTCACGTAAGGTTACCCCTGCTTCTATGAGGAGTAACCTTACGAAGTACCGTCGGATGGCGTCAGATGCCATGTTAAGTATGGCGTCGGGTCAGCGTCGTCTTTTTCCGTCGCTTACGTCGTTTTACTAACTCGTTCGCGAATAGGGCATTGCGTAGTGACGATCACGTTGCTGAGTGTTATCCCCATGCTGACACATTCCTCCGACTCATACTCTTCTTTCTGTGTGTTTAGCAGGCCTGCAGGAATGCCTTGAGAGCTAAGGGAGTCCTTCTCTTCCTCCCGCTGTTCTGCCTCAAGTGCCCTGTCCATTATTCCACAAAGCATGTGCTCCAACAGGAAGACAAGAGGGACAGTATCACTGATGCATGCATTGTCACTGCTCACCATCCTCGTGGCCTCCTCAAATGGTGACAGGACAGTTCATGCATCCTTGATGCATCCTTGATCAGTAGCCACTGGCGTGGTGAAAAGAAGCCAAGCTCCCCTGACCCTGTCCTGGTGCCATACTCACACAGATACTCATTGATGGCCCTCTGCAGCGTATGTAGCTGCTGCAGCATTGCCAGCGTTGAGTTCCACCTGGTGGGCATGTCACAAATGAGGCAGTTGGTGGGCAGGTTGCATTCCCTTTGAATGTCAGTCAGAAGAGTACTGGCTTTGTATGACCAGTGGAAATGACCACAGACTTTTCTGGCCTGCCTCAGGAGATCCTGTAAGCCTAGATACCTACTCAAGAACCATTGCACCACCAAATTCAGGATGTGTGCCAAACATGGAACATGGGTCAAGTGTCCCTGTCGGAGGGCGGAGAGAAGGTTGGTGCCATTGTCGCATTAAACCATTCCTGGCTGTAGCTGGCGTGGCGTCAACCACCTCTGAGTCTTCTCCTGCCAATCATCATACAGCAATGCACTGTGATCTCGCAGTGCATTATGGGGTGTTCCAATGTTTGGTGTCGACCTGACCCGAACATCGAGCTCATCCCTAGTTTACACACACAAATCCCTGTGCTAGCTTTCGAGTAGGTGATCACACGTGGCTGGTGGCTTCCTGGCTGGCCACGTGCATCGGGTCCCTCGCAATGACAGAATCTCTGCAGCAGTGTGGCTCCTATCCCCTAAGCAGACCAACTGAAGCACCGCATGGCATCTTTTTGTCTGAGTGCTTGCGTAGCCCCTTGAACACCTACAGATCACTGTTGGCTCAGAGGACAATCTGCAGAAGAGGCCATAGAGGAAGAAGAAGAGGGTGGGTGGATGAGAGAGCTGAGGAAGAATCACCACTAGCATTTTGGAGACGTGGCGGAACAAGCTCAAACAATACTGAACCCTGTTCTGCATCCTTCTCAGCTGCCAGCAGAATTACTCAGTGTGTCATGAAGGAAAGATAATGTCCCTGCCCGTGCCTGCTGGACCATGAGTCAGTCGTAATATGTACCTTACTGCTGTGACTGCCCTGTCCAATGAGGCCAAAACATTGTCTTCCACATGCCGGTAGAGAAGTGAAATGGCCTTCCATTAAAAGAAATGGAGTTTGGAACCTGCCACTGAGGTACAGCACATTCCACAAATTCACGAAAGTGGTCAGAGTCTACCAGCTGAAAAGACAACAGTTGCAGTGCTAGCAAATTGGCAAAGCTTGCATTCAAACGCTGAGCATGTGGATGTCTGGGACCGAATATCTTTTTACGGTTTAGAAACTGGGGTAGGGAAATGTGCCTGCTAAAATCAGATGGTGGTGTACTGCTAGCAGATTGACTGCAAGTACTTGGGACACCTAATGCTATAACTTAATTTCTCTCAGTGCAGGTTTTTGAGAGGTTGGAGATCACAGATAAGGAGCAAGGAGATGCATTGGAGGTTGTCATATGTCTGGTCAATCATGTGGTGCCCAAGCGGCTGCTGTTTTGGACACGCTTGGTCCACTTCAGACATGGGTTGCAAACAGCAACGGTGCGATCTGCGGCACACGTGTCAAAAAAGGCCCACACCAATGAACTTTTCCAAATCAGCGGGGAGTTAGCAGCGGCCTGCACCCAAGAAGCTCTGTGTGTAATGCAATAGGGTGGCTGCCCCCTGGAGGGCATCCTGCCTTGTTGGAGATGTACCTCCTCCTCTCTTCTATCAGGCACCCAAGTAGAGTCAGTAAGTAGAGTCAGTAACCTCATCATCCCCTCCCTCCTTGTCACTGGAGCAAACTTGGCAGTATGCTGCAGCTGGGGGAACACGACTGCCAGTTTCTAGTCCTTATTGGGCACCCCCTCTCTCTACGCTCACATTACTCCCTTCCTCAACCTGGGAACCAACATCGGAGCCTTCAAATCACTGCGCATTTTCCAGCAGCATGTACCCAACACTGTGGTCGAATAGTTCAGGGCACTCCTCTGTGCATGATGGTGGGGATACAGCTGCTCTGTATTGTGTACTATGCATATTAAATATATATATATATATATATATATATATATATATATATATATATATAGGGTTTGACAAATTTGCTTGGAATCTAGGAGCCAGCTAAAAAAGTTGGGAGCCAGAAAATGAGCACCGCCCCGCCAAGCTCGCGTGCAGAAGCGAACGCATACGTGAGTAGCGCATGCATGTGTAAACGGTGTTCAAACCACACATGTGAGGTATCACCGCGATTGGTAGAGTGAGAGCAATAATTCTAGCCCTAGACCTCCTCTGTAACTCAAAACATGCAACCTGTAGAATTTTTTAAACGTCACCTATGGAGATTTTAAAGGGTAAAAGTTGCCATTCCACGAGCGGACGCAATTTTGAAGCGTGACATGTTGGGTATCAATTTATTCGGGATAATATTATCTTTCACACTATAAAAAAAAATGGGCTAACTTTACTGATGTCTTATTTTTTTTAATTAAAAATAAAATGAATTAAAATGTTATTCTCTAGGGCAGTGTTTTTCAACTCCAGTCCTCAAGGCACACCAACAGGTCATGTTTTCAGACTTTCCATTATTTTGCACAAGTGATTTGATCAGTTTCACTGCCTTAGTACTCACCACAGCCATTTCATCTGAGGGAAATCCTGAAAACTTGACCTGTTGGTGTGCCTTGAGGACTGGAGTTGAAAAACACTGCTCTAGGGTGTTAGAATAAAAAAATATATATATAATGTTTGGGGGCTCTAATTAGAGGGAAGGAGATGGCAGTGAAAAAACTGGGGAAGATCCATTAGAATTGCTGGTTTACTTGTCATGCCAATGACCACCACAAGATGGCACCATATCACAGAAGGAAGCTTAGGCCTGCAGAAACCTGCAAAGCCGCTGCCTCTATTATCGGCAGGCGCGGCCCGACGTGATCGCGCGGTGGCGAAGGTGGGGGCGCATGGAGACACAGGATGGGGTATCTCTGCAGGCCTAAGTCTCTTTCCTTGTAGTCACAATTGTGACCGGGCGCCCAGATTTTGTCGAACCCTGTATGTATATATATATATATATATTAGACTGACTGTGTGTGTGTGCATCTATATTTATATATATATATATATATATATATATATATATATATATATATATATATATAAAAAATAAAATACACTGCCATTAACTGAATAACATGCTTGCTTAATCAAAATCACGCTATATTTCCGCCCACACCAACAACACTACACAGGACCGCCGTGTAGGCAGCCTTATATAGTGTGGGGCATGGACTTAGTCCCCCTGAGCCATAATTGGCCAAAGCCAATTATGGCTCTCTTAGCAGAGGACGTTGGGCTTGGCCAAAGCATGCAGGTCAGGTGCATACTTTGGCCAATCATCATACAGTAATGCACTGTAATCCCGCAGTGCATTATGGGGTGTTCCGAACTTATGTTCGACACGAACATTCGATGTTTACACACACAAATCCCTGTGCTTGCTCTCAAGTACGTGATCGTGCATGGCCAGCGGCGATTGCTCCCGGCTGGCCACGCGCATCGGGTCCCCTGCAATGCAGCGGGTGCGTGCGCCCTCTGGCGGCTCTTAAAGGGCTGACATATAGGTACGAGATTTTTCGCACCCTTGCCACTGTGCCGACGTATATTGGCGTGAGCCGGTCGGCAAGTGGTTGAAGTATTGATCCTAAAATAAGACGTATTCATAGGGCCAGATTCAGGAAGATGCGTGCATATTTTATCCAGTGTAGAGCAGCGCATATACGTTACGCTGACGCAAACTAGTGAGTCAACTACAGTATTCACCAAGCGCATGTTCGTTACTTTGCGGCGGAGTAACGAAAATGCGCTGGCGCAACCCGACGCAAGTGGAAGTGGGTGTAATCATATGTAAATTATGGGCGGAGCCCAGCGCAGTGACTTACGTTCATCGCATCATCCACGGAGCATGCGCAGTGAGGGAGGGCTCCACTCGCTCCCCTGTGCGCATGCTCACAACTTCCGTCGGCACCACTTCATGGGAAACGGCAGCGCAATGTGTTCCGTTGCGCGTATAAAAGCGGCCACAGATGCGCCTTTCCGGCGCAAAAGTATATACCCGGTTCCCCCCACCCCAGGGAAGTAACTTTTGCTGTGCGATGGCTGCTCCCTTTCCCCGCAAAGAGAGAAGAAACCTCAACTTTAATGCCCAGGAGCTGTCAGTATTGATCTCCGCTATGGAGACCTACAATGACTTCCTTCATGACAGGAAAAGTAGGAAGACCAGCCGGGACAGGAAGCATCCTGGAGAGCATTGCTGGCAGGGTCAATGTTTTGGGCTACTCCACCCGGACTGCTGCCGATATCGGGAAAAAGATCAACGACTTGAGGCGCAAAGTCCGTGGCAAGGTGGCCACCATCAGGAGGCATGAGAGGGGCACGGGGGGTGGACCCCCATGTGCGGTCAGCCTGACCACGGAGGAGGAGGTGGTCGCCCGCTGCCTGGAGAGGGAGCAGTTGGAGGGGGTACCAGGATATGATTCCGTGGAGTTAGGCTCCAGGACAGGTAAGTGTTTTTTATCCCCTATTTGGTGTGTTGCATGTGGGGGGGGGGGGGGGTACATGTGCCAAGTGTGTGGGACCACCCAACATGTGTCTGCTTTGTGTCATCCACAGATGACGGAGCTGGGCCATCATTTGTCCGCGGCCAGTCCACCCCATCCCCCCAACTGCATTCTGATCCCGATCCCCTGGGTGGTGAAGACATTGAGATGGAGGGGAGTGCCCACACCTCACCTGCTGAGGTGGTTGAGGAGGAGCCTGTTGTTCCCGAGCAGGACTTTGTTTTATTTTTGGAGGAGTCCTCCCCTTCAGCAGGGCCCTGTCTAATCCCCTCCCCCATCCTAGGAAGCCCCTCAAGGGCGACTCCATCCCCCCGGGGACTACCTTCTCCTGGCCCCAGGAAGGCCACAGGGAAGACCAGGGGGGTGTCTGACATGGTCCAGGACCAGGTGGCGAGGGACCACGCCAGGCAGACCCAGCAGATGGGGGACATAGCTGGGCACCTGGACCAGATGTCTAACGCAGTGCAGGACGTCAGTGGTGACCAGTCTGGGGGAGGTGCAGGCTGATCTTCGGCACCTCACTGCAGCCGTCCAGGCCAACACTGCTGCCATCCGGGACCAGGGGAGGCAGAGGCAGCGGGCCCAACATTATGAAGTGACCCGGCAGCTCAGGATGCAGGCCCACATCAATTCATACCTCGGCCGGATCGCCCTGGTCTTGGAGGGCATGCAGGCCACACCTGCCAGGAGTGGCCCACCGGGGGATCAGCTACCTCCAGATGCCCCCCCACCCCCACCCACTCCCTCCAGGCAGCTGAGGAGCCAGAGAGGGGCCACCAGAAGGAGCCCCCGTCAGCCCAGATGAGGGCTTTTTTTTTGGCTCAGGTTATGAGTTTTTTTTTTTATTTCATATTGCTCAGGTTATGAGTTTTTATTTTGAGTTTAACTGCACACGGTCAGGAGTGCAGAGGACAGTGTGAATGGTGTGTGAATGTGAGGGGGTGGCACTCCTGCCAGTAAGGGGTTCACCCTCGGCCGTTGGGGAGAAGTTATCCCCACGGCTGTGTGAATGACGTGTGAATGGTGTATGAATGGACAGCAACATCATTGGGGCCTTGACGCCGGCGTTGCTGCTCCCAAGTCCTGCATGTTGGACTTGGGCTAATCCAATGTGATGTGCATGTGGTGTGTGTGATCCAGGGTCATCAGTGGTGTGCATGCGTGCATTGTCCGTGTGATCAATGTTTTTGTTTAGTGTCCAAAGATGCCTACAGCGAGGACCCTCCTGACTGCTCTTCCATCAGCTGAATGGGTCTCCTCTGGCAGGGGGGGACTGTCTGGTTGGGGGGTTAGGTCATCACGTATGTCAATCTGCAGGCCCTTTCTCATGGCAAAGTTGTGCAGAATGCAACATGCACCGATGATCTGACACACAAAGGTAGGGGAATACAATAGGGCCCCCCCAGACTTATCCAGGCAGCGGAAACAGGACTTCAGGAGCCCAAATGTTTTCTCCACCACTGCACAAGTTTTGATACGTGCCGCATTGTATCTTCTCTCTCCTCTGGTTTTGGGGTTCCGGAAAGGAGTCATTAGATGGGGTCCCAGTGCATATGCAGAGTCACCTGTAAGGGAGAAGACAGGAGGATGTTAGTCATGCATGTGCCCCTTGTGATGTGTGCATCATGGGGGGGACAGTCATGCCTGCCACCCATGTTACTCACCAACCAGCCAGCTGTCCCCATACATGTTCTGTTCGAATTCCGTTGGGGTGGGGCTCTGATTGTATATGTAGCTGTCATGGCTGGATCCAGGGTGTTTGGCACGGACGTGCCATATGAGGTGTTGGGCATCGGTTATCACCTGTACGTTGATGGAATGCCAATGCTTCCGATTGCGGTATATGTGCTCTGTGGCACTGGGGGGCTGGAGTGCCACATGTGTGCAATCAATGGCCCCCACGGTGCGTGGGAATCCTGCAATGTTGTAGAAATCTGTCATTGCCTTCAGCCGCAGCTCCTCAGTGGTGGGTCTGATGAAGTGGTGGGACATGCTTCTGAGATATGCAGGGACAACCTGGTGCACACATCTGCTCATGGTGGACTGTGACATCCCAGCCACCACTCCACTTGTACGCTGGAATGATCCACTTGCAAAGAAATGGAGGGTTGCCAGGACCTTCACCAGTGGCTGCACTGCTTGTGAGCGGTGTGTCTTGCTGGTAATGTCATCCTGCAGGGTTGTGGTTAGTTCAAGGATTGCATCTGGGCTGAATCTGAAGAGGCGATACACCTCCTCATCCCCCATGCCAAAGAGGGTCATGCGCGTGCGGTATATCCTCTCACGTGCCCGCCTCCTCCGTACCGGGGGACCCAGTAGTAGTGCTAGGACCGCGACTGCCCCTGGCATGTTGGCACACAGAGGTGTTGTCCTTGCAAGTGTGGTTGTTCAGCTTGCTATTTTTGTCGGTAACGCTGCTGCTGTAGCTGTTCTACTGCTGACCTGTGGCCGTCAGGAGTAAAGATAAAGCAGCTATTTATAGGAATAACTTTGCGACAGACGGCCAACATGCGCGCGGCGCATGTAGCCAGTGTCTGGTGCTAATCCGTTCGCGAATCGGGAAATCTCCCTCATTTGCATATTTGAATTGGAAATCAATAGGCGCGACGGATGCGACAAGTGAAAATATGCGCTTACGATACTCTGGCGAAGGAAAGTTAAGCCGATCGGAGAAGGCCCGTTTTCTGTCGCATCTAGTTTGGTGGGTACGGCCGCATAGATACAACGGAGCATCTTTACAGTTACGCGGCGCATATCGATATACTCCAGCGCAAGTCTTTCTGAATCTGGCCCATATATTTTTATTACAGGTGTACTTTTCTGGTACATGCTTTTTTAAATGATTGATTCACCTGCAGATACTGTTTGGTAAATGCTACAGTCACAAATTTTCTAAATATGTGTGCTTTCCTGCAGGGGCGTACCTAGATTTGTCACCCGGGGCGGATCCTTTATCTGGCACCCCCTTACTTTAAAATGTAAAAACACCCCCCTGTGCCTCCTGCATTCCTCTGCATCCCCAATATCTCTTTGTCACTTCTGTGTACCCCCTCTCCACAACTGCACCTGTGGACCCCTTTACACAGCATCCTGCACCTCTGGACCCGTTAACATTAAACAGCACCCTGTACCTTTGTACCCCTTTACATTACACAGCCCCCTGCACTTCTGGACCCCTTTACATTACACAGCCCTCTGCACCTCTGGACCCCTTTACGTTAAACAGATCCACACCTCTGAACCCCTTTACACAGCACTCTGCACCTCTGGACCCCTTTATACAGCACCCTGCACCCCTTTACATTACACAGCACCCTGCACCTCTGGACCCCTTTACACAGCACCTTGCACATCTGGACCCCTTTATACAGCCCCCACACATCTGGACCCCTTTACATTACATAGCAACCTGCACCTCTGAACCCCTTTACACTGCACATCATCCTGCACCGCTGGTCCCCTTTACACAGCACCCGCACATCTGGATCCCTTTACATTACCCCTTTACACAGCACCCTGCACCTCTGGACCCCTTTACATAGACAGACCCACTTCCTACCTTAATCATGCAGCCAGAGTAAGAGACACAGCAGCTGAACAAAGGGTGGGAACTGCTGGAGTTATTTTTTATACTAACAAGCTAATGATTGGTTGCTAGGACCACCTAGCAACCAATCACCTGCTGGTTAACCCCAGCAGTTCCTTTGTTCAGCGCTGCTCACTGTCTCTCTCTCCTCCTGCAGTATAGGAGAAGAGAGAGTGTCTTCTTTGGGTCGTGGTATGTTCCACACCCAGCCCAGGTACCCCCGGACACTGTCACAGCTCGCCTCGGCTCTCCGGACTCTCCATGGCTGATCTGTCACCATGCAGCTGCACTGCCTTAGACTGCCCCGCTGTAACCGCTTCACTCATGTGGGGTGCCGGCCTGACACCTCCCGCAGTGTGTGGCACCCGGGTGGACTGCCCCCCCTGCTTCCCAGTTGGTACACCACTGTTTTCTTGTATTTTCAAAAAACTTTTGGCAAAGAAATTACATTTTTAAAAGACTCATTATGCCTCTTAGAAAATATCTTGGCTCACAGAATGGTGTGTATCACTATCTCCTCATTCAACCCCCCGGGGCCAGGGTACCTAAGGAGTAGATCCAAAAAGTTTCCTGTTGGCACAGACGTTTATAACTTTCGACTTAAGGGAACTATTTGGAAATGGATTCAATCACCCACACCATGAGACCAACTGTGATTTATTGTGATGTACTAAGAAGTGTTTTGGAGCACTATGTTGGTCACAGCCCTTTTCAATAAAGCGTCTAAGGGCCCTGATATTTCTACCAACATAAAGCAGCCGAAACGGACAAGATAAACAATAAATAACATAGTCGGTGGAGCAGTTGTAAAATTCTTTAAGGGTATGAGTTTGCCCTTTAACAGAAAAAGTTTTCTGGCTGTGTTGGACAAATTTACATGTCAGACATAGAGTTTTTTTTACACTGGAACATCCCTACTAGTGGTATAAGAACTAGAGGTACTAAAGTGTATGGAGTGGGCTTATTCCTACTGGGAGCAATTTTGCTCCTAATATTCTTTGCTTTTATATATGCTACTTTGGGTTTGGTTACCAAAGAGGTCCTCAGATGGGGATCTTCGAGCAGTATTGATCAATGTGCAGCTAAAATTGTTTACTTTTTTTGTATTTGGCACTAAATTGGGTAATAAATCGTGTAGGTGGTCTGGCAGCAGAGGGTAGTGGTGTATGAGGGCCAGTAGACAGATTGCGGTAATTATCAAAGGACTCTTCTACTAAAGGAGCAGGATAACCCTTAACCATACATTTCTGGGAAAGGAGTTGGTCATGGCTATTGTAGTCTGGGTCCCTAGTACAGTTTCTGCGGAGAAGGCAAAACTGACTATGTGGGATGTTGCTGACCCATCTGGGGTGGTGGCAACTGTCAAAATGGGCAAAGGAGTTCCCTGCAGTGGGTTAAATACATTTTTTGGCATATATTGTACAATTGTCATGGCATAATTCGAGATCTAGAAAGGCTAAGGAATTTTGATCAAGGACAACCAAAGGAGTTCTGATTGCAATACTGCTCAAATGCATTGATTTTCTGGGGTGAGCCATCCCATACAGAGCCGCTGATAGAAATCATGGGGGCCCATACAGCCTACCTTAAGCCCCACCCCTGGTCCCGCCTCTAGTCCCACCTTCAGCCCCACCCCTAGCCTCTTCCAGGCTTTCAGCGGCTGCAGGAGGAATATGGAGAGATCGATTTCTCTAGATCAGTATTTCTCAAAATTTTACCAGGTATGACGTCATAACGTGGCTCCCAGTTAATGGAGCTGGCATACATGTGATTTTCTAAACAGAAGTGTGATTTTTAAACACAAGTGGGAAGAGTTAAAAAACAGGAGTTTGCTTTTAACTGTTTCTGCTTGCAAGTGTCAATTGTTTCTGACACTATTTAAACAGGTGTTTATTTCTCTCTGCTAAGGGGAGTGTTTAATTGTGATCAGGTGAACAGATATTTTTTTTTCTCTCTGCTAATCAAGGGGAGTGTTTTATTGTGAGCAGGTGAGTATAAAATCTCTGTCAAGCTCCCATAAGGAGCTGGCTCCCAGTTAATGGTGCTGGCATACACGTGATTTTCTAAACAGAAGTGGGAAGAGTTAAAAAACAGGAGTTGAAAACAGAAGTTAAGACAGGAGTCTTCTAAACTGTAAGTAACATCTTAAACTTCCTACAAGTAATTATATTGTAACTGGGAAATGTGTGCTAGCAGGGTTGAAGGTTTTGCTCAGTGCACAGTGTGTCACATGTATGCAAAATTGGTGCAACAGCTCCAGGATGGATACCGCTGTGACAGATGTGAGCAGGTTGCCCTTCTGGAAGCTCGCATTAGAGATCTGGAGGAGCAAGTTGCAACACTGGGCAGAAAGGACAACCTTGAAAGGGGTCCTCTGCTTGCTGAGCAGGTGGTCAGTAGGGTTGATGTGGAGGGTGGAGGGGCAAGTCAGGATTATCAGATAGGAAGATGGGTTAATGTAGTTAGAGGGAGTGGAAGGGGCTTGCAGACAAGGAAGGTCAATCCTGTATTTGTGCATCAAAACAAATTTGCCAAGTTGGGTGAAGATGTGGAGGTGGCTAACACAGAGGTGGCAGCACTAGATGTTACTGCTACCCCTAACAGCCGGGAGAGCAACCCATCTAGTAGAAGTGGTGAGGGGAGTGCAGGTAGGCCTAGACAGTTGGTGGTAATAGGAGATTCTATAATCAGAAGGACTGATAGAATAATTTGTCGCCAGGATCGCCTCAACCGAATGGTTTGCTGTCTCCCTGGTGCCAGGGTTCGGCATGTGGTGGACCGGGTGTATAAATTACTGGGAGGGGCTGGGCATGACCCAGCTGTCTTGGTCCATGTTGGAACCAATGACAGTATACATGGAAGGTGGAGGCTCCATAAGAATCAATTTAAAGAACTAGGCTGCAAGATGAAGGGAAGGACCTCCAAGGTGATATTCTCTGAAATATTGCCTGTGCCATGCGCAACACAGGAAAGGCAGGGGGAGATTAGAGAGCTGAATGCATGGCTAAAGACCTGGTGTAGGAAGGAGGGATTTGGGTTTCTAGAGCACTGGGATGACTTTTCATTGGGGTGCAACCTATATGCTAAAGATGGTTTGCACTTGAATGGAAGGGGGTCTGCTGTGCTGGGGGAGAGGTTTAGGGGAATGCTGGAGGAGTATTTAAACTAGACTTGAGGGGGGAGGGTGAACTAGAATTACATCGGGCACACAGGTCAGTTAGAGGTCAGACATTAATGGAGAGTGGAATGGGGATAGATGGAGGTGGGGTTATGGCAGGTGACAAGAAAGTTCCCATGTTGCAAACAGCCATTGGAAATTATAGTGCCATTTGCACTACTAAAAATTATATGAAAAACACCAGCGAAGAATGTAACAATACATTTAAGTGTTTGTTCACCAATGCCAGAAGCCTTCCAAGCAAAACAGGTGAGTTGGAAGCTCTGGTGCATGAGGAGAGCTATGATGTAATCGGTATTGCTGAAACTTGGCTTCAATCCTCACATGACTGGGCTATTAATATTCCTGGCTATGCTCTCTTTCAGAAAGACAGGGTAAAAAGGAAAGGTGGAGGTGTCTGTCTCTATGTGAGAAGTGACCTCAAAGCAAGCATGAAAGAGGACCTGGTTGATGGAGAGTGTGATGAAGTTGAAGCATTATGGGTGGAACTGCATACAGATGTGCGTAGTTCAAAGTTAATCATTGGAGTTTGTTATAGACCACCCAATGTTAATGAGGAGGTGGAGACTCGGCTCCTTGCACAGATGGAAAGGGCAGCAAGGGCTGGGACGGTGATAATAATGGGGGATTTTATCTACCCAGAAATTGACTGGAATAATGGAATTTCTGGGACAGTTAAAGGACAAAAATTTAAAAACCTATTGCAGGACAATTTTATGGTTCAGTTTATTGAGGCCCCAACTAGGAATGATGCTCTGTTGGACTTGGTAATCTCAAACCATGCAGAGCTTATTACTAATGTTCAGATAAAGGAACACCTGGGTAGCAGTGATCATAACATGATTTCATTGAATATTAACTATAAGCAGGAAATACATACAGGAAAGATAAAAACACTTAGGCCCAGATTCACAGAGCGATTACGCCTGCGCAACTGGTGTTGCGCGTGCGTAAGTCTAAATGTGCGCGTGCGTTTAGATGCGAGCGATTCAGAAAACGATTTACGCCAGAAATCTACTTTTTTTGGTCCGGCGTAATTTCGTTAGACAGACGCATCCATCCGCGCAAAAATGCGCTAGACACACCATTGATTTGCTAGTCAAATATGCTAATGAGGGAGTTGCGGGGATCCACAAAAAAACGCAGTTGCTGCGCAGGCTACGCGATGTGCGCAACAGCAAAATGTCCTGTCTAAAGTTAGAGCACCTAAAAGCTGGTCTAAATTTTGAAAAAACGTCTACATCTCACAGAAAGCAACACCGTTACTGAGGAGCAGACCACACACACGTGTTGCACTACAATTTGACTGCCAACATGCCAGGGGCATCGTCGCTCATAGCTGCACTAGTGAATTTAGATGACCAAAGAAGGAGGAGGGCACAGAGGATGGCACGGAGGATGGCACGGGAGAGGGTATACCGCACACGCATAGACCTCTTTGGCATGAGTGATTCTGAGGTGTATCGCATCTTCAGATTCCCCCCTCATGCCATCCTGGAATTAACCACAACCCTGCAGGAGGACATCACCAGCCCAACACATGACACCACCCATGACACCCATGACAGCTACATATACAATCAGAGCCCCATCCCCACAGATTGCGAACAGAACATGTATGGGGACAGCTGGCTGGTTGGTGAGTGACATGGGTGGCAGGCATGACTGTCCCCTCCCGTGATGCACACCTCACAAGTGGCACATGCATGACTAACATCCTCCTGTCTTTTCCCTTCAAGGTGACTCTGCATATGCACTGGTACCCCATCTCATGACCCCATCTCATGCCAGCGCACATTATGCATCTTTGCACGTTAAACACACACATTAATCATGGCACAATGAGAATGCATGCATGCACACCACTGTGGTCCCTAGCACACACACCCCACATCCTCATCACATTGGATTGGCACCAGTCCACCATGCAGGACTTGTGAGCTGCAACGCCACGCCACGGCTCCAATTATGTCACTGTACATTCATACACCATTCACACAGACCTGGGGATCACTTCTCCACCACAAATGAGGGTGACACCCCTTTTCCCGCAGGAATATCACCCCCACATTCCAAAATCATACACAAACAGAACCAAAAAAATTAAATAAATGACGAGCAAAAAAAAAAAATGCCCAGCAAAAATATAATTTAAACAAAATAACAACAAAGAAAACACATAAAAGACAAAAATCACTCTGCAAAACAGTCCCCAAATATCTCAAAGACACGTCACAAACAAACAAAAGCACCTTGCTGTATAGGGAGGGATACAAAGGGATGTATTTTGCAAAGGAAGTGCATTTGTGTGTGTCTATTTATGCTGTCTGCGTAGTTCACAAAGTTGCCCTAGTCCATTTCCAATTTCACTGATTGCGCCGCTCCCGAGTTGTGAGCATGCGCACAGCGGAGCTGACCATGGTCTCAAGTGCGCATGCGCGAGCCGGCCGGCCCTTCATTTGCATGGGGTCACGGCTCATTTCAATGTAACACGCCCACGTCCCTCCCAATTTGTATTACTCCTCCTTACGCCTCTGGAAAAAACCTTACGCTTGCGCAATTTCCTGCGCAAAAGCTACGTGAATCGGGGGATTACGCGGCTAGATGGTGCAAGTCTAACGTAATGGCGGTGCGCTACGCCGGACCGATAATGCGCCGATGTACGTGAATCTGGGCCTTAATTTCAAGAGAGCAAATTTTCAAAGCATGAGGACTGCTCTCCAGGGCTTGGACTGGGAGGGAATATTGGCACAGATGAACACAGAACAGAAATGGGAATTCTTCAAAAAGACTCTTTGGAACCTCACTGCAAAGTATATTCCCATGGGCAATAAGTTTAAAAGGCTAAAGATAAAACCTATGTGGCTCACGGTCAAAGTTAAAAAAGCTATAAACAATAAGAAAATAGCTTTTAAAAAATATAAAAATGAAGGAACACTAGTGTCGTTTAAATGTTACAAAGAATATAATAGAATATGTAAAAAGGAAATCAAGGATGCAAAAATTCAAAATGAACGACAGATTGCAAAAGATAGTAGGACAAACCCCAAAAAATTCTTTAAATATATTAATAGTAAAAAGGTCAATTCTGAGCATGTAGGCCCTTTACAAAATAATCTAGAGTGGGTGACTGAGGACATAGAGAAGGCAAATTTATTAAATGCTTTCTTCAGCTCTGTGTATACAATGGAGTATGGGGGAGCTCATGTCCATAATGGGGGTGGGAGTGACACAGCCCCAAATCCACAATGGCTCAAAAGTGATATGGTCCAGAAATATTTAGACAGAATAAAGGTGGATAAAGCACCTGGACCAGATGGCATCCACCCACGGATCCTAAAAGAATTGAGCTCTGAAATTTCAAAGCCACTGTATCTACTATTTAGGGACTCATTAATGACAGGAATAGTACCACTGGATTGGCGTAGAGCCAATGTGGTGCCTATATTTAAAAAGGGAACAAAGGGCCAGATTCACAAAGCACTTACTCCGGAGTATCACGAGTTAGGCACGCGTAAGTCTAAAAATGCACACGCTTATCTATGCACCGTATCCCCAAAACGATATACGCCTGAAATCCACATTTCTTAGACCGACGTAATTTGGATAGACCGGCGCAGCGTGCGTGCAAAACTGCACCAGACACACCATTGATTTGCTATGCAAATATGCAAATGAGGGAGATACGCCGATCCACAAAAGTACGTTTGTGCGGTGCAGTCTACACGATGTGCTTATCAGCTGCATGGCCGGTCTAAAATTAGACCATATAAAAGCTTGCTTAAAATTAGACAATCCGTCTACATGTCAGAAAAAGCAACACCATTAGGGACGAGCTGAGCAGCCACACTTGCAGGACATTAATCTGTATGCCAACATGCCAGGGGCATCCTTGCTCATAGCTATACTACTGACATTAGATGAGCGCAGAAGGAAGAGGGCACGGAGGAGGGCACGGGGTTTATTACACTAGTAACCACACTAGTAGGGATTCCTACCTATTAGACTCTAGAGACACATTTTTTTCTTTGTTTTATATGGTTTAGGGTGCATCGGTCACAACTGGCATCCTTATAGCAGCATAGGATCATTTTACTTTAGCAATCTTTGGGCCTGCTGGCCTGCACAGGCTCCTGACCTAATTAATCCACCTTTACTCAATTTCACTGAAATTAGTGGAAGCTGAGGAACCAACATCTACCCTCCTATTAACACAGGGTATCTCTCCAATTGCACCCTAATTCCAGCCAAAAGGGGGGCCTATTACCATTGGGCTCACCCCACGGATATACCCGACAAAGGTATTATTTTACAGCGCCATTTTCCTTTCTACTATTCATATTTATATTAGCTCCCCACATAGGGATCCTACTGGGAGGCAACAGCTACTTTATTCACCATAGCGCGGACTCCCCTGTTCTTACACGGGAGAGGATCTGCCGACCGCCACTGGGCAAAGTACTGGCAACACTCTGTGGAGAAAGAGAGACACATATAGAGAGCATAATTAGGCTACTCGCCCTGGATTTGCAAGAAAAAAAGAGAAAGGTTCCCCAGATGGGCTTTTAGGCAGCAAAGTAACAAATTGAGGTATAGTGAAGGTTGTATAAAGCAATATTTATTGCACAATTTCCAAATATTCACATGGGTCAGAGATCATAGAGACAAATGACAAACGGTCAACATTCCTGTATAACATGTACATAGGTAGTATATATATATATATATATATAAGGTTGTAACATTGAGCCCCGACGCGTTTCGACCAATTCGGTCTCTTCAGGGGGCAAATGTTCTAAAGAATAAAAATAATAATAATATTCATAAACATTCAGAATGAGTAAAATAACACATAACAGCATAAAAGCAGTAAAATGCCATAATGATGTAGTTACCACTGAGACAGGAAATGAGTAGCGTGAGGGACCGCTGTAAGATCCAGGGGGGCCCTGAGCTGCCCCCGCCCTCCCATAGGTGGAGGGGCCTACCCTGGAGAACCTAAAGGAAGCCACACGAAAAAATGCCCCCCCGGGGAGTGACGGAGGGGCAGCCACCTGCAGAAGAACACCCAATGGGCCCATAGTTAATAAACATAGGCCCAGATTCACAGAGCGATTACGCCTGCGCAACTGGTGTTGCGCGTGCGTAAGTCTAAATGTGCGCGTGCGTTTAGATGCGCGCGATTCAGAAAACGAATTACGCCAGAAATCTACTTTTTTTTGTCCGGCGTAATTTCGTTAGACAGACGCATCCGTCCGCGCAAAAATGCGCTAGACACACCATTGATTTGCTAGTCAAATATGCTAATGAGGGAGTTGCGGGGATCCACAAAAAAACGCAGTTGCTGCGCAGGTTATGCGATGTGCGCAACAGCAAAATGTCCTGTCTAAAGTTAGAGCACCTAAAAGCTGGTCTAAATTTTGAAAAAACGTCTACATCTCACAGAAAGCAACACCGTTACTGAGGAGCAGACCACACACACGTGTTGCACTACAATTTGACTGCCAACATGCCAGGGGCATCGTCGCTCATAGCTGCACTAGTGAATTTAGATGACCAAAGAAGGAGGAGGGCACAGAGGATGGCACGGGAGAGGGTATACCGCACACGCATAGACCTGTTTGGCATGAGTGATTGTGAGGTGTATCGCATCTTCAGATTCCCCCCTCATGCCATCCTGGAATTAACCACAACCCTGCAGGAGGACATCACCAGCCCAACACACCGCTCACATCCAGTGCAGCCACTGGTGAAGGTCCTGGCAACACTCCATGTCCTTGCCAGTGGCTCTTTTCAGCGTACAAGTGGAGTGGTGGCTGGGATGTCACAATCCTCCGTGAGCAGATGTGTGCACCAGGTTGTCCCTGCAATCCTCACACGCTTGGCCAACCAAATCATCAAACCCACCACTGAGGACCTGCGGCTGAAGGCAATGACAGATTTCTACAGAATTGCCAGATTCCCACGCACCATCGGGGCCATTGATTGCACACATGTGGCACTCCAGCCCCCCCATGAGACAGAGCACATATACCGCAATCGGAAGAATTGGCACTCCATCAACGTACAGGTGATAGTTGATGCCCAAGGCCTCATATGGCACGTCCGTGCCAAACACCCCGGATCCACCCATGACAGCTACATCTACAATCAATGCCACATCCGAATGGAATTCGATCAGAACGTGTATGGGAACACCTGGCTGGTTGGTGAGTGACATGGGAGTCAGGCATGACTATCCCCTCCCGTGATGCACACCTCACAAGTGGCACATGCATGACTAACATTCTCCTGTCTTTTCCCTTCCAGGTGACTCTGCATATGCACTGGGACCCCATCTCATGACTCCTATCCGGAACCCCCAAACCCCAGGGGAGGAAAGATACAATCAAGCACACATCAAAACCCGTGCAGTGGTGGAGCGCACCTTTGGCCTCCTGAAGTCACGTTTCCGATGCCTGGATAAGTCTGGGGGTACACTGTTGTATTCCCCAAACTTCGTGTGCCATATCATCGTTGCATGTTGCATGCTGCACAATCTCGCAGTGAGGAAGGGCCTGCAGGTTGAGCTACGTGATGACCTGACCCCCCAACCAGACAATCAACCCCTAACCGAGGATACCCCGTCTTCTGAGGGAAGAGCAGTCAGGAGGCAGCTCATATTGGGCATCTTTGCACGTTAAACACACACATTAATCATGGCACAATGAGAATGCATGCATGCACACCACTGTGGTCCCTAGCACACACACCCCACATCCTCATCAAATTGGATTGGCACCAGTCCACCATGCAGGACTGGTGAGCAGTAATGCCACGTCAAGGCTCCAATTATGTCACTGAACATTCATACACCAATCACACGGACCTGAGGATCACTTCTCCCTGGTCCTGGGGAACCCTTCTCCACCAAAATTGAGGATGACACCCCGTTTCCAGCAGGAATGTCACCCCCACATTCAAACAGCATGCACAACCCAAAATTTAATAAAAATGTCAGCAAAAAAAAAAAAAAAATTGCAAAAAATGTCAGCAAAAAAATAAACAAAAATGCAAAAAATGTCAGGAAAAAAAAAAGGGGGAAAAAAAAATTATTGCCCTCTGCGTGAGCCACGCCTGGGGCGCCCCCGGCCACGGCCCCGGCCCCTCAGGGGAGACTCATGGGGGAGGGGCAAAGCCGAGGAAGGAGGAGCAGCCCCTGATATCTGCCCACCTGGCGGCCTGCCCTCCAAGGCCACGGCAATTCTGTCCAGGGAAGCACCAAGTGTTGCCGTGTTGGCCTGGATAGCCTGGGTAAGGGCCCTCACATCCTGCCCAACGCCTTCTGCTGTAGTCTGCAGTTCATTTAGGCAGGTTGTGAAAGCCCGGGAGTGGGAGTCCAGGTTACCCAGCGTATCCTTCATGGAGGACAGGCTCTCCTCCACCCGCCCAAAAGTCTGGCAGAGCTGTCCCAGATGGCGGGTCTGGAGGGCCTGGTCCCTTCGCAGACTGGCGGGCAGGAGATTGGGCGCCCCCCTGGTGCTCTGGGATGACATCCTGCCTCCAGCTGATGGTTGTGGGCGGGGAGAAGGGGAGGCCCTTGTGAGGGGAGCCATGTTGGGGGAGGAGGGGGGGGGGGGGCTCCCCCTTAGGGAGGGCAGGCTTCTGCCAGCCAGAGGGGAAGAGTCCGCACAAACCACTCGTCCAGTGCCTGACTCCTCCTCCTCATCCTCATGATCGTCCTCCTCCTCATGATCGTCCTCCTCCTCTCGAACCTCCTCCGCGGACTGTGGCCTTGTTGGGGGGGGCTCATTAGGCTGCTGTCCTGGTGTTGGAGCGGTCAGGCCAGATGGCCCTGCACCCTCCTGCACATCTGTGGATGACACAAACCATTCACAGGTTGGAGGATCCACACACTTGGCACATATTCCCTTTCACCCCCTCCCCCACACATGCTACACACCTGATAGAATAAAAAACCTTACCTGGCACCGCGGGGACCAGACTTGTGTCAAAGCCTGGCAGGCCCTCCACTTCATGCCGGTGAAAGGTCAGGGCCACCACATGCTCCGTCGCTGTAAGCCTAATACGGCATGGTGGGCCCCCTCCTGTGCCCCTGGCATGGGCATGCATTGCGGCCAGTTTTTTTTTCACCAGACGCCGGAGATCATTTTTTTTTTTTCGATCCCAGACCGGGTCCGTGTCTCCCCCTCCCCCGATGAATTCACCTGCTCCATGATCCTATCCAATATCTCCCTCCTCCTGGCCGGGGTGGTGGTGGCACTCTGCGGGCCGTGGAGAAAACGCCCATACTCGCTAATGGCCCGGGCAAGAATTCTTTTTTCCCCCACAGTAAAATTAAGCTTTCTTTTTCTCTCAGTCATACTTCCAAACAAACTCACTACCAGTCTCCAAAAATCAGTCACAAATACAAGCACAACCAATCAGGCAAGAACACACACAAAGAGAAAACGAACACCCAAAAATCACACTAGCACTCAGCAAGAAACAGTCACAAAAAAAAAAAAAAAAAAAAAATAAAGCAAGAAAACAAACGAACAAAAATATATCAATCAAACAAACAGTCTCTCAAACACTTATCAAAAACACTTTCACAAATATACCAACAAGCACTTGATCACACAGAACACTAATCTGACAACTACAAGACACACTGCAACGAACAACAGGAACAAAAGCACTAGGTTCAATGGGAAGGGACACAAAGGGATGTACTTTTGCAATGCAAGTGCGTTTGTGTGTGTCTATTTATGCTGTCTGCGTAGTTCACAACGTTGCCCTAGTCCATTTCCAATTTCACTGATTGCGCCGCTTCCGAGTTGTGAGCATGCGCACAGCGGAGCTGACATGGTCTCCTTCACGCGCGCATGCACGAGCCGGCCGGCCCTTCATTTGCATGGGGTCACGGCTCATTTCAATGTAACACGCCCACGTCCCTCCCAATTTGTATTACTCCTCCTTACGCCTCTGGAAAAAACCTTACGCTTGCGCAATTTCCTGCGCAAAAGCTACGTGAATCGGGGATTACGCGGCTAGATGGCGCAAGTCTAACGTAAAGGCGGTGCGCTACGCCGGTCCAATAATGCGCCGATGTACGTGAATCTGGGCCCTATTTGTTATAGTGGGAGTACATTGATATGTAAATCAATTGCTGGAATAGCAGACAATCAAGTGCGTAGGCACATAAAATAAATATATTAAAGTAATATAATAGTACATGGGCTGGGGGCGAATGCCACTGGTTAGCATAGCTATGGAGAGTCATAGCATACTAAAGGGTCCTATGAGATTAGGGGTATTGGAAGTAATAATTAAATATAATAATGCTGAATTATGCGGTGAATACAGTGAAGAGTGTACACTATAGGGGTGAGTAGTTGCCATATTGGGACAAAAGCAGTAATAAGGTGGGTATGTGAAATAGAACACTCCATTTCCTTGCCAGTGGCTCTTTTCACCCTAATGGGTAAATATATATTTTATATACATTTTTTTCTGTTTAGTATATATTTTATAATAATTAATATAATAAATATATATATATATATATATATATATTTTTTTAACTAATATAAATTTACAAATTTTAATATTATTATAATTATCTTATTTAATATTGTATATATATATATATATATATATATATATATATATATATATATATATATATATGCACACATATACACACACCGACACGACACAAACCTCCAAACAGCAACAGACAACAGAATAAAAGCACCTTGCTTCAGGAAGGGGAAAAAATTGGATGTACTTTTGCAATGGAGGGGCATTTCTCTCGGTCTATTTAAGCACTGTGCATAGCTCACTAAGTCTGACGGGCCTAGTTCCTATCTAACTGAATGCGCCGTGCCGAGTTCTGAGCATGCTCAGAGAGGTGCTGACCATAATCTGCTTCATGTGCACATGCCCAGTCTGGCCGGCCCTTCATTTGCATGGGGTCACGGCTCATTTCAATGGAACACGCCCACGTCCTTACCACTTTGAATTACACCGCCTTACGCCTCGGAATTTACATTGCACCGGTGCAAATTTGGCCGAAAATACTACGAGGATACGGTACTTGCGCCTCGAAATTAAGCCGGTCTAACTTAAAGGAGTTGCACTACGCCGGTCCAAAGATGAGCCGATGTACGTGAATCTGGCCCAAAGTCTTTACCAAGTAACTATAGACCTGTTAGTTTAACTTCTATAAGCCTCTGTCCCCTTAAATTAATTTTCCCTCCTCTTTTCTTTTTTCTTTTTTTTTCTTTTTTGGCACAAGCACTTAAGGAGTGGGGGGTCTGGGGCCAGTAGCCTGGCCCCACTAACACTATTCTACAATGGGCAACTGCAACACACTATTCCCAATAATGGGGAATTATTTATCACAAGCACTTTCTGAGATTAGGCCACTATGGGATAGAGGGGGATGAAGCCTCTGTCACTTAAAATAATTTTTCCTCTTTTTTTTTTCCCTGGGTTAGGCACAAACACTTTAGCGAGTGGGAGGCTGGGGTCAGAAATCTGGCCCCTCTTAATCAACTCCATAATGGGTAATGGTACTACACTTTCCCCAATAAAGGAAAATTATTTTTCACAAGCACCTTTTGAGACTAGGTCATCATGGGATAGAGGGGGTAGAAGTTTCCGTCCCTCTAAAACAATTCTCCCCCTGTTGCAAATAATATCAATGTATGAATTCTGACCATCCTCTGATTCCAGTCAAACAAGCCAGGATACCTGCCCCCCCCCCCTCCCAGGAATGGGATAAGTAAACTTGTCTCCAGGGAGTCTAGGAGGAGGACAGCTGTTGGGCAGTCTCCACAAACAAACAAACAAAAGACATTGATTATTACAAGGATCAAAGGAATTCCAGTGGCTAGGTACTGAATGAACAGGGATGTGAGTCATGAAATGCAACGATTGGTTGAACATCAGATGGTCAGGCAACATGGGAGGCGTTGCGAATGATTAATGAGTGAGGTTTGGTAAAAGGGTTTTGGAAGAGAACTTTCGGGCTCTATTCGTTTTGAATGCTGAAGTGAACCTATCATCTGGAGGCCTATACTGAAGCCACATGGCCTAGGCCGCATGGAAGCCTGACCGGTATTTTGGGCCTGGCCATGTGGCCAACAAGGAGGCCTAGCATTTTCCTCTTTCCATCAGGACTCAGCCAGAGAAGACTTAAGTATCTTTCTTTCTTATTTGCCAAAAATGTATTAGGTCATAGAGATTGATGTTAGTGATTGTATATTGTGCAATAGGAATTCTATGCTACAGCTTTGTTTACTATACAATAGACGCCTTTTGTTAGAATAAATATAACTGTTCAATTTCAAAGGTGTCTGTCTCATTAACTAACGATTAGCCTCAGGCCTAGAGCACGCTTCGGCCGGATATACATTAGCAGATACAGGACTCATGCATGTTAATACAGATGCAATAGCTTATATATAGGTATTACAAGTTACAGTAAAGGATAGATACTTATAGTTGGTTGTTGCATGATTGTTTTAGTGACAACAAATGGCACCTCAGATCGTTGGACATAGAGTCCACAAACCCTAATGTATTTTTGTTTTGAGTCCATTAAGCTAAGAGTCCTCAACCCAGAACTGAAATTTGTCGCAAGTTACGGACAAGATTGCCGCTAGCTCGCGAATCTCGAAACCTTGCTTTGATGATCCAGGAAGTTCTGTAAAATCTCATCGGACGTTAAGACGGACAGAAAACGGTGAGATTCCTTGCTGATATGTTTATTTGTTAAGCGTTTGTATTGTAGTGTTCATGTGTGTTAGGCCTTTAACCAGTCATGGGTACTGGTGAGTGAGGGGAATGATCACCCCTGGATATGCGATATAGCCTGCAGATTGACAGGATAGACTACACATCGTTGCGGAAAAACTGGGAGAAATATATATATATTTGTTATGATTTTTATTTTTTATTGAATTTTAAGTTTTATTTTTAGTTCATTTTTTTTTTGATACCCAGGTGAAAGTGAAAATAGCTTTCTGGTCCTATAGAGGATCAATGTGGCCTGCAATCTAAAAGGGCTAGAAATCAGTGATAGATAATCTACTGATGTTGGAAGAGCATTGATAGCTGTGCTCGGAACTCAAGTTTAAATAGCTTTAAAGAAAGTTTTTTTTTGTTGTTGTTGTCAGATGTGTATTGTCTAAGCAACTGGCCAAACTAGTGAAGCTAGTGGTAGATTAGCATAACAATGGATTTTCTTGGAAGACTACTTAATGAGAATGGTTTTAATACTGTACAAAAGAGTGCTATAACACATGAAGTCATGGATTTTGTGGGCAATGTAATGAATATAGCTAAGAAGTGTGATGCAGATGCGGGTAAACAAATTGAACAATTAGTAAATGAGAAATGTGTATTGGAAAAAAGGGTTAGTATGTTAGAGGAAACATGTATGTTGAGGGAACAGTGTATCGCATCTTTAGAAAAGAGAGAGGCTGTGAATGAATCTGCGATAAAAGTACTTAATAGAGAGTTACAAGAATGTAAAACTCAAATAGCACACAAGGATCTATCTTTGGAAGCACAAGCAATGGAGAAAATGCACAGCCATTGTTGTGCTAACAAGGATACACAGCCCAGTGTGACAAAAGTGCAGGGAGAAGGGATGCTAATAGAAGAGCAACCAGTATGGTCAGCTGACAAGACAGAGGAGGCCCCAGATCACAGTTCCCCTCTATTTGCTCCTGCGTCACAAAGGACTTGGCCAGGATCTACAATTTTAAAAGGTGAGGGTGGCACCCAATCCACGACACTCTCCATACATGATCGCATAAATCTGTGCCAGATTTTGGGAAAATTTGACACGTTTGCCTCAGCCATTAGTTTATCAAACAGGCTTGAAGCTGTAGTAACACAGTACATTTTAAACAATAGAGATGCATGTGCACTTCTCCGCGCATGGCTCCCATGGCAACTGTGTGAAAAACTGCAACCACCAGTCGGGAATCATAGAGGTCTATCTCCCGAGTTAAACGCAAATTGGGGGAACTCGGCAGATAGAATGAGGGAAATGCAGCGCATAATGGGAGGAAGGGATACTAGGGGTTCAGATGCCCTAGAAAATACTAAATTTAGAAGGGGAATTGATCCAATACTCTTTTGCAGTGAGTATTTCACCATTTATAAGGCTACATACAATTGTCCTGATATGTCTCACGATGACAGCAGTTTTTTGTGTTCTATGGCTAATAAGTGCACATGCATTGATTACCATACCAGAATTGCACTGAGGAATGCCACCTCATACCAGACCTTTGTAAATACATTAAGGGACTGGGTTCGGGAGACAGATCAAGACAATAGGCCCCATAAGAGAATTGCAGAAATAGCCGAAAGCACAGTAGTGGTGACACCCCCCACAAATGCCAACGGCATAATAAAGATAGAAATTAAGTTTGAAAAGTTAAATGGAAATGCGGTAACCACATTAGAAAATGATTCTGGTATTGAGACATCTGATGAGTCCATTGCTAGTGACTACTCCTCGGATGATCAAAGTATAAAGTCTGTTCAGAGTAATGTTATGCAACAACATGTGTCTCCATCGTTTTATACTCAGAGAAGGCACCAGGCAGTCCATAATACTCAATTAAGACAGGGGAATCACTATTATGAAAAGGGGGAGGAGCCACATGTCCATTCAAATATAGAAAGGGGAGGAAACAGTGGTAGCAGCCCTTAAAGAGCTGCAGGGATGGTGAGAATTTCTGGGTTAACGTTTCTTTGAGATGAATAAGGATTTAGATGTTAGAGTTAGAGATTTGCCGGTCATGTTTGGAAAATCATAGAGGACCTTGATATGTGTATATTTTCGAGGATAAGCCTCTTAGTTGAATTTTTTTAATCTAACCTTTAATTTTTTATTTTATTTTTTTCGCTGTTGTTTTGTCATTTTTTTTCTCCCTCTTTCATGTAATTTTTTAATTATTATTATTTTAATAATTCATTTTTCAATTTTTTTTTATACATTTTTGTTTTTAAATTTTTTTTTTCTCTAATTTTTCAATTTTTTTTATTAATTTTCATATTTTTCATTTTTTTTTATTCAAAACATTTTTATTTTATTTTATTAATTTAAATTTTTAAAAAATTTTTTTTAATTAATTTTAATTTTTCAATTTTTTTTTAGTTTTTTTATTTTTTATTTTTGTTTTGTTCAGGTGGAAAAATTGTTAGGTTTTGTACACCTGCAAGGGATCATTAGCAACTGACTTGGTGGTCGTTGAATTATGTCCTCAATTAGCAGCTGGCGACATTAGGAAGCCATTTTAGCTGCTGGAATTGTGTTTTTTTTTTTGGTTTTTCTTTTCATTCAGGTGGAGAGAATTAAAATATTTTGTGATTTTATCCACCTGAAAGGGGAAGTAATGCATAAGATCTTAGAGTACAGATAATGCATTGTTTTTTTTTAGTGCTTAAAATTTAGAATTTTTGAGAAGCAACGGTCACATTCATTTTTTATTTTAGATTTTTGCTTATACCATAGGGATCCATTTTAGAATGGGTTCGTCCTAGAGGAATCATGGTGTTTTGATCATTTGTTTAGAAGTCAGGAATGCTAAATTCCTGTGTTATGGGATATTATCGATAAGAATTTGATTCTGCTCTTGTTCTTTAATTCCAGAATCTTGGTGGAGCGAAATTGGAGAGGATTCTGGAACAAAGATGAAGAATGTTCATCTGGTTGGCGTACCACACCGAAAATTTGTTCTGATAAACGTTCAGGAGAGAAAAGATTCAGATTAATACTTGAAATATAAGGTTTCTTTTTCTTAAGGACAATTTTTGCACTAGTACTGAATCTGAAAGACTTTGCCCAACAACGAGACACATGAAACATTTTGCCAAAGTCTCTCCTGTCATTTATGGATGCAAACGGACTATGAATACAATGCAAGGAGTTGGAGGTTGGGGAAGGAATATAACGTATCCAATCCTTCAGAACAGAAGATGTGAAATATGTTTTTTTATTTGTGGGAGGAGGAAATGGAAGAAGGAAATGTTTTTTTGTTCAAATGTATTGACACAACTGAATATGGTGCAGGTACCTAGGGGGCTGGCACTTGTGAAACGCTGGCTACCAGGGTACAGTATGCCGTTATCACATGGCGCTTCAGCATCTTGCAATGGTTGATAGAATCCTACCCTATATGTGCTGAATATACCCTGAATCAAGTACGGCATATTAGTGGCTTGCTCTCAAAGATGTGCGGACACGGAGTGAGGTTCAGGGCATGTATCTCTGAGGAGTAACCAGAAGAGGAGGGATGTATTCAGCACTATATTGGGGGAATAGGACCCAGTGTAACGTGGCTCGAGATTTTGTCAACCAGGGTGAGAGGTGGTAGAGAGTGTGAGATGGTATAGGACAGGTATATGTCATTGGCTCTGGCGTGCACGCAGCGGTAGGCGGAATTATAGACCACCATCAAGCTGATTGTACAATCTCTCTGTGAGGGGCAGTGGCCTAATGAATTAGCATCACCGCTCAGTAAGACTTTGCAAAATACGTGGCTTACACGAATCCAAACTGGTAGTCGAATGCCTGGATGTGCTGTACTGCTTTGGATTGTGAAAGGTTGTGCTGTATGGTCCATGTATAAAATTGCAGACCCGTGCTGTATATTTTTTGGCGTCAATGGGCTTACTGACTGGGGATTCTATCTTGTTGCATCTGTGGCCAAGTGACCCACATGTGGTCAGAGAGTACGGAGCTGGGGGCAGGTTTATATTTCCCTCTATCGAAAGCATGACCACTATCTCCTCTGCATACCAGGTCAATACACAGTACTCTGTGTTCTGGATGGAGAGATCAGTGCTGGGAAGGAAGCACCTGGTTATTATGTAGGGTGTAGACAAATTTGTCCTTGTCCTAAAGGATACCAATGTAACGTCAGTCATGAAACAAGGGTATTTCTTGAACCTAACAGTAGGTAGAGGTGCAGGATATACCCTGGGCATAGTCACTGTAGTCGAATCACAGGGATAGAATTCTGTGGGTTTTTTTCATTTTATTTTTTTATCATTGTTTGAGATTTATATGTGTTGTTAGACTCCAAACTTATATAGGAAGCTCTCCTGCTTATCTATGCAAGTTGAGGGACCAATTGACGGTAATTTCTCTTAATACAAATTAGAGACTTTGTTGCCAAGTTAGATCCCTGAGGTATCACAGACAGGCCAAGTTGCAATAGGTAAAACCACTGTGAGCAAGCCTGCATAATCCCGACCTGTATTTAAAGGAGGTTGGGAGCGGGATACGCGATTTGATGGGTCATATGTATATATGTATATTAAGTTGGGTGATTTGTGTCATGCTGTAAGGTGATAATGGTGTGTTTTAGGCTAATAAGATGGGCAAGAAAGATGAGCCTTGGGACTCTGTATCTGAAAGCTGGTTAATATGGTGCTCTGAGTGTGTGCTGGTGAATGGTGAGTGAATGGATGCCCCTTGCTTGTTCTGCACCCCATCATGAAGATGTCAAGAAGAAGAAGAAAAAGAAGAAGAAGATACAGAATGGGGACATAGAAGTCATCATGGAAGAGTGATGTTGGTGTGTCACCCAGTAGCAAAGCGGCAACGTGTTGAGAAGCACAGCACGTTGAAACCATTATGGACTGTCCCAAAGAGCTGTTTCTGAAGCACATGTTGGAAGGAAGACAGTTGATGACTGTTCCAGAGGTATTGATTCTGAGACACATGTTGGAAGTCAGTTATGGACTGTTTCATAGGAGCCGGTTCTGAAGCCTATGGTAAAGAGGCGCAACACGGTGAAACCACTGTGGGCTATTCCATAGGAGCTGTCTCTGAGGTGCATGTTGAAGAATGCAACACATTGAAACAGTGGAGGACTGTTCAGACCATATGGACTGTTCGAGGGGAGCCATGTCTAAAGAAGGATGATATGCGCCTTATTAGGCGCAAAGCGGCATATGTTGCAAATAATATCAATGTATGAATTCTGACCATCCTCTGATTCCAGTCAAACAAGCCAGGATACCTGCCCCCCCCCCCTCCCAGGAATGGGATAAGTAAACTTGTCTCCAGGGAGTCTAGGAGGAGGACAGCTGTTGGGCAGTCTCCACAAACAAACAAACAAAAGACATTGATTATTACAAGGATCAAAGGAATTCCAGTGGCTAGGTACTGAATGAACAGGGATGTGAGTCATGAAATGCAACGATTGGTTGAACATCAGATGGTCAGGCAACATGGGAGGCGTTGCGAATGATTAATGAGTGAGGTTTGGTAAAAGGGTTTTGGAAGAGAACTTTCGGGCTCTATTCGTTTTGAATGCTGAAGTGAACCTATCATCTGGAGGCCTATACTGAAGCCACATGGCCTAGGCCGCATGGAAGCCTGACCGGTATTTTGGGCCTGGCCATGTGGCCAACAAGGAGGCCTAGCATTTTCCTCTTTCCATCAGGACTCAGCCAGAGAAGACTTAAGTATCTTTCTTTCTTATTTGCCAAAAATGTATTAGGTCATAGAGATTGATGTTAGTGATTGTATATTGTGCAATAGGAATTCTATGCTACAGCTTTGTTTACTATACAATAGACGCCTTTTGTTAGAATAAATATAACTGTTCAATTTCAAAGGTGTCTGTCTCATTAACTAACGATTAGCCTCAGGCCTAGAGCACGCTTCGGCCGGATATACATTAGCAGATACAGGACTCATGTATGTTAATACAGATGCAATAGCTTATATATAGGTATTACAAGTTACAGTAAAGGATAGATACTTATAGTTGGTTGTTGCATGATTGTTTTAGTGACAACACCCCCCTTTTTTTTTTTTTTTTTTTTTTTTTTAGACTCGCTCTGGGGTTCACATCCACCTCCGCACTCCTTTTCAGAAAACGGTATTTTGAAACCCAGTCAGGAGGGGAAGGGAAAGAATCAGTTAACACCAAGTTAAAGGGGGAGGATAAAGGAGAGAGGGAAGAGAAAAGAGAAGGGGAAGGAGGGGAAGAAAAGGAAAGGAGAAAGAGCAAGGGGAAGAGGAAAGAGAGAAAAAAAGAAAGGAAATAAAAGGAAGAACATATCAGGATTAAGGCAGTAGGGAATAGGAGAGGACCTCGGGATAGGGGGGCCGCTCACATACTTTCAATTATAGGTTGATAAAGAGGAACATGATGAGACTTTTTTTTATTTTTTATTAAGGGGTGTAGGGGAATGAAATGTATGTATTGAAGGGATATACTAATTGTGTGCAAGAAGAATATTTTTGTAATGCAATGAAATGAAAACTAATAAAAAGATTTTGAAAAGTTTAACTTCTATAGTTGGGAAGATACTGGAACGTTTAATAAAAGACCACATGGATGAGTTTTTGCTGGAAACAAAGGCCCAGATTCAGGTACATCTGCGCATTATTGAACCGGCGTAGCGCACCGCCTTTACGTTAGACTTGCGCAATTTTGCCGCGTAATCACCCTATTCTCGTAGCTTTTGCGCATGAAATTGCGCATGCGTAACGTTTTTCCCGAGGCGTAAGGAGGAGTAATACAAATTGGGAAGGACGTGGGCGTGTTACATTGAAATGAGCCGTGACCCCATGCAAATGAAGGGCCGGCCGGCTCGCGCATGCGCGCTTGAAGCATACCATGTCAGCTCCGCTGTGCGCATGCTCACAACTCGGGAGCGGCGCAATCAGTGAAATTGGAAATGGACTAGGGCAACGTTGTGAACTACGCAAACAGCATAAATAGACACACACAAACGCACTTGCTTTGCAAAAGTACATCCCTTTGTCCCTTCCCATTTAACCAAGTGCTTTTGTCCTGTTGTTCGTTGCGGTGTGTTTTGTAGTTGTCAGATTAGTGTTCTGTGTGATCAAGTGTTTGTTAGTAGATTTTTGAAAGTGGTTTTTGAAAAGTGTTTGAGAGACTGTTTGTTTGATTGATATATTTGTGTTTGTTTCTTTTCCTGCTGTATTTTTTTTTGTTTTTTTGTGACTGTTTATTGCTGAGTATTTTTCTCTCTGTGTGTGTTTTTGCTTGATTGGTTGTGCTTGTTTGTGTGCGTGAATTTTGTTGACTGGGACTGATTTTTTTTGGAAGGATGACTGAGAGAAAGAGAAAGCTGAATTTTACAGTTGTGGAAAAACAAATTCTTGCCCGGGCCATTAGCGAGTATGGGCGTTACCTCCACGGCCCAGAGAGTGCCAACACCACCCCGGCCAGGAGGAGGGAGATTTTGGATAGGATCACTGAGCAGGTCAATTCAGCGGGGCAGGGGGAGACACGGACCCGGTCTGGGATTGACAAAAAAATCAATGACCTCCGGCATGCCCATGCCCATGCCAGGGGCACAGGAGGGGGCCCACCATGCCGTATTAGGATGACAGCGGAGGAGCGTGCGGTGGCCCTGACCTTTCATCGGCATGAAGTTGAGGGCCTGCCCGGCTTTGATTCAAGTCCGGAGCCCGTGGTGCCAGGTAAGTTTTTTGTTTTTAATATCAGGTGTGTAGCATGTGTGGGGGAGGGGGTGAAAGGGAATATGTGGCAAGTGTGTGGATCCTCCAACCTGTGAATGTTTTGTGTCATCCACAGATGTGCAGGAGGGTGCAGGGCCATCTGGCCTGACCGCACCAACCCCAGGACAGCAGCCTAATGAGGCCCCCCCAACAAGGCCGGAGTCCGTGGAGGAGGTTCAAGAGGAGCAGGAGAATCATGAGGAGGAGGAGAATCATGAGGCGGAGGAGTCCATGTTAGGCACTGGACGTTTGGGTTTTGAGGACTCTTCCCCTCTGGCTGGCAGCAGGCAGTCCTCCCTAAGGGGGAGCCCCCCCCCCTCCTCCCCCAACATGGCTCCCCTCACAAGGGCCTCCCCTTCTCCCCGGCCACAAGCATCAGCTGGAGGCAGGATGTCATCCCAGACCACCAGGGGGGTGGCCGATCTCCTGCCCGCCACTCTGAGAAGGGACCAGTTCCTCCAGACCCGCCATCTGGGACAGGTCAGCCAGACATTGGTGCGGATGGAGGAGAGCCTGTCCTCCATCAAGGATATGCTGGGGAACCTGGACTCCCACTCCCGGGCTTTCACAACCTGCCTAAACGAACTGCAGACGACATCAGCAGGCGTTGGGCAGGATGTGAGGGCCCTTACCCTGGCTATCCAGGCCAACACAGCAACACTTGGTGCTGCCCTGGACAGAATAGCCGTGGCCTTGGAGGGCAGGCCGCCAGGTGGGCAGAGATCAGGGGCTGCTCCTCCTTCCCCGGTTTTACCCCTTCCCCATGAGTCTCCCCAGAGAAGCCGGGGCCGTGGCCGGGGGCGCCCCAGGCGTGGCTCACGCAAAGGGCATTAATTTGTTTTTCCCCTTTTTTTTTTCTTTTTTTTTTTGCTGGAAATTTTTTGCTTTTGCATGTAATTTTTTTTTTTTGGGTTGTGAATGCTGTGTGAATGTGGGGGTGACATTCCTGCCGGAAAAGGGGTGTCACCCTCAATTTTGGTGGAGAAGAGTTCCCCAGGACCAGGGAGAAGTGATCCCCAGCTCCGTGTGAATGGTGTATGAATGTACAGTGACATAATTGGAGCCTTGGCGTGGCGTTGCTGCTCACAAGTCCTGCATGGTGGACTGGTGCCAATCCAATTAGATGAGGATGTGATGTGTCTGTGCTAGGGACCACAGTGGTGTGCATGCATGCATTCTCATTGTGCCATGATTAATGTGTGTGTTTAACGTGCAAAGATGCCCAATGTGAGTTGTCTCCTGGCTGCTCTTCCCTCAGAAGACGGGGTAGCCTCGGTTAGGGGGGATTGTCTGGTTCAGGGGTCAGGTCATCACGTAGGGCAATCTGCAGGCCCTTTCTTACTGCGAAGTTGTGCAGCATGCAACATGCACCGATGATCTGGCACACGAAGTTTGGGAAATACAAGAGGGTACCCCCAGACTTATCCAGGCATCGGAAACGTGACTTTAGGAGGCCAAAGGTGCGCTCCACCACTGCTCGTGTTTGGGCATGTGCTTGATTGTATCTTTCCTCTCCTGGGGTTTGGGGGTTCTGGATAGGAGTCATGAGATGGGGTCCCAGTGGATATGCAGAGTCACCTGTAAGGGAAAAGACAGGAGGATAGTCATGCATGTGCCCCTTGTGATGTGCATCATGGGAGGGGATAATCATGCCTGCCACCCATGTCACTCACCAACCAGCCAGGTGTCCCCATACACGTTCTGATCGAATTCCAATCGGATGTGGCATTGATTGTATATGTAGCTGTCATGGCTGGACCCTGGGTGTTTGGCACGGACGTGCCATATGAGGCCTTGGGCATCGACTATCACCTGTACATTGATGGAATGCCAATGCTTCCGATTGCGGTACATGTGCTCTGTCTCCTGGGGGGGCTGGAGTGCCACATGTGTGCAATCAATGGCCCCCACAGTGCGTGGGAATCTGGCAATTCTGTAGAAATCTGTCATTGCCTTCAGCCGCAGGTCCTCAGTGGTGGGTTTGATGATTTGGTTGGCCATGCGTCTGAGAATTGCAGGGACAACCTGGTGCACACATCTGCTCATGGAGGATTGTGACATCCCAGCCACCACTCCACTTGTACGCTGAAAAGAGCCACTGGCAAGGAAATGGAGTGTTGCCAGTACCTTGACCAGTGGCTGCACTGCATGTGAGCGGTGTGTTGGGCTGGTGATGTCCTCCTGCAGGGTTGTGGTTAATTCCAGGATGACATGAGGGGTGAATCTGAAGATGCGATACACCTCAGAATCACTCATGCCAAACAGGTCTATGCGGGTGCGGTATATCCTCTCCCGTGCCCTCCTCCATGCCATCCTCCGTGCCCTTATCCTTCTTTGTTCATCTAAAGTCAGTAGTATAGCTATGCGCGACGATGCCCCTGGCATGTTGGCATACAGATTGTTGTGCAACACGTGTGACTGCTGAGCTCCTCACTAACAGTGTTGCTTTATCTAACAAGTAGACTTTTTTTCTCTTTTTAGACCAGCTTTTATATGGTCTAATTTTAGACATGTCATTTTGCTGTTGCGCACACTGCGTCGCCTGCACTGCCCCAACGTTGTTTTGTGGATCCCCGTAAGTCCCTCATTAGCATATTTGACTAGCAAATCAATGGTGTGTCTAGCGCACTTTTGCGCGGACGGATGCGCCAGTCTAACGAAATTACGCGGGACAAACAAAAGTAGATTTTTGCCGTATCTCGTTCTGGGGATGCCGCGCATCGAAACGCATGCGCACATTTCGACTTACGCACGCGCATCTCCTGTTGCGCAGGCGTAATCGCTCTGTGAATCTGGGCCAAACTATTTAAGCAGCAGACAGCATGGATTCATGAAAGACAGAAGTTGTCAGACAAACCTGATTTCTTTTTATGAAGAGGTAAGTAAAACCCTGGACAGAGGCGTAGCAGTGGACGTGGTATACTTGGATTTTGCAAAAGCGTTCGATACAGTTCCCCACACACGGCTCATGTGTAAGGTAAGGTCTACAGGATTAGATATATCAGTTTGTAAATGGATAGAAAACTGTCTGAAAGACAGAATTCAGAGAGTTGTGGTTAATGATTCTTACTCTGAATGGTCCAAGGTTATCAGCGGTGTACCCCAAGGTTCAGTGTTGGGTCCCTTACTTTTCAATATATTTATAAATGATATTGGGTCTGAGATCCAAAGTAACATTTCTGTTTTTGCAGATGACACCAAGCTATGCAGTGGAATAACGTCCTTGCAGGATGTCTCCAATTTACAAGCCGACCTCAATGCTCTGTCTAATTGGGCGACTATGTGGCAGATGAGGTTTAATGTTGATAAATGTAAAGTTATGCACTTGGGGGCTAAGAATATGCATGCATCATACATGCTAGGGGGAGTTCAACTGGGGGGATCTGTAGTGGAGAAGGATCTGGGGGTTTTAGTTGATCATAAGCTCAATAATGGCATGCAATGCCAAGCTGCGGTTTCCAAAGCAAGCAAAGTGCTTTCTTGTATTAAGAGAGGTATGGACTCCAGGGAGAGAGATATAATTTTGCCCCTGTACAAATCATTAGTAAGACCTCATCTGGAATATGCAGTCCAGTTTTGGGCACCAGTTCTCAAAAAGGATATCGTAGAACTGGAGAAAGTGCAGAGAAGGGCAACTAAACTGATAAGAGGCATGGAGGAGCTCAGCTATGAGGAAAGATTAGAGGAACTGAATTTATTCACTCTTGGGAAGAGGAGAATAAGGGGGGATATGATCAACATGTACAAATATATAAGAGGTCCATATAGTGAACTTGGTGTTGAGTTATTCACTTTAAGGTCAACGCTGAGGACAAGGGGGCACTCTTTACGTCTGGAGGAAAAGAGATTTCACCTACAAATACGGAAAGGTTTCTTCACAGTAAGAGCTGTGAAAATGTGGAACAGACTCCCTCCAGAGGTGGTTCTGGCCAGCTCAGTAGATTGCTTTAAGAAGGGCCTGGATTCTTTCCTAAATACACATAATATAACCGAGTACTAAGTTCTGTAGGTAAAATTGATCCGGGGTAAATCCAATTGCCTCTTGGGGGATCAGGAAGGAATTTTTTCCCCTCCGGTAGCAAATTGGATCATCGCTCTGCTGGGGTTTTTTGCCTTCCTCTGGGGTATGGAGTTGGGTGTATGGGATGTACTGTGTTTTATTTTGTTTGTTTATTATTTTTTTATGGTTGAACTGGATGGACTTGTGTCCTTTTTCAACCTGACTAACTACTGTATGTAACTATGTAACTATATTTTGCCTCTCCACTGCCTGTCAACTGCCTCTGAAAAGTGATCTGAGCCTGGATTGCTTTTGAGAGGAATGGTATTTTCTTGTTGGCATTATGAACCAGCTCTAAAAAAAATCTGTTCTGATCGTACAGAAAAAGGGCGTCAGGTTTAAAAGTAATGTGTGTATACACACACGCATGTAAACACACATGTACGCATATACATACTAGGGATGAGCTTTGTGTTCGAGTCGAACCCATGTTCGACTCGAACATTGCATGTTCGACTGTTTGCTGAATTGTGAACATTATGGGCCGTTCGTGCCAAATTCGAGTAGCTCGCCACGGCCCATAATTCACTGCGTCATCGCAGTGCATTGCTGGCTGATGATTGGCCAAGCGTGCACTATGACCCGCACTATGTCCCCTCAAAATAACTCAACACACAGCCATGAATGTCTAAACCGCTGGCAACAAAAGTGAGTACACCCCTAAATGAAAATGCCCAAATTGGGCCCAAAGTTTAAATTTTTTTTGTGTGGCCACCATATTTTTTTCAGCACTGTCTAAACCCTCTTGGGCATGGAGTTCACCAGAGCTTCACAAGGTGCCACTGGAGTCCTCTTCCACTCCTCCATGACGACATCAAAAGGCTGGTAGATGTTAGAGACCTTGCGCTCCTTCACATTCTGTTTGAGGATACCCTGTTGGAGATACAACAAAACCTTCAGCTTAGCCTATTATATGGAATGCAGTTTACAAAAAGCTCACAAGATGTCGCTAATGCTTAATGATATGCTATGCTATGTATGCTCTATGATATGTTGTATTTTCCTGCCATGTGTGTTTACATGCGTGATGCACTTGTTTGTTTATTTTTCCTGCCTTGTTGTCTCTGTGTGTGTGTGTTCTACTTACCGTGGCAGAGACATCTTTGTCTGTGTGATGATGTTCCAATAAAGAAGCCAGTTCCTGTTACTACACAATGTCTGATCTCAATTGACTCCGCTGCACCTATCAATCGTACTTTGCAACATACCCCACAGATGCTCAATAGGGTTTAGGTCTGGAGACATGCTTGGCCAGTCCATCACCTTTACCCTCAACTTCTTTAGCAAGGCAGTGGTTGTCTTTGAGGTGAGGTGTGTTTGGGGGTCGTTATTATGTTGGAATACTATCCTGCGGCCCAGTCTCTGAAGGGAGGGGATCATGCTCTGCTTCAGTATGTCACAGTACATGTTGACATTCATGGTTTCCTTAGTGAACTTTAGCTCCCCAGTGCCAGCAGCACTCATGCAGCCCCAGGCCATGACACTCACACCACCATGCTTGACTGTAGGCAAGACACACTTGTCTTTGTACTCCTCACCTGGTTGCCGCCACCATCTGAACCAAATATGTTTATCTTGGTCTTAACAGAGCACAGGACATGGTTCCAGTAATCCATGTCTTTAGTCTGCTTGTCTTCAGCAAACTGTTTGCGAGCTTTCTTGTGCATCCTCTTTAGAAGATGCTTCCTTCTGGGACAACTGCCATGCACATCAAATTAATGCAGCGTGCATCATATGGTCTGGGCACTGACAGGCTAATCCCCCACCCCTTCAACCTCTGCAGCACTCATACATCTATTTCCCAAAGACAACCTCTAGATATGACGCTGAGCACGTGCACTCAACTTCATTGGTCGACCATGGCGATGCCTATTCTGAGTGGAACCTATCCTGTTAAACTGCTGTATGATCTTGGCAATAGTGATGAGCTCCACGTTCGATACGAACGTATGTTCGACTCGAACATTGCCTGTTCGATCGTTCGTCGAAAATCGAACAAAACGGGTCGGTCGCGCCAAATTCGAGTGACTCGCGTCAGCCCATAATTCACTGCGGCGTTGCACGCTGATGATTGGCCAGGCATACACCATGACCCCGCATGCTTGGCCAATCACAGCACCCAAAAAACGAAGAGCCATAATTGGCCAAAGCCTGGGTGCTTTGGCCAATTATGGCTCGGGGCTTTAGCACACGCCCCACACTATAAAAGGCCACCTTCCGGGCGGCCTCGTGTAGTGTGTTCCGGCTCTCAGAGAGACAGAGAGATTGGGCCAGATTCAGGAACAGTTAGGCTGGCGGATCCAGTGATCCGCCAGCCTAAGGCCGCGTACACACGAGGGGATATGTCCGCTGAAAACGGTCCGATGGACCGTTTCAGCAGACATCTCCGCTCGTGTGTATGGGCTAGCGGACAGATTTCTCCACCCGACAGATTTCAAAGCATGCTTTGAAATCTATCGGGTGGAATCTGTCCGCCCGACATGTCTGCTGGTTAGTACACTTACCAGCAGACATGTCGGGTCCCACCGCCGCCGCGCCGCTGCCGAATGGATTCGGCGCATGCGCGGAAGTGTTTTACTTCCTGGTGCGGTGACGTGGCGGTGACGCGGCGGCGTCAACGTCACCGCCGCGTCACCGCGCCGTCCGGCGGCGGGGAATTTGATCCGATGGTGTGTACACGCCATCGGATCAAACTCCCGATCGGACATATCCGATGGAAATGGTCCGCGGACCGTTTTCATCGGATATATCCGATCGTCTGTACGCCGCCTCACTGTCACTTTGAGACGGCGTTTTTGTTTTCTGTAACCAGAAAACAAGAAACGCCGGGTTGAAGCTCCGATGCGATCAGCGTAACTGAGTTTCGCCATCGCATCGTTACTTCAACTTAAAAATGGCGCTGGGGGCGTTCCCGCCGATTTCCGCTCAAAAAATATGTTAATGAGCGGAAATTGGCAATTCACGAGCGAATTCCGGCGCGACGCAATGACGGTACGACGTTTCCGGAAGCGATACGCGGCGCGAAGATATACCTACATGGGGTTGGAGTATCCTATGTTAGGTATAGGCGTCGTCATCGCGTCGGGAAAAAAAAAATCACGTCGCTTGCGTAAAAAGATCATGAATGGGAATGTGACATCATTGACGTTCATTCACAGAATTTGGAGCATGCGCACGGGGATGCTTTGACACTCGACGCATGCGCAGTACGTTCGCGGCGGGATCGCGCTTAGTTTAAATACTACACGCCCCGTACCCGCCCAATTTGAATTCCGCCGGCTCATTTTCGTTACGCTGCCGCAACTTTAGGAGCAAGTGCTTCGTGAATGACAGCACTTGCTGCTAAAATTTCGGCAGAGTAACGTAAATGAGAAGCGTTACTCTGGAGCAAAGATGCTCCCATCTACCTGAATCTGGCCCATTATCTTTTTAGCTAGCTAGATAGAGCAGGCTAGTCAGTTTAGCTTTATTACAGTGTGTAGAGAATATATATACATTCTTAGGAGTTGTACGTATATTTATACACTGTATAGCTTAGCTAGATCTGCTATTAGTATTTGTCAGGCAGGAGATTGAGCAGGCAGGAGATTGTGCATAGCTGCAGTGCTCTAAAGTGTTGTATTGCCTGTGGCTGTGTGCTGTGTTTAGTTTACACCTAAACGTACTGGGTGTTACTGCAATTGTCCTGCTTATTTTCACCTAAGCGCATTTGCTTTAAGTGCAAGTTTGCTGTGTAATCGCACGTAAGCGCATTTACTGTAAGTGCATGTTTGCTGTGTAATCGCACGTAAGCGCATTTACTGTAAGTGCAAGTTTGCTGTGTAATCGCACGTAAGCGCATTTATTGTAAGTGCAAGTTTGCTGTGTAATCGCACGTAAGCGCATTTACTGTAAGTGCAAGTTTGCTGTGTAATCGCACGTAAGCGCATTTACTGTAAGTGCAAGTTTGCTTTTTAGTAGCACGTAATCACATTTACTGAAAGTGCAAGTTTGCTCTTTAGTAGCACGCAATTGCATTTACTGTAAGTGCAAGTTTGCTCTTTAGTAGCACGTAATTGCATTTACTGTAAGTGCAAGTTTGCTCTTCAGTAGCACTTACACATATTGGGCCAGATTCAGGAACAGTTAGGCTGGCGGATCCAGTGATCCGCCAGCCTAACTGTCACTTTGAGCCGGCGTTTTTGTTTTCTGTAACCAGAAAACAAGAAACGCCGGGTTGAAGCTCCGATGCGATCAGCGTAACTGAGTTTCGCCATCGCATCGTTACTTCAACTTAAAAATGGCGCCGGGGGCGTTCCCGCCGATTTCCGCTCAAAAAATATGTTAATGAGCGGAAATCGGCAATTCACGAGCGAATTCCGGCGCGACGCAATGACGGTACGACGTTTCCGGAAGCGATACACGGCGCGAAGATATACCTACATGGGGTTGGAGTATCCTATGTTAGGTATAGGCGTCGTCATTGCGTCGGGAAAAAAAAAATCACGTCGCTTGCGTAAAAAGATCATGAATGGGAATGTGACATCATTGACGTTCATTCACAGAATTTGGAGCATGCGCACGGGGATGCTTTGACACTCGACGCATGCACAGTACGTTCGCGGCGGGATCGCGCTTAGTTTAAATACTACACGCCCCGTACCCGCCCAATTTGAATTCCGCCGGCTCATTTTCGTTACGCTGCCGCAACTTTAGGAGCAAGTGCTTCGTGAATGACAGCACTTGCTGCTAAAATTTCGGCAGAGTAACGTAAATGAGAAGCGTTACTCTGGAGCAAAGATGCTCCCATCTACCTGAATCTGGCCCATTTACTGTAAGTGCATGTTTGCTGTGTAATCGCATGTAAGCGTATTTACTGTAAGTGCAAGTTTGCTCTTTAGTAGCACGTAATCGCATTTACTGTAAGTGCAAGTTTGCTCTTTAGTAGCACGTAATCGCATTTACTGTAAGTGCAAGTTTGCTCTTTAATAGCACGTAAGCAAATTTACTGTAAGTGCAAGTTTTCTGTGTAATCGCACGTAAGCGCATTTACTGCAAGTGCACGTTTGCTGTGTAATCGCACGTAAGCGCATTTACTGAAAGTGCAAGTTTGCTCTTTAGTAGCACGTAATCGCATTTACTGAAAGTGCAAGTTTGCTCTTTAGTAGCACGTAAGCGCATTTACTGTAAGTGCAAGTTTGCTGTGTAATCGCACGTAAGTGCATTTACTGTAAGTGCATGTTTGCTGTGTAATCGCATGTAAGCGTATTTACTGTAAGTGCAAGTTTGCTCTTTAGTAGCACGTAATCGCATTTACTGTAAGTGCAAGTTTGCTCTTTAGTAGCACGTAATCGCATTTACTGTAAGTGCAAGTTTGCTCTTTAATAGCACGTAAGTAAATTTACTGTAAGTGCAAGTTTTCTGTGTAATCGCACGTAAGCGCATTTACTGCAAGTGCACGTTTGCTGTGTAATCGCACGTAAGCGCATTTACTGAAAGTGCAAGTTTGCTCTTTAGTAGCACGTAATCGCATTTACTGAAAGTGCAAGTTTGCTCTTTAGTAGCACGTAAGCGCATTTACTGTAAGTGCACATTTGCTCTTTAATAGCTCGTAAAAGCATTTACTGTAAGTGCACATGTCCTATTTATTTGCACCTAAGCGCATTTCCTGTAAGTGCAAGTTTGCCGTTTAATCGCACGTAAACGCTTTTACTGAAAGTGCAAGTTTGCTCTTTAGTAGCACGTAATCGCATTTACTGAAAGTGCAAGTTTGCTCTTTAGTAACACGTAATCGCATTTACTGAAAGTGCAAGTTTGCTCTTTAGTAGCACATAATCGCATTTACTGTAAGTGCAAGTTTGCTCTTTAGTAGCATGTAAGCGCATTTACTGTAGGTGCACGTTTGCTGTGTAATCGCACGTAAGCGCATTTACTCTAAGTGCAAGTTTGCTGTGTAATCTCACGTAAGCGCATTTACTGTAAGTGCATGTTTGCTGTGTAATTGCACGTAAGGGCATTTACTGTAAGTGCAAGTTTGCTTTTTAGTAGCACGTAATCGCATTTACTAAAAGTGCAAGTTTGCTCTTTAGTAGCACGTAATCACATTTACTGTAAGTGCAAGTTTGCTCTTTAATAGCACGTGAGCGCATTTACTGTAAGTGCACGTTTTCTGTGTAATCGCACGTAAGCGCATTTACTGTAAGTGCACGTTTGCTGTGTAATCACACGTAAGCACATTTACTGAAAGTGCAAATTTCCTCTTTAGTAGCACGTAATCGCATTTACTGAAAGTGCAAGTTTGCTCTTTAGTAGCACGTAAGCGCATTTACTGTAAGTGCACATTTTCTCTTTAATAGCACGTAAAAGCATTTACTGTAAGTGCACGTGTCCTATTTATTTGCACCTAAGCGCATTTCCTGTAAGTGCAAGTCTGCCGTTTAATCGCATGTAAACGCATGTACTGAAAGTGCAAGTTTGCTCTTTAGTAGCACGTAATCGCATTTACTGAAAGTGCAAGTTTGCTCTTTAGTAGCACTTAATCGCATTTACTGTAAGTGCAAGTTTGCTCTTTAGTAGCACATAATTGCATTTACTGTAAGTGCAAGTTTGCTCTTCAGTAGCACGTAATCGCATTTACTGTAAGTGCAAGTTTGCTCTTTAATCGCACGTAAGCGCATTTACTGTAAGTGCAAGTTTGCTGTGTAATCTCACGTAAGCGCATTTACTGTAAGTGCATGTTTGCTGTGTAATTGCACGTAAGCGCATTTACTGTAAGTGCAAGTTTGCTTTTTAGTAGCACGTAATCGCATTTACTAAAAGTGCAAGTTTGCTCTTTAGTAGCACGTAATCACATTTACTAAAAGTGCAAGTTTGCTCTTTAATAGCACGTAAGCGCATTTACTGTAAGTGCACGTTTTCTGTGTAATCGCACGTAAGCGCATTTACTGTAGGTGCACGTTTGCTGTGTAATCGCACGTAAGCGCATTTACTCTAAGTGCAAGTTTGCTGTGTAATCTCACGTAAGCGCATTTACTGTAAGTGCATGTTTGCTGTGTAATTGCACGTAAGCGCATTTACTGTAAGTGCAAGTTTGCTTTTTAGTAGCACGTAATCGCATGTACTAAAAGTGCAAGTTTGCTCTTTAGTAGCACGTAATCACATTTACTGTAAGTGCAAGTTTGCTCTTTAATAGCACGTAAGCGCATTTACTGTAAGTGCACGTTTTCTGTGTAATCGCACGTAAGCGCATTTACTGTAAGTGCACGTTTGCTGTGTAATCACACGTAAGCACATTTACTGAAAGTGCAAATTTCCTCTTTAGCAGCACGTAATCGCATTTACTGAAAGTGCAAGTTTGCTCTTTAGTAGCACGTAAGCGCATTTACTGTAAGTGCACATTTGCTCTTTAATAGCACATAAAAGCATTTACTGTAAGTGCACGTGTCCTATTTATTTGCACCTAAGCGCATTTCCTGTAAGTGCAAGTCTGCCGTTTAATCGCACGTAAACGCATTTACTGAAAGTGCAAGTTTGCTCTTTAGTAGCACGTAATCGCATTTACTGTAAGTGCAAGTTTGCTCTTCAGTAGCACGTAATCGCATTTACTGTAAGTGCAAGTTTGCTCTTTAATCGCACGTAAGCGCATTTACTGTAAGTGCAAGTTTGCTGTGTAATCGCACGTAAGCGCATTTACTGTAAGTGCAAGTTTGCCGTTTAATCGCACGTAAACGCATTTACTGAAAGTGCAAGTTTGCTCTTTAGTAGCACATAATCGCATTTACTGAAAGTGCAAGTTTGCTCTTTAGTAGCACGTAATCGCATTTACTGAAAGTGCAAGTTTGCTCTTTAGTAGCACGTAATCGCATTTACTGTAAGTGCAAGTTTGCTCTTTAGTAGCACGTAAGCGCATTTACTGTAAGTGCATGTGTCCTGTTTATTTGCACCTAAGCGCGTTTCCTGTAAGTGCAAGTTTGCTGTTTAATCGCATGTAAACGCATTTACTGAAAGTGCAAGTTTGCTCTTTAGTAGCACGTAATCGCATTTACTGAAAGTGCATGTTTGCGCTTTAGTAGCACGTAATCGCATTTACTGTAAGTACAAGTTTGCTGTATAATCGCACGTAAGTGCATTTACTGTAAGTGCAAGTTTGCTGTGTAATCGCACGTAAGCGCATTTTCTGTAAGTGCACGCTTGCTCTTTAGTAGCACATAATCGCATTTACTGAAAGTGCAATTTGCTCTTTAGTAGCACGTAAGGGCATTTACTGTAAGTGCAAGTTTGCTCTTTAGTAGCACGTAAGCGCATTTACTGTAAGTGCACGTCTGCTGTTTAATCGCACGTAAACGCATTTACTGTAAGTGCACGTGTGGTGTTTATTTACACCTGAACGCATTAAAATGTCTGGAAGGTCAACAAAGAGAGGCAGAGAGTCACGAGGGCAAGCAGGCTCTGCATCTAGAGCCAACGATAGTGGTGGACGCGGTGCATCCTCTTCAGCACGTGGCCACTCGTCCTTCTTTTCGGGACCTGGCTGTGTTGAGCCTCAACATGCAGAGAAAATAGTAGATGACCAAGCCGTCCTCATCCTCCTCATCCTCTCTCACACAGACTGATCTTAGTTTGTCTGACAAAGCAGCTGCCAAGGCTTCCTCTTCCCTTTGTACAATGACATCACACAATCCTTCCGTAGTCCCACCGTGTCCTCCTGGGGAGTCCCCCAAACTGTTTCAACACAGTGTTGGGTACATGCTGAATGAAGATGTGCAGCATTTTAAAGGCTCCAATGATGCAACACAGATAGAGGAAGGCATTGATGTGAGCCCAGGGAGAGGGGGTGGCCGAGAGGGACAGCAATCTGGCAGTGATGTTCCCCCAGCTGGAGCATACTGCCAGATTTTTGACAGTGATGAGGATAGAGGGGATGATGAGGTCACTGACTCTACCTGGGTGCCAGATAGGAGAGAGGGGGAGGTGGAAGAGGAGGAGGAGTAGGACGAGGCACAGGCACATCTCCAAAGAGGCAGGATGCCCTCCAGGGGCCACCTTAAGGGCACACCAACTGCATTACAGCGCACATCTACGCTTGTGCATGGCGCTGCTGTGTCTGAACGGTACAGCAAAAGTTCTTTGGTGTGGGTCTTTTTTGAAACATGTCCATCAGATCGTACCTTTGCTATTTGCAACATATGTCGCAAGTGTATCTCACTTGGCCAAAACATCACCCGCCTGGGCACCACATGCTTGTCCAGACATATGTCGACCTGCCATGCAGCTCGTTGGCAAGCACACCAGAAAGACCCACACCAAAGACCAAAGCAGACCTCCCCTTGCCCTTCTGGGACCTCCAACCCCACTAGACCCCCAGTCCTCTCTGAAGCCTGCACTGAAGGTGTAGAAATAGGTGTGTCACAACCTAGTAGTAGTAGTACATGCGGGCAATCTACTGGTAATACCAGACAAATTTCCCTGCCCCAGCTGCTGCAGCGCCCAAAATAAGTACTCTCCCAGCCATCCACATGCCCAGCGGTTGAATGTTAGCTTAGCGAAATTGCTAGCACTTCAACTGCTACATTTTCAGTTGGTAGATTCTGCCCCCTTCTGTGAGTTTGTGGAATGTGCAGTACCTCAGTGGCAAGTACCCAAACGCCACTTTTTCTCACGGAAGGCGATTCCGGCTCTCTACCGGCATGTGGAAGGCAATGTCAGTGGTTAGGTGCATCTTACCGCTGACTCATGGTCCAGCAGGCATGGACAGGGACGTTTCCTGTCTTTTACTGCGCATTGGGTGACTCTGCTGGCAGCTGGGAAGGACGCAGGGCAAGGTACAGTAGTTTTGGAGGTTGTTCCGCCACCACGGCTCCAAAGCACTACTACTGGTTGTGACACACCTCTCTCCTCCACCCCCTCCTTTTCTTCTTCCTCTGTGACCTCTTCCTGTGGTGATGTTTCCTCAGAACCAGCCGTGCTCCGTAGGCGTACGAGGGGCTATGTAGGAATGTAGGCCAAGAGATGCCATGCGGTGCTAGAGCTGGTGTGCTTGGGAGACAGGAGCCACACTGGGGAAGAGGTTTTCTCAGCTCTGCAGGGGCAGAATGGTGTTCAGTGATAATGGCACCAACCTCCTCTCTGCCCTGCGACAGGGAAAACTCACCCATGTGCCCTGTTTTGCGCATGTCCTGAATTTAGTGGTGCAGCGGTTCTTGGGCAGGTACCCGGGCTTACAGGATGTCCTGAAGCAGGCCAGGAAAGTCTGTGTGCATTTCCGGAGGTCATATAATGCCACTGCTCGGCTGACAGACCTCAAAAGGGAATACAACCTGCCCAGGAACAGCCTAATCTGTGACATGCCCACCAGATGGAACTCTAAGTTGGCCATGCTGCATCGGCTGCACACGCAGCAGCGGGCCATTAATGAGTACCTGTGCCAATATGGCAGCAGAACTGGGTCAGGAGAGCTTGGTTTTTTTCCCCACGCCAGTGGGCCTTGATCAGGGATGCATGCATGCACTTTCCTGTCATCATTTGAGGAGGCCACGAGGATGGTGAGCAGTGACAGTGCATGCATCAGTGAGACTGTCCCTCTTATTCACATGTTGGAGCACACGCTACGTGGAATAATGGACAGGGCCCTTGAGGCAGAACAGAGGGAGGAAGAGGAGGACTTCCTTACCTCTGAAGGCCCATGTTACCCAGACAGTGGTTCTGCTTGCCCACCTAGCACACAGGAAAAGGATGAGGAGGAGGATGAGGAGGATTGTATCAGTAGCATGGAGGTGGAGCCTAGCACTCAGCATCAGCAGCAGCAGTCTTCAAGGGATCATTTACAGTCCCAAGGAACACGTGGACTTTTACGTGGCTGGGATGAGGTGCCTGTGGATCCTGTCATCCCCAGTGACCCAGAGGACTGTGCCACGAATGCCTCTGCAAACCTACGCTGCATGGCCTCCCTGATCCTGCAAAGCCTGCGTAAGGATCTTTGTGTATGTGCTATCAAGGAGAGGGAACTCTCCTTGATCCACGTTACAAGAGTAAGGTTGCAGACCTTATGTTGCCATCACAGAGGGAGCAGAAGATAAAACTTCTGCGGGAGGCCTTGCAGAAGGGTCTGTGCAATGCGTTCCCAGAACCGGGGGGATTACCAAAACCTGGCCCTGGACAACGTCTTGCTGAGGCTTCGGTGAGTCACAGAAGGAGCGGTGGAGAAGGTGGCCGTCTGACCGATGCGTTCAGAGAATTTTTTAGTCCACAGCCCCAAGGTCTGACCGGTTCCAGCAACCATCGTCAGCGTCTGGTTTACATGGTGCGGGAATACCTAAGGGGCAAGATCCGACTTGGACACCTTCCCCACCGAAAATCCTCTGGCTTACTGGGTCTTGAGGATGGATCACTGGCCAGAGCTTGCACAGTACACAATTGAGCTACTGGCTTGGCCTGCATCCAGTGTTCTTTCAGAACGCACATTCAGTGCTGCTGGAGGCTTTGTGACCGATCACAGGGCGCGCCTCTCCACCGACTCTGTTGATCGACTGACCTTCATCAAAATGAATCAAGCTTGGATCAACACCAGCTACCAAGCACCTGATGCTGATGTTACTAAATAATATTTTTTTGTTGAAATGTCGGATCCCTTTGAGACTGCGTATGCTGATGCTGAGTGACTGTCCTGTTATGCTGCTGATGGAATATCCTTCTCCTCCTCACTTTTCTTGCTGATAGCTAGTAAGAAATGTTGTGTTTCTGTGCTCCGCCACCAGTGCCTAAGGCCAAATTTCTGTGCCCCTGTTTAATAGGGGCGTCTAATAATTTTTTTTGATGCAATACTTTGCACGTGGCTCTTTGTTGTTCTCAAATTAGAGTTATTGGGAGGGGTTGCAGTGTAGTGTTGTGCCTAAGGCCCAATTTTTCTGCCCCAGTTTAACAGGGGTGCCTAATAACAATTTTTGATGCAATACTTTGCATGTGGCTCTTTGTTGTGCTCCAATTACAGTTATTGGGAGGGGTTGCAGTGTTGTGTTGTGCCTAAGGCACAATTTTCAGCCCCTGTTTAACAGGGGCGCCTAATAACAATTTTTGATGCAATACTTTGCACGTGGCTCTTTGTTGTGCTCCAATTACAGTTATTGGGAGGGGTTGCAGTGTTGTGTTGTGCCTAAGGCACAATTTTTCAGCCCCTGTTTAACAGAGGCGCCTAATAACAATTTTTGATGCAATACTTTGCACGTGGCTCTTTGTTGTGGTCCAATTAGAGTTATTGTGAGGGGTTGCAGTGTAGTGTTGTGCCTAAGGCCCAATTTTTCAGCCCCTGTTTAACAGGGGCGCCTAATAACAATTTTTGATGCAATACTTTGCACGTGGCTCTTTCTTGTGCTCCAATTAGAGTTATTGTGAGGGGTTGCAGTGTTGTGTTGTGCCTAAGGCACAATTTTTCAGCCCCTGTTTAACAGGGGCACCTAATAACAATTTTTGATGCAATATTTTGCACGTGGCTCTTTGTTGTGCTCCAATTAGAGTTATTGGGAGGGGTTGCAGTGTTGTGTTGTGCCTAAGGCACAATTTTTCTGCCCCAGTTTAACAGGGGCGCCTAATAAAAAATGTTGATGCAATACTTTGCATGTGGCTCTTAGTTGTGCTCCAATTAGAGTTATTGGGAGGGGTTGCAGTAATGTGTTGTGCCTAAGGCACATTTTTTCAGCCCCTGTTTAACAGGGGCGCCTAATAACAATTTTTGATGCAATACTTTGTAGGTGGCTCTTTGTTGTGCTCCAATTAGAGTTATTGGGAGGGGTTGCAGTGTTGTGCCTAAGGCACAATTTTTCAGCCCCTGTTTAACAGGGGCGCCTAATAACAATTTTTGATGCAATACTTTGTACGTGGCTCTTTGTTGTGCTCCAATTAGAGTTATTGGGAGGGGTTGCAGTGTTGTGTTGTGCCTAAGGCCCAATTTTTCAGCCCCTGTTTAACAGGGGCGCCTAATAACCATTTTTGATGCAATACTTTGCACGTGGCTCTTTCTTGTGCTCCAATTAGAGTTATTGTGAGGGGTTGCAGTGTTGTGTTGTGCCTAAGGCACAATTTTCCAGCCCCTGTTTAACAGGGGCACCTAATACTAATTTTTGATGCAATATTTTGCACGTGGCTCTTTGTTGCGCTCCAATTACAGTATCTTTGAGGGGTGCCCTTTTTTCAAAAATTTTTCTTTCACAAAAAAATAATTGATTGAGCCAAGATCTGGCATTGTAATGGCCCTCCACCACCCCTAAAATACATAGTTACATAGTTACATAGTTAGTCAGGTTGAAAAAGTCCATCCAGTTCAACCATAAAAAATAAAAATTAAATAAATAAATAAATAAAACACAGTACATCCCACACACCCAACTCCATACCCACAGTTCATCCAGAGGAAGGCAACATATTGTTGCCACACAGCACGGGCGCAAGCAGTATTAAATTACTTTTTTCGGAGAGTAATCTCATGTTGTGCAGTGACATTTCTAAACTCATGCCACTACTATAGACACCCAGCAGGTACGATATTTAAAGGAATTTTTTTTTCACTTTAAGCATCATTTAAATGGCTGCTCCGGAAAAAACATTAGTTTTTAAAAAAAAAATTTCCATTGATACATGTTCCCTGGGGCAAGACCCGGGTTCTGAAAGACGTTTTCCAGCATTAAATTCAATATTGGTCTTTAAAATGATCGTTTTTGAATTCGAACGTTCGAGTGCCATAGACTTCAATGGGGTTCTAAATGTTCGCACGAACCCGCAGTCTGTTCGAACGTTCTGGTACGAACCGAACGCGGGTATGTTCGGCTCATCCCTACTTGGCAACCGTGCTGTAGCTCACTTTCAGGGTCTTGGCAATCTTCTTATAGCCTATGCCATCTTTATGTAGAGCAACAATTATTTTTTTCAGATCCTCAGCAAGTTCTTTGCCATGAGGTGCATGTTGAACTTCCAGTGACCAGTATAGGAGAGTGAGAGCGATAACACCAAATTTAACACACCTGCTCTCCCTTCACACCTGAGACCTTGGAACACTAACAAGTCACATGACACCGGGGAGGGAAAATGGCTACTTGGGCCCAATTTAGACATTTCCACTTAGGGGTGTACTCACCTTTGTTGCTAGCGGTGTAGTTATTAATGGCTGTGTGTTACGTTATTTTGAGGAGACAGCAAATTTAGACTGTTATACAAGCTGTACACTCACTACTTTACTTTGTAGCAAAGTTTAATTTCTTCAGTGTTGTCACATGAAAAGGTATATTAAAATAGTTACAAAAATCTGAGGGGTGCACTCACTTTTGTGAGATACTGTAGTTACACCGCCACTCCAATTATGCAGACTCTTACCATATGGATTTGTCTGCCTCAATTAACAGCCAAATAGAGCAGTGTAATATATCCAGCCATGAGCTAGGCCAGGGGTGTCAAACTGGTGGCCCTCCAGCTGTTGCAAAACTACAAGTCCCATGAGGCATTGCAAGGCTAACAGTTACAAGCATGACTCCCGCAGGCAGAGGCATGATGGGACTTGTAGTTTCGGAACAGCTGGAGGGCCACCAGTTTGACACCCCTGAGCTAGGAAATCAGTCTCCAGAAATAACCTCTGTGATTTTATAGGGCAGCACTTGTATAACTCTCCAGATCACCATATACACATCAAGAGAAAAAAGAGCCTCCATACATTTTAAAACAAGCCAGAATAATTCAGTTATGCACTTGCATTAAGATGAGCAAACAACTGCATACCTAGTCACTCGGATGACCAACCAACAAGATGGCATCAGTCTGTGTAGTGGGCGTAATGGCGTCACACATAGTAGCTCTAATCTAAGTGATTTCCATTTAGCATGGTTCCCTTCCCAGTTGGGAGTAAACCTGTCAATGGCCAAGAATATTGCACCTTCTGGATTTTTGTTATGACACAACGCATAGTGTATGGATACACTATGGTTGGGCATCCCTTTACATATATTTGTATTGTGCTCATTGAGCCTGGTTTGCAGCATGCGTACTGTGCGTCCAACATATTGAAGCCTGCATGGCTTTGAATCAAATAAACCACATGGATCTAAATATCTGGATAGTAGTTGGTCAAATCATTACATCAACTTATTGCAAAGAAACGTACCTCACTGGTTTCATATGCCTCGTTTCCACTGCACGGATCGGGTCGGGTCAGATATTTTGGAGCGGTTCGGATGGGTCCGGTCTAATCGCGTGAGTATTTCCACTGCAAATCGGACCGTGAGGGACGATTCAGGGTTTAGAAAAAATTCCTAGCGCATCCACCAATCAGTGAGATGCATTTGTAGGTCCGCCCTAACTGAACCGTTCCACTCTCTCTGGTCCCTCATCTGAAGCAGGACCCTTGCTGGTGCGGTACGGTTCGCTTTTCTGGCGCGCTTTCATAATGGAAACACCCAAAATAGCGAACCGTACCGTACCGTACCGAACCGATCCGCTCAGTGGAAACGAGGCACTAGTTGTCAGGAGTTGCCATCACCCTATATTGTTAAAATCTGTACCGAAAAGTACATTTTATCGGTCAAAGAGTATTGCACCGATAGATCAGATTTTTTAAGAGAGGAAACTACTATGAGGCAGAGGTTCTTGGATAGAGGTTATTCTAAGAAAGACTTGGATGACACTTTTCTCCAGGTTGATGATATTCACTGATATGCTTTAGACAAAACTACCAGTGCTGACTGAACCAGGGTTTAATCATGCATTTTTTACTACGTATTTCACACAGCATTTAGGCATCAAGAGTATTCTGCGTAAGCACTGGGGGATACTCAAGAATGATAGAGTCTTGTCCCTTTGCTACCAGAAACCCAGACTGTGGCAAGGGCGGATCCGGGGGGGAAATGGAGAAATTGCCCTCCGAAAAACTATCTGCGGGTGAGTGAGTTGGCGGGTGAGAGAGAGCGGGCGGCTCCGTGGATCCGATAGCTAAGCGGGTGGGTGAGAATGAGAGCAAGTGGGCCGGGCAGCTTGGCAGGCTGGTAAGGGAGGGTGAGAGACCATGCAGCTCGGCACCCGGGGAAATAAAAATGCGGGCGGCTCCGCTGGCCGGCAAGAGAGCGTGCGGGCCAGGCAGCTGGGTGGCTTGGTGAGTGTCTGAGCGAGCGCAGGTGAGTTGGGGAGTAGAGAGATGACATCATCTCTCACTACCTGCCCTGCATCCCTGCACTTTCGCCCTCACTGTGTAGGCAGCCGCGGGCAGCAGAGAGATTACATCATCTCCCTGCTGCCTGACTCTGGGACACAGCATGGGACAATAGGAGCAGGCAAGTGACAATCCGCAACTTGTGACAGACAGGTAAGTGACAAACGTGTGGCAGTTGATGTGGCAAAAGACAATCCGCAACAGTGGCAGGTGACGTGGCAAGTGATAATCCGCAACGGTGGCAGGTGATGTGGCAAGTGACAATCTGCAACGTGTGTCAGGTGACGTGGCAAGTAAAAATCGGCAACGGTGGCAGGTGACGTGGCAAGTGAAAATCCGCAGCCGTGGCAGGTGACGTGGCAAGTGACAATCCACAATGTGTGGCAGATGACGTGGCAAGTGACAATCTGCAACTTCCGTCAGGTGATGTGGCAAGTGACAATCTGCAACTTGAGGCAGATGACGTGGCAAGTGACAATCTGCAACTTGTGGCAGGTGACGTGTAAAGTGACAATCCGCAATGCGTGGCATACTCCGGGCTCCCACTGATTCAGCATTATGGTGAGTTTTTATATGGTTTTATATGGTTTCATTTTATATAACAATGTAATAATAGAAAAAAGGTGTTTCAATCATTCTGATACCATAACAACTATGGTGCCGGGATGATTTCAACTCCAACACCAGCCATTTCTCAAAAAAATTCCCTGGAAAAAAACATATTTTCTGGAAGTGCCCCTCCTGAGACTAGACTCTGAATCCACCCTTGGAACCGTGGTCTACAGAGATGTCCCTTCATTTTTTTTACTAGTAATGGCGGCGATCTTTATCAGGACTGCAATATTGCGGGAGACACATTGGACACTGTTGGCATATTTTTAGAACCATTGTCAATTATACAGCGATTAGTGCTATATAAATGCACTTATTACTGTATAAATGTTAACTGGGCGATCAATGGGTTAACTGTTTTCCCTCACTGTGTTCTAACTGTATGGTAGACATGTGCACTGCCAAAAAAATAGTTTTTTTCGTTTATGTTATTTTCGTTTTTTCAATTTTTTCGGAAATTCGGGAAATTAAAAAAAAAAATTCGTTTTTGTTTCATTCGTTTTTTTAATTTAGAATATTTGAATTTTCGTAATTTTTTTATTTTTCGAAAATTCGAAAAATAAAAAATGTGAAAATTCGAAATGAGAAAATTTGACATTTCGAAAATTTGAAAATTTAATAATTCGAAAATTCGAATTTTCAAATTTTTTCAATTTTCGAATTCTCTAATTCGAATATTAGAATTATTTAATTTTCGAATTTTTAATTTTCGAAAATGAAAAATTCGAAAAATAAAAAATTGGGAAATTCGAAATTTCGAAAAATAAAAAATTCGAAAATGAAAAATTCGAAAATTGAAAAATTCGAAATTCAAAAATGCAAAATTTCGAAAATGAAAAATTCAAAAATGCAAAATTTCGAAAATGAAAAATTCGAAAATTCGAGAAATTTCGAAAATGAAAGATTCGACATTTCGAAAATGAAAAATTCAAAAATGCAAAATTTCGAAATTCGAAATTTGAAAATTCGAAAATGAAAAATTTGAATATGAAAAATTTGAATATTCGAAAAATATAAAATTAATAATTCGAATTTTCGAAAAATTCGAAATTCGAAAATTCGGAATTCAAACATTTGAAAATTAAAAAATTCGAAAATTAAAAAAATCGAAAATTAAAAAAAAAACTAATTTTCGATTTTTTTAATTTACGAAAATTCTGAAATTAAACAATTCGGAAATACAAAAATTTGGAAATTCGGAAATTGGAATTTTCAAATTTTTTCAATTTTCGAATTCTCTAATTCGAATATTCGAATTATTCGAAAGATTCGAAAAATAAAAAAATTGAAAATTGGGATATTTGAAATTTCGAAAAATGAAATAATTCGAAATTGAAAAATTGGAAATTCGAAATTTCGAAAATGAAAAATTCGAAATTCGAAAATTCGAAAATGAAAAATTCGAAATTCGAAATTTCGAAAATGAAAGATTCGACATTTCGAAAAAAAAAATCGAATATTCGAAATCCGAAATGTGAAAATTCGAAAATGAAAAATTTGAATATGAAAAATTCGAATATTCGAGAAATAGAAAATTAATAATTCGAATTTTCGAAAAATGAAAAATTCGAAAATTAAAAAAATCGAAAATTAAAAGAAAACTAAAAATGTTCGTATTTCTGAATTTCCGAAAATCCGAAATTCGGAAATTCGAAAATTCTGAAATTAAACAATTCGGAAATACTAAAATTCGAAAATTCAAAAATTCTGAAATTGTAATTTTCGGAAATACGAAAATTCTGAAATTCGAATTTTCGGAAATACGAAAATTCTGAAATTCGAATTTTCGGAAATACGAAAATTCTGAAATTCGAATTTTCGGAAATACGACAATTCGTAAATTCTAATTTTCGGAAATACGAAAATTCGTAAATTCGAAAATTCGGAAATAAAAAATTTGTTAATACGAAAATTCGTAAATTATGAATTTACGAATTTTCGTTAAAAAACTAATTAGAAACTAAACAAAATGCACATGTCTACTGTAGGGGATGGGAGTTACTAGGGGAAGAGAGAGATCAGTGAACACACGATCAGTCTCCTCTCCCCTGAGAGAACCGTGATCTGTGTGTTTACACACACAAATCATGGTTCTCAGTCTGTCACGGGAGATCGCGGCCGGCGGGCACGAGCATCGGCTCCATGTACAAGCTGTGGGCACGCGCGTTCACCCCTACCGGCTAAAAGGCTCAGCCGTGCCATTCTGACGTAGTAAAACTCGCAGCAGCAGAAGAAGCAATGTTGCAGATAGAGAAAGGAGATGTGTGTTAGTGGGCGTCCTGACTCTCCTGTAGTCTAAGGGAGAGTCCCATCTGCTAATGTTAGAAGACCACACAGTGGAGGGAGCTGTGGTGGCTCAACGTGATTGGCACTGCGCTGATAAGCCATTCACCTCTGCAGCCAAGGGTTCGGATCCCGGTCTCGGCTACATGTGAATTGAGTTTGGTGGTCTCAGCCCAGCTCCCGGTGGGTGTGCTATGCAAGGTACGCCTGTGCTTAGTACCCCCCCCCCCCCCACAAAAAACCACCACACTTGCACGCACACGAAATTGGTTTAAAAACACATGCACTTTGGCCATGCGGTCTCTTAAAATAAAGAGAGGCGAAGGACCTACGGGGCTGGCTGGGTGGGCTAGGCCCCCTCACTCCCTCATAGGGGGAGTCCCTCTGCCCCATTGGGGTCCCGTTGGGCCCCAGTTGGGCTCCCAAGAGGAGCAGGTAGGGCGGGGTGAGTGGGAGGCCCCCCTTCACACCCGCCATTGCCACCAGGGGCATGGAGAAGGATGGCGATTGCCTCCGGGGGGAGGGTCTGCCTACTCCCAACTCCTGCAGTCCGGCTCCTCTCTCTCGAGTTCACGCACAAAAATACACTTTAGAAAGAGGAAAAAAAAAAAAAAAAAAAATAAAAAGAAGACCACACAGTGAACAGTCCAAACTGAAAAGAGTCTCAAAAGAATCCAAATGTGCATTCCCACTCCAGAAGAATATCTCTGCCACTTAATAGCAAAAAAAAGAAGGCTTACCAGAAAGTCATGGTTGTAGAGAAGCAGTGTTAATTTTGACGTCAAATTTCTATTTAGTTTTAGTCATAGTCTTATCTCTTTTGACTAAAATTTGGCTTTTTAGTTTAAGTAGTTACATAGTTAGTGAGGTTGAAAAAAGACAGAATAGCAAATAGCTGGTCTAACAGTACGTAGCAAAAAAATGACGTAAGCGATTGCGAAGACCACTCGTATCTTTGTGGATCGCCGTAAAAAGTCATTTGCATATCCCGACGCTGAAAATGACGCGGACTCCTCCCAGCGGCCGCAAAAATATCGCAGCGTAGATCCGAAGGCTTACGAAGACGTAAGCCTCTCGGATCGAAGCCCGAAGCCGCCGTATCATGGTTTGAGGATTCAAACTAGTGATACGGCGCGCAAAATTTGAAATTACTCCTGTCTAACACCAGTTAGACAGGCGTAATTGCTCTGTGAATCTGGGCCAAGCTTTTTAGTTTAAGTTGTATTTTAGTCATCTGAATTGTTTTAGTTTCAGTCGTACTTTAGTTGAGTAAAATCTCCAGTACATTTTAGTTGACTAAAATCGAATGGGTTTAGTTAAATTGTAATGCATTATGTAAAGTATTTCTCTAGAATTGCCAAACCCATTATATACTCCTGGAGTAAAAATCTAATAACATGTTATTATTCATGATATTAAGGTTTGAACATACACTACAGACACAGATTTAGCTATTGTGATATACAGTACAACCACGTTTCATAAACAAACAAAAATATTTATTTTTGACAAACAGAAATGTAACTTTAAAATATATAAAAAATAAAAACAAACTGTAAGCTCTATTGGCTGCAATGCCATTGCACATATTACCTGAATATATTACCAATAGCAGAATTGCTCTCCATGGTGAAACCCTGTACCTATACGGCTTCGCTCAGAAGAGCCACCAGAGGGCTCACTAGCGTTGCCAGATGTGCGCGCCCGCCGGCCACAGTTGATGGCATGCACGAGCGGCAGCACAGGGTTTGTGTGTGTAAACACACAAATCCCTGTGCTGTCTGAGGAGAGAAGACAGATTGTGTGTTTATACAAAGTAGAAACCATGATCTGTCATCTCTCCTAGTTAGTCCTATCCCCCCACAGTTATAACATACAATAGGAAACACAGTTAACCCCTTGATTGCCCCCTAGTGTTAACCCCTTCCCTGCCAGTGACATTTACATATTAATCAGTGCATATTTATAGCACTGATCCCTCTGTAAATGTCAATGGTCCCAAAATAGTGTCAAAAGTATCCAACCTGTCCGCCAAAACGTCACAATACCGCAAAAAATGCAGATCTCCGCCATAACTAGTAAAACATTTAAAATAATAAATCTTTCCCAAGATACGCCTAAAAATAGGCCATCCTACCCCGACGTATCTTACTTACGCCGGTGTGGCGTGGGCGCAAATATGGTTGCTTCTCCCATTGATTAGGCATTCACATATGCAAATGAGGGAAATACGCCGATTTACGAACGTACTTGCGCCCGGCGCATGATATACGCGGTTTGCCTAAGTTTTACGTCCGGCATAAAGTTATTCCCCATAGATGAGGCGCAACCCATGCAAAGGTATGGACCAGGGAACACAAGCCTACGTATTGTATGTTGGACGTCTGTGAATATGGGCCGACGTGGGTCTGGCTGGGCTGTTAACAGCGTACACAGTGATCCGGCAGATCTTAGGCAGTTGTTCCAAAGTGGTTGTGCGCATGCGCACGGGGATGCGTCCACGTCTCGACGCATGCACAGTTCGTTTTAAGTACTTGCCTGGCGCCCGGCCCATCATTTGCATGGGGTCACGCTTCATTAGCATGGATCACGCCCACTTCCAGCCCACTTCCACTTACGCCGGCTTACGCCTACAAAATATAAGCTACGCCGGCGCAGCGTTGGGAGCAATAGCTTGCTGAATTTAGTGCATGCCTCTCTGCGCTGTGCCGGCGTAGCGTACTATGTGTGCGCTACGCCGGCGTAAATATGCGCCCATCTCTGTGATCCGGGCCTATAACTTTTGTGCAAGCCAATCAATATACGCTTACTGGGCCAGATTCACGAACACTTGCGCTGGAGTATTTGGATATGCGCCGCGTAACTGTGATGATGCGCCGTCGTTTCTATGTGCCCGTACCCACCAAACTAGATGCGCCCAATAACGGGTCATTTGCGACCGGCGGAACGTTCCGACGCCAGAGTATCGTCAGCGTTTATTTTCGCTGGGCGCATCAGTCGCGCCCATTGATTTCCCCTGCAAATATGCAAATAAGGGAGATTTCCCAATTCACGAACGGATTAGCACCATACGCTGGCTACATGCGCCGCGCGTATCTGGTCCGTCCGGCGCAAAGTTATTTCTACAAAAGGCTGCTTTATCTTTACTCCAGACGGTCACAGGTCAGCAGGAGAGCAGCTACAGCAGCGTTACCGACGATAGGAGCTAGCTGAACAACAACACTTGCAAGGACAACACCTCTGTGTGCCAACATGCCAGGGGCAATTGTGGTCCTAGAACTACTGATGGGTCCCCTGGAACCAAGAAGGCGGCCACGTGAGAGGATATACCGCACTCGTATGAACCTCTTTGGCATGGGGGATGAGGAGGTGTATCGCCTCTTCAGATTTAGCCCAGATGCAATACTTGAACTAACCACAACCCTGCAGGATGACATCACCAGCCCAACACACCGCTCACAAGCAGTGCAGCCACTGGTGAAGGTCCTGGCAACACTTCATTTCCTTGCAAGTGGATCATTCCAGCGTACAAGTGGAGTGGTGGCTGGGATGTCACAGTCCTCCATAAGCAGATGTGTGCACCAGGTTGTCCCTGCAATCCTCAGACGCATGTCCAACCAGTTCATCAGACCCACCACTGATTAAAATTCAGGTTCCTCCTCTCTCTGGGGGTAGCGGGAGCAGCCATCACCAAACAAAAGTATCTTCCCTGGGGTGGGGGGAAGCGGAAATACTTTTGCGCCGGAATGGCGTTTCCGCCAGCGCTTTTAAGCGCCCAGCGGAACGCATTGCGCTGACGTTTCCCAGGAAGTGGTGCCGACGGAAGTTGTGAGCATGCGCACAAGGGGGGCGAGTGGAGCCGCACTCACTGCGCATGCTCCGTGGATGATGCGCTGAACGTAAGCCTCTGCGCTGGGCTCCGCCCATCATTTACATATGATCACACCCACTTCCACTTGCATCGGGTATACGCCAGCGCATTATCGTTACTCTGGCGCAAGTTTACGCGCAACTGCTATGTGAATTACAGGACTTGCGCTGAAAGGGTCTTCAGAGTAACGTAAATGAGAAGCGTTACTCCAGAGGAAAGATACTCTCATCTACCTGAATCTGGCCCACTGTGTTTTTTTTTACCAAAAATATGTAGAAGAATACATATTGGCTTAAACTGAGGAAAAAGTTGACATTTACTATAGCAAAAGTAAAAGATTTTGTGTTTTTTCTCAAAATTTTCACTTTTTTGTTTATAGTGCAAAAAATAAAAACTGCAGAGATGATCAACTACCACCAAAGAAAGCTACATTTTTGGGAAAAAAGGACGTCAATTTTGTTTGGGTACAACATCGCAAGACCGTGAAATTGTCATTAAAGGCAATGTCATTGAGCAGCCAAATCTTCCGGGGCTGAAGTTGTTAAGAAAAAAAAAAAAAAAAAGAAAAGCTTTTTTCTTCATTTATTTTTTATTTTAGCAACTTAGTAGATACCCCCTACCTATTATTATGTGGTAGCGCAATACATGTATAAACTTTAATGTGCTTTTATTATAGGCTGGGGATGGAATTGTGTTGCAGATTTAGAAAATTTTAACAGAGGATGCCAAAGAGATAGTGTAAATGTGTGTAATGTGTGGAACTGCATAGGAAAGGGAAAGTATTGATGGAAGCCTGCATCTCTCAGCCAATACAACTTGTCAGTAGAATCAGGGAGCTGGAGCTTTAGGGGTACTTTAACACTGAGGCAGATCTCAGGCAATTTAGTACTACAAATAGCACCTGTAAAGCACCTGAAAACTGCCTCTCATGCCACCCAGTGTGAAAGCCCGAGTGTTTTCACACTGGGGCAGTGTGCTTGCGGGACAGAAAAAAAAGTCAGCATCTGCAAGCAGCATCTTTGGGGCAGTGTGGGAGCGCTGTATGCAGCACTCCCACACCACCCCTGCCCATTGGAATAAATAGGTAGCACTTCCAAAGTGCCTGAAAAGCGATTAACCACTTCTTTGGCCGCTAGCGGGGGTTAAGAGTGCCCCACTAGCGACCAAAAAACGTACCGATATAATGACAGTAAAGCGCCGTTAAAATTTGGCAATTCTTTACTGCTAATGGTCCCTCTGCCAGCAGAAGGAGAAGTTTAGGTGGGTAAACGTCTCTCCCTCACATTTTTGTCCTGTTTTGGTTTGTTGACGAAACTTGAAATAGATTTTTACAATTTTCATCAATTGACTTCGATAAAAACTATAATGAAAATAACATGATGGTAATAATCAGCGACAGGTAAAACCTCCAGTTTCTCCCATCAGAATCCTCAATTGGATGCAAGTAAAAAGACCCCAGGATATATTCGATCCACTTCCTCAACTTCAAATATGCTCAGAAAAGAACAGGAAACCAAAGACTCCACACAGTGTAAGATGCAAATTAAAGGGGAGTTCCAGCTACAAAAAGTGTAGCTGCTGGCTTTTAACCACTTAAGGACCGGACCAATATGCTGCTAAATGACCCAAGGGGTTTTTACAATTCGGCACTGTGTCGCTTTAACAGACAATTGCGCGGTCGTGCGAGGTGGCTCCCAAACAAAATTTGCGTCCTTTTCTTTCCACAAATAGAGCTTTCTTTTGGTGGTATTTGATCGCCTCTGCGATTTTTATTTTTTGCGCTATATACAAAAATAGAGCGACATTTTTGAAAAAAAAAACAATGGCCCAGATTCACAGAGCGATTACGCCTGCGCAACAGGAGATGCGCGTGCGTAAGTCTAAATGTGCGCGTGCGTTTCGTTGCGCGGCATCCCCAGAACGAGATACGCAAAAAATGTACTTTTTTTTGTCCCGCGTAATTTCGTTAGACTGGCGCATCCTTCCGCGCAAAAGTGCGATAGACACACCATTGATTTGCTAGTCAAATATGCTAATGAGGGAGTTGTGGGGATCCACAAAAAAACATTGTTGCTGCGCAGGCTACGCGGTGTGCGCAACAGCAAAATCTTCTGTCTAAAATTAGAGCACATAAAAGGTGGTCTAAAATTTGAAAAAACGTCTACATCTCACAGAAAGCAACACCGTTAGTGAGGAGCAGACCACACACACGTGTTGCACTACAATTTGACTGCCAACATGCCAGGGGCATCGTCGCTCATAGCTGCACTACTGACTTTAGATGAGCAAAGAAGCAGGAGGGCACGGAGGATGGCACGGGAGAGGATATACCGCACCCGCGTAGACCTGTTTGGCATGAGTGATTCTGAGGTGTTTCGCATCTTCAGATTCACCCCTCATGCCATCCTGGAATTAACCACAACCCTGCAGGAGGACCTCACCAGCCCAACACACCGCTCACATGCAGTGCAGCCACTGGTCAAGGTACTGGCAACACTCCATGTCCTTGCCAGTGGCTCTTTTCAGCGTACAAGTGGAGTGGTGGCTGGGATGTCACAGTCCTCCATGAGCAGATGTGTGCACCAGGTTGTCCCTGCAATCCTCACACGCATGGCCAACCAAATCATTAAACCCACCACTGAGGAGCTGCGACTGAAGGCAATGACAGATTTCTACAGATTTGCCAGGTTCCCACGCACCATCGGGGCCATTGATTGCACACATGTGGCACTCCAGCCCCCCCTGGAGACAGAGCACATGTACCGCAATCGGAAGCATTGGCACTCCATCAACGTACAGGTGATAGTTGATGCCCAAGGCCTCATATGGCACGTCCGTGCCAAACACCCCGGATCCAGCCATGACAGCTACATATACAATCAATGCCACATCCGAATGGAATTCGATCAGAACGTGTATGGGAACACCTGGCTATTTGGTGAGTGACATGGGAGTCAGGCATGACTATCCCCTCCCGTGATGCACACCTCACAAGTGGCACATGCATGACTAACATGCTCCTGTCTTTTCCCTTACAGGTGACTCTGCATATCCACTGGGACCCATCTCATGACTCCAATCCGAAACCCCCAAACCCCAGGAGAGGAAAGATACAATCAAGCACACATCAAAACCCGTGCAGTGGTGGAGCGCACCTTTGGCCTCCTGAAGTCACGTTTCCGATGCCTGGATAAGTCTGGGGGTACACTGTTGTATTCCCCAAACTTCGTGTGCCATATCATCGCTGCATGTTGCATGCTGCACAATTTCGCAGTGAGGAAGGGCCTGCAGGTTGAGCTACGTGATGACCTGACCCCCCAACCAGACAATCAACCCCTAACCGAGGATACCCCGTCTTCTGAGGGAAGAGCAGCCAGGAGGCAGCTCATATTGGGCATCTTTGCACGTTAAACACACACATTAATCATGGCACAATGAGAATGCATGCATGCACAACACTGTGGTCCCTAGCACACACACCCCACATCCACATCAAACTGGATTGGCACCAGTCCACCATCCAGGACTGGTGAGCAGTAACACACGTCAAGGCTCCACGTCACTGGGGAACATTCATACACCAATTATGTCACACGGACCTGAGGACATTCATACACCAATCACTGGGGACCTGAGGATCACTTCTCCACCAAAATTGAGGATGACACTCCTTTTCCAGCAAAATTGAGGATGAATCCAGCAGGAATGTCACCCCCACATTCAAACAGCATGCACAACCCAAAAAAAAAAAAAATGTCATCAAAAAAAAAAAAAAAAAAAAGCAAAAAATGTCAGCCAAAAAAAAAAAAATGTCAGCCCAAAAAAAAAAAAGGAGGAAAAATAAATTATTGCCCTCTGTGTGAGCCACGCCTGGGGCGCCCCCGGCCACGGCCCCGGCCCCTCAGGGGAGACTCATGGGGGAGGGGCAAACCCGGGGAAGGAGGAGCAGCCCCCGATCTCTGCCCACCTGGCGGCCTGCCCTCCAAGGCCACGGCAATTCTGTCCAGGGCAGCACCAAGTGTTGCCGTGTTGGCCTGGATAGCCTGGGTAAGGGCCCTCACATCCTGCCCAACGCCTGCTGATGTCGTCTGCAGTTCGTTTAGGCAGGTTGTGAAAGCCCGGGAGTGGGAGTCCAGGTTACCCAGCGTATCCTTGATGGAGGACAGGCTCTCCTCCATCCGCCCCAAAGTCCGGCTGAGCTGTCCCATATGGCGGGTCTGGAGGGCCTGGTCCCTTCTCAGACTGGCGGGCAGGAGATTGGGCGCCCCCCTGGTGCTCTGGGATGAAATCCTGCCTCCAGCTGATGGTTGTGGCCGGGGAGAAGGGGAGGCCCTTGTGAGGGGAGCCATGTTGGGGGAGGAGGGGGGGGGGGACTGCCCCTTAGGGAGGGCAGGCTTCTGCCAGCCAGAGGGGAAGAGTCCGCAAAACCCAATCGTCCAGTGCCTGACTCCTCCTCCTCATGATTCCCCTCCTCCTCATGATTCCCCTCCTCCTCATGATTATCCTCCTCCTCATGATTCCCCTCCTCCTGTTGAACCTCCTCCGCGGACTCCGGCCTTGTTGGGGGGGCCTCATTAGGCTGCTGTCCTGGGGTTGGTGCGGTCAGCCCAGATGGCCCTGCACCCTCCTGCACATCTGTGGATGACACAAAACATTCACAGGTTGGAGGATCCACACACTTGCCACATATTCCCTTTCACCCCCTCCCCCACACATGCTACACACCTGATTGTAAAAAAAACCTTACCTGGCACCACGGGGACCGGACTTGTGTCAAAGCCTGGCAGGCCCTCCACTTCATGCCGGTGAAAGGTCAGGGCCACCGCACGCTCCGTCGCTGTCAGACTAATACGGCATGGTGGGCCCCCTCCTGTGCCCCTGGCATGGGCATGCATTGCGGCCAGTTTCTTTTTGACCAGACGCCGGAGGTCGTTGATTTTTTTGTCAATCCCAGACCTGGTCCGTGTCTCCCCCTCCCCCGATGAATTGACCTGCTCAGTGATCAGATCCAAAATCTCCCTCCTCCTGGCCGGGGTGGTGTTGGCACTCTGCGGGCCGTGGAGAAAACGCCCATACTCGCTAATGGCCCGGGCAAGAATTCTTTTTTCCCCCACAGTAAAATTGAGCTTTCTTTTTCTCTCAGTCATACTTCCAAAAACAATCAGTCCCAGTCAACAAAATTCAATCACACAAACAAGCACAAACAATCAAGCAAGAACACACACAGAAAACTACTCAGCAAGAAACTGTCACAAAACAATATAAACCAAAAAAACTGCAAGAAAAAAAATGAACAAAAATATATCAATCAAACAAACAGTCTCTCAAACACTTATCAAAAAACACTTTCACAAATATACCAACAAGCACTTGATCACACAGAACACTAATCTGACAACTACAAGACACACTGCAACGAACAACAGGAACAAAAGCACTTGGTTAAATGGGAAGGGACAAAGGGATGTACTTTTGCAATGCAAGTGCGTTTGTGTGTGTCTATTTATGCTGTCTGCGTAGTTCACAGCGTTGCCCTAGTCCATTTCCAATTTCACTGATTGCGCCGCTCCCGAGTTGTGAGCATGCGCACAGCGGAGCTGACATGGTCTCCTTCACGCGCGCATGCGCGAGCCGGCCGGCCCTTCATTTGCATGGGGTCACGGCTCATTTCAATGTAACACGCCCACCTCCTTCCCAATTTGTATTACTCATCCTTACGCCTCGGAAAAAACATTACGCTTGCGCAATTTCCTGCGCAAAAGCTACGAGAATAGGGTGATTACGCGGCTACATTGCGCAAGTCTAACGTAAAGGCGGTGCGCTACGCCGGTCCAATAATGCGCAGATGTACGTGAATCTGGGCCAATGTTTTTTACTTTTTGTTATAAGAAAAATCAAATAAACTAAATTTTAGTCAAACATTTAGGCCAAAATTTATTTAGCCACATGTCTTTAGTAAAAAAAAATCGCAATTAAAAAAAATATAGCTACCTAGCGGGAACAGCGACACTAATACAGCGATCAGAAAAATGATCGCTTAGTGACACTGGCAATAGGGAGTGAAAGGGTTAACTAGGGAGGTGATCAAGGGGTTAAAACTTTATTTGGGGGGGTATGGGGGCTACCCTGGACTTAACACTAACTGCCTGTCACACTGACACTAAATGCAGTGATCAGTACATATATGATCACTGCATTCAGTGACACTGTGACAGGGGGGTGGGGGGTTGATCGCAAGGGGTTAATGTGCCTGCGTGTCCTGTGTCAGTGTAGTGTTGTGCAGACTTAGAGTGTGATGTGATCTCTCCTCAGCGGCGGTTGAAAAAAGTGCAGAGAGCAGAGATCACATCACTTCCCTCTTCCTGTGTTTACACAGTAGGAGACAGTGACACTGCAGGGAGCGAGCGCATTGGCTGGGAGCGATCCAGAGGGGAGGACAAAAACGAACAGCCACCCCCTCAGCACAGATCGCTCCTACAGCAAACCGGACCGCCGTATGTACCGGGGGGTCCCGATCGGACCCCTGACCTACGTCAAGGCAGCCACATACAGGTATGTTGATGTGCCTGTCCGTGCCATTCTGCCGACGTAAATGTACATGCGGCGGTCCTTAAGTGGTTAATAAACATACACTTAAAATCAAACAATTTATTACCAGCAAAAGGGCCCGCTATGGGGTAAAGGCAGAGGCGGCTCTTTAATTAGGCAAATAAGGCGGTCGCCTAAGGCCTCACACTCACAGGGGCCAATGCCTAATCTACCCAATGCCCTACCCCAGTTTTGAGGGACAGAGGACCTTAACGCTGCTGTGCTCAGGCAGCGTTAAGAGCCCTGACTCAGGAGCGGGGCCGCCAGCGTCCCTAACAACTAGGGATGAGCTTTGTGTTCGATGCGAACACATGTTCGCATCGAACATTGGCCGCTCGATCATTCGTCGAAAACAAACAAATCGGGTCGTTCGCGCCAAATTCGAATGACCCATAATTCACTGCGGCGTTGCGCGCTGATGATTGGCCAAGCATGCACCATGACCCCGCATGCTTGGCCAAAAAACGAAGAGACCTAATTGGCCAAAACCTGGGTGCTTTGGCCAATTAGGGCTCAGGGCTTTAGCACACGCCCCACACTATAAAAGGCCGTCTCCCGGGCGGCCTCGTGTAGTGTGATCCGGCTTGCTTTGCAGTCAGACAGACAGAGAGAGAGAGAGATAGATAGATAGATAGAGACACAGTGGGCCAGATTCACAGAGCGATTACGCCTGTGTAACAGTAGATGCGCGGCGTAAGTCTAAATGTGTGCATGCGTTTCGATGCACGGCATTCCCAGAACGAGATACGCAAGAAATCTACTTTTTTTTGTCCAGCGTAATTTCGTTAGACAGGCGCATCCGTCCGCGCAAAACTGCGCTAGACACACCATTGATTTGCTGGTCAAATATGCTAATGAGGGACTTACGGGGATCCACAAAAGAACGTTGGTGCAGCGCAGTCTACGCGGTGTGCGCAACAGCAAAATTTCCTGTCTAAAATTAGACCATATAAAAGCTGATCTAAAAAGAGAAATATCGTCTACATGTCAGATAAAGCAACACTGTTAGTGAGGAGCTGAGCAGTCACGCGTGTTGCACAACAATCTGTATGCCAACATGCCAGGGACATCGTCGCGCATAGCTATACTACTGACTTTAGATGAGCAAAGAAGGAGGAGGGCACGGAGGATGGCACGGGAGAGGATAGACCTGTTTGGCATGAGTGATTGTGAGGTGTATCGCATCTTCAGATTCAGCCCTCATGCCATCCTGGAATTAACCACAACCCTGCAGGAGGACATCACCAGCCCAACACAACGCTCACATGCAGTGCAGCCACTGGTCAAGGTCCTGGCAACACTCCATTTCCTTGCCAGTGGCTCTTTTCAGCGTACAAGTGGAGTGGTGGCTGGGATGTCACAATCCTTCGTGAGCAGATGTGTGCACCAGGTTGTCCCTGCAAGCAATCCTCAGACGCATGGCCAACCAAATCATCAAACCCACCACTGAGGACCTGCAGCTGAAGGCAATGACAGATTTCTACAGAATTGCCAGATTCCCACGCACCGTGGGGGCCATTGATTGCACACATGTGGCACTCCAGCCCCCCCATGAGACAGAGCACATGTACCGCAATCGGAAGCATTGGCATTCCATCAACGTACAGGTGATAGTCGATGCCCAAGGCCTCATATGGCACGTGCCAAACACCAAGGGTCCAGCCATGACAGCTACATCTACAATCAAAGCCACATCCGAATGGAATTCGAACAGAACATGTATGGGGACACTTGGCTGGTTGGTGAGTGACATGGGTGGCAGGCATGACTGTCCCCCCCCTCATGATGCACACATCACAACGAGCACATGCATGACTAACATTCTCCTGTCTTTTCCCTTACAGGTGACTCTGCATATCCACTGGGACCCCATCTCATGACTCCTATCCGGAACCCCCAAATCCCAGGAGAGGAAAGATACAATGAAGCCCACACCCAAACACGTGCAGTGGTGGAGCGCACCTTTGGCCTCCTGAAGTCACGTTTCCCATGCCTGGATAAGTCTGGGGGGACCCTGTTGTATTCCCCAAACTTCGTGTGCCATATCATCGGTGCCTGTTGCCTGCTGCACAACTTCGCAGTGAGAAAGGGCCTGCAGATTGACCTACGTGATGACCTGACCCCTGAACCAGACAATCCCCCCCTAACCGAGGTTACCCCGTCTTCTGAGGGAAGAGCAGCCAGGAGATAGCTCACATTGGGCATCTTTGCACGTTAAACACACACATTAATCATGGCACAATGAGAATGCATGCATGCACACCACTGTGGTCCCTAGCACACACACCCCACATCCTCATCAAATTGGATTGGCACCAGTCCACCATGCAGGACTTGTGAGCAGCAACGCCACGCCAAGGCTCCAATTATGTCACTGTACATTCATACACCATTCACACGGACCTGGGGATCACTTCTCCCTGGTCCTGGGGAACCCTTCTCCACCAAAATTTCCAGGAAAAAAAAAGGCCCAAAAAAAAGGGGAAAACAAATTAGTGCCCCTGACTTGAGCCACGCCTGGGGCGCCCCCGGCCACGGCCCCGGCTCCTCAGGGGAGACTCATGGGGAGGGGGGGGTAAACCGGGGAAGGAGGAGCAGCCCCTGGTCTCTGCCTACCTGGCGGCCTGCCCTCCAAGGCCACGGCTATTCTGTCCAGGGCAGCACCTAGTGTTGCCATGTTGGCCTGGATAGCCTAGTAAGGGCCCTCACATCCTGCCCAACGCCTGCTGATGTAGTCTGCAGGTCGTAAAGGCAGTTTCTGAAAGCCCGGGAGTGGCAGTCCAGGTTCCCAAGCGTATCCTTGATGGAGGACAGGCTCTCCTCCATCCGCACCAATGTCTGCCTGACCTGTCCCAGATGGCGGGTCTGGAGGAACTGGTCCCTTCTCAGAGTGGCGGGCAGGAGATCGGCCACCCCCCTGGTCTTCTGGGTCGCCTTCCTGCCTCCAGCTGATGCTTGTGGCCGGGGAGAAGGGGAGCCCCTTGGGAGGGGAGCCATGTTGGGGGAGGAAGGGGGGGGCTCCCCCTTAGGGCTGCTGCCAGCCAGAGGGGAAGAGTCATCCAAAAACAATAGTCCAGTGCCTGACATGGACTCCTCCTCTAAAACTCCTCCTCCTCAACCTCCTCCTCCTCCTCTTCAACCTCCTCCGCGGACTCCGGCCTTGTCGGGGGGCCCTCATTAGGCTGCTGTCCTGGGGATGGTGCGGTCAGGCCAGATGGCCCAGCACCCTCCTGCACATCTGTGGATAACACAAAACATTCACAGGTTGGAGGATCCACACACTTGCCACATATTTCCTTTCACCCCCTCCCCCACACATGCTACACACCTGATAGAAAAAAAAACCTTACCTGGCATCACGCCTTCATGACTTGAGTCATAGCCGGGCAGGCCCTCCACTTCTTGCTGATGAAAGGTCTGGGCCACCGCACGCTCCTCCGCTGTCAGCCTAACACGGCATGGTGGGCCCCCTCCTGTGGCCCTGGCATGGGCAAGCATTTTGGCCAGCTTCTTTTTGACCAGACGCCGGAGGTCATTTATCTTTTTATCAATCCCAGACCAGTTCCGTGTCTCCCCCTCCCCCGCTGAATTCACCTGGTCAGTGATCATGTCCAAAATCTCTCTCCTCCTGGCCGGGGTGGTGTTGGCACTGTCCGGGCCGTGGAGGAAACGCCCATAGTCGGAAATGGCCCGGGCAAGAATTTGTTTCTCCCTCAAAGAAAAATTTAATTTTCTCTTCCTCTCAGTCATACTCTGACCAAAAATCACTCCCAGTCAACAAAAATCACTCACAAAAACAAGCACGACCAATCAAGCAAGAAAACAAACAAACAGAAAACTATCAAACAAAAATTCTCACAAACACTTAGCAAAAATCACTTTCAAATATCTTCTAACAAACACTAGATCACACAGTACACAAATCTGAAAAATTCAAATCACAATGCAACTAACAACGGAACAAAAGCACTTTGCTATATGGGAAAGGAAACAAAGGGATGTACTTTTGCAATGGAAGTGCGTTTGTGTGTGTCCTTTTATGCTGTCTGCGTAGTTCTCAAATTTGCCCTAGTCCATTTCCAATTTCACTGATTGCGCCGTTCCCGAGATGTGAGCATGCGCACAGAGGTGCTGACATGGTCTGTTTCAAGCGCGCATGCGCGAGCTGGCCGGCCCTTCATTTGCATGGGGTCACGGCTCATTTCAATGTAACACGCCCACGTCCTTCCCAATTTGTATTACTCCGCCTTACGCCTCTGAAATAACGTTACGCATGCGCAATTTTCTGCGTAAAAGCGACGAGAATAGGGTGATTGTGCGGCTACATTGCGCAAGTCTAACGTAAAGGCGGTGCGCTCCAATAATAAACAGATGTACCTGAATCTGGCCCAGTGTCTTTTCACATAGATAGATAGATAGATAGATAGATAGATAGATAGATAGATAGATAGATAGATAGATAGATAGATAGATAGATCAGGGAGGCTACAAGTTAGTATAGTTAAATGTACAGTTTGTAGAGAATATATTGACATCCCAAGGAGTCAATATATTTATAAACTGTATAGCTTAGCTAGTTCTGTTATTAGTATCTGTCAGGCAGGAGATTGTGCTTGATGCTCTAACGTGTTAGTCAACGTGTGCTAGTTAATTGCACATAGACGCATTAACTGTTACTGCACGTGTGCTATTTGTTTGCACAGAAAGGCAGTTGCTGTTAATGCAAGTGGGCTATTGAATTGCACAGAAACGCTGTTTAATACCACCTGAGCGCAGTTAGTGTCACTGTACGTGTGCTTTTATATCCTACCTGAGCGCAGTTAGTGTCACTGGACGTGTGCTTTTATATACCACCTGAGCGCAGTTAGGCCTCGTACACACGATCGGACATATCCGATGAAAACGGTCCGCGGACCATTTCCATCGGATATGTCCGATCGGGAGTTTGATCCGATGGCGTGTACACACCATCGGATCAAATTCCCCGCCGCCGGACGGCGCGGTGACGTGGCGGTGACGTTGACGCCGCCACGTCACCACCACGTCACCGCACCAGGAAGTTAAACACTTCCGCGCATGCGCCGAATCCATTCGGCGGCGGCGCGGCGGCGGTGGGGGACGACATGTCTGCTGGTAAGTGTACTAACCAGCAGACATGTCGGGCGGACAGATTCCCACAGCATGCTTTGAAATCTGTCGGGTGGAAAAATCTGTCCGCTAGCACATACACACGAGCGGAGATGTCAGCGGACATATCCCCTCGTGTGTACGAGGCCTTTGTGTCACTGTACGTGTGCTTTTATATACCACCTGAGCGCAGTTAGTGTCACTGTACGTGTGCTTTTATATACCACCTGAGCGCAGTTAGTGTCACTGGACGTGTGCTTTTATATACCACCTGAGCGCAGTTAGTGTCACTGTACGTGTGCTTTTATATACTACCTGAGCGCAGTTAGTGTCACTGGACGTGTGCTTTTATATACCACCTGAGCGCAGTTAGTGTCACTGGACGTGTGCTTTTATATACCACCTGAGCGCAGTTAGTGTCACTGTACGAGTGCTTTTATATACTACCTGAGCGCAGTTAGTGTTACTGGACGTGTGCTTTTATATACCACCTGAGCGCAGTTAGTGTCACTGGACGTGTGCTTTTATATACCACCTGAGCGCAGTTAGTGGCACTCTACGTGTGCTTTTATATACTACCTGAGCGCAGTTAGTGTCACTGGACCTGTGCTTTTATATACCCAAAAACTAAAGATGAACTTACTACCTCCGCAAACTTGCGTGTATCTATCCCAAAAGGTCTATAAACTGTCACTCCTCTTATTTAGGGGTCAAATGCCGTAGCCACAACAATGCATATAAGGAAAAAGGGGATGTTGTGCTATGGGGAAACTAAGACAGGGTGTCCCCAATAGACAACCAAGGGGCTACCAAGGCAGAGATGGGCAGTAATATAGATAAAATTATTTATTTGATCATATAAAGATACAAAATCTACAAAGAATTCGGGATAGGAGAATTTTTACAAAAAATTGAAGATACAAGATATATATTATAGGGGCTAACACGTATACCTACTTACAGCAGCCGGCCGATGCTGCACGCATGAACCTGGTTCATGTAACATGCAACAGAATGACACGTATAGGACACTAACATGTAACAAACATAAAGACACATATAACTGAGGCGATCCGGACGCCAAATGGAACACTACTGCTGGAAATTCCATACGGTAATTACCGTGGAGACAGCTTTCAAAATTGAATAAAATAGTGAATTGATACAGTGCTACTAAACCTACTAATTACAACACATAACCAATGACCAAATGTAAAAAAGCAGCAATCAAAAATGGTGCACTAACCAAGAGAAAAAAATATAAATATAAATGTGAATTGCGCTAAATATACAACTGATTAAGTGATAAACATACAGTGATCAATAATTATATTAGTGAGGCCAAAGGCCAAAAGGTGAAATAAAATTATTATTAATATGATGTGTGTCCAACTGGATGTGCTCTGAATAGTGTCACCTTATTCAGACCTTAAATGTTGTATTCCATCCATGGGACTAATAGCCCTTTAAAATGGAATCAAACCAATTTAAAACAATGGATGCGTCAAAAACAGTCCAACCACATGAATTAATGTAAAAAACAATACCAATCAATGCTGAGACAATAAATTCATGGATAGCTTGCACCCAGGGTGAAATGACTCCCGAAATCATATACAGTCAATCAGGCATTGCTGGGGCAATAACAATCATGGATAATTTGCACCCAGGGTGAGTAGACTCCTGAACCACATGCAGTCTCAATGGATAAAGTTCATACGATTCACGATACATGTAAGGAAAAGAGGACAAAAAACATACATAGCATAATACTGTTGGTGACACCGTTACAATGTAACTCTAGTGTTAGTATCACTCACGGATCCCCAATATCAATGGGCGTTCAAATCTCAGTACTCGCTGAGATGCGTAAGAGAAACCCTCTCCTCAGGTCTCAGTACGCTAGGCTCCTCCCTACGCGTTGCGTCACCGCCAACGTGACTTACTCATGGGAAATGTTCCTGGAACGCATCGTGCGGGTCATTTAACTGAGAAAACCCGGAAGTGTGCCGAATGGAGGGAGCTCAAAGCGGAACAACATCATTTGCGGCAAAAAATTCTTATTGACATTGGATATCCATAACGATACACACAAAAGACTTTAATTACATCCATATTCATAAGTAAAAAGGATAAAATATATACCGTTAAAAACAATGTTAAAACCAATGGTACACATACAGCTACTCCCCCTTTGGTCAGATAAAATATTGCACGTTTTAGCACTGCTTACAGCTACCAATAACCTACAAAACCTAGGGAGCTTGATGACTGAAAAAACGTCATTAAAACCGAAAAAGCAGGTTTTTTTAATAACAAACGATGCTAAATTTCCACATAATGGGAAGCATACTTAATGTAAAAAATAAATTAAATATACAAAAAAGGGGGTAAATTAAAACCTCAATAATCTGAAATAAAACAATTTAAATCAAAATCGATATTTAGGCCATTAGGCTCTAAAGATTTTAATTCATATATCCATCGGGATTCTGATTTGCTCAACTCACGGACTTTGTTACTACCTCTCCAATGAGGGTTATATTTTTGTATTGCCCAGAATTTGAGGCCATGCGGATTTTTGTTGTGGCATAACTTAAAATGACGTGATACACTGTGTTTTCTAAAACCTTTTTCTATATTCTGGACATGTTCTCTTAAGCGTTTCCACAGTGGTCTTTTTGTCCTGCCTATATATTGTAACGAACATGGGCATTCTAGCATGTAAACTGCCCCCTCTGTTCAGCATGTAATAAGGTCGTCTATTAGGTATTCCTTTTTGGTGACGTTAGATGAAAATTTGGAACACTTTTGACCCATAAAATTAGTGTGTTTACACGCAAAACACCTCTTGCAGGGAAAAAACCCCTTCCCCTGGAAGAAAGTTAGGAGATTCTTTCCACCAGGGGGATTTGGAACATTTTTTGCAATCAGATCTCTGAGGGTGGGGGCTCGACGATATATAACCCTCGGCCGATCAAATAGAATGCCTTGAAGTTGACGATCCGCCTGGAGAATATGCCAATGTTTTTGAAAAATTGCCTCCAACTGTTTATGTTGAGCCGTATAGTTTACAATAATCGGTAATTCATTTTTCCTTAATGGTTGTTTAGATTTATCCTGTATAAACATATCTCTTGGAGTATCATATATTTTAATAATGTGATCCTGAATAAAGTCATTGTTGTACCCTTTCTTCACAAACCTGCTCCCCATTTGTTGAGCTTGTTCAAAAAATACCTCAGAATCGGTACAATTTCTGCGAATGCGCATCAATTGCCCTTTCGGGATGTTTATTAGCCATGGTTCAAAATGGCAACTGTCGACAGGAATATAACTATTCCTGTCCACCGGCTTAAAATAGGTTTTAGTAGTGATCTTATGATTTTCCACATTAATTTCTAGATCCAAAAACTGAATAGTGTTGGCACTTATTACGTGGGACAGTTTGATATTTTTCTGGTTCAAGTTTAGTTTATCAAAAAACTCAATAAGGGATGTCTGGTCTCCCTTCCAGATAAGTATACAGTCATCTATAAATCTTCTGTATAATATCAACTGGTTGGGTTTATTCGTATAAATAGCTAATTCCTCCCACTCGGCCATAAAAATGTTTGCCACACTGGGCGCATATTTGGCCCCCATCCCGATGCCATTAAGCTGTCTATAGTATTCTGACTGGTGCCAAAAATAGCTGTGTTGTAAACCATATGCTAAACATCTAAGTACAAATCTCTGCTGCTTAGATATAAGCGAGCTAAAACTGTCCATGGCCCATTTGGTGGCTTTAATGGCATCTTCATGATTGATATTGGTGTAAAGGGATGCTACATCTGCTGTAGCTATCCAATACCCTTTTTGTGGATCCAACACTAAATTATTCAGAGTTTGTATAAGGTGTTTTGTGTCCCTAAGGAAGGCCTTCGTATAAGGGACTAAGGGTTGGACAAAATGATCTACATACTCCCCTAAACGTGCATTTATTGACTGTATGCCGTTAATAATAGGTCTCCCTGGAGGTTTTAGCGGGTCTTTGTGCACTTTTGGGATTGTGTAAATAATGGGAATCCTACACTCATCAGGGACGAGGTACTTGGCCTCCCTTTTGGATAATATTCCTTTATCCCTTCCCTTTTGGATGAGTGTACAAAATTCTTTCTTGTATTCCGATGTTGGATTCGCTCCAAGTTTAATATATGTATTTTCATCTTTTAATTGATTCCCCAACTCTTCGTAATAGTAAGCTTTGGATAAGACAACAATAGCTCCGCCTTTGTCGGCCGGACGTATAATCATTTCCTTATTCATCTCTAGATCTTTCAGACCCTTATGGATGACTTTAGGATCTAATACTTTCTTAATTTTAAGCTTCTCTAAATCTTTCACAACCAATTTATTAAAAACTTCCACATGCTGATTATTGTGGAGTTGAGGGTTAAACAGAGAACGGTTCCTTAGGTCACTGTGTTTGACTCGACCCGGAAGAATCGGTCTCTCCTCTACAACAGGCTGATTCAACATGTATTTCTTAATGTTCAATTTTCTTACATATTTTTGTATGTCAACATACATATCAAACTTATTAAGATTTCGTTTGTGGGCAAATTTGAGGCCTTTATCCAGAGTAATTAATTCAGTTTTGGTCAATTCAATACCACTCAGATTAACAATGCCTTCCCCTACTGCATCTTTCTTCTTTTGGGACCTTTGTCCCCCTCTGCAGCCCCTCTTTGATCTGGGCTTCTGCTTAGGCTTGGATCCTCCGATCCGGGTGGGGTCCTGTCGTCCCTGCGATACTCTAAAAAAGACCTAGAGTTTTTTTCTTCTATATAATTGGCCAATGGTTCATATCTATTATGCGTATAGGCAGGAGTTCTTCTACTATCCTGTGAGCGATACTCATAATTTGATGGTCCCCCTTGTTGATACGAGGCCATAGTAGGTCCTTCGTTATGATATGATTGATACACGTCCCTTGAATCTCTCATATCACAAGGATCATGGTACTGGTTTTGTCCATGTGTCCCAGCATAATCAGCTTGATTATGTTGAGGATAAGATGGTTTTGAATTATTCTTTTGAGAATTTTTGTTTTGAGAATTTTTATTTTTCCAAGCAGGTTTTCTTGGTGATTTTGACCTTGGTTTTTGGTTCTTCCACCAATTTTGGGGGGTTCTTGGTCCATTTTGTTCATCTCTATGGGGTCTTTGGTATTCATAAGTATTAGGATTAGGCGGTCTATGGTATTCATCCTCATGAGGTATCGGATGAGCTTGGTGCAACCTGTCTATAGCTCCTTGTCGGAGTGATAATCCAAACCTCCTTCTCTGGTGAGGATGCCATTGACTCATTACTTCCTTCCTTCAATTTTAATTGCCATTTAAATGTTTGATGCAAACGATAATCATTAGTATCCCTCCAATATTTTCTTTTCTTCCGTTGTTTGATATCTAAATCTTTCTGTTCTAATACTTTATTAAGTTGGCCCGTCAGAGTTTTAAATGATGGGGTATCTATGTGTGTTTCAAGTAATAGCTTACACTCTGCTATCTCCTTGTTTATATTTTGTAACTTCCGTTGTTTCCTTTTTGTGAGGAAAAACAACATTTCTAGTCCTTTTTCATTAAAGAATTTGTACCATTCCTCAATGGACTCTGTATCCGTTAGTCCGTCATTAATGGGTATGTCCCATCTGAGATGTCTAGGTACAATCCCTTCTTTAATATACTGTTCATGTGAAGTCAAATCCCACCAAACACTGACCTTCTTTTCCATAAGATGGCCAAATTTACGGAAATTAGTATCAAGATCACCTGAGTTGGTGGTAGATTGGATGGTGAACACATCATTAAGATCAACTGTGCGATTTTCCATGAAATTAAAGATATCCATAGTGGCTGCTATATGTGAGTGAGTGATAAAAATAGTGACACAATAGTGAATTGATACAGCGCTACTAAACCTACTAATTACAACACATAACCAATGACCAAATGTAAAAAAGCAGCAATCAAAAATGGTGCACTAACCAAGAGAAAAAAATATAAATATAAATGTGAATTGCGCTAAATATACAACTGATTAAGTGATAAACATACAGTGATCAATAATTATATTAGTGAGGCCAAAGGCCAAAAGGTGAAATAAAATTATTATTAATATGATGTGTGTCCAACTGGATGTGCTCTGAATAGTGTCACCTTATTCAGACCTTAAATGTTGTATTCCATCAATGGGACTAATAGCCCTTTAAAATGGAATCAAACCAATTTAAAACAATGGATGCGTCAAAAACAGTCCAACCACATGAATTAATGTAAAAAACAATACCAATCAATGCTGAGACAATAAATTCATGGATAGCTTGCACCCAGGGTGAAATGACTCCCGAAATCATATACAGTCAATCAGGCATTGCTGGGGCAATAACAATCATGGATAATTTGCACCCAGGGTGAGTAGACTCCTGAACCACATGCAGTCTCAATGGATAAAGTTCATACGATTCCCGATACATGTAAGGAAAAGAGGACAAAAAACATACATAGCATAATACTGTTGGTGACACCGTTACAATGTAACTCTAGTGTTAGTATCACTCACGGATCCCCAATATCAATGGGCGTTCAAACGAAAGTTCCAAGCCGCTCAGTACTCGCTGAGATGCGTAAGAGAAACCCTCTCCTCAGGTCTCAGTACGCTAGGCTCCTCCCTACGCGTTCAAAATTGAATATATATAGTGTGTGGAGTGTCCAGCAGAAGTACCCCTGCGGGAGAGGAATGTGGTTGCAACCAAAGATATTAAATAATATAAGTGTGTCTATATCCAGTTAGGTGATCGTTATAAATCATTAATATACTCATAAGTTGATGCTGGTCAATAGGAACACTATATAAACGATTCTATGTAAGTTGCAAACGCATGAGAGGGAACTGCACGTCTTTGAGTCATTTTTCTGTGATTCCAGGGTGAATGTCACTGGCTATAACATTGATGTAGTTCACCAACAGCCATATTGGTACATAGTCTGGTTGACACTATCATGTAGATAAGATGATTAGTATAGAGTGTCCCACAAACGTTCAGGTATCAACAAACCTCAGCAGCTATCAGTGCGATAAAAGGAACAGTCTTACCGGGCTGCAGAGAGAGGGGTCAAATAGTAGACGGTAATGGTTAGTTCCGAGCTCATTAGTAATGAGAGTGCTGCTGGTCGCTACTGATGTCATCAGATCTGTCAGGATCAGACAGCGTGTGCGGCGAATAGTCTAGCCGGATACACGTTCGTGGAGCTCAATTTTATTTGGAAATCTCCAATGAGGTACTAAGTCCTGATGAGTGACAGTACATGTCAGAGTTTTCAGTAAGGCTGTGCAGCCGCTCTGGCGTTGAATCCTTTTTTCGGCGTGGAAGTCCTTTCCGAGACGTTCCGATCCCGCTGGGGATTGTGGGGGTGGCGTGACGTCCGGCGCCGTATTACGTCAATGCGTTTCGCAACGTTAGTGCGTAAGCTTCGTCTGGACGTGGAGGGAGGACCGTGCGTCACTCCTTTATGTGCTATCGGCGCACGGACATCCCTCATTATTGTAAGAATTGTTAATAGGAGTCCTAATGGATAGACTGGATGTTATTTCCTATCTAAGTTCTAACTTAAGACTCCGCCATCAATGTTCCCAATGTAAAACAAACATACTGCAAATTAACACATACAACATTTATTTTGCTAAAACGGGATGCAACATCTGAAAAGCAGAAAGCAATATCTCTCATTATAACTTTTAGCAAAATTACTGTATCTATCTCCATTTAGGTCTGTGGGAGTGCTTTTATCTGTCGGACCTTATAATGAACAAACGGGAAATTGGTTCTCAAGAGAACTCAAAGGAGCAAGATAAATCAAAGACATAAAGGAAACAATATAACTTAAGTTACACGAGAGAGTTATATATGATATAAAATAGAATTTATAGTGTGATGTGGATAGGAAGCTGTCTAATGATTCAGACACAGAAGAAGAGTAACTAGAATAAGAGACACAAGATACACAGATGTGGGCATTAGTAGGGATGAGGCAGGTACTCCTCGTGAGTATGTGGTCAGAGAGTACGTTTTTTTTTTTATAACAATAACAGTAACAGAGAATTAAGGCTCAAGAAAGGGTTGCATGCTCAATTCTGTGTTGATACCAAGAGGTACCAACGATTTGAGGGTGAAGATCCACCACTTTTCTTTCTGGAGCAGTATTCTGTCAAAATCACCTCTTCTATGGGACAAATTGAGCATGTATATACCTTTGACTTTTATGCCGTCAGGTTTGCCTTGATGGCATTGTGCAAAATGTTGCGCTATTGGGCTCTCCTGCCTTTTTTCTTTGTCTCTCTCCTTTTCCCTTCTTATCTCTCTAAGATGCTCACCAATCCTGATTCTGAGCTGTCTCTTGGTTTTACCCACATATAATTTCAGACAGGGACAGGTAATCATATAGATTACTCGTTCTGAGGAACAATTGATGAGGTCCCTGATCTCGTATTCATTGATGCCCAATGCGTCTTTGAAAGTACTTGTTCTATCAACAGTGTTCCATTTGGCGTCCGGATCGCCTTAGTTATATGTGTCTTTATGTTTGTTACATGTTAGTGTCCTATACGTGTCATTCTGTTGCATGTTACATTAACCAGGTTCATGCGTGCAGCATCGGCCGGCTGCTGTAAGTAGGTATACGTGTTAGCCCCTATAATATACATCTTGTATCTTCAATTTTTTGTAAAAATTCTCCTATCCCGAATTCTTTGTAGTTTTTGTATCTTTATATGATCAAATAAATAATTTTATCTATATTACTGCCCATCTCTGCCTTGGTAGCCCCTTGGTTGTCTATTGGGGACACCCTGTCTTAGTTTCCCCATAGCACAACATCCCCTCTTTCCTTATATGCTTTTATATACCACCTGAGCGCAGTTAGTGTCACTGGACGTGTGCTTTTATATACCACCTGAGCGCAGTTAGTGTCACTGGACGTGTGCTTTTATATACCACCTGAGCGCAGTTAGTATCACTGGACGTGTGCTTTTATATACCACCTGAGCGCAGTTAGTGTCACTGGACGTGTGCTTTTATATACCACCTGAGCGCAGTTAGTATCACTGGACGTGTGCTTTTATATACCACCTGAGCGCAGTTAGTATCACTGGACGTGTGCTTTTATATACCACCTGAGCGCAGTTAGTGTCACTGGACGTGTGCTTTTATATACCACCTGAGCGCAGTTAGTGTCACTGGACGTGTGCTTTTATATACCACCTGAGCGCAGTTAGTGTCACTGTACGTGTGCTTTTATATACCACCTGAGCAGTGGCGGCCCGCCCATATGGGCGCACGGGCGCCGCCCCCCCCTCCCGCAGTCACAAGAAAAACAAACAAAAACGGGCCCTTTAAGAACTTTTATTCGGCTAAAATGTCATTTTGACATTTTAGCCGAAGTTCTGGCGGCCGTCTATAGAGGGCGCTGCAGCGCCACCCCCTCTCGCAAGTAACACACGTTTAATGCTATGCATTGGATGTGTGTTACTGTTGCCAGCTGCCTGGTCTATTCGTATAGCCGGACATGGGACGCCGGTTACCCGAATAGCGGCAGCTGGTTGGCTGAGGGGAACTGCCTATCAAAGCCAGCGGCTCTGATAGGCTTTTCCAGTGCCGTCCTCCGGCTCTCGGAAGTCTATGCTCGGAGCGCAGGCAACCTGCGGTCCTTGCATTAGACTGACAGCCGTTTCAGCCAATCAGGTTCCCGGATTCTGATTTTCAGGAACCTGATTGGCTGAAGCTTCTCCACGGCGGCAGAAGACATCGAGGGAGGACATGGAAGCGTCAGGTAAGTGATTTTTTTTTACAGGGAAGTTTGGGAGTGGCATGGGCGCATGTTGGGCACAGAGGCAGCACATGGGGCACAGTGGCAGCATGGGGCACAGTGGCATGGGGCACACAGTGGCATCATGGGGCACAGAGGCGACAATGAGCTTCTCAGTGGCATGGGGCACAGTGGTGACAATTGATGGCACAGTAACTGAATATGATGGCATGGCACAGTGGTGACAATTGATGGCACAATGACTGCATATGATAGCATGGCACAGTGGTGACAATTGATGGCACAGTGGTGGCGTTTGATGGCATGGCACAGTGGTGACAATTGATGGCACAGTGGTGGCGTTTGATGGCATGGCACAGTGGTGACAATTGATGGCACAGTGACTGCATTTGATGGCATGGCACAGAGGTGACAATTGATGGCACAGTGACTGCGTTTGATGGCATGGCACAGTGGTGACAATTGATTGCACAGTGACTGCATTTCATGGCATGGCACAGTGGTGACAATTGATGGACACAGTAGCTGCTTTTGATGGCATGGCACATTGGTGACAATTGATGGCACAGTGGTGGCGTTTGATGGCATGGCACAATTGGTGACACAAGTGGTGACAATTGATGGCACAGTGACTGCATATGATGGCATAGCACAGTGGTGACAATTGATGGCACAGTGACTGCATATGATGGCATGGCACATTGGTGACAATTGATGGGCACAGTAGCTGCGTTTGATGGCATGGCACATTGGTGACAATTGATGGCACAGTGACTGAATATGATGGCATGGCACAGTGGTGACAATTGATGGCACAGTGACTGCATATGATGGCATGGCACACTGGTGACAATTGATGGCACAGTGGTGGTGTTTGATGGCATGGCACAGTGGTGACAATTGATGGCACAGTGACTGCATTTGATGGCATGGCAAAGTGGTGACAATTGATGGCACAGTGACTGCATTTGATGGCATGGCACAGTGGTGACAATTGATGGCACAGTGACTGCATATGATGGCATGGCACATTGGTGACAATTGATGGGCACAGTAGCTGCGTTTGATGGCATGGCACATTGGTGACAATTGATGGGCACAGTAGCTGCGTTTGATAGCATGGCACATTGGTGACAATTGATGGCACAGTGGTGGAGTTTGATGGCATGGCACAGTGGTGACAATTGATGGCACAGTGGTGGCGTTTGATGGCATGGCACAGTGGTGACAATTGATGGCACAGTGACTGCATATGATGGCATGGCACAGTGGTGACAATTGATGGCACAGTTGCTGTGTTGCATGGCACAGTGGTGACAATTGATGGCACAGTGGCTGCATTTGATGGCATGGCACAGTGGTGACAATTGATGGCACAGTTGCTGTGTTTGATGGCATGGCACAGTGGTGACAATTGATGGCACAGTGGCTGCATTTGGTGGCATGGCACAGTGGTGACAATTGATGGCACAGTGGCTGCATTTGATGGCATGGCACAGTGGTGACAATTGATGGAACAGTTTCTGTGTTTGATGGCATGGCACAGTGGTGACAATTGATGGCACAGTGGCTGCATTTGGTGGCATTGCACAGTGGCTGCATTTGGTGGCACAGTGGCTGCATTTGGTGGCATGGCACAGTGGCTGCATGTGATGGGCACAGTGAGGTTGCAATATTTTTTTTTTCCGTTTGCGCCCCCCAAAAATTTTGAGCACCAGCCGCCACTGCACCTGAGCGCAGTTAGTGTCACTGGACGTGTGCTTTTATATACCACCTGAGCGCAGTTAGTGTCACTGTACGTGTGCTTTTATATACCACCTGAGCGCAGTTAGTGTCACTGGACGTGTGCTTTTATATACCACCTGAGCGCAGTTAGTGTCACTTGACGTGTGCTTTTATATACCACCTGAGCGCAGTTAGTGTCACTGGACGTGTGCTTTTATATACCACCTGAGCGCAGTTAGTGTCACTGTACGTGTGCTTTTATATACCACCTGAGCGCAGTTAGTGTCACTGTACGTGTGCTTTTATATACCACCTGAGCGCAGTTAGTGTCACTGTACGTGTGCTTTTATATACCACCTGAGCGCAGTTAGTGTCACTGTACGTGTGCTTTTATATACCACCTGAGCGCAGTTAGTGTCACTGGACGTGTGCTGTTATATACCACCTGAGCGCAGTTAGTGTCACTGGGCGTGTGCTGTTATATACCACCTGAGCGCATAAATATGTCTGGAAGGAAAACAAAGAGAGGCAGAGAGTCACGAGGGCAAGCAGGCTCTGCATGTAGAGGTAACACTGGTAGTGTATGTGGTGCATCCTCTTCAGCATGTGGCCGTGGCCGTGGCCGCTCGTCCTTCTTTTCGGGAGCTGGCCGTGTTGAGCCTCAACATGCAGAGAAATTAGTAGAGTGGATGACCATGCCGTCCTCATCCTCCTCATCCTCTCTCACACAGACTGATCAAAGTTCATCTGGCAAAGCAGCTGCCAAGGCGTCCTCTTCCCTCTGCACAATGGCTTCACACAATACTTCCCTAGTACCACCATGTCCTCCTGAGGAGTCCCCCGAACTGTTTCAACACAGTGTTGGGTACATGCTGTAGGAAGATGTGCAGCGTTTTGAAGACTCCGATGACGGAACACTGATAGAGGAAGGCATTGATGTGAGCCCAGGGAGAGGGGGTGTCCGAGAGGGACAGCAATTTGTCAGTGATGATGTTCCCCCAGCTGGAGCATACTGCCAGGTTGTTGACAGTGATGAGGAGGGAGCGGATGAAGAGGTCACTGACTCTACCTGGGTGCCTGATAGGAGAGAGGAGGAGGAGGAGGAGGACGAGGCACAGGCACATCTCCAAAGAGGCAGGATACCCTCCAGGGGTCAGCTTAAGGTCACACCCACTGCATTAAAGTGCATGGCGCCGCTGTGTCTGACCGGTACAGCAAAAGTTCTTTGGTGTGGGCCTTTTTTGAAACATGTCCACAAGATCGTACCTTTGCTATTTGCAACTTATGTCGCAAGCGTATCTCGTGTGGCCAAAACATCAACCGCCTGGGTACCACATGCTTGTCCAGACATATGTCGACCTGCCATGCAGCTCGTTGGCAAGCACACCAGAAAGACCCACACCAAAGACAAAAGCGTACCCCCCCTTGCCCTTCTGGGACCTCCAACCCCAGTAGACCCCCAGTCCTCTCTGAAGCCTGCAGTGAAGGTGTAGAAATAGGTGTGTCACAAGCTAGTAGTAGCGGTCAATCTACTGATAGTACCAGGCAAATTTCCCTGCCCCAGCTGCTGCAGCGCCGAAAGAAGTACAATCCCAGCCATCCTCATGCCCAGCAGTTGAATGCTAGCTTAGCGAAATTGCTAGCATTTCAACTGCTACCTTTTCAGTTGGTAGATTCTGCCCCCTTCCGTGAGTTTGTGCAATGTGCAGTACCTCAGTGGCAAGTACCAAAACGCCACTTTTTCTCACGGAAGGCTATTCCGGCTCTCTACCGGCATGTGGAAGGCAATGTCCATGCCTCGCTGGACAGGGCGGTCAGTGGTAAGGTGCATATTACCGCTGACTCATGGTCTAGCAGGCATGGACAGGGACGTTACCTGTCTTTTACGGCGCATTGGGTGACTCTGCTGGCAGCTGGGAAGGACGCAGGGCAAGGTCCAGTAGTTTTGGAGGTTGTTCTACCACTACGCCTCCAAAACAATACTACTGCTTGTGACACACCTCTTTCCTCCACCCCCTCCTCTTCTTCTTCCTCTGTGGCCTCTTCCTGTGGGGATGTTTTCTCCGAACCAGCCGTGCTCCGTAGGCGTACGAGGGGATACGCAGGAATGCAGGCCAAGAGATGCCATGCGGTGCTAGAGCTGGTGGGCTTCGGAGACAGGAGCCACATTGGGTAAGAGGTTTTGTCAGCTCTGCAGGGTCAGGCTGAGAGGTGGTTGACGCCATGCCAGCTGAAGCCTGGAATGGTGGTCAGCGATAATGGCACCAACCTTCTCTCTGCCCTGCGACAGGGAAAACTCACCCACGTGCCCTGTTCTCCGCATGTCCTCAATTTGGTGGTGCAGCGGTTCTTGGGCAGGTACCCGGGCTTGCAGGATGTCCTGAAGCAGGCCAGGAAAGTCTGTGTGCATTTTCGGAGGTCATATAATGCCACTGCTCGGCTGACTGACCTCCTAATTATTTAGGTTTTTATAAAGCGTTAGGTACCCCCATATATTACCTAATAAAGGTTTTAACCCCCTGATTGCCCCCTAGTTAACCCTTTTACCAGTGAACACTGTATAAGTGTTACGGTTGATGCTGGTTAGTTAGTTTGCTGTTTATAGCATCAGGGCACCCGCCGTATATAACCCAATAAAGGTTTAACCCCCTAATCGCCCGGCGGGTGATATCAGTTATATATTTTAGCGTCAGTCAGGGTCTGCGTCGCCCCAGGCAGCGTTAGGTTAGTGCCAGTAATGCTTACACCCACTCGCAAAGCATACACCCCCCTTAGTGGTATAGTATCTGAACGGATCGATACCTGATCTGATCAGATCTATACTAGCGTACCCAGCAGTTTAGGGCACCCAAAAACGCATTGTTAGCGGAATCAGCCCAGATACCCGCTAGCACCTGCGTTTTGCCCCTCCGCCTAGCCCAGCCCAACCCACCCAAGTGCAGTATTGATTGATCACTGTCACTTCAAAAACACAACACACATAACTGCAGCGTTCGCAGAGACAGGCCTGATCCCTGCGATCGCTAACAGTTTTTTTGGAAGAGTTTTCTACATTTGCTTTTCTATAGCAAGTTGTGGTTCTATAGCCACGGAGTTGTGGTCCCTGCTAAGGCCAGGTGTACCCAACCTCGTTCTGATGTTGTTTAGCAGCAAGAACCGCAGGACCCTTTTATGGAGCAGAGAGCCAGTACTAGTGCCGCTATTCCTTCTGGTGGATTGGCAAGCACCAGTGGCTTAGTACACCCTGGTCGTTCATCCAGCACTGCAGTATCACGTGGTGACGTGGCGAGTTCCAAAAGTGCAGTTCAAGCTGGCGAGGTGGCAAGCACAAGTAGTGTCCCGCTGCCACCAAGAAGAAGACAAAGACAGGCCCATTGTGTCCATAGTGTCCTTCCTGCAGAATTCGCCTAGCCTGATTGGGTCCCCACCACTTCTGCAGCACCCGTACTTCCCCCATTCACTGGCCAACCCAGTATTCAGGTGGATACAGCAAATTTTATGCCACTTGATTTTTATTCGCTGTATTTCACGGAAGATCTCTATAGATCTATTGTGGACCAGACTAATTTATATGCTGGTATCTACATCGCCGCTAATCCCCAGACCCTCCTTGCCAAAGAATGGAAACCTCTTGAGGTTTCCGAATTTAAGACCTTTCTGGGCCTTACCCTCAACATGGGCATACACCAATTTCCTCAGTTGCGGATGTATTGGTCCATACATCCAATTGACCATCTGCCCATATTCTCTGCTCACATGGCCAGGAAGCGATACGAGGTGATCCTGCGGTTTTTGCATTTCAGTGACAATGCACTTTGTCGTCCACTTGGAGACCCTGAATTTGACCGGCTCTACAAAATTCGGCCCCTCATAAACCATTTCAACAAACGTTTTGCAGCCTTGTTTAATCCCCAGCAAGTTGTCTGCGTTGATGAGTCCCTAATTAAATTTTCTGGCCGCTTGTCTTTCAAGCAGTACCTTCCCAGCAAGCGTGCCAGATACGGGGTCAAGCTCTATAAGCTCTGTGACAGGGCAACAGGCTACACATGGAGCTTTTGGGTTTATGAGGGCAAAGATAGTGAGGTAGAGCCGGAAAGATGCCCAGATTACATGGGGAGCGCTGGCAAGATCGTTTGGGACTTGGTGTCACACTTATTCGGAACGGGGTACCACTTGTATGTGGACAATTATTACAGCAGCGTGCCACTTTTTAGTCACTTGTTTGATCGTCAGATTAGAGGATGTGGCACCGTGCGACCTAATCGCCGGGGCTTTCCCCAGCGGCTTGTAGATGCCCGTATTAGGCTGGGGGCGAGAGCTTGCTGCAGATGTAATAATTTGCTTGCTGTGAAGTGGGGGGACAATAAGAATGTTTTCGTTCTTACCACCCTTCACGCAGACACGACAGTAAAAATTTGTACCGCGACTGGTGTTGTGGAGAAACCCCTCTGTGTCCACGAATATAACCAAAATATGGGAAGGGTGGACCTCAACGACCAGTTGATGGCGCTGTATCATATTGCCCGTAAGACGAGACGCTGGAAAAAAAAGTGTCTCTACATTTATTTTAATTGACTTTACTGAATGCTTTTGTCTTATACAAAGCTTCAGGACAGATTGGAACCTTCCTTGCATTCCAGAAGGAGATCGTCACAGAACTCCTGTATCCAGGCGGTTCTGTACCTTACCATCCCCTACCAAATGCAGTAAGCCGACTGCATGAGAGGCATTTTTCGTATGCCCTCAAGAGTACCCCTACCCAACGAGCCCCCCAAAGAAAATGTTGTGTCTGTAGCAAGCGCGGATTTAGGCGTGACACCCGTTATTTTTGTCCCCAATGTCTTGCCGATCCTGGTCTTTGTATTGGTGAATGTTTTGAACACTTCCACACACGAGTTAATTATTAGTGTAGGGTAAAACATTTCACAGGCTAGGCACACTTACACAGGGTCTCCCAAGATGCCATCGCATTTTGAGAGACCCAAACCTGGAACCGAAAAGTTGAACAGTTACAGTTATAAAAAAAAGTGTTAAAAAAAAGTAAAAAATAAAATAAAAACACAAAAAAATATATAAAAAAAAAATAGTTGTCGTTTTATTGTTCTCTCCCTCTCTATTCTCTCTCTATTGTTCTGCTCTTTTTTTACTGTATTCTATTCTGCAAAGTTTTATTGTTGTTATGTTTTTTCATGCTTGCTTTTCAGGTATGTAATTTTTAAATCTCATGTTGTGCAGGGACATTTCTAAACACATGCCACTACTATAGACACCCAGTAGGTACAATATTAAAAGGAATTTTTCTCTTTTTTTTTTCACTTTAACCACTTGCCTACTGTGCACCTACATCCCCTTCCTGCCCAGACAAAATTTTAGCTTCCGCACTGCGTCGCTTTAACTGACAATTGCACGGTCGTGCGATGTGGCTCCCAAACAAAATTGATGTCCTTTTTTCCCCATAAATAGAGCTTTCTTTTGGTGGTATTTGATCGCCCGTGCGGTTTTTATTTTTTGCGCTATAAACAAAAAAAGAGCGATAATTTTGAAAAAAGACACAATATTTTTTGTTTTTTTGCTATAATAAATATCACATTTAAAAAAAAATATAATTTTTTATCTCAGTTTAGGCCGATACGTATTCTTCTACATATTTTTGGTAAAAAAAAAAAAAAAAAATCGCAATAACTGTATAGTGACTGGTTTGCACAGAAGTTATATTGCCTACAAAATAGGGGACATAATTATGATTTATTTATTTATTTATTTTTTACTAGAAATGGTGGCGATCTGCGATTTTTTTCGGGACTGGGACATTATAGCGGACACATCGGACACTTTTGACACATTTTTGGGACCATTTACATTTATACAGTGAACAATGCTATAAATATGCATTGATTACTGTATAAATTTGACTGGCAGGGAAGGGGTTAACCACTAGGGGGCGGGGAAGGGGTTAAATGTGTATCCTAGGTGTGTTCTAACTGTAGGGGGAGGGGGGGTGACTGGGGGAGGTGACCGATTGTGTCCCTATGTACAAGGGACACAATCGGTCTCCTTTCTCCCTGACAGAGCTCCATGTCCCAGCTCGATTGTAGGCAATCGCGCGTGCCCGGCGGCCATCGCTGCCGCCGGGCACGCACACAGTGTTCTAAGTGATGCGACGGGTGCCCGCGCGCCCCCTAGCTGCTTAAAGTGACAGGACTACATATGACGTCCTGTCAGGAACATAGGGTATCATTTGACGGCAGGCGGGTATCAAGTGGTTAAGCATCATTAAAATCGCTGCTCCAGAAAAAACGACCGTTTTTAAAACCTTTTTTTCCATTGATACATGTTCCCTGGGGCAAGACCCGGGTTCTCAAAGACGTTTTCCAACAATAACTTGAATATTGGTCTTTAAAATGATCGTTTTTGAATTCGAACGTTCGAGTCCCATGCGAACGGTCGGTCTGTTCGGCGGTTCTGGTGCGAACCGAACGCGGGGGTGTCCTGCTCACCCCTAGTAGACAACTTCTACACATCTCTGCCCCTGTTCCACAACCTTCACCAGAAGAAGACACCAGCATATGGCACTATAAAAAAGAACCAAAAAGGGCTTTTCTCAAAGTCTAGTCAATAAGAAGTTGAGAAGAGGAGAATCGGCAAGTCTACGAAACAAGGAGATTTTGGCAGTGATGTGAAGGGACAGAAGGGATGTCTACATGTTGTCTTTGATCCACAATAATACCTTTGTGGAATCCCAAGAAGGAATGGCCCCATCCAAAAGCCAAAATGCACCTATGAATATAATTTGTTAATGGGGAGAGTCGACTTCAATTACCAAATGCTTGCACCCTACCTTGCCACAAGACAGACATACCATTGGTATAAAAAAGTCACAATTTAGTCTATTCAATTGGCCATATACAACTTGTAAATCATTTACCGCAACTCCACCCAAAACTCCAAACGCTTCCTCAGCTGCCCTTATATTCCTGAATGGTCCAATAGAAAACACCCAATCAGATCTTCTCAGTGGACTCTCCGAACTCCACTTTCCTAATAAAATCCCTTCCAGACCAACAGGCCAATGACGTAAAAAAAAATGTAAGGTGTGTATCAGTGGAGGATTCAGAACAGAAATGTCTTATTATTGTGCCCAATGTCCTTCCCAACCAGGCCTCTGCGTAGGTGACTGTTTTCATCGTTACCATACTTCATATTAGTGAAGTATGGTAAATGTAATCCTCAGTTCCTGCCTTCACACACCTTCACACCCCTTATGCTACTGCCTGCTGTCTATCGATTCTGTACATGCCTCTGCCTGATCTGGAACTGATACTGGACTGTTTGAGCATGTTTTTGTGCCTGCCTCATGGACTGATCTTGTACCCTGCTACTGGACTAGTGGGACTCAACACAGAGGTCTCACATACTGTATGTGAGGGGCTCCAGAATTGTTTGTCTGGATGAAGAAAATAATTTTATTTTTTTCTCATTCCTAGATTAGGGTCTGGAGACTTGGAGGCTTCAAAGAGATTTGGGTGGGAGAAGCCTCTACCCCTGGCCCCATTCTGTCCTGAACAAGACCCTACTTCTGCCTGCTGCCTGTAGGACTTACTGCCGTTATGTCTCTGCCTGCCGCACAGACCACACCACATGTTCCTTCCTACTACACTATGTCTGCCTGCACTGACCCTGGAATGTATATGGAGTATCCCTGCCTGCTGCCTGGACAATTGTGTTTGCCGTTGCTGACCAAGTCCCTGCCTGCTGCCTGGACTGGTGCTATCCTCCTGTGTACAACTGTGCTACTAAAACCACAGGTAATATTTTGTTTATGCTTTGCTCAGCATAATGTATTTTGGGGTGTAATTCTTAGTATGTGCATGCTATGTGTCCCCGCATGTGTCCTTGCATGTTGGGCCTCTGTATGTGGCCAGGCTGTGTACAAGTCTCATACATGTGGTATCGTTATACTAAGGAAGAGTAGCAGAATGTATTTTGGGGTGTTATTTTTGCTATCTAAATGCTGTGTTGAAAATATCTTATAAATGGACAACTTTGTGTAAAAAGAATGCGTTTTAATTTTTTCCCCACATTTTCCAAAAACTTCTGGAAAAAAACGAACCATTCAAAAGACTCATTAGGCCTCAGATTATACATTTGGGTGCTAGCTTTCCAAAATAGGGTCATTTTGTGGGTGTTTCCATTGTCCTGGTGCTCCAGGGCCTTCAAAATTGTAATAGGTGGTTGAGAAATGAATGAATTTGAAAAAAGTGTGGCGATGTTCTAAGGAACAAAGGGTGCTTAAGAAATTGATATAAAAAGTGACTAGTGCCAAGTAATCCCCTGAAAAACCTGTGTATCAGAGTTGATGCATGTGCATAGAAGGGTTTATTGGGATGAATTCACTTTTACACTCTCAGCGGGGTGTGAACCCCAGACCAGTTAGTTAGTGTGGTGATCCAATCCATTCGTCTGCCCTTGCAGTTTGGTTGAAGTGCCACAAGGTTCTTTGGAGTTCCCACTGGAGATCCTGGGTCCTTTTCATCATCTGACATACAGGTCCACCAGTCTCGGTAAGGGTACAGTGGGGCAAAAAAATATTTAGTCAGCCACCAAATTGTGCAAGTTCTCCCACTTAAAAAGATGAGAGAGGCCTGTAATTGTCATCATAGGTATACCTCAACTACGAGAGACAAAATGTGGAAACAAATCCAGACAATCACAGAACCACATGGGGGACCTAGTGATTAGAAAATGGAAGACATACAAGACCACTGATAGTCTCCCTCTATCTGTGGCTCCACGCAAGATCTCACCTCATGGGGTCAAAATGATCACAGGAACGGTGAGCAAAAATCCCAGAACCACATGGGGGACCTAGTGACCTGCAGAGAGCTGGGACCAACGTAACAAATGCTACCATCAGTAACTCACTATGCCGCCAGGGACTCAAATCCTGCAGTGTCAGACGTATCCCCCTGCTTAAGCCAGTACATGTACAGGAACATCTGAGGTTTGCTAAAGAGCATTTGGATGATCCAGAAGAGGATTGGGAGAATGTCATATGGTCAGATGAAACCAATGTACTGCTTGGTAGAAACACAACTCGTTGTGTTTGAAGGAGAGAGGATGTTGCATTGCAACCAAAGAACACCATACCTACTGTGAAGCATGTGGGTGGCAACATCATGCTTTGGGGCTTTTTCTCTGCAAAGGGAACAGGTCAACTGATCAATCTACATGAAAGAATGAATGGGGCCATGTATCATGAGATTTTAAGTGGAAATCTCCTCCCATCAGCAAGGGCATTGAAGATGAAATGTGGCTGGGTCTTTCAGCATGACAATGATCCCAAACACACTACCCGGGCAATGAAGGAGTGGCTTAGTAGAAGCATTTTAAGGTCCTGGAGTGGCCTAGCCAGTCTCCATATCTCAACCCCATAGAAAACCTTTGGAGGGAGTTGAAAGTCCAAGTTGCCCAGCGACAGCCCCAAAACATCACTGTCCTAGGGGAGATCTGTAGGAATGGGCCAACATACAAGCAACAGTGTGTGACAACCTTGTGAAGACTTACAGAAAACGTTTGACCTCTGTCATTGCCAACAAAGGATATATAACAAAGTATTGAGATGAACTTTTGATATTGACCAAATACTTATGTTCCACCATAATTTGCAAATAAATTATTTCCAAATCAGACAATGTGATTGACTGGATTTGTTTCCACATTTTGTCTCTCATAGTTGAGGTATATCTATGATAACAATTACAGGCCTCTCCTCATTTTAAGTGGGAGAACTTGCACAATTGGTGGCTGACTAAATACTTTTTTGCCCCACTGTATTTATTCGTAACACTCTAGAGAAGATTTATTTCCACTTTGGATGCCCTGCTTATCAGCCTTTTCATATCCATCCATTTGAGAGCATCACCTCATCGTTGTGGACTTACTCTTTGTTTTCCTATTCAGGTCTTGATTTGGGTTATTGGACTAGTTTTCCCTTTACCCACTACACCATGTTGGACTTTCATATTAATTTTTCATTGAATTTTTACTGGAATGTTCATCCCTTTTATGTGTATAAGTTTTAGCGCTACATTCTATCCACTGTTCCATTTGAATATTTGTCACATTCATATGTAGCAGCTTTTAGGCCTCGTACACACGATCGGACATATCCGATGAAAACGGTCCGCGGACCATTTCCATCGGATATGTCCGATCGGGAGTTTGATCCGATGGCGTGTACACACCATCGATGGCGTGTACACACCATACTTTTTTGCCCCACTGTATTTATTCGTAACACTCTAGAGAAGATTTATTTCCACTTTGGATGCCCTGCTTATCAGCCTTTTCATATCCATCCATTTGAGAGCATCACCTCATCGTTGTGGACTTACTCTTTGTTTTCCTATTCAGGTCTTGATTTGGGTTATTGGACTAGTTTTCCCTTTACCCACTACACCATGTTGGACTTTCATATTAATTTTTCATTGAATTTTTACTGGAATGTTCATCCCTTTTATGTGCATAAGTTTTAGCGCTACATTCTATCCACTGTTCCATTTGAATATTTGTCACATTCATATGTAGCAGCTTTTAGGCCTCGTACGCACGATCGGACATATCCGATGAAAACGGTCCGTGGACCATTTCCATCGGATATGTCCGATCGGGAGTTTGATCCGATGGCGTGTACACACCATCGGATCAAATTCCCCGCCGCCGGACGGCGCGGTGACGTGGCGGTGACGCGGCGGTGACGTTGACGCCGCCACGTCACCGCCACGTCACCGCACCAGGAAGTTAAACACTTCCGCGCATGCGCCGAATCCATTCGGCGGCGGCGCGGTGGCGGTGGGGGACGACATGTCTGCTGGTAAGTGTACTAACCAGCAGACATGTCGGGCGGACAGATTCCCACCGGATAGATTTCAAAGCATGCTTTGAAATCTGTCGGGTGGAGAAATCTGTCCGCTAGCCCATACACACGAGCGGAGATGTCTGCTGAAACGGTCCATCGGACCGTTTTCAGCGGACATATCCCCTCGTGTGTACGAGGCCTTAGTTATTTTGTTCATCAGTTACCTGTCCACGAATCCAGCTGTGTCCTCACTTGAGCTGATTTTTAAATTGGCTCTTGGGTGCTGCTGCGGCCATCTCGGCTAATTGAAATAGGCAGTGAAGTCTTCTCCTTCCCCTTTTGGCTGGAGCTCTGCTTAAAATTCCAGCACACCACAACATAAAAAAAACAATTAAAAACAAAGTATGGCTTAACCATGTAAGCACAAACCCAAAGAAATATTAGTAGAAAACCATATTTCCACTTTGCAACTGACATACGCAAATGCCAGGCTTAGCTAAAGCTTGGCCCCACCCCCATAGCCAACTAAATCATTGATTACCAGTGTTGTAAGTAACAGAGTTACAATAAACGCAGTTACCTAACGCAGCCCCTTTTGAGGGTAACGAGTAATCTACCTGATTACTCTTCCCCTCACGGTAACGCAGTTCCCATTACTTGGACGGCATTAACGCAATTACATCTACCGCCACTAGATGGCAGCAGATTAATTGCTTCTGCCGTCGCTGTGAACATAAATATGGGTGGAACTCTGCTTTAGAATCATGTGACCGCTGTAATGGCCTGTCACAGCGGTCTGAAAACTCCCAATCGCAAGGAGCCCTGGATACAATGAGCCTCATCCGCCTCACACTGACCTATCACTGGGGAACAACTCACATCGCTCACACACACTGTGTGCGCAACCTGATCAATGATCCGGGTAACACATGGCCGGAACAAAATGTTCCACAGAACAAACGTTCCCTATAAAACACAGTGTACACAGCGACATCTAGTGGTCAACATGGTAAGTGCAGGACACCTATACAGACCAATGATCAGCAGGTTATTTTTGGTCAGTGATTTAATCTCTTCTTCAGACAACAAAGAAAAATCTGACATCCCCATTCCAGATCCCTTGCATCTAATAAAGCTTATATAAGATAAATACAATTATAAACAATAAACTATAGAAAATTCTAATAAAGCCTAATATAAGATTTTAAATTACAGACTCTGTAAACGTCAAGGGAATGTATATTTTAAAACATACATTTTAATCCAGCTTATAATTTGGATGTAATATGTAGCAGATGGATAAGGGTTTTAAGTCCTATTAGCTGCACATACATGGTGGGATGGATGCACCTAGGCTGGGATATACACGAGATCACCATTTGTTTCCGGTTTTCTTCTCTCAAGGATCTGGCATTCTTTTGTCTTGGAGTATTAACTCACTGCTCCCTGGCAAGCGGCCGTCATCTGCTTCTCAACAAAGCATTGTAGAATATAAAAAAAAATTCAGTTACTTTGCTGAGTAACTAATTACTTTTTCAATGTAGTAACTGAGTCACTAACGCAATTACTTTTTCGGAGAAGTAATTTGTAACTGTAACTAATTACTTTTTTAAAGTAAGATGAGCAACACTGTTGATTACAGACTGAAATTGAAACCATCAGAAAGATGTGCCATATTATTTCTATACAATCCAGGAACTGCATTCTCTAGTTCCAAATCTCTGAATGCAAACCTACTAACAGAAGGCATTAACGTATGCAAAGATCTGTGGACAAACTTCCTTATTTTTCCTACAAAATGCAAATGAGCATAATGATATGAAAAGAAACAAGGGAACAATTTTAGAAAATATAAGAAATGTGGAAAGCAATTGCATATTCTCCTGATGTAAATCCTACTGCAAAATCCTATTCACACAATCTTCTTGTGAAAAGAAAATGAAATAATTAATAGACTCACAAATAGGGGCACATATATATCTGAAAGGTTCAGATTCCCAGAACATGAGTCATGCAACTAAATATGTCTCTGCCTCTGCCTTTCACTTACAGACTGAACTCTTGTTTTCTTGTAATTTCAAATCAGTTGCCACAAATGCTTTGGACACATTGGCCTAGATTCACAAAGCGATTACGCCTGTGTAAATGTTGTTAGACAGGAGTAATTTCGATTTACGAGCGTTTTTACGCTAGTCGAAATCCTCAAACCATGAAAAGACACCTGCGTGCTAAATTTCGACTTTATTACGTGTTAGTACGCCTTCAGATCTACGCTGCCTGAAAATTGCGGCCACTGGCCGGACTTCCTGTTGTTTTTCACCTTCATGGTATGCTAATGAGCTTTTGCCTGGAATCCACAAAATTTCGCTCTTCAAACGCAATCTCTTACGGCACCTTTAGTCATCTTTTTTTTCCGTTTCACTATACCAGCTTTTTGCTGGTCTAATATTAGACAGCCCATGTTAAGTATGGCCGTCGTTCCCGCGTCGAATTTCAACGTTTTTCGATTTCTTTTATTATTTTTAACGTAAGTCGTCCGGGAATAGGAATGTTCGTAAACGCCGCTACTCAAACAACGAATGACGTCACGACGTGATTTCGCGCAATGCACGGCGGGAAATTCCTGAACAGAGCATGCGCAGTTCGATCGTCGCGGGGACGCGCTTAATTTAAATGCTTCACGCCCCCTACTCACGTATTTCGATTGCGCGGCGGAAAAAAAATACGATACAATAGCGTACGCGCAAAAAAACTACCTGAATTCGGCGTAGAGTCTGGTGATAGACGGCAGCGTAGCGTATTTCGATTACGCAGCGGAAGATTACATCTATGTGAATCTGCCCCATTGTCCCCATACTGTTTACGTCTGGTGCCAACTTCTTGAAATTAGTAAACTAACTGCACTTACCATCATTTATAGAATACAATCTGCCTGGTAAATAATTTGCTTTCGGTGCCAACTTCTTGAAAGTAGTAAACTACTAACTGCACTTACCACCATTTATAGAATAAAATCTGCCTGTTAAATAATTTGTTTTCAGCCAAATATTCAAATGTAAACTATTTAACATCAGGTGTCAAAACAGTATGGCCCTTTTCAAACTGGTGGTATGTTTAGATCAGTTTTTTTTTTTTTAAAAGCAATGGGGCAGATTCACAGAGAATTAGATTCTCGTAGAGTATCAGAAATACACTACGCCGCCGTTTTTTACCTGGCTCTACGTGGAATCCAGGTAGATTTTGTCCAGTAAACGACGGCGGCGTAGTGTATTTCTCCCGTCGCAATCCATCTGCGCGAGTAGGGGGCATGAAGCATTTAAAATAGGCACGTTCCCGCGGCGATCGAACTGCGCATGCTCCGTTTGCAAATTTCCCGCCGTGCATTGCGCGAAAACACGTCGTCACGTCGTAGTAGCGTCATTTACGTACATTCCTATTCCCGAACGAGTTACGTTAAAAAAAAAATATATATTTTCAAATCGACGCGGGAACGACGGCCATACTTTACATGGGTTACGCACTGTTAGACCAGCAAAAAGCTCCTCTAACATTACGTAGCCAAAAAATGACATGGGCGATTGCGAGGGACACTCGTACCTTCATGGATCGCCGTAAAAACTCATTTGCATATCCCGACGCATGAAAACGACGCAAACTCCTCCCAGCGGCCGCAAAAATATCGCAGTGTAGATCCGAAGGCTTACGAGGACGTAAGCCTCTCGGTTTGAAGCCCGAAGCCGCCGTATCATGGTTTGAGGAAATTTGAAATTACTCCTGTCTAACACCAGTTAGACAGGCGTAATTGCTCTGTGAATCTGGGCCAATGTTTTTTATTGAAGATTTTCAAAGGGTAACACAGGAAAAAGGGAAAAAAAAGGATATGTAGGGGGTAGTAGATATGCACATCTTCCATTTCACAACAGTACAAAGTACAAGGAAAAACAGTATTCAATATAACAGACAGTTAAAACATCAATAAGATTTAGGCCAAATAGACCAACAATTAAAGGTGATATGTTTTTCAAATGTATAGTTTCAATTGACTCCTGTCAGCACATCCGACAGATTAATAGCATTTTTGGATTTCCAATGTTGTAAAACAGACGTACGCGTTTCTAGCATTATATGCGTGACAACTGATCGAATGTTGTAAGGGAACCTGTCGATATTTATGTTGAGGAGTGCAAGTGCCAGGCCAGGTTGCGTCAGTACTCCCGCTAGGGAGGAGATGAGCTGGAAAACCTGGTTCCAGAGGCTTTTTATGTTTGGTCACAGCCATAACATATTTATGAGGTTTCCCACCTGACCACATTTCCTCCAGCAGCCAGCAGATGCTCCCGGAAAGTATGTGGCCAATCTTAATGGGGTGTAGTACCCCCCGTTTGTCAATTTTATTGTCAGCTCCCAGTGCTTGACGCAGTGAGAGGCCCTATGGATTGCTTGGAAAGCGTATGACCATTTCTCTACAGAGAACGTAGTATGTACGTCCACCTCCCATTTTTTCATTGCTGCGGTTTTAAGTAGAGTCGACTTGTCCTGGAATGTGTTATAGAAGACGGTTATACCTTTGGACTCCGGTTTTGCGTTAGAGTAAAATCTCCACACTCCCCTTGGGAGAGATATATTCGGGGGGGGGGGGGGGTAAGGATTGTAAGAAGTGTGTAATTCTCATGCAGGTATACATAAAGTTGGTAGGGATGTGATGTCGCGTCATGGTGAGGGCGACCTGCTGGAGTGCGTTGTCTGTATAAAAGTCTGATATATTCGTCACCTTATGCCTAGCCAAGTCAGTTACCTTGAACATAGGTATTTTGGCTTCAAGTAACGCCAGGGGTAGTTTAAAGTCGATGTCCTGGACATCTCGGTGTTCGCGGTCAAGTAAATGTCTCCATGACCTCACTGAAGTCTGCACAGCAGGGTATTTAGATCCCATGGAGCCCATCTGTCACTGAGCAACATGAGTTTTAGGCCCTTCGTTGGGGACATTGCAGTTTCTATCTCGACCCATAGGGGACCGTCGGATTCATGGAACCAGTGTTTGAGTTGGTCTAAGCGTGTTGCCCACAAGTAGTCGTGTATATCTGCTAGGCCCACTCCGCCCACTCGCCTATGTGATATTAAGTTATTCCTTGAGCACCTAGCTCTCTTACCTTGTCATATATAATGCCAGCTAAGCTTCATAAGACATTTGATATAGTGGCTGGGTATGTGTACTGGAATGGTGCGAAACAAGTACAATATTTGCGGCAAAATCATCATCTTATAAGCTGATATTCTACCCATCCAGGACACTTCTTTTTTAGACATGTCCTTAAGTTGCGCTTCCAGTTTGGCAATTAGTGGGGAGAAATTGGCTTTGGCCAGTGACAAAACACTATCCGTGAGGGTTATACCCAGGTACTTGATTTTACCAGGACTCCAGGAGTAAGGTAGTTGGGTTTGCAGAATTCCCTTCGTGGTAGAGGGAACCTGAGGACCCTCTACCCTGAATCCTGAGGAGTATACCTGAGCGGAAGGACATGAGTACAGGGCTAAGATTGCTCTCAAGATAGGGCACTGGAGCCCGAATTTACATAGAACCATCTCCATATAGGTCCAGTGGACACAGTCGAACGCCTTCTCTGCTTCAATAGATCACAACAGAGAAGGCGTCCAAGTTTTTCCAGCATGGTACATCACATTGATAATACACCTTGTGGCGTCTAAAGGCTTGTCTCCCCCTTACAAAGCCCATCTGGTGGCCTTGAACAAGTAAAGGGATGAAGTGTGTCAGTCTTGTGGCCAAAAGTTTTGCATACACCTTTACATCTGTGTTAAGGAGGGATATGGGTCTGAAGTTTGCTGGAGTGTCAGGGGTCTTACCTGGTTTGGGAAGTGTAACTATATGGGCCCTCAGCATTTCCTGTGGAAGCGATGCTGTGCTTGCGAAGTTGTTAAAGACTGTTGACATATGGGGCGCTAGAATTGAGTTAAATGTTTTAAAATATTAATTAGAAAATCCATCAGGACCTGGGGACCTGTGGAGAGAGTGTATAACTTTCTCCACTTCTCGGCCAGTGATAGGAGAATTAAGTTCTTCAAGCTGGTGAGAGTATAAAGAGGGGAGCTGCAATTTGTGTAGGAAGAACTGAATTTTGTCTACACTAGGTTGAGGGATACTAGTATTGTCTTTGAGGTTGTACAATGAGCTGTAGTATTCTGCAAATTGGTCAGCGATTTCTTTGGGGTTCGTGATTTTGTGCGAAGAGGACGGATCAGTGAGGTAAGCTATTCTAGATTTAGTGCGTGCAGCTTTCAGCCTATTCGCTAAATATTTACCCGCCCTATTTGCATTGTGGTAGTGGTTAAGCCGTAGTCTTCTCTGCCTGTCGTATTGTTGGGTT